>JAUMJK010000733.1:0-628305 GCA_033558105.1 Coccyzus lansbergi | reverse complement strand
GGGAAGCGCCGCTGTGACATCACGATGAGGCCACGCCCCCCGAGGGCGCCAAAGCGGCTGCGCGGCGGGCGGAGTGGATCACGTGGCTAACCCCGGAAGCGGGCTGCGAGGTGGGCGGAGTAGGATCACGTGCCTCAACACAGAGGCGGCTGAGCGGCGGGAGGCGCGGGTCACGTGGGTCACGTGGCCGTCGCGGGGGCGTCACATGTCTGAGCCGGAAGATGGCCTGCGGTCACGTGTCTGAGCCGGAAGCGGACGGCAGGTCACGTGGCTGACCCGGAAGCGAGCGGGAGGCGCGGGGGGAGCGCGGGCCGCGCCCATGTCGGGCTTCGACACTAACCCGTTCGCCGACCCGGTGGACATAAACCCCTTCCAGGTGGGCGCTCGCGTCGCGTTCCGTTCCCTGCACGCCGCCCAGTCGCGCCGCCGAGACATCTGGCATGGGGCGAGGGGACCATGGGGGTCACCGCTCCCCGGCACCGCGGTCGACCCGGCGGGACCAGTCCTACCTGCAGGGACCCCTTTCCGGGACTGCTCTGTGCCCCGACTCGCGGTGCCTGGGGGTCCCTGCAAAGCGGGACCGGGTCTTGCCTGAGAGACCCCTTTCCGGGACTACCTTGTGTCCCCTTCTCCCCGCGCCTGGCGGTCCCGGGGCTCCTTACTCCCTCTCCTCAACCCTGGGCTCACCCAGGCATGGATGGAGAAGGGCCAGGGTGGTCCTGGAGGTCTCTGCTCCCCCTCCTCTTTCCCAGGGCGACTCAGGCCGGCCCCAGCCCTGGCCACAAGGAGCCCTTCCAGCACTTTTCCAGCTCTTAAAACAAAGCCTCAAAGGCAAAATGTCTCCTCTAGTTGTTTTTTTTGTTGTTTTTTTTTTTTTTTTTTTAGGGGCCAAGAGCTTTGAGACTTTTGGGGACTTTGCTTTTCATGGGTTTATACCCCACAGGATTAACCTTTGTAGGGTCCTTGCGCAGTGAGGTGTCTGGGAGTTCCCTGGACAAGATAAAGTGAAACTCTCTGAAGCTCTAACGGACAGAGATCTGTTGGAGTGAGTCCTGAGGAGGCCATGAAGGTGCTCTGAGGGCTGGAGCACCTTCCATTAGCGGACAGGCTGAGAGAGTTGGACTTGTTCAGCCTGGAGAGAAAAAGGCTCCAGGGAGACCTTAGAGCAGCTTCCACTACTGAAAGGGACACCAGGAAAACTGGGGAGGGGCTCTTGATCAGGGCGTGCAAGGATACGACAAGGGAGAAGGGGTTTTAGCTGAAAGAGGGGAGATGGAGATAAGATCTTAGGTTTTCCTGTGAGGGTGGGGAGGCATTAGCCCAGGTTGAACAGAGCAGTGGTGGCTGCCCCATCCCTGGATGGGGCTTGGAGTAACCTGATCCAGTGGGAGGTGTCCCTGCCCATGCCAGGGGGTTGGGAATAGTTGGGATTCAATATCCCTTTCAGCCTAAACCATTCCATGATTCTATGAACCTGCCTGTGGATGGGACACAATAATTTGAGGAATCAAATTGAAATCAGGAGAGGGAGAAGTCCTTTCTCCGTCTCAATGTTGTTTTAATGTGCTCTTGTATGTCTTGGGAAGTATATGGATCACCGTGTCCCTACAATATTCCTTCCCTGTTGGGGAGTAGAGGGTAGCTTACATGTACAGTGGCTGTTCCTGTAGGGGTTTACTGCTTTGGCATTGAGGAAGTAAATATCCTGCTGCTTTGTGCTAGATAGCTGCCCTCGTATCTCACCGAACAGGGCCAGGCTTGTGCTTTACTCATTGTTCAAACAGAGAGATCGGATATAGTCTAGAGCGGGGAATGCTGCTGTCAGCCTGATGTCTTAGCGAGAATCACAGAATCACCAGGTTGGAAGAGACCCACCAGATCATCCAGTCCAACCATAACGTCAATTAAGGCTGAATAAATAATAAATAAGGCTGAGAATGCCCCTGTGGTTGTCTGGTGGCTTTTTGCTGTTCCTGATGGTCCCTGTGGTGGGTTTTGTTGATCCTTGTGAGACCACGAGGGTTTGTGTTTGCCTTCATCCCTGCTTATAACGACAAATTCTCCCAGTTGTCTTCAGCTGGATGTGGGGAATCTCTGTCTGTTGCTGCCTGGAGCCTCAAATCCCTAATCTCTCTGGTTTTTATGTGGCATTTTGCGATGCAGAACATCTGTCAATCTGGTGATTTGTGCTGGGTTTGGACCCAGGTGCTGTTCAGGGCTGAGGGAGCAGTATTCCTTCCTGGCAGGCGCTGACATCAGGCTGCACCTTGAACCCTGATATTCAGTTTCGTGCCCCTCAGTTCAAGAAAGGCATTTTGGGGCTGGAATGTGTCTGGAGAAGGGAACAGAGCTGGGGAAAGGGTCTGGAGCTCAGAGGTTCTCAGAGCAGCTGAGGGATATGGAGCTCTATGTGCTGGAGAAGAGGAGGCTGAGGGGAGACCTCATGGCTCTCTGCAGCTCCCAGAAAGGAGGTTGGAGCAAGGTGGGTGCTGGTCTTTTCTCTCAAGGAAAAAGTGACAAGACGTAAGGGAATAGCCTTAAGTTGTGCCAGGGGTGGTTTAGGTGGATATTAGGAAAAATTTCTTTACTCAAAGAATAATGAAGCCCTGGCAGTGGCTGCCCAGGGTGGTGGTTGAGTCTCCATCCCTGGAGAGGTTCAAAAAGCGTTTGGCTGCAGCACTTCAGGACATGGATTAGGAGATAGTGTTGGGCTGATGTTTGGGTTGAATGAGCTTAGAGGTCTTTTCCAACCTTAATAATTCTATGGTTCCATCCTAATTACTGACTTGTGAACATGAAGTTTGTGGCTGGACACATCCATTGAATGAAATGGACTAGCTGAAGAAGCAGGAGAGCTGTCAAATGCTCAGGCTCATCTTTAGCTCTGGAGCAGGAAATATGTTGAGAAGAATTGCTTGAGTGTAACTTGGGATCCTAACAATGTGATCCTCTGAAAGAAAAGGCACATGAGGCCTTTGGAACAGAGGGAGGGCACTTCAGAGGAGGCACAGATGGTTAACAGCTTCATTTGGCTCACTTGATGAATTAAGTCCCTGTTTTGCAGCAGAGAGAGTCAGACTTGTTCAGGCAGGTCAATGCCTTTTGATCTGTGGCTGGCAGAAAATAACTGTTCCATGTGAAGTTTGTGGGCAGCTCCTCGCTCTTCTTCTCATGTTTCTCCTGCTTCCTCAGCCATCGTGTTGTCTCCTCCAGGCCTGCGGAAGCTGGTGCTTTTGTGGCTGTTCTTTTCCTTCCTGCCCAATCCTGGACGTAAACACATCCAAACTTCAGCTTTGTTGCTGATTCCTTGCTCTTTATCTATTTTTGACACCCTTGCACAAGAGTGAGTTCAGCGGAGCTCCCTTCCTGGGGCTGTGCTGCTGAATTAAGCGATTTTTAATTTTATTTTTTTTTTAAGCAATGAAGTAAGAGGAGAGCTCATCTTCCTCTGAAACCAAGCTGTTCCGCTGCTGAAAGTGGTGAAGCAGCAGTGCTACTCGCCCTGCCCTGCCCAGCCGCTGGCAGCCTGTCTTTTCCATGGCAGACTTACGCTGCCAAAACTCTGCTCCGTTCTTTGGAATGGGAGTGAGTAACAGGAGGAGAGGAATATGTGTTTCCCACCAGTATCCCAGTCTTTCTCCTTATTTCTGAGTCCTTTCCTCCCACTGAAGCTCTTAAAGCAGTTAAGCAGTTTGCTTTTCTTTTCCCATGCCTATAAGGGAGTTTTCCTTCCTTGTGCTGTTGTCTTCTGCTGCATTTGGGTCGGGCTGGCGCCTCATCTGCTCTGGACGTAAGGGCACGACACAGGCACGTGCTGCTCCGTGCAGGAGCAGCTACCACACGCCTGCAAAGCTGGTTAAGCTGCAACCTCAAGAATCATAGAATCATAGAACAACCGGGTTGGAAGAGACCCATCGGATCATTGAGTCTAACCATTCATATCAAACACTAAACCATGTCCCTCAGGACCTCATCTACCTGTGCCTTAAACACCTCCAGGGAAGGTGAATCAACCCCCTCCCTGGGCAGCCTATTCCAATGCCCAATGACCCTCTGTGTGAAAAACTTCCTCCTAATCTCTAGCCTAAATCTCCCGTGGCGGAGCTTGAGGCCATTCCCTCTTGTCCTGTCCCCTGTCACTTGGGAGAAGAGCCCAGCTCCCTCCTCTCTACAACCTCCTTTCAGGTAGTTGGAGAGAGTAATGAGGTCTCCTCTCAGCCTCCTCTTCTCCAGGCTAAACACCTCCAGCTCTCTCAGCCGTTCCTCATAAGACCTGTTCTCCAGCCCCTTCACCAGCTTTGTTGCTCTTCTCTGGACTCTCTCCAGAGCCTCAACATCCTTCTTGTGCTGAGGGGCCCACAACTGAACACAGGATTCAAGGAGCGGCCTCACCAGTGCTGAGTCCAGAGGGAGAATCACCTCCCTGGACCTGCTGGTCACACCATTTCTGATCCAAGCCACGATGCCATTGGCCTTCTTGGCCACCTGGGCACACTGCTGGCTCATGTTCAGTCGGCTGTCGACCAACACCCCCAGGTCCCTCTCCTCCTGGCAGTTTTCCAGCCAGACTTCTCCTAGTCTGTAGCTCTGTGCCTCAAGTCCCTGCAGCCCTCATTCCCTGTGTGGCGGTTCTCCTGGTGCTCCCTGTATCTTTACAGCTGGTGCTTCCTGTGTCTTTACAGCCCTGCCCTGCAGGGGAATTGTACTTCATCAAGCAGCATCCAAAACCTCCCAGTCGGAGATTCCTCAGCCCACAGTGATTCATAAACTGGAGCAACCTGTTGCGTGGGGAGTGCCTGCTCTCGAGGAGCTGCAAAGTCATTCATTAACCACTCTGTACGCCTCTTGCTCGACAGAAGGCAGCGCTAAAACCCCAAGGAACGGCTCCAGTGAGCTGCAGCTGAGCCAAGCGGCTTTTCCACAGCACACAGACCCAGGCAGCCTCTGCATGCCTTCATTGCTCACTCTCACCTTATCGCAGCCTCAATTGCTTCTCACCCCATTAACCATTTAATCAAAGGAGCGCAGGGGTAGGATGAGGGGGAACAGTTTTGAGCTGAAACAGGGGAGGTGGAGATGAGATCTTAGGAGGAAATACTTTCCTATGAGGGTGGGGAGACTCTGACCCAGATTGCACAGAGCGGTGGTGGCTGCCCCAGCCCTGGAGGGGTTCAAGGCCAGGCTGGATGGGGCTTTGTGCAACCTGATCCAATGGGAGGTGGGTGCTGGTCTCTTCTCCCAAGGAATAAGGGATAGGAAGAGAGGACTGGCCTCAAATTGTGCCAGGGGAGGTTTAGATTGTATATGAGGAAAAAATTCTTCACTGAAAGGGTTCTTGGGTGCTGGTAGAGGATGTCCAGGGCAGTGGTGGAGTCTCCATCCCTAGAGATGTTTAAAAGCTGGGCTGGTGAGGTGTCCAGGGATGTGGTTCAGTAGCGGACAGATATGGTTGGACTCAGTGATCTCAAATATCTCTTCCAACCAAATGATTCCATGATTCTAGAAGTTTGTTGTAGTTCTTCTCTTGGCTGAAGAGGAGATGGCTTTTGCTGACAGGTCTTACCTTGCTGACAATCATCTCCTTGGTTATTTAAATTCCCCACCAACAAAGTCATCCACCTGTGGTGGGACTGCCTTTCACCCCATCCTCTTCCCAGTAAACAAGCAGACAGAAGGCAGATGGTGTGTATAATGTATAAGCTAACGCTGACCTGTGTCGGATGCTGATTAGCCTTTGCTTTCTCTCCTTCCAGGATCCTTCGGTGACACAGCTCACAAATGCAAACCAAAGTGGTTTGGATGAATTCAACCCATTTTCGGAGAGCTCCCAGCTGGTACGTACCCTCTGTCTTTGCTGTGGGTGTCTTGGTGGTAGTTTTAGCAGCATAGAAGCTCACTTGGTAGTTGCAGCTTAAAAGCATGAGGCGTTTGCAGATGATTTCTCCATGGACAGTGGTTCATTGCGTGCGTGGCAAGCTGTGAGCCACTGCTCCTGTGCTGGAGCACTAATAAACTCCCCGCCAGAGCTCTTCACTCACATGGAACAGCTCCTCGCCAACTCGCTGCTGGCTCACAGTCAAGCTACGTGAACTGTGAAGAGAAAGATGGTTTGTGGCAGGATACATCAATATTGATTTGGTCTCTGGGTTGGGAGCTGAGCTGCTGCAGCGATACCAGTGATGGGTCACTGTGAGGGCTTCGTTCTTATCTCCTGGCTGCTGTCGTGGATGAGATGGATCATGCTGGCATGGATAATTTGGGAATAATGTGCTTTCTTCCCTCATTTTTTATTCTGGAGTAAAAAAAGGTTCATTTGGGCTTGTTCAACCTGGAGAAGAGAAGGCTTCAGGGAAGACCTTAGAGCAGCTTCCACTACTGAAAGGGGCTCCAGGAGAGCTGGGGAGGGGCCCTTGATCAGGGAGTGCAGGAAGAGGACAAGAGGGAAGGGTTTTGAACTGAAAGAGTGGAGATTGAGATGAGATCTTGGGAAGAAATGTTTTCTGGTGAAGGTGGGGAGGCATTAGCCCAGGTTGCCCAGGGAAGTGATGTCTGCCCCATCCCTGGAGGTGTTCAAGGCCAGGCTGGATGGGGCTTGGAGCTCCTGATCCAGTGGGAGGTGTCCCTGCCCATGGCAGGGGGGTGGAACTGTATGGGGTTTGAGGTTCTTTTCAATCTAAACCATTCCATGATTCTAAAGCAGTATTTGGGGTTCAAAATCCATTTTTATTTCTTTCCTGTCCAATACCTGTTATCTTCAGGTGCTGCTTCCCCTCAGTTCATTAAGGAACTAACGAACTTCTGAAAACGCAGAGATGCTTCTGTTTTAGTAGTACCCAAACCTGAACTCTTCTTGGCTAGAAGCAGCAATGTATAATGTGTTTTCCTTGTTGCTTATGATTTATGCACAGACAAATGCAGCACGGACAACACCAGCCACACAGCCCTCCGGCCACTCGCAGCCTGCTGTTCTGCAGACGTCGGTGGAGCCCACTCCCCAGGTATGGCAACCCCTCGCTGCCACTGGGCTGTAAAGCAGGACGGAGCTCCCATGGGCCTCCAGAGGCTTGTGAGAATGGCATTTTCTGGGGTTGGAAAGCTGCAGGTAGCTTCTTAAACTTGCATTTGTAGCTGCATCGCAAAGTGGATTTCTATAGGGAATACACACATGCAATTCTTTTCCATGCCTTTTTCCCTGTCCCTCTGGTGACAGAGCTCACTTCACCTCCTATCCTCTTTGCTCCGCCCTCCCTCTGCCAGTGCTGGAATGTATCCTGCTAATGCTTTTAGCTTAGTTGTGGTGTCTGATCAGCCGTGCTGGGTTCCAGGCAGATAAATGCAGCCCAGGTACACTGCAGCCACTGTTTATACTGACTGGCCAGTACCCTACTGCTGGGACCACTTCATTCACAGAGCAGAGAAACTTCTTGCTTCCCTTAGCAAATTTGCAGATGACACTAAGCTGGGTGGAAATGTCGATCTGCTGAAGGGTAGGGAGGCTCTGCAAAGGGATCTGAACAGGCTGGACTGCTGGGCTGAGTCCAATTGCATGAGGTTTAACAAGGCCAAATGCCAGGTCCAGCACTTGGGGCACAAGAACTCTATGCGGAGCTACAGACTAGGAGAAGTCTGTCTAGAAAGCTGCCTGGAGGAGAAGGACCTGGTGGTGTTGGTTGACAGCAACTGAACATGAGCCAGCAGTGGCCCAGGTGGCTAAGAAGGCCAATAGCATCTTGGCTTGGATCAGAAACGGTGTGATCAGCAGGTCCAGGGAGGTGATTCTCCCTCTGTACTCAGCACTGGTGAGGCCGCTCCTTGAATCCTGTGTTCAGTTGTGGGCCCCTCACCACAAGAAGGATGTTGAGGCTCTGGAGCAAGTCCAGAGAGGAGCGACAAAGCTGGTGAAGGGGCTGGAGAACAGGTCTTATGAGGAACGGCTGAGAGAGCTGGTGGTGTTTAGCCTTGAGAAGAGGAGGCTGAGGGGAGACCTCATTGCTCTCTCCAACTACCTGAAAGGAGGTTGTGGAGAGGAGGGAGCTGGGCTATTCTCCCAAGTGACAGGGGACAAGGACGAGAGGGAATGGCCTCAAGCTCCATCAGTAGAGATTTAGGCTGAACATTAGGAAAAAGTTTTTCACAGAAAGGGTCACTGGGCATTGGAACAGTCTGCCCAGGGAGGTGGTTGATTCACCTTTCCTGGAGGTGCTTAAGGCACGAGTGGACAAGGTCCTGAGGGACATGGTTTAGTGTTTGATGGGAATGGTTGGACTCAATGATTCGGTGGGTCTTTCCAACCTGGTGATTCTATGATTCTTGAGGGCTCTTCCAGCCTATCTTCCCATGGGATAAGAAAAGAACATCTGGGTGGAATTCTGCTTTGATTCTGATTTCATCCTTTGTAGGCAACGCATAGAGCCTTGAGATGTTTCACATCAACCATTGCTATTGGATGGTGTTTGCTTCTGTCCTGGTTTGGTGTCCGGTGTGCTTACTGGTAGAATTAACACTGCCTGGGTTAGGGAAGGACTTAACTTTCTCTCCCCCTGCTCTAGGCTGTGGCTGCGGCAGCGCAGGCTGGGCTCCTTCAGCAGCAGGCAGAGTTAGAGCGGAAGGCGGCTGAGTTGGAGAAGAAGGAACGGGAACTGCAAAGCAGTGCAGCCAGCATTAATCGTGAGTAATGCTTCCTGTAGCCCTCTTGGGACTGTACCTGCCATCCCATAGCTTACAAGGTGGGAAACAAGCTCAGAAACGTGATGATGGAGACCAGCCCTGGCTCTCTGCCCTCGAGCGTGCTCTCAGCATCTGTCTGGCTACATTAGGTTCTTCAAACGCTCATTTTGTATTCACACCTTAGCTGTTGTGCGATGCTGCCGCATTAAGGGTTTCCACTGACAGCCATCAAGCTTTTTTTCAGTCTTGAGGCTCTGTTTACGACAGCAAAACAACATTTTCCCCTAATATGAGTTTTAAACGGCTGATTCTGGACTTGTATTGTTGATGGCTGTGATGGTCCTTTGGCTGTTGTCGGGGAATTCCTCTTCCCACAGCGGAAAGCCCTCAAACCAGGCTGACCTGCCCCACTGCTGCCAGCAGCTGCCTCATCCCTGCTGTGCTTCTTGGTTACTGTCCTACAGAGAAGCTGGGGAGTGGCTCTTCATCATGGAGTGTAGGGGTAGGATGAGGGAGAACAATTTTCATCTGAAAGAGGGAGATTGAGATGAGATCTTAGGAAGAAATGGTTTCCTGTGAGGGTGAGGAGGCCCTGGCCCAGGTTGTCCAGAGAAATGCTGGCTGCCCCGTCCCTGGAGGTGTTCAAGGGCAGGTTGGATGGGGCTTTGATCAACCTGATCTAGTGGGAGGTGTCCCTGCCCATGGCAGAAGGGTTGGAACTGGATGGGCGTTGAGATCCCTTCCCACCCAGACCATTCTATGATTCCTACACAGACTAATTGTCTCCCAACGCTTTAGTGTGTGTATATATATATACATATATATATATGACTATATGCAAATTATGGCTTGCAAATTAGTCTTTCACTGAGAGCAGAGGAAGTGAAGAACCTCTCCTTTCTCCTTTCCACAGCGAGGCAGAACAACTGGCCACCTCTTCCCAAGAGATGTCCCATCAAACCCTGTTTTTACCAGGATTTTTCCGCTGACATCCCAGCCGACTACCAACGGATATGCAAGATGCTGTATTACTTGTGGATGCGTGAGTAATAGCTTCAACTGCCATAAAAACTGTCTGAGAAGATTCTGTATCAGATGCTGAGCTTTGAAGGTTGATTCACCATCCCTGGAAGTGTTTACGTAGATGAGGTCCTTAGGGACATGGTTTAGTGTTTGATAGGAATGGCTGGACTCGATGATCCGATGGGTCTCTTCCAACCTGGCTGTTCTATGATTCTATGACCTACAGTAAATCCTGCAGGTGTTGCCTGCAACGATACAATAATTTCTCTCTTCCTTTTTCATGTGAGCAGATGTAAAGGATTCCTTTCAAGGGAGAGAAGGCAATTAGATGGCCCAAAGTCTCCTTAATTTCTGCAGAGCTCCATATGTCCAATGAGAGATTAGGGCTGCTTGGAGAGTCTCCTGGGTTTTCCAGGAGCTTACTGCTGTTTCTCCTCTCTCTCCCATCTCAAACAGTGCATTCGATTACCCTGCTCCTAAACCTGCTGGCTTGCCTCGCGTGGTTCACAGTTGCAATGGAAAGAGGAGTGGACTTTGGTCTCTCGATCCTGTGGTTTGTTTTATTCACCCCTTGTGCCTTTCTCTGTTGGTACCGACCAATTTACAAGGCTTTCAGGCAAGTGCTCTTTTCTTCTGTGATTATGATGTAGCTTTTAGTGGGAGGATCTTTGCTTTTATCTGTTCCAATCGTATATTGCCTGCAGGATTTTTCCAGCTCTTTGCATCATTAAACAGATCAAACTCACTTGTTCCTAAACATGTTAGAAGTTATCAAGTGAAACTTGATTACAGTGGAGATAGAGTTTGGGTTATTCAGCCTGGAGAAGAGTAGACTCTGGGGAGACTTTGGAGAAGCCTCCCAGCACGGAAAGGGGCTCCAGGAAAGCTGGGGAGGGGCCCTTGATCAGGGAGTGCAGGGATAAGGTGAGAGGGAACACTTTTCAGCTGAAGGAGGGGAGATTGAGATGAGATCTTAGTAAGAAATATTTCCCTGTGAGGGTAGGGAGGCTGTGGCCCAGGTTGTGCAGAGAAGTGGTCGGCTTTAAGGTCCTTTCCAACCCAAACTATGTCACGATAAGTTCCTCCTGAAATCACCTCCCTTTAGCAGCATTTTCCGGGGAGAAGGGAATTCACTGAAATAGTGTCCCTCCTCTTAGAGAAGGGAGTCTGTGCAGGCATCATGTCCCTGGGTTTCACTCCTGCTGCCTTTTTTCCTGTAGGTCTGACAGCTCCTTCAGCTTCTTCGTCTTCTTTTTCGTCTTCTTCTGCCAAATAGCAATCTACGTCATCCAGGCTGTCGGCATTCCTGGTTGGGGAGACAGGTAAGCTTGGCATCACAGGCTGCTCTGTCTCAGCCCTGGATGGATGCTTTTTCTCACCAGGTTTGTGTCTGTCAGAAGCTTTGGGTTCCATTTCTGACAGCTGCCTGCTCTTTCTCCTGTGGTTTTCCTCTCTTGCCTGATAGGCAGCTTTGGCTGCTCCTAACTTGGCTGCCTCTTCTCTGCTCTTCCCATCTCAATCCACACCTCCCCTGCTATCTTTTCCCTCACTTAACACCTATAATTCTTATCCTTTCTTGATGACTACTGTTGACTACTTCTGTCTTGTGTTTAAATGGAGCCTTCCCTGATAGAGACTGGAGTGAGGGATTTCTGACCTGGAGCCTGGGTATGGCTTCACTCAACACTGCTCTGAACAGCCTGATTCTGTCCCCAAACCCTTCTTGAATCTCCTGTGTGCATCCATGGGCTGTGTCTTAAAGTATAAGCAGAGAAGGTTTTCTTTTCACCCTTTCTTGATGGCATTTTGCAGTCTGGGCATCTGGAGCAGCTCCAGCAGCTGCCCCTGCATGAAAGCCCTGGCTTTCCTTTCGCCTCGCTGCCTTGGCTGCAGATCAGACTCCCTCCTCACTGGGAACAGTGTAAAGGTTAACAGCTAGTGGTTTTTCTCCCGAGGGGGAGCCTTCAGGTGATGAGCGCAGTGAAACTGCTCTCTATTTTTGTCTGCTGCCTGCAGAAGGGCCCATGGGCAAAGCTGTCCTCGTGCTCCCTCCCCTGCTGCCTGGTGCTGCCTGAGTCATGGGAGCCTGGGAGGGCTTTGGAGAACGTGTGTCGAGCTTTCTGCTGCGTTTCCTCGAGCCAGACAGCGTGTTTATTTTTGGCTGTAGAGCATGGTGTGCCTTTCTGCTTCCTTGTCCTGAGGAAGGAGAACTTGTGCAGCACATCAAATCGTGAGCACTGGTGAGGCTGCATCTCAAATCCTGGCTTCTGGTTTGGGACCTTCAGTACAAGAAAGATATTGAGGGACTGGAGTGTGTCCAGAGAAGGGAATGGAGCTGGGAAGGGTCGGGGGCCCAGGGGTTCTGGGAGTGGCTGGTAGACCTAGGGCTGTAACGCAAGTTGGGGGAGCGTGATTCTCCTGCTTCTAAAAATGATAACAGAAATTCTGGCCCACAAACAAGTACCCGGAGGAGCTCCGAGTCCCTGTTTCCACAGCCGTTATGTTTGGGTTTGCACTTCCCTTTAGCCTTCCCCAAAGGCTCTTGTGCAACCATTGGTGCCTCTTCTCCATCTGTTCCATCACCTGCTGTGGATCGAGCGCTTGCCAGGCTCACCCTTCCCTCTTCTCTCTCGCAGTGGATGGATCGCAGCGCTGTCGGAGCTGCATGGGAACCTGGCCGTGGCTATTATCATGATGGTGGTGGCAGGATTCTTCACGCTGTGCGCGGTTCTCTCCCTCTTCCTCCTGAAGCAGGTGAGTGGCTTGGAGGCAAGGTGAGGTCTTGACTGGAAGATCCACAGGTGAGGCTGCTCCCAGGGTATCCTGGGGTTGCCACCTCTCATCCGTCTGGGAATTAGCTTGCTTTTGAAGATGTAATCAGGCATTGTCAGTTAAAAGCTTTTAAGGAAAGCAATTTTGCTTGTGCTTCTCACATCAATGCCAAGTTGGGTGAACTCTAAGGGGACTTTCAGGTGGGAAAGTGGCCTTTGAGGAGGGAGTAAGAGACAAGAGAGGCTTAGTCAGGTGCACCATTAACTGTGTCTGTTTGGATAAATCAAAGGAGGGTGTAGCACAGCTTGATGCATTGTCTTCTGTCCGGAGAAGATGGTCAACGAGGTCCCAAATGTCACCCTCATTGAACAAAGACATCCAATTTCTTGCATTTCCCTCTAGTGTGATTCTGCCCTGCGTGGGCTGAGTGTACTCATTGCTTGTTTGGTTCTCCAGAGCTTTACAGTCCCTGCTGCCACAATATGGTGGGACTTTTCAAAGCCTGGTGGGGCTCCAAACATGTTCCTTCCTGCTGGCTCCCAAACACGTCCTCTCCTTCCTCCTTCTGACTGACCGTGTGACATTTAAATTGCTGCAATTGCAATTAACAACAGAAAGGCAGCTATGAGGAAGGCAAGACCGGGCTGAACTGGTCCCGTTTCTATTGCTTCCTCCTTTTTGTATCCAGAAGGAAATCCCTGAGGTCCTGCCCTGCAGGTGTCTGTAAATGCAGGGCCTGGGTACAGAGTGGGGAGAGGAGGTTTTGAGCTCATGCCTAGCATTTTGAGGTTGCCCTTTGGGGTGCTCAGCCCCAAGCACAAACACGGGCTGGGCAGAGAATGGATTGAGATTTGGGAAATGCTTTCCTGTGAGGGAGGTGAGGCCCTGGCCCAGGTTGCCCAGCGAAGTGGTGGCCACCCCATCCCTGGAGGTGTTCAAGGCCAGGCTGGGTGGGCTTTGAGCAACCTGTCGAGTGGGAAGTGTCCGTGCCCATGGCAGAGGGTTGGAACTGCATGGGCTTTAAGGTCCCTTCCATGATTTTGCAACGTGCTCTGCGTTTTACAACAAATGAGGGTTTCCTGAAGTTGGCACCGCTACATGCTGGTTGCTCCAGCCGAGTGGGGCTGAGGAGCAGCAAGCTGGCCAGCGCTGTGTCTGCAGCAAGCCCATCACCGCATTCTACATCTCATGGTTTCTTCCTTTCCCAGGTGCATTCCCTGTATCGGCGCACAGGAGCCAGTTTCCAAAGGGCACAGGAAGAGTTTTCCCAAGGCATCCTCACCAACAGGAGCTTCCAGAACGCCGCGGCGGGGGCAGCCTCCTCAGCTGCACAGAGTGCTTTTCGGGGGAACTAGCTCTTCCTAGGCTGCCACCCCCTTGCTTCCTCTGCTGTCATCACCCCAACCATCATTTTGTTTTTCCTTTAAAGATGCACTTTGTGGGGGTATTGTGTGCTCTGTGATACCGACTCCAGCTGAGAATAGGGCTGGGTTTTTAGCTCCAGCTGGGCTACATTTCTGATCATGACAGTTTCTTTTCCCTGTCTTGTTTTAGGGTGTGTGGGGGAAATGGGGGAGCCGTTCTCCAAAGCGAATCTGTTTCTGTCTCCAGGTCCTAACGAGTGTTTGTCTCTCTGTCCCCTCGCCCTGCCTGTATCGGGAAAGCGAGGGGATGTGGGTGTTTGATTTTAGTCTCTCTCTTCTGTTGGCCTTTGCTATGAAGAATTTGATTATCTGTTGGTTTGGGGGGTGGGTTGTAACTTGCATGTTGTTTGTGTCGTTCATTTTAAGAGCGGAAACCGTACTTCTTGGTTTATTACACTTACACCATGCTGTATTTTGACCTCTTTAACTGCCTGGCTTCCCAAGAGGCAGGGTAGCGTGGCGTGAAGGAAAACCTGGGAGCAAGGGGGTTGGATGGGAGGGAAACGCTATTCACAGTATTCCCCTGTGGCAGATCCCCACTCTCCTTCCATGAGGATCCTGCTAACGATGGCTCTTGGGGCACAGAGAGGGGGAGAAGGGATTGGAGTCTTCACCATGGCCTTAAACCGAGGGAGGGAAAAAGGGGATTTTTGACTCCCCAGCTCTGCTGAGTTGGGAGCATGAGCATGGCAGACACTGGCTCAAACACCAGGTGGTGCCTGCCCTGGCCTTCTCCAACTGGCCTTTAATAGTTTTTTCCTCCAGGGACAACTCCTCCCTGCCTGCCTTCACCCACGTATGGTCTTTTTCTGCTGGGGAAAAAAACTGGTTCACTCTGTTTAGCTTGGAAAGCCGTGGCTGGAGAAGGGGTAATGTCCCTTTGGAAGTGGATGCAGGGCAGGGCGTGATGTGCCTGTGGTGGCAGGAGGTGATGGGGAAAGTCACTGTCCCCCACTCCCCATTTGTTTGCAGGTGAGAGCAGGCTTTGAGTACACACCTGGCTCCTCTGCTGCCCCTTTCTATCCCCTCCAGCCCTGAAAGGGCTTGTGTTTGCTGTCCCCGTCCCTGGCTGGGGGACTCCTCCCTCATTACCTGGCGGATTTGCCCCCCCTGCCTCCTGTATTGTTGACTCCTGCGTCTGATCTTTTCATGTAAAGGAAGGAAAAAGTTAATAATAAAATGTATATGTGCTTAAAATTAATGCCCATGCTGTGTGGGGCCATGGCCAGTGCTGGGCTTGTGGAAAGTGCTGCATTTAATCATAGAATCACCAGGTTGGAAAAGATCCACTGGATCTTCGAGTCCAACCATTCCTATCAAACACTAAACCATGTCCCTCAGCATCTTGTCCACTCGTCCCTTAAACACCTCCAGGGAAGGAGACTCAGCCTCCTCCCTGGGCAGCCTCTGCCAGTGCCCAATGACCCTTTCTATGAAAAATTTTTTCCTTGTGTCCAGCCTAAACCTCCCCTGGTGAAGCTTGAGGCCATTCCCTCTTGTCCTGTCCCGTCACTTGGGAGAAGAGCCCAGCTCCCTCCTCTCCTCAACCTCCTTTCAGATAGTTATAGAGAGCAATGAGGTCTCCCCTCAGCCTCCTCTTCTCCAGGCTAAACACCCCCAGCTCTCTCAGCTGTTCTTCAGAAGGCCTGTTCTCCAGCCCCTTCACCAGCTTCGTTGCTCTTCTCTGGACTCTCTCCAGAGCCTCAACATCCTTCTTGTGCTGAGGGGCCCACAACTGAACACAGGATTCAAGGAGCGGCCTCACCACTGGGAGGGAGAATAACCTCCCTGGACCTGCTGGTCACACCGTTTCTGATCCAAGCCACGATGCCATTGGCCTTCTTGGCCCTCTGAGCACACCGCTGGCTCATGTTAAGTTGCCGTCAACCAACACCCCCAGGTCCTTCTCCAGGCAGCTTTCTAGACAGACTTCTCCCAGTCTGTAGCTGCACAGGGTTGTTGTGCCCCAAGTGCAGGTCCCAGCATTTGGCCTGTTAAACCTCATCCCATTGGACTTTGCCCAGCAGTCCAGCCTGTTCAGGTACCTTTGGAGCCTCCCAACCCTCCAGCAGATCCAGGCTTCCACCCAGCTTAGTGTCATCCGCAAACTTGTTAAGGGAGCACTCGATGCCTTCATCCAGGTCATTGATAAAGACATTGAACAGGGCAGGACCCAGCACTGAGTCCTGGGGAAATGCCGGAGTGACATGGGGGCGTGGCCACGGCCAGAAGGGGCGTGTCCATCCGGCGGAAGCGCGGGGCCGGGGCCGGGATGGCGGGGGCCGGGGGGGCCGGGTCGGGCTGGGCCCCTCCGCGCCTGGACGAGTTCATCCTCACCGAGCGCCTCGGCGCCGGCACCTACGCCACCGTCTATAAGGCCTACAGGAAGGTAGGGGCGGGCCCTTCTTGCGGAACCCCCTCTTCTCACAGCCCTCCCCCTCTCCCCCATTTCATAGCGCCTTTTTCCCCCTTTCCTCCTCTTTTCACAGCCCCTCTTCTCCCTTTTTCACAGCTCCTTTCCCCTTCTCTTCGCAACCCCTTCCCTTCTTTCCTCAGTCCCCTTCCCCTCTTTTCACTTGGGGCACAACAACCCTATGCAGAGCTACAGACTGGGAGACGTCTGGCTGGAAAACTGCCAGGAGGAGAGGGACCTGGGGGTGTTGGTTGACAGCGGCTGAACATGAGCCAGCAGTGTGCCCAGGTGGCCAAGAAGGCCCATGGCATCCTGGCTTGGATCAGAAATGGTGTGACCAGCAGGTCCAGGGAGGTGATTCTCCCTCTGGACTCAGCACTGGTGAGGCCGCTCCTTGAATCGTGTTCAATTGTGGGCCCCTCAGCACAAGAAGGATGTTGAGGCTCTGGAGAGAGTCCAGAGAAGAGCAACAAAGCTGGTGAAGGGGCTGGAGAACAGGCCCTATGAGGAATGGCTGAGAGAGCTGGGGGTGTTTAGCCTGGAGAAGAGGAGGCTGAGAGGAGACCTCATTACTCTCTACAACTACCTGAAGGGAGGTTGTAGAGAGGAGGGAGCTGGGCTCTTCTCCCAAGTGACAGGGGACAGGACAAGAGGGAATGGCCTCAAGCTCTGCCAGGGGAGATTTAGGCTGGAGATTAGGAGGAAGTTCTTCACAGAAAGGGTCATTGGACATTGGAATAGGCTGCCCAGGGAGGTAATTGATTCCCTTTCCCTGGAGGTGTTTAAGGGACGGGTGGATGAGGTCTTGAGGTATATGGTCTAGTGTTTGGTGGGAATGGTTGGACTCGATGATCCTATGGGTCTCTTCCAACCTGGTTGTTCTATGATTCACAGCCCCCTACCCTTTTCCCAACCCCCTTCCCTCTTTTCCCAACCCTCCCCTTTTCCCAGCCCTCTCCCCCCTTTTCCCACCCCCCTTTTTTTCATAACCGCCGCCTTCTCTTCACACCTCCTCATCCCCTTTTCTCACAGCCCCACAATCCCTACAGCCCCTCAGCTTGCCCCCCACCTCAAGTTCAGGGCCTCCCCCCCCACCCAGGACCCTCTGCCAGGCTGGGGAAGACCCCCCCCACGGTGGCTGTTTTGGGATGTGGGTGCAGGGGGGATTCAGGGTTGTCTCCCCTTGGCAGCGGGACACGCGGGAGGTGGTGGCCATCAAGTGTGTGAGCAAGAGTAGCCTCAACCGGGCATCGGTGGAGAACCTGCTGACCGAGATCGAGATCCTGAAGACTATCCGCCACCCTCACATCGTGGAGCTCAAGGACTTCCAGGTCAGGTTCTGGACTCTCTCCCAGCTCCCTAAGGGCGTATCCATGGGGCTTGGTGCCAGCAACCAGGCAAACCGGTCCAGGTGGACGCTGTGTGGGTGAAATACGCAGCTGGGGTGGTGTGATGGGATCATAGAATCATAGAATCACCAGGTTGGAAGAGACCCACCGGATTGAGTCCAACCATTCCCACCAATCTCTAAACCATGTCCCTCAGTACCTCATCCACCCACACCTTAAACACCTCCAGGGGAGACGAGTCAACCACTTCCCTGGGCAGCCTGTTGCATTGCCTGATGACCCTTTCAGTGAAGAATCTTTTCCTTATGTCATAGAATCATAGAACAACCAGGTTGGAAGAGACTCATCGGATCATCAAGTCCAACTATTCCTATCAAACACTAAAACAAGTCCCTCAGGACCTCATCCACACGTGCCTTAAACACCTCCAGGGAAGGGGAATCAACCACCTCCCTGGGCAGCCTGTTCCAATGCCCAGTGACCCTTTCCGTGAAAAACCTCCTCCTAATCTCCAGCCTAAATCTCCCCTGGTGGAGCTTGAGGCCATTCCCTCTTGTCCTGTCCCCTGTCAGTCGGGAGAAGAGCCCAGATCTCTCCTCTCCACAACCTCCTTTGAGGGAGCTGGAGAGAGCAGTGAGGTCTCCCCTCAGCCTCCTCTTCTCCGGGATAAACACCCCAAGTTCTCTCAGCCGTTCCTCATAGGACCTGTTCTCCAGCCCCTTCACCAGCTTTGTTGCTCTTCTCTGGACTCACTCCAGACCCTCAACATCCTTCTTGTGCTGAGGGGCCCACAACTGAACACAGGATTCAAGGAGTGGCCTCACCAGTGCTGAGTCCAGAGGGAGAATAACCTCCCTGGACCTGCTGGTCACACCACTTGAGCCTGAACCTTCCCTGGTGGAGCTTGAGGCCATTCCCCTTTGTCCTGTCCCCTGTCACTTGGTCCTCTTGCCTTACAGTGGGACAGTGACCACATTTACCTTATCATGGAGTTCTGTGCCGGTGGGGATCTCTCCCGCTTCATCCGGATGCGCAGGATGCTCCCTGAGAAGGTGGCACGCATCTTCCTGCAACAGCTCGGTAAGGTCCCTCTCCCCAGGGATTTTGGGGGGCCAGGCTGTGCTGGGCTCCCTGCTGCCACGTGTCTGCCTGCCCAGCCTGCGCCCTCAAGTTCCTCCATGACCACAACATCTCCCACCTGGACCTCAAGCCGCAAAACATCCTCCTGAGTGCCCCGGAGAACCCTCAGCTGAAGCTGGCAGGTCAGGGCAGGTCCTAACGGAGGGGTTGGAAGGGGTGATTCCTTCTCCTGCTTCCTCCTTGCTATCTCTCCTTGCCCTTTTCCTGCAGATTTCGGGTTTGCGCAGCACATGTCGCCGTGGGATGAGAAACACGTTCTGCGAGGCTCCCCGCTCTACATGGCCCCCGAGATGGTTTGCCGCCAGCACTATGACGCCCGGGCAGACCTGTGGTCGGTGGGCGTCATCCTTTATGGTGGGTTTCTGCTTTTACCCACCCTGGGGCTTGGCTCGGGGCTGTTTTTCCCCTTTCCATCTCCCTTTCTGCCCCCACAGAAGCACTTTTTGGGAAGCCGCCCTTTGCTTCCCGCTCCTTCGCTGAGCTGGAGGAGAAGATCCGCAGCGACCGGGCTGTCGAGGTAACATGGGATGGGATGGAGCCGGGTGGGTTCTCACAGCCTGTTCCCATACGGGGGCAGCAACAGGGCCAGTGGGCTCAGCCCTGTTCCCTCCTCAGCTTCCCAGTCGGCCCCTGCTCTCCCCAGAATGCCGGGATCTCTTAGGGCAGCTCTTGGAGAGGGACCCTTTGAAGCGCATCTCCTTCGAGGGCTTCTTTGCTCACCCCTTTGTGGATATGGAGCACGTCCCCGGCCCCGAGAGCCTCGCCAAGGCGGTGAGCAGGGTGCTGGGGCACTGATCCCCGGGAAGGCAGAGGGGCTGAACCCTGAGCCCCTGCTTCATCTCCCCCAGACCAACCTGGTGGTGGAGGCGGTGAAGAAAGATAAAGAAGGGGATGCTTCCGCCGCTCTCTCTCTTTACTGCAAAGCCCTAGAGTATTTTGTGCCGGCTCTGCACTGTGAGTCTGCTCTGTGGGTCATGGAAAGTACTGGGTGCTTTTTTGGGGGGCAGCACCCCCCCAGAGATCGGTCTCTTCCCCCCTAGATGAAAGCGACGCTCGCCGGAAAGAAGCCATCCGGGCCAAGGTGAGCCAAGAAATCCCCTGGGAGGTGAGGGACAGCATCTCCCAGCTTATCTTGGCAAGATGCACCCCGAATCCTCTGTCCTTCGTGATGGGAGTCCCTTCATCCCCTACAAATCCTCTTGCAGGTGGGACAATACATCTCCCGAGCGGAGGAGCTGAAGGCATTGGTCACCTCCAGCAACAAGAACCTCCTGCAGCAGGGGAACCCGGCCAGAGAGCTTCTTAAAGGTAGCAGTTTGGGGGGAATCTCTGCAGCGTTGGAGCAGGAAAGGGGCACCCGGTAGAGTTTTGGGGTGGAAGGAGCCTCCCTGGGGTGCTCCCCACTGCAATGTCCCCTCGCAGAGATGGCCAAGGACAAACCTCGGCTCTGCGCTGCGCTGGAAATTGCCTCTGCTGCCATTGCCAAGGTGAGTCCTGGATTTGGGGTCCATTTTCCCCTCGAGTGCAGGGGGAAAGAACATACCCAGGTGGGGAGGGAGCTGGGAATCCCCTCTGGCTGCAGCCCAGCCCTCATGTCCCTTGCAGGAGGAGGAAGGCAGCGATGACAGGGACACCCTGGAGCTCTACCAACAGAGCCTGGGTGAGCTGCTGCTCCTCCTGGCTGGTGAGTTGGGGCTGTGGGGGCTGCTGTGGGGCAGGCACGGATTCTGCACCCAGGCCTGATTCCATATCCCTCTTCCCTCCGCAGCGGAGCCTGCAGGGAGGCGGCGTGAGCTGCTCCATGCTGAGGTGAGTGCCTGCTGTGGGCCAGCAGTGGTGTCCCTCTTGCTGTGGCTTTGCAGGGACTTCTCTCTCTCTCTTTCTCTTTCTCTTTCTCTGCTAGATCCAAACCCTGATGGCTCGAGCCGAGTACTTGAAAGATCAGATGAAGGTACAACTGCCTCGTGGGGCGCAGAGTGTGGCTGGGGGGGGCTACAGGCTGGAAACCTTTCCTCTCCTCTGGCAGATGCAGCTCAGAGCGTGCTTGGGGGGCTCAGAGCATTCTTGAGGGTCTCTGGAACGTGCTTGGGGGGCTCAGAGCGTGCTTGAGGTCTCTCTGGAACGTGCTTGGGGAGCTCAGAACGTGCTTGAGGGTCTCTAGAACGTGCTTGACAGTCTCTGGAATGTGCTTGGGGGCCTCAGAGCGTGCTTGTGGGGCTTAGAATGTGCTTGTGGGGCTCTGGAATGTGCTTGGGGGGCTCAGAGCGTGCTTGAGGGTCTCTGGAATGTGCTTGGGCTCAGAACTTGCTTGAGGGTCTCTGGAACGTGCTTGGGGGGTTCAGAGCATTCTTGAGGGTCTCTGGAATGTGCTTGAGGGTCTCTGGAACGTGCTTGTGGGGCTCAGAACGTGCTTGAGGGTCTCTGGAATGTGCTTGTGGGGCTCAGAACGTGCTTGAGGGTCTCTGGAACGTGCTTGGAGGTCTCTGGAACGTTCTTGGGGGGCTCAGAGCGTGCTTGAGGGTTTCTGGAATGTGCTTGTGAGGCTCAGAACGTGCTTGGGGGGCTCAGAACGTGCTTGAGGTCTCTCTGGAACGTGCTTGGGGGGCTCAGGACGTGCTTGAGGGTCTCTGGAATGTGCTTGTGAGGCTCAGAACGTGCTTGGGGGGCTCAGAACGTGCTTGGGGGACTCTGAAGCATGCTTGGAGGGCTCAGAACATGCTTGAGGGGCTCAGAATGTGCTTGGGGAGCTCTGAAGCATGCTTGAGGGGCTCAGAGCGTGCTTGGGGGGCTCTGGAGTGTGCTTGGTGGGACTTGGAAGTTGCTTGGGGGTTTACAGGCTGGAACCTCTTCCTCTCCCCTGGCAGATGCGGGAGGCACAGTCCATGGGCAAGGCAGCGTTGGCAGAGCCTGTCCGGAGCGGTGAGTCTCCATCTCCATCCTGTCAGAGGGGAGCTTGGACGAGCAGTGTCCCCCCTCGTGGCTGTCGTCCTGCGGTGGGGATTGTCCCTACAGCTGCCACAACCATGGGGCTCTTCCTGCTGTGGGTAATCATAGAATCATAAAATCATAGAACAACCGGGTTTAAAGGGTCCCATCGGGTCATCGAGTCCAACCATTCCTATCAAACACTAAACCATGTCCACCAATCCCCACGCAGCACCCCCTCCTCTCCCTCATCATGGGATTATCTGTGCCTGGGAGCTCCCCGGGCTGGGTGACGATGTGTGACCACCCTCTGTCTCCCCGCGCAGCCTGTACCTTGCAGTGACACCCACGAGTTGGCCCATGCGACGCTGCCCTGGCACCACCCTGGGAAGAGGTGCTGGGGAGAGGAAGGACGAGGCTCTCATCCTGACTGCGTTGGGGTCACCACCTCAAGGGCTCACCCTGGTCCCTCCCAGGGACCCCCACAGGGCCACCTGACCCTCCTCCCAGCTACTGACATCAACTCATTTCCCACCACGCAGAGCCCACTCCCAGCCCTGCCCACGGCCGGAGGGTTATTCCACTCTAATTCCCTCTGCTGGCTGCGACACGCTGGGTATTTTTATCCTGGCACCGGGCTCTGGCACAATATCCCTGCTGCCAGTCGCATACGGCTCCTGCCTTTTCAGCTGGATATTAATTCCCAAATCTTTCTCGGGGAGCACTGAATGTGTGCCCAGCCTGGATCCACCAAATCCCACCGGTCACTGCAGGCTGGCAGTGCCGGCAGCAGGCAGGGACTCGGGAACGCTGCCTGCCCTCGGCTGTGCCTTCCTCACCCAGCAACTACCTCTCTGCACGTCTCATGGTTCACCCGACCTCTGGCAGCTGATTGCACTGCCCCAGCCCCTCTAAACCTCCTCTTCCTGCTGGAACAGCGAGATTGAGGCTGTTGCTTCCTAAGTCTGCCCCCATCGGAGCCTGGCAGGTACCAGCTGCCACCGTCATCCGTGTCACGCGATGTTGCCGTGCTCAGCGGGGGACTAATGGGTTGTGCAGTCGTGGAGTAAAACAGGCGAGCAGCAATCAATCACCTTCAGGGACCATCGCGCCACCGCAAACAGCGATACCTCCCCGAAGGCAGAGCCTGGCCATCCCGCCTGCTCTGCTCCTCAGGGCTTGGACAACCCCGATATCCACATTTCTATTCCCTGAAGCACCCCCTGTCCTGCAGAAGTCGCTTATCCAGGGCAGTGAGGTCCTCCTGGTGCACAGAGCCACAGGGACTTGTCCCGATATCTATTGGATTTCAAGGGAATGTAATTTATTGTCTGTAATAAACACTTATTTTGGTTTCTTGAGCTTCTCCAGTCTCAGGTTTGTGCTCAAAGGCATGGGACGGGTTTCCAGCCAAGCCCAGTGCTGAGCCGGAAAACATCAGGGAGCACTGGGGACTCTTCATCCCTGTCCCCCTGCCCAGCACTGGTGCCGAGGGTCCCCCCATCCTTCTCCTCCAACCAGAGCTGCCTGGAACCCCTCATCCTCGTCCCCCTGCCCTAGACTGGACCCAGGGGTCCCCTCATCCTTCTCCTTCACCAGCGCTGGCTGGGAATGCCCTCTGTGAGCTCCCTGGGGGCACGCGGCAGCCAAAGCAAAGGTTTGACCTTGTTTTCGCTTCAGTTCACTTTGTGTGTGTGTGTGTGTACGTGTAAAACATCGGGCAGAACAACATGAACGATTATGTAAAATCACATTTTCTCCTACAGATTTTCCTGGCAGCCGAGGAATGGCTGTGCCGGGCAGGGAGGTGTTGGGGAAAGGCTGGAGCAGACGATGAGGGGGATTTTGGGGAATGTTCTGAGCCGTGACCCCAGCTGCCTTCACCCCAGATGATCGTGGTGCCTTTAGTCCTTCACCGCCTGCTCCGAGCCGCTGCCGGAGAGCTTCCCAGGCAGATGTAGCAAGGCATTTTTATGTCTTTTTATTATTATTATTCCAGGCAGAGATTATATCCTGAGGCTTTAAAGAGCTTTCAAAGCCCCTGTCCTCCCCCGGCCCGTGGCTCACGCAGAGCCGCCGGGGCTGGCTGAGTCGGCTGGCTGCGGCAGCCGGCGCGGATAATCACATCTGCCTTTACGCTCTGCCGAAGACGTGGCTGCATCCGGAGCTTTTTGAAGCTGGGAGAAGGTCCAGCGCGTCCCTGGAGGTGACGGAGCTCTGGGGTGGATGAGAGTCTCCCCAGCGTGTCAGGGCTGTGCGGCTGGAGGGAAGGAGGCAAGAAGCGAGCAGTCCCAGCTTGGCAGAGCGATGCCAGCTCTGGTCATGGCCTCTGCCTCCTCCCAAAGACATCTTGCCTCTTCGAGCCATCCAGCCCTTGCAAAGGGCTCTTGAGAACCATAGCATCCCTTGGGGCGGCTCTTAGGTCCAGCTCGTCACCCTAAAAGGGACAGCAGATGGGTTTCTCACCCTCCCTGTGCCACCCTGAGGGTGACGCGGTGATGTGAGTTCAAACACTCGGCAGGCTTTAAAGAGAGGGTTGGGAAAATCTGGGTCAGTGTGTGGAGCTAATCCCGGGCTCTCCCTGTGTGCTTTAATCTGGATTAATCCCTGTATCTGGACCAGCAGTGGTGGGATGGACGGGGCCATCCCTTCCCTATGTTGTTCAACAAGAGATCCCCCCCATCCTTGAGGGAGGTTCATTCGTTTTGGCGCTTTAATTATTGCTCATTTCATGCTTTGGCCATCGGGAAAATCGCTCCCATTGTCCCGTGGACCCGTCAGGAAGGAGGCCTGATCCCATAGCTGGATCCTGAGGAGCTTTTCCGTGCCCGGTGCAGGAGGGTGGGAGCTCTGCCCACCCACAGGACATTTGTTTCTAAGCTCAGCTGCTCACACAGCTTCTCCATCCCCTGTGCTTGGACAAATCCACCCCCAACATGACCTCACAGGTTAGGAAATTTTATAGCAGTTTAGAGTGCGGTAGAGAAAATATAGATTTTGTGCTGTAATCCACGCTAATTCTTTATTTTAAGTATTATGTATATCATATATGTATGTTGATGCCCAGAGCTGTTGCACGGCACAGGCAGGAGGGATGCTCAGCTTCAGGAATGCTCAGGGACCCGTCAGCCAAGGAAGCTGATGCACAGGATGCATCTCTCGATCGCGAGGCGATAGGCAGGTGGTCCCCCTCCACCCCATTCCAAGCTCTCCTCCCCAGCGCAGACACCGAGCCGGCCGTGGGAGCAGGGATGCAGGCTTGGAGCATCCTCAGAGCTCACGACGCTTCGCCGGGAACGCTTGGCTGAGGCTTAACACGTTGCGGAGCCGAGCGGGGAGAGCGCGTGCTGCTTGCTTTTCACATGCCTGGGGGTCATGGTGCCTCCTAAAATAAACCCGTGGAGCTTCATGCGGCCTTTGCGTGGCGGCACGTGGGCTGGGAGCCAGTGTGGAGCGAGGGGAGCGGGGAAGGGGAAGAAAAGAGAAGGTAGGGGACAGGTTCTAGGCCGTGCCCTGGTGGGTTGGCGTTGATTACAGGTGGGGATGAACTGAAGGGCTGCATCCCCCAGCCCCATCGCCCTCCCTCTGCTCTAGTGGGGATCCTGCTCTCCCGTGGGATGTTTTATTGATCGAGCCTCGCCATCGGCTGGGGATTTAAAAGCCAAGCCAGGCTGGAGGGCTCAGCGCCTCCTCTCTGCTATCCCTTTCCTGTCGGGGGATTAGATGAGCTCGGGCTGATCCTCATCAGGTATGATCTCCTTTCAAAGCTAAAGCCGCTTCTGCCAATCTTCCTTCTCCTTTCTCGCCAGCTCCCAGCGCCGTGTGGGGCTGAGCTGGGGCTCTGCCTGGGGCAGATGGACCCAGAGCTGTGGGGCTGGAGGACAGCCTGGTCCCTGGGGCTGGAGAGATGCTTGGTCCATGTAGCTGAAGGGCTGGGATGATGGGAATCTCCAGGAGGGCAACACGCCTGAGCCACAAGCAGGAGGCTGCGCTGCCTCCGTCTGCCTGTCCTGCCAACCCAAGCAGGGCTGATTTCCTCTGGGAGGTGAGTAAACCTCTGATTTTGGAGGCTATCCGCAGTTTCTTAGGATTCCCTGCCTCCAGCGTGGTGCTTCAAGGGCAGAAAGCAATCTCCTGACCGTACCAGAGAGCTTGCTCAGCCCCAGCGATGGCCTGATCCAGCATCCTTGCTGCCGTCAGAATGATAATTAACAATAACACCAGCTTCCCAACACCCTGCTCTGGTTTTTTTCCTGGATGACTCCCGATCCCCCCCCTGCAAAAGTAAATCACAGTTAATCCGCTCCTTTGGGATTTGGGGCAGTAAATAGCTGGCCTGTGCCAGCACTTTCCAGGAAGCCTCACGGCAGGAGCCCAGCACCCCTCGGGATGCTGCTGGGAGGCCAGAGCTGTTCCGAATTGAAGTCACACTTGTACTTATCGTGCTTTCCGTCCTGCAGAGATGTGTTCTTGCTCAGAGCGGTGCCGCGGACACCCCACAGTGCCCGTGAGACTGAGCTGCTGAGGGATCTGCTCTCTCCAACTACCTGAAAGGAGGTTGTGGAGAGGAGGGAGCTGGGCTCTTCTCCCAAGTGACAGGGGACAGGACAAGAGGGAATGGCCTCAAGCTCCGCCAGGGGAGATTTAGGCTGGAGATTAGGAGGAAGTTTTTCACACAGAGGGTCTTTGGGCATTGGAATAGGCTGCCCAGGGAGGTGGTTGATTCACCTTCCCTGGAGGTGTTTAAGGCACAGGTAGATGAGGTCCTGAGGGACATGGTTTAGTGTTTGATAGGAATGGTTGAACTTGATGATCCGATGGGTCTCTTCCAACCTGGTTGTTCTATGATTCTACGATTCTATGATCTGAAGGCTTTTTTTCCAAAATAGCCCAAAAATCTGTGAAATCTAGGGGGGTTGTTTGCTTTTATACCTGGCTACTGACACGGAGCAGCTCGTAGTGTCATCTCTTCAGCATGAAACATGGCAAAGCCCACCCCCCAACCCCACGACCAGGCGCGATGCTTCTTTTCCAATGATGCTGCAAGAGCTGCCATCACTGGTCTCTTCTGCCCATCAGAGGGGATGCACTTGATCTCTCTCCAACCCTCAGGCCTCGGGGCAACCCTAAAAGCTTTATCAAGCACTGCTCGAGGAGAGAAAGAAATGCATAGACATCTCCTGGTATTTATTCCACCGGTTATAACAGTACCATGGCATGGGGACAGCATAGGGGGAGGAGAGACACTCTCCAGGGCACAGCGCACGACCACAGCACGACGGAGGAGGAAAGATTTTTTTTTTCCCCTTATTATCACTTTGTTCTTCTGGAAGGAACAAGGACACGAGTGGGTCCCACCCTGGGAGAGGGATGATGCGCCAGGGGAGAGGATTTCTTCCTCTCTGGAGTTAATTGAAGCGTAATGGCTTTATCCCAATTGTCCTCAACACCCTCCTTCCCTCTGGGCTAAATGGGATCATGTAGCAGGTCCTCCCCAGCTGACTCCTTCCAGAGGGGCCCTCAAGGGCAAAGCGCTCGGCGTTTCTTGCACGGACGGGATGTTATTTCTCGTGTGACGACTATGGGATGCAGTGGGGTGGGGGTGGGGGGTGGGGGGGGTCGGATTTCTCATGGTGTCTCATCCTTGAAGAGCAGATTGGAGGCTCCCTGTCATCTCTAGGAGGCTCGGTGGAAATGTGGAGGCAGAGACACGGCGTATGGCCACCGCTCTGCTGGAAAGCCTTCGCCTTCCCACGCTGACGTGCTTCAATAACACTCCAAGGTCACTTAGTGCTTTCCTTCCCGGCAAACCCCCCCCAGCACTCGCTACAGGCACGGGCACGGGAGGAGGCGTTGGGGCACGGGGCAGGGGAGGGACATGCTGGCTCTTTGCTCTAAACCTCAGACCAGAGAACGAAACGAAAACCACACATCAGGGACATCTGGGTCAGGGACTTGAGGCTTCACACGGCGCAGAAGGAGGACCCGACTCACACGAGGCAAGGGTGACAACATCGGCGGGGTCCCCGCTGCAGGCAACAGCCACCGCCAGACCCTCGGCTTCATCCCCTCCCTTCTCCCCCACCGTCACGTCGACGGGGAAGGGGGTTCCGCCAGGTCACATCACGGTGCATTTCTCAGCCGATTGCTTCAGGTCCTCTAACGTGGCCGAAGCTTTGTCTTTCAAGGAATCAAGGTCCAGGTTCTGGATGTTGCTGAGCTGGCCGATAACCGAGTTCTTCTCTTCCTCCTCCTCGTTGTCCTGCTCGATCATCTTGGCCAGCTCTTTGGGCAGCTCCACGTCACCTCCCACCAGCTGGATCTGATTGTCATCCGTTTCGTTCTGAAAGGGGCCAAAGGGGAGAAAGTCAGGCTGCTGCAGGTGGGAAGGGGGTTGCTTCCGGAGGCACTGAGAGCACATGATGCTGTCAACACAGACTTTGGGTTGTCTCCCTGTTTTAAGGTCTATGTGGATTAGTCCCTGGGGCTCAAAACCAAAGAATGGTTTGGGTTGGAAGGGATCTCAAAGCCCATCCGATTCCAACCCTGGGCAGGGACACTTCCCACTGCATCAGGTTGCTCCAAACTCCATCCAACCTGCGCCTTGAACACCTCCAGGGATGGGGCAACCACCACTTCCCTGGGCAACCTGGGCCAGGGCTTCACCAACCTCACAGGAAAACATTTCTTCCTAAGGTCTCATCTAATTGATTATCCTTGTGCTGTGGGTGGGATGCTCTGTCACCGCTGACCCAGAGGGGACATAGAATCATAGAATCATAGAACAACCAGGTTGGAAGGGACCCATCGGATCTTCTAGTCCAACCATGGCTCAGCCAAGCCCAGGTGCCTACCAGGGGACACAGCAAGAGCCGAGATGAAAACCCAAGTGAACTGGCATCAATATAAATTGGCTTTCGGCTCGCGCTGGAGCGCTTGGGGAGGTTTAGGCACCCAATTAAGCCACACGTATGCTTAACGACTGCGCCCACCGGAGAGCGGGGTCTGCTCTGCGCTGGAGAGCTCCAGGAAGGCTGTGCGAGCGGCAGCCTGGCTGCCAAGCGGGATCAGTAACGAGCAGAAGAAACTTGTCAGAAGATTAGAAGGGACATCTCAAGCGTGAGAAGGCAGTGAAAGGATTGGGGGGCTAGATCTGAACAAATCCCTGTTTCCCCTAGAGGAAAAAAAAAAAAAACCCTACATCTCGTCTCCTTTTTTTTTTTTCTCCTGCCTTTTCTTGCTTTTGGCAGGGGGAAAACAAATCCTCCAGCTGTTTATTTCCTGGCAATAAAAGGGGTGTGAGAAGCAGTGGGGTGTGCGTCCAGGCTGCCCGAGCCCATTCAAACCATCTGAACAATCTCTCTTGGCTTTGCTGACCTTTCCAAACTAAAATTAGCCCATCTCCAATTTAGAGTATTCAGCCCGGAGAGATTCTCACTGAAAGGGTGGGCTTGGCGGGGGGGAGAAGAGCTTGTGGCGATTCCAAGAACAGCTGAATTATCCCTTGATTAAATTGTTTCTAGTGAATCACTCATTGGGCGGAAGTTCACAGAATCACAGAATCACAGAACAACCAGGTTGGAAGGGACCCATCGGATCTTCTAGTCCAAGCATTCCTATCCAACACTAAACCAAGTCCCTCAATACCTCATCCACCCGTGTCTTAAACATGAGTTCCATAATCGGAGTTTAGTGAGGAAACCTGTGCCAACTAACCCAAGAGAGGAGCTGGCAAGTCCAGCCAGGAAGGTGTAACTCAGCCTTCGCTCCCAACTTCAGGGCTGGAGGTCCTTGGGTGAAGGTGATTTTTTTTTTTTCCCCTCATCCAGTGGGATTTAGGCGATGAAAGAGAGGAAAGGGGCTCAAGACAAAGGGTCATTGGGCATTGGAACAGGCTGCCCAGGGAGGGGGTTGATTCCCCTTCCCTGGAGGTGTTTAAGGCACAGGCGGATGAGGTCTTGAGGGACTTGGTTTAACGTTTGATAGGAATG
Organism: Coccyzus lansbergi; assembly: GCA_033558105.1. Classification (NCBI taxonomy): domain Eukaryota; kingdom Metazoa; phylum Chordata; class Aves; order Cuculiformes; family Coccyzidae; genus Coccyzus; species Coccyzus lansbergi. Next base: position 598,601 of record JAUMJK010000733.1, on the reverse strand, counting down.
GTTGGACTGGAAGATCCGATGGGTCTCTTCCAACCTGGTTGTTCTATGATTCTAAGACAGGGTGTGTTGGTGTTCCTGCTCTTTGGGACTGGGGCCACGCAGCGTTCACGGGAACATCAAGGAGCGATTTGGATGCTTTTTAGGAGAACTGACTTCCAATTAGGTTTTGTAGCTCAAAAGAACCCAACCAACCAAGGGGAACAGACGCCCCTTCCCCCTCCTGGCAGAGCAGGGGGCTCGTCCGTCCCCCCCCAGCCCCCTCTGGCAAGCCCACCCGTGAGGGCTGTGCTGGGGTCGGGCTCCCCGTGTTCCCCACTCATGCTCCGCACGTCCGTACCTTCGGGAGCCGGTACTTTTCTCGGAAGTGGGACCTGACCGTGGCTCTCTCTGCCTTGCGCTGGGCAAACTGGGCATCTCTCTCCATCCTGCAAACCACGCAGGGCAGTCACCGAACCGCCAGTGCCCCCAGGTCTGGGATTTGAGCGTCTCCATCCCACCCCACAACCCGGGCACCCCCCAACTCCGCCCGGTTAGCCACGATTTCCACCTCCCTGGCACAACCTGGAGAGAGAGAAAACAATCCTGTCTCCCTGGCGAGGAAGGGGATTAAGGGATTAGGGGTTCATTAAACTCCCTCATGGCTCTGCCGCCCTCCGTCTCCCCTCAGACCTCCTATGTATGGGTTGTAAGGCTGCAGGGGGAGCATCCCACCTCCCACCAGGACCCCACATGTCCAGCTCGCCCCAGTGCCCGGTGCCGCTCGCACTCACTTCTCCTCCACCAGCTGCCGCTGATATTCCTCGTACTCCTCGCGGGTCATGCCTTGCGCTTCGGCCGGAGACTTCTCCCCCTCGCTCTTCTCCTCACCTCCAAGGCCACCTGTCAGGTTCTTCAGCTGCCCCCCGACCATGCTCTTCACCATGAACGCCATGGTCGCGGTCCCGGCGAGTCGGGAAGTTTGGGGGAGAATGGGTGCCGGGGAGCTGGGGCGCGGAGTTACAGCACAGCTAGGATGTCGGGAGAACGGAGGTTAGTGGTGAGACGGGGATCCCGGGGTTACCGAGGAGCAGGGAAGGAGGGATGCTGAGGCGAGGAGAGCCTGAGGAGCAGAGCGAAGAGTGAGCTAGGGTACTGAGGGTAGGGAGTTACTGGGAAGCCAAGGTGCTGTGCTTGTGAGCTCCCAGTCAGCCGGGTTATTGAGGAGCTGGAATTAGCCAAGCTGAGTTCCCGGGGCTTGGGATGCCTTGGAGGAGAGTTCCCAGGGCGCCTGAACACGGAGTTCCCGGAGAGCCAAGGTGCTGTGGAAGTGAGTTCCCCGAGTGCTGGAGCACCGAGTTCCCGGGGAGCTGGGATGCTCTGCAGGTGAGCTCCGGGGAGCAGGAATAGCGAGTTCCCGGGGAGCTGGGATGCTGGGTGCCTGAATACCGAGTCGCAGGGAATCCGGGATGCTGTGGATGTGAGCTCCCGAGGCGCTGGGTTACCGAGTTCCGGGGAATCCGGGGTGCTGCGGAGCTGAGCTCCCGAGGCGCTGGGTCACCGAGTTCCCGGGATGCCGTGGAGGGGAAGGTCCCGGGGTGCGGGATCAGCGGGTTCTGGAGGAGCCGGGGGGGGGGCGCTCAGCGGGGTCGCACCGCCCCGGTGCCCATGGCGGGTCCGAGCGGAGCCGAGCGGGAGCGGAGGGAGCTTCAGCACCGGGGCGAGGACAGCTCCGAGGCGCGCGCCGCGGCGGAGGCCACGCCCCCTCCCACCATAGCCACGCCCCCTCCCACCCCGACCACTCCCCCGGGTCCTATCGCCCCCCCCCTCCCCCATCCCTCCGCCCCCTCCCACCGCCCTGTCCCCAGCGCCCCCCAGTACCCAACATGGCCCCCCCCCCCCACAACCCCCCCTCCACCTCCCACCACGCGGTCTCCATCGTCCCGAACCACCTCCCTCAGCTTGGGCCACATGGCCCCTTGCCATCTCCCACCGCCCGGTCCCCACCGCCCCACATTGCTCTTCACTGCTCCTGCCACTTCCCACAGTTTGGTCTCCGTTGCTGCCACCACCTCCAGTCACCTCTCACAGCTTGGTCCCCATCACCGCCTCCCCAGGTCCCCATTATCCTTTTCCATCTCCCACCCCCAGGTCCTCACTGCCCTTTTCCATCTCCCACCACCAGCTCCCCATCACCCCTTTCCATCTCCCATTATCAGCTCCCTGTCACCCCTTTCCTTCTCCCATTACCAGTTCCCTGTCACCTCTTTCCATCTCCCATTACCACTTCCCCATCACCCCTTTCCATCTCCCATTACCAGCTCCCTGTCACCCCTTTCCTTCTCCCATTACCAGTTCCCTGTCACCCCTTTCCATCTCCCATTACCACTTCCCCATCACCCCTTTCCATCTCCCATTACCACTTCCCCATCACCCCTTTCCATCTCCCATTACCACTTCCCCATCACCCCTTTCCATCTCCCATTACCACTTCCCCATCACCCCTTTCCATCTCCCATTACCACTTCCCCATCACCCCTTTCCATCTCCCATTACCACTTCCCCATCACCCCTTTCCATCTCCCTCCCCCAGGTCCCTATCGCCCCTTTCCATCTCCCACCCCCAGGTCCCCATCACCCCTGTCCCTCCAGAGAAACGTCACTCCTGGTGCTGGTGCCTCAGGGCTGGATGAAGCCAGGAGCCCTGTGTGACTCTCCCGGACATGGTGTCCTCTTCTCTTTATCTGTGAGCAACCAGCGATGGTGCCCGACTGCTTTTACCCCAATGAAACAGACCTTTTCCCACTCTATTCCCCATCCTTTGAGTCCTGCTGGAGGAAAAGCTGGGACGGAGCCCTGTGTCAGAGCCATCTGTACTGTACACGAGTCACAACTGTTGTTTGCTCTTAGATCTAAAGGTTGCTGGGACCAAAAGCTTGCTCCTCTCTTTCCTAGTGCTGTCAATGATATTAATTAATTCTAATAAACGCTGCTATCGGTTTCCCCAAGCGCTGAGTCGCTAGTGGACTGGAGCCGGCCCAGGGACCCACACATTCACCTAAACCAGGAGGCTGAGGACGGAGCAGGCATTGACTTATGTTACGTAATTCCCTCAGCCCCTCCAGCTCCCATCCTGCCCCCACTCCCCTCTCCTTTGGCTGCAGCCTTATAGGGAGCCTTGGGGAGGGAGCAATTAATGGCATCAGGAACGCACCTCCCTTCCAGATGGCCAGCCTGGCTTTAACATCCATTCCTCCCTTTCTTCTTCTCCGCTCATGAAAAAAACCAGCGCGGCTCCAAACCCCAATCCCGGCTTGCAGGAAATCATTTCATTTCCGAAATTTAAAGACAATCTCCACAGATTAAAATGATGGAACAGCTGCGAAATGATAAAGTGAAAGAGGGAGGGGGGGGGGGATCAGCCCATCTTCTCCCTTCCCTTCTTGCCCAAGGTAGCACCAGGCAAAAAAAAAAAAAAATCATCTTAAAAGGAAACTAAAAAGTAAAATCATGTCTTTTTTTTTTTTTTTTTTTTTCTTGGAGAATCATCCAGTCAGGCAGTGACGGCTGCTGTTACGGAGCTGAGCCCACTTTTGGAAGTGACAAAGGGCATTGGTCCCAGTGAAGGCTCGATGGGGCTACAGCCAAATCCCAGCAGAGCAGAGCCCCCGGAATGCTGACAGTGACCCCCACCCGTCCCTCCCGGCATCATCCGAGTGCAGGAACTGCCTTTACACCCAGCCACAAGGCAGCCAGAAAGCCACCTGAGGCTCTGCTGGCACAACTCCAGCATCACCCCCAGCATCTCCCCACCGCTCAGACGCCCCTGTGGCTGCTGCTCAGCCTCAGTCAACACCGAGCTGGCTGCTCATGAGTCCTACCAACTGTTTGAAGTGACGATCTGAAGACCTTCTGAGCAGTTTCCCACGGATAGCCCATGGAAAATGAATTTTTAGCGCACAGTGAGCTTTCCCAGCCTGCTCCGAAAGAGGCAGAGAGCCCCAGGCACTCTGCAGACCTCCCATTGCCAACAATGTGTTCAAGTTCTGGCTGTCAGTCAGAGAAAGGCTGGATGAAAAGAGGGGCAGAGAGGAGGAAAAGCATCCCTGCTTGTGTCCCAGGGCCGCTTTGCCCTTGGTTGCCAGGCAGGTTCAATCCTTGGGTTGGTTCAGAGCAGACTTTCGATGTGGCTGGTCCTAGGAGCTTTGCTCAGTCCGGATTTCTATCCAAATATTCACTAACAGCAAGAGACTTGAAGTCAGGACCGATTTTTTCCAGCTGGATTAGATGGGTCAGCTAACACATAGCCTCCCTGTCCGAGGAATTACGAGAAAACAGCTCTTGATGATAAGAAATGCTCAGTCAAAGCAGCTAGGTGGAAATTAGCACGCGAGCACCGACTGGGACTGAGTCACCCGTGGCAGGGACCTTCACTCACCAGGGGGTGAATGTGCCCCATGGAAAGGGACCATGGGGTTTATCTTTTGCAGTTAGGGAACAGCTTTTATGGGGATGGAGCAAAAGGTGAAGGAAAGGGCTTCTAGCGAGGTCTCCCATCTGCTGGAATCATAGAACAACCAGGTTGGAAGGGACCCATCAGATCTTATAGTCCAACCATTCCCACCAAACACTAAACCACGTCCCTCAAGACCTCATCCACCCGTCCCTTAAACACCTCCAGGGAAGGGGAATCAACCGCCTCCCTGGGCAGCCTATTCCAATGCCCAATGAACCTTTCCGTGAAAAACCTCCTCCTAATCTCTAGCCTAAGTCTCCCCTGGTGGAGCTTGAGGCCATTCCCTCTTGTCCTGTCCCCTGTCACTTGGGAGAAGAGCCCAACTCCCTCCTCTCCACAACCTCCTTTCAGGTAGTTGTAGAGAGCAATGAGGTCTCCTCTCAGCCTCCTCTTCTCCAGGATAAACAACCCCAGCTCTCTCAGCCACTCCTCATAGGGCCTGCTCTCCAACCCCTTCATCAGCTTTGTGACTCTTCTCTGGACTCGCTCCAGAACCTCAACATCCTTCGTGTGCTGAGGGGCCCACAACTGAACACAGGATTCAAGGAGCGGCCTCACCAGTGCTGAGTACAGAGGGAGAATCACCTCCATGGACCTGCTGGTCACACCATTTCTGATCCAAGCCAGGATGCCATTGGCCTTCTTGGCCACCTGGGCACACTGCTGGCTCATGTTCAGTCGGTTGTCGACCAACACCCCCAGGTCCCTCAGGAGACTCTCCTGCCCCTTTGACCATTGTCCTGTTTGGAGGTAGAAGGGAGAGGACAACCAGAGAGAGCTGGGGATGGAGCACACGGCGACGCCTCAAGGTGGTTGATTTCCTATTTGCTTTTCTTTGGGCAGACGAACTGTTCCTTATCCCCAAAATATATTCAAGTAAGAATGACTCATCCTTCCTCCCAGGACTCTAACCTGTAATGAGATGTAAATCCTTGCATGACCTATTATATTAGCTTATGCTATATCACACATCTCTGTGGATTAGACGAGAGGGAGATGAAACGTCCCTTCAGCTGCAGCCTCAGACAAGCCGCTGGAAGTTAAGAGGATCCTCTCGCAGCATTGACACCTGATTTGAATAGGATGCAAGCAGTTCCGTTCCCTTTGCCACGATGAGAGGGATCATTTCAGCTCCTCTTTCCAGATAATGGGAAAACCAATTCCAAAGGCACACCTGGAAGATCCCTCCTCCACCAGGGTTTCACAGGATGCTCCAGAGATCCCTGAAGGGGCCCAGAAATGATTGCCTGGTGCTTGGAGCAATCCTGTAGACTCAACAGGGGAGGGGAAGGTTGGTGACCTTGCAGTGTAATGACAACGAGGCCATTGAAGGGCAGCAACCTGATCCTTGTCAGCCTGAAATCCAGGGAACACAGAGTTTTAAGCCCTTGAAGACCCTGAGTAGGTGAGTCAATCCTGGAAAGACGAGCGTGTGTGTGCTGGAGCCGCGACAGGGGAGGAAATGAGAAGGCGTTTCTAAATAAAGCAGGCAGCCTCTCGGCTGGGAGAAGTCACGCTTGCACATGGTGGTTGATTGTCACTTCTTGTGATGGGGACAGGCACTGCAAGCACAGGGACCTCCCCGCGCAGCCCTGACCCTGGGTGCACAGCAACAGAGTCACCTCTGCTCTTCCCACCTGCAAAAAGGGATGCTCCAGTGGGATGGGGACAGGGACACTTGGCCAGCCAGGGCTGCCACCCGCTCCAGGCAAGGCGATGAGGCACAGTGACATTCAGCCAGTGCTGGTGGCATCAGAAACAGAGCCAGTACCCAAGCATCTAGCATTTAGGCTAGAGATTAGGAGGAAGTTTTTCACACAGAGGGTCATTGGGCATTGGAATAGGCTGCCCAGGGAGGTGGTTGATTCACCTTCCCTGGAGGTGTTTAAGGGATGGGTGGACGAGGTGCTGAGGGACATGGTTTAGTGTTTGATAGGAATGGTTGGACTCAATGATCCGATGAGTCTCTTCCAACCTGGTTGTTCTATGATTCTATGATCCCCTCACAAAGAGCTGTGAGGTGCCTCTTGCCTTGGGTACCATGGGGGACATCTGCCTGCTTTCTTCGAGGGCTCCACCAGCAAAAAAGCAATGGAGCAGCCACTGATTTAACCTTACTGCTAATTAACCTCCTCTGAAGCTTTTTTTCCCCCCAACAGAACAGCAGATGAAATTACGTTGTGTATCCTCACTGGCACGCTCAGCTTCCCTGTGTAAACTACTTAGCTGTAAGAAGGTAACAATTGCTCAGAGACAGCTATTAAGAAGTTATTAAGAAAATGCTGAGGATCTGGGGGAGAAGTGCAGAGGGAACTTGATGGAGAGGGCCTGACTGGAGCATCCTAGCGCTCTTATGGAGCACCACAAGCTTCAGCAGCTACATCAAAGCAAAATATCCCACGGTTTTGAGCATCACATCCTTTCATAGAATCATAGAACAACCAGCTTGGAAGAGACCCATAGGATCATCGAGTCCAACCATTCCTATCAAACAATAAACCATGTCCCTCAGCACCTCATCCACACCTTAAACACCTCCAGGGAAGGGGAATCAACCTCCTCCCTGGGCAGCCTATTCCAATGCCCAATGACTCTCTGTGTGAAAAACTTCCTCCTAATCTCTAGCCTAAATCTCCCCTGGCGGAGCTTGAGGCCATTCCCTCTTGTCCTGTCCCCTGTCACTTGGGAGAAGAGCCCAGCTCCCTCCTCTCTACAACCTCCTTTCAGGTAGTTGTAGAGAGTAATGAGGTCTCCTCTCAGCCTCCTCTTCTCCAGGATAAACAACCCCAGCTCTCTCAGCCACTCCTCATAGGGCCTGTTCTCCAACCCCTTCACCAGCACCAGCTTCGTGGCCCTTCTCTGGACTTGCTCCAGAACCTCAACATCCTTCGTGTGGTGAGGGGCCCACAACTGAACACAGGATTCAAGGAGCGGCCTCACCAGTGCTGAGTACAGAGGGAGAATCATCTCCCTGGACCTGCTGGTCACACCATTTCTGATCCAAGCCAGGATGCCATTGGCCTTCTTGGCCACCTGGGCTCACTGCTGGTTCATGTTCAGTCGACTGTTGACCAACACCCCCAGGTCCCTCTCCTCCTGGCGCTGCAGGTTCTCCTCTGCCCAAAAGGACCACCACAGTATTAACATAGGAAATAGAGTTTAGGGTAAAGGTGTTGGAAATTATCAAATAAAATTACTTTCTTTTATGTCACTTGAGTGTAATTAAAACCAGCTAAAAGTGCCTGGAGTTTGTCTTGGTCAAGGAAGGTGAAACCCAACGGAGGGTTCAGCTTCGGGTGGCAATGGAATCGAAGCTGCTTTTTGGTGACCCAGGGATGTCATTTCAATGTAAAGTCTTCTGCCAAGTCTTTATTTTCCAAAAGCACTTCTAGTACAAGGACAGGCTGAGAGAGCTGGGGTTGTTCAGCCTGAAGAAAAGGCTGTGGGGAGACCTTAGAGCAGCTTCCAGTGCTGAAAGAGACTCGAGAAAAACTGGGGAGGGGAGCTTGGTCAGTGAGTGCAGGGATAGGACAAGGGAGGACAGCTTTCAGCTGAAAGAGGGGAGACTGAGATGAGATTTTAGGAAGAAATGTTTTCCTGTGAGGATAGGGATGCCCTGGCCCAGATTGAACAGGAAAGTGGTGTCTGTCCCATCCCTGGAGAGGTTCAAGGCCAGGCTGGATGGAGCTTGGAGCAACCTGATGCAGTGGGAGGTGTCCCTGCCCATGGCAGAGGGGTTGGAACTGGATGGGCTTTAAGGTCTCTTCCAACCCAAACCATTCCACGATTCTATGAAATTCTGTTGTCATCGCCTAAGGATGAAGAAATCCCAGAGCAGGGGTTACTACTGCTCTTGTTTGATAGGAAGCCTTAATTGCGCTCAGGGAGAGCTGGATGTCACGCAGCCTCCGTGTCACGGGTTGCATCACGTAATGAATTCCTGTGTTTTGAAAAACCCTCGTGTTTAGTTGCATCCCAAGCTCGCACGCGTCCGTGGGCCTGCAGAGCCTCCCTCCTTGGGGATGTCCCTGCCCGCGCTCACGGCAGCTCAGGCTGAGCCTGAGAGGGGGCACGAAGAAAAGACCTGCAGGGTCCTTTACTGGGTGATTCCCATATCTTCTTTTTTTCCCCCAGCGTATAAGAACTAAATAGCTTTATACTGCTGGTATGGCTTTGATAATGCTCTGTGATGTGTACACACACACACACACACACACACACACACACACGCGCGCACGTGCACTAGAAATGACTTTGTCCAGCTCTCCACAAGCTGGAGGCCATCTGAGCCCAAGCTGCCCAGGGAGGTTTAGTGTGATCCAGAAAGGATCAGATCCTCGCCATTTATTTCTAGGCAGTTTATTTCTCCTTGACAAACCCCTCCCTCACCTTGAGGTGTCTTGATAGAACATCCCCCAGGAGAACCCGAATGGTGCTTGGGAAGGGAAGCGGGGAGCAGAGATGCTGCTCGGCCTGCTCCTCGCTTTCCTCTGAACCCCCTCATTCCATCACAGGGTCATGCTGCATGGATCGAGGGGTTTGAGGGCTTGGAGATGCACGGGATGGAGATGCTCCAGCCCAAAGCGTGTGGAGGGGGTTGGACAGCCTTTGGCCCAAGGGGTGGAGGGGTTTGGGGGTGTGTTTTCCGAAGAGGAGAACAACCAGGCAAGGGAGCAGGTCGCACGGAGCAGGGCTGGTTATACACGTGCAGGGAGGAGAGATGGTGTCGGGAGAGGGGGGTGAGGAAGAAGAGGGAGGTGATTGGGGTTGGGGGGAGGCTCCCACGGCAGAGTCTGCACCCAAGCAGTGACATAAATACACACGGACAGACACACAGAGCATGTAAACAGGCACATGGGGGGACCATGTGCTGCTTCGCTGCCGGTGATGGAGAGCGAGCCCGGAGCAAAGGCACACGCCAGCCGAAACGCACACACGGACACACACGCAGAGACAGTTTTCCCACGGGGCATCTTTCCAGCCTTGCCTTCATTTCCTGGAGTGCTCAGAAGGAGAAGACATAGAGAGAGAGAGAGAGGAGCTGGAGAGGTGAACGACACCGAACGGTGACGGGAATGGCTTTGTACATCATGCTAAAAATAGTCCTCGTGATAAAGTCAGTGGTGGAGGGGGAGGAGGTGCAGGCAGCGCACAGATGCTGGCAAGGTCTGCCAGGGGTTCAGGAGCCCGCACGTCAAGGATGGAGCAGAAGGAGCCTCGTCAGGCCATAATTAGCGCTCCTAATTTGCTCCAAGCAGTCCTGAGGGACTTAAACAGTGGGCAGCTTGGGAGGGGACCTGCCTGGGCCCATTGCACCCCCTCCCCTTGGGACGGATGGTTTGCAACCCTGGGAAACGGGAGCGATGGTTGCAGCTGGAATTGCGCTGGGAACAGATGGGAGCTCTGGTTTCCTTTGAAGCGAGTCTTGGTTGTTATTTGTTTAGAAGAGGAAGGTTCTCTGCATCTCTGGATGCTCCCAAGAGGGAGCCAGAGCTGGCGCTGGAAGAGACTTGCTGGCCAGGGTGACCCCAGTGAGTAGTGGGGCGTAGTGGACGAGCAGGGAAGGAAAAGAGAAGTATGTGTGACCTAGGAGATCATCTTGGCATCCTGGCTTGTATCAGAAACGGTGTGACCAGCAGGGCCAGGGAGGTTATTCTCCCTCTGGACTCAGCACTGGTGAGGCTGCTCCTCGAATCCTGTGTTCAGTTGTGGGCCCCTCAGCACACGAAGGATGTTGAGGCTCTGGAGTGAGTCCAGAGAAGAGCAACAAAGCTGGTGAAGGGGCTGGAGAACAGAACCTATGAGGAGCGGCTGAGAGAGCTGGGGGTGTTTAGCCTAGAGAAGAGGAGGCTGAGGGGAGACCTTATTACTCTCTACAACTACCTGAAAGGAGGTTGTAGATAGGAGGGAGCTGGGCTCTTCTCTCAAGTGACAGGGGACAGGATAAGAGGGAATGGCCTCAAGCTCCACCAGGGGAGATTTAGGCTAGAGATTAGGAGGAAGTTTTTCACACAGAGGGTCATTGGGCATTGGAATAGGCTGCCCAGGGAGGTGGTTGATTCCCCTTCCCTGGAGGTGTTTAAGGCACGGGTGGACGAGGTGCTGAGGGACATGGTTTAGTGTTTGATAGGAATGGTTGGACTAGATGATCCGATGGGTCTCTTCCAGCCTGGTTGTTCTATGATTCCATTATTCTATGATCTTTCATATCCTGGAGCTTCTGCATGTCAAATCAGTGCCAGTCCTGGGCATTCCCAGCCGGGCTGGTCTGGGGATGCTGAGCTCTGGTCCAAGCCGGGATCCTGAGCAGCAGTGCAGAGAGGCACAAGGGTTACCAGAACTGGGGGCTGATTCTTCAGGACATTTTTTTAAACCCAGTGTCTCCATCCTCCGCAGACGCTGCGTGGCAAAGTCGTAGGGAGAGGCAAGGCCCATTTGTGCCATGGCCTGGGCAGAGTTAGCCTCGCAGGCAACAGAAATAACTCGCTGCTGCTGCTGATAATGATGATGACAACGATGACGATTCACAAAACAGACTTGAGGCAGGATGGAGCTGGCACAACTGGGCCTAGTGCCTATCTTGTTGATGACAGGAGGAGGAGGAGGGAGACATGCTGCGAGCCAGCACCAGAGAGTCACAGTAGCCCCTGGGCATCCCAGGGGCTTAAGGCATGGGTGGATGAGGTCTTGAGGGATTTGGTTTAGTGTTTGATAGGAATGGTTGGACTAGATGATCCGATGGGTCCCTTCCAACCTGGTTGTTCTATGATTCTATGATTCTATCCCGTCTTCCCAGGGGAGTTACCGAGGGGTTCAAACAGCCCCCACATCCCTGGGGAGACGTGAGCCAGTGGGATACAGACTGTCCTTGGCTGGGAAGCAGCCTAAAGTGGAGCAGGGGGAACCCAGAAGCAGGAGCAAACAGCCCTGTGTGTGGGAAACTGAGGCACGGACACTGGGGCTTGGCAGGCTTCACCGCTTCACAGCAAGGAAGGGGTAGAGCCCCTTGCATGGGGCACAAGGAGATGTTCCTGAACGATTTCTTACGGCTGTCCTCTCCTGGCACCCTCCAAACACAGTCCTGGAGGATGCTGCTCAAGCACCAAGCACCCCAAAGCCCACAGGACTGGGCACAGTGAATTTGGGGTAGGGTTTACTCCATTTTTCCAACGGCTGGTGGGGTCTGCTGGCAGCAGGAGCCCCAGGCGAGGGGAGCAGAGGGGATGTGACGGGGGGACTGGACCAAACCTCCTCCCTGCTCGCCGCCTGCCACCGCATGAAGGTGCTGGGCAATTCTCCTCATTTGAAAAGCCAGGTTTCTTGCAGGCTTTGCCTGTAAATGACTTTAATCTTCCTAAGCCCCAAAGGAAAGCTGCTTATAAGGCTGTGCCTGGAGCACCAGGAGGAATGGAGAGGGGGGGATGTGGACGGGAGGATGGGGACAAGGCAGTGTTCATCCAGGGAAGTGAAACCTTAAAGTGCATCAAGCCTCAGCGCATCCCTGTCCTGTCCCCTCTGGACATTTGGACACCCTGAGGTCACCTGGGAAGGGGGTGAGGAGCACCCACCTCCTGAGCTGCTGCCTCTCCTCTGTACCGAAGGGCTCTCAAAGGCTATGTAACTCCATCCTCCATCCCACCCATCCCTCAGCTGTTCCCACCATCCCAGCACTCTCTAGTTTTCCCTTTCCAAGAGAAGGCACAGTCCCAGTCATGGTCCAAACCAGACCGAGCGCTCTCGGCTGTGGCTTGCGAAGCAGCAGCCGGCAAAAAGCTGGTGCCCCGCGCATCATTTAACGCTGAATAATTCTGTCTAGGATGAAGGGAACTATTTTAAACCTGCCAGACACCACCTCCACCCAGCATCCTTCAGGAGAGTAGGGACTGCGTAGAGACACCTCCACTGGGGCTCTGGGACATTGGGGTCTCCTCTTTAAATTCCTGGATGAGTTAAGTAGGGCAGGGAACAAGGTTCCCAAGGTCCAGGAATCAGCCCCAAAACGCGTCCCTAGATCTTCTTAGTCCAAGCAGCTCCAAGGGTGGAAGATAAGTGGTCTTAGCCTAGAGAAGAAGAGGCTGAGAGGAGACCTCATTACTCTCTACAACTACCTGAAAGGAGGTTGTGGAGAGGAGGGAGCTGGGCTGTTCTCCCAAGTGACAGGGGACAGGACAAGAGGGAATGGCCTCAAGCTCCACCAGGGGAGATTTAGGCTGGAGATTAGGAGGAAGTTTTTCACACAGAGGGTCATTGGAATAGGCTGCCCAGGGAGGTGGTTGATTCAACTTCCCTGGAGGTGTTTAAGGGACGGGTGGATGAGGTCTTGAGGGACATGGTTTAGTGTTTGATAGGAATGGTTGGACTCGATGATCCGATGGGTCTCTTCCAACCTGGTTGTTTTATGATTTTACGATAAAGCTCAGCTTTAAGGGAGGGGGGGGATGTTGCCACCACTCAGCAGCTTCATCGCTGTCACGATGTCACCAGTTTTCATCACCAAGTGATGCCCGGGCTGCTCATCCCAGTGACGTGGGGACCCTGGGCGGGAACAAACAGTCCTGGTCAGGGGAAACTGAGGCACGGACGCTGGTGGCAGGAGGGGTTTGACATGGTTCAGTTCCTCTTTGCAGCTGTCCTCTCCTTTACAGGTCTTCTGAGGAACGGCTGAGAGAGCTGGGGGTGTTTATCCTGGAGGAGGTTGAGGGGAGACCTCATTGCTCTCTACAAGTACCTGAAGGGAGGTTGTGGAGAGGAGGGAGCTGAGCTCTTCTTCCAAGTGACAGGGGACAGGACAAGAGGGAATGGCCTCAAGCTCCACCAGGGGAGGTTCAGGCTGGACACTAGGAAATTTTTTTTCACAGAAAGGGTCATTGGGCACTGTCAGAGGCTGCCCAGGGAGGGGATTGAGTCACCTTCCCTGGAGGTGTTTAAGGGACGGGTGGACAAGGTGCTGAGGGACATGGTTTACTGTTTGATAGGAGTGGTTGGACTCAATGATCCGGTGGGTCTCTTCCAACCTGGTGATTCTACGATTCCTGGCATCCTCCAAACCCATCCTGAAGGATGCTGGTAGGCACCAAGCATCCCAAATCTCCCCTCCTGCCGCCGGGACTGGGGCACCCAAGGTGACGACCCCACCTTGGACCCTGCCAGGGGCCACCAGGGCGCTGTGTCCTCTCCTCTAGGGCTGCATCCCATGGGAGCAGAGCCGGAGACCGAGGGGCGGTGAGGCGGGATGCGCCGCGTCCGTATGGAATGGGTTTCTTTTAATTACAGTTTTGAGTCTCACAGGTGGTAGCATTACATGAGAATAAAGCACTGGACAGAACTGGAAAAAAAGGCCTCTGGAGACAGCATGCAAACATTGCAACGAGTTTAAAGCAAAACAACCCAAAAAAAAGCATCTCGCGGGGACGCAGCCGCGCTCTCCCGACCGGGCAGCGAGTCCAGCGTCTTCCCTTTAACCATCACTTCTGTCGCTGGGGTTTCCTTTTTTGTGTGTGTCCATGTCATTGGTTTCTTTGTTTTATTATTATTTTTCTTTTATTAACCTCCTTCTCTCTTTTTTCTTTTTTTCTTTTTTTCTTCTTTTAATTACATTAAAAAATAAGATTCGTACTTTAGTAAAACACCCGGCACTCAGCTGGGTCCTGCTTGAAATAATAAAAAAACAACCGAAAAAAAACCCCCAACAAACCCCCCCCCCCCCCAAAACTGAGAAAACAAACAATAAACCACCCCAAAAATTTAAAAAAAAAAAACCCCAAGCTTGGGAAACAAAAAAAAAAAAACAACCCCAAAACCTGGGAAAAAAAAAAAAAAAAGACTGATTTGGAAGTTTGGAAGCGACCAGGAGACTTGGAATGGGGAGAATGACACCCCCAGGGTTCCCTCCCGGCTGCTCCTGGGGCTGGGCAGGGGGGGCTGTGTCCACCCCGGTCCTCCCGCCCCAGCGCGGGGCCCCTGCGGCTGCCGGGGTGCTGAGCCCCCCTCTCACAGGTAGAGCTCCTTCTCTTTGATATGCACTAGCTGTTCGCGGAGCTGGTGGAAGGACGGCCGGTGGCCGGGGTCCAGGGTCCAGCACTTCTTCATCACCTCATAGACGACGGCCGGACAACCGTCGGGAGCATCCATCTTATAGCCCTTCTCCACGCGGGGTACCACGTCCTTCAGGGGCTGCGATGGGGTTCGGGAGGAGGGAGGGGGTCAGTTCTCCCCCAAAATGAGGGTTTAATCCCCCCCCAAAAACCCAGCGGAACGGGGTTGGGATGGTCCTCACTTACGATTCTCGGATAAGGCACTCGCCCGAAGGAGTAGATTTCCCAGAGGAGGATCCCAAAGCTCCACACGTCTGACTTGGTGGAGAATTTCTAGAGAGGGAAGAGAGAAGCCCCATGACTGTGCTCAGGCAGGGATAAGGCAGCAGATCATCTCCGCTCTCAGGTTTTTGGGGTTGGACAGCAGGAATTCGGGATTCATCTCTGGGTGGGCAACTCGTGATGTGCCCAAACTTGGACTGTGTCCCACAATTCCCCCTCCGCTCACCCACCTTTTCTCTAAGTGCTTCTGGTGCCGTCCACTTCACTGGCAGCTTCCCCGTGTCCTGCGTGGAGGAGGCTTCCTTGGTCAGCCCAAAATCGCTGACCTTCGCAATGTTGTCCTCCGAGACCAAGACGTTCCTCGCCGCCAAGTCCCGATGGACAAAGTTGTTGGCTTCCAGGTACTCCATGGCTTCACAGACATCTCTGGTTGGGACGGGAGGGAGAAGGGGGTTAGCGAGGTGGCTTCAAAACACCAGCGGGAGCAGGTCAGGGTGGGAGGCACGGACAACTCTTGGTGTCTCGTGGCCATACTTACAAGGAGAACTTCAGCAAGCAGTCTGCCCCGAGGACTGATCGCCCACGCGACCGCAAGTAATCCACTAGGCTGCCCTGCAGGGATGGAGAGAGATGGTGCCACCAGGGTCAGCATCCCACCCACTGCCCCCTCCTACACGGGGCAGGACCTGGGGATGATGATGGGGCAGGACCCGAGGATGATGTCCCTCCCTTGGAGCCAGCGATAGGGCACAGGACAGCCTCACCACCCCCTAACACCACGGTGGCCCCAGAAAGACGTCATCCAAGCTGGGGTGACCCAGTTGGGTGAAGCCCTGGGACCCTGTGAGGGGTGTAAAGGGGTGGAGCAGGAGGGGTGAGGGGTCTCACCTTGGCCATGTACTCGGTGACGATGTAAAGGCCGCTCTTCTCCTCCACGATCACTCCCAGGAGCTGCACCAGGTTGCTGTGTCGGAGCTGCCTGTGCGGTGCAGGAGGGCTCAGGGCAGGGTTTTGGGGAGAAGGGGGAGCTCCCATGGTCCCCACAGGGCATCAGGGACCACCCACCTCCACGCATACAGATGAAGCTACCCCCAGGCTTGCATTGTCCCTCCCTCCCCATACCACTCACGTCATCACGGACGCCTCCGCCAGAAAGGCTTGCGCTGTGGCGTCATTTTTAATGCACTTCACGGCGACTTTGTTCCCTCGGTAATCCCCGAGCATCACATCTGTGGGCAGAGAGAGACGGGCACGGAAGGCACTGGGGAGCGTCCTAGCCTCCTGGGGTCCCCACTATCCCCCTGGGTGGCTGCAGAGGAGCCCCTCACCACCCCAAGAGCCACCGCGGTGTTGGGAACGTGGGTCTCACCTCCAAATTCCCCTTTGCCGATGATCTGCAGCAGCTTGAGGTCCTTCATGTTGAGGGCCCAGCCGCCTGTGGGAGAGGGGAAAGGGAGAGACACAACAACCTTGGGCAGCTACAGACTAGGAGAAGTCTGGCTGGAAAGTCGCCTGGAGGAGAAGGACCTGGGGGTGTTGGTTGACAGCGACTGAACATGAGCCAACAGTGGCCCAGGTGGCCAAGAAGGCCAAGGGCATCTTGGCTTGGTACTCAGCACTGTTGAGACTGCACCTCGAATCCTGTGTTCAGTTGTGGGCCCCTCACCACAAGAAGGATGTTGAGGCTCTGGAGTGAGTCCAGAGAAAAGCAACAAAGCCGGGGAAGGGGCTAGAGAAGAGGCCTTATGAGGAATGGTTGAGAGAGCTGGGGGGTGTTTATCCTGGAGAAGAGGAGGCTGAGGGGAGACCTCATTGCTCTCTCCAGCTACCTGAAAGAGGTTGTGGAGTGGAAGGAGTTGGGCTCTTCTCCCAAGTGACAGGGGACAGGATGAGAGGGAATGGCCTCAAGCTCCACTAGGGAAGGTTTAGGCTGAACATTAGGAAAATATTTTTTCACGGAAATGGTCATTGGGCAGTTGCAGAGGCTGCCCAGGTTGGGGCTTGAGTCACCTTTCCTGGAGGTGTTTAAGGGATGGGTGGATGAGGGACATGGTTTAGTGTTTGATGGGAATGGTTGGACTGGATGATCCAGTGGGTCTTTTCCAACCTGGTGATTCTATGATTCAATGAGAGTGAGGAGGTGTTGGTGTGTCCCCAGGAGCTGGGGAAGAGCCAGGGCCACTCACTGCGAGAGAACTCGTCCTGCGCCGCCACCGTCCCCTCCATCACCTTGGGTTTGATGAGGCGGGTGCAGAGCCCATCGGCGTCCGTGGTGTAATGCTGGGGGAGAGGCGGGTGAGAGGCAGCCACCAGGGACACGCGGTGGCACACGGGTGGGGGGTCCCCGCCAAGACAATGCCAAGCTCTGGGATCCCACCAGGTGGCAGCACCAGGCCATGGATGGGACCCAGGGGGGCTGGAGGGGTCCCTGTTCCTCCTCCCCATCCCTCTGTCCCCTGCAAATCCAACCATCCCCTCCATCCTACCCCCGTCCTCCCCTTACTCCAAGGTTCTGTCCCCAGCATCCTCAACTCATGAGGACAGCAGAGACGCTCCCACCATCTCCCTGCCTCCAGATCTTCACCACACAAGCTGTGACCCCTAATGTCCTCCCCCCAGCTTCACATCTAAGGTCCCTGGGCTGGGGACAGGAGAGGTGGCAGCTCTAGTTAGCAGGCGAGATCTCACCTCCACCAGCTGCATGAGGTTTTCAAAGTAGACCTCCTCGTCGATGCTCAGCTTGCTGGAGGAGTAGATGATGCGGTAATGCTCCACCTTCCCCTCGCAGCTGACGCACAGGGTGTAGTCCCCGGGGTAGTTGGTGCTCTCCCGCACCAAGAAAAGCCCCGTCTCGGGGGGGTACAGCAGCCGTTCTGCCTGCTCCCGCGTGATCTTTCCGTGAAACCACCTGCAATGGAACACGTAGAGCAGGTCAAGGACTGGGAACGTGCTGGCTGGAGCCATGGGGGGGTTGTGGTTAGGGGTCACAGGGCAGCCTGCATCCCTCCTAGGACACAGCTCCTTCCACGGCATCCTGATCCCCTCCTCCTGGTCCCCAACCCGGGACTCAGCCTCAGCTCCTCCAGACTGGGGGTCACCAGTGGCTCTAGGATGCGGCAGGGACACCAAAATGATCCATCCATGCGTGTCTGTGGGTACTCACGGCATCAGGCTGAGCTTGATCCCAGCTTTCACTCCTTCCCGCTTCTGCACGTAGTTAGCAGGAATGATGCCCTCCCGGCCCACCTTGTTCTTTGCCTTGTACCAGTTGGGATCCTGTGGGGACAGCAGAGATGGCACAACGAGCCCACGGCTCCTGGAGATGGCAGCATCCCACCCCAGGGACCCCCGGGAGGGTCAGTGCTGCCCCAGGGCTCAGCTGCAAAGGTCAGGGACCAGCAAACCCCAATGCTGGTGGCCAAAAGGAGCTGAGCCCTCATGGTCATAGAATCATAGAACAACCAGGTTGGAAGGGACCCATCGGATCATCGAGTCCAACCATTCCTATCAAACACTAAACCATGTCCCTCAAGACCTCATCCACCCATCCCTTAAACACCTCCAGGGAAGGGGAATCAATCACCTCCCTGGGCAGCCTATTCCAATGCCCAATGACCCTCTGTGTGAAAAACTTCCTCCTAATCTCCAGCCTAAATCTCCCCTGGTGGAGTTTGAGGCCATTCCCTCTTGTCCTGTCCCCTGTCACTTGAGAGAAGAGCCCAGCTCCCTCCTCTCTACAACCTCCTTTCAGGTAGTTGTAGAGAGTAATGAGGTCTCTCAGCCTCCTCTTCTCCAGGCTAAACAACCCCAGCTCTCTCAGCCGCTCCTCATAGGTTCTGTTCTCCAGCCCCTTCATCAGCTTTGTTGCTCTTCTCTGGACTTGCTCCAGACCCTCAACATCCTTCTTGTGCTGAGGGGCCCAGAACTGAACACAGGATTCAAGGAGCGGCCTCACCAGTGCTGAGTCCAGAGGGAGAATCACCTCCCTGGACCTGCTGGTCACACCATTTCTGATCCAAGCCACGATGCCATTGGCCTTCTTGGCCACCTGGGCACACTGCTGGCTCATGTTCAGTTGCTGTCGACCAACACCCCCAGGTCCCTCTCCTCCTGGCAGTTTTCCAGCCAGGCTTCTCCCAGTCTGTAGTTCTGCATAGGGTTGTTGTGCCCCAAGTGCAGGACCCGGCATTTGGCCGTGTTAAACTGCAACCTTGGAGGCATCTCAGAGCCCCAGAACCCACGGCCTCTCCATTCTTCTCCCCAGGTGCTGTGTGCAGCATTGCTCCTCAGTCATGAGTCTCTCCCCTCCCTCCTCCACCTCCCGAGAAGCCCACAAGAGGCTTCCATCTCAGAGAAACCTTAACTAACGAGGCCATGGATTAATTAACCAAACACCTGGCCTGATTGCTGCCCTG
This sequence comes from Coccyzus lansbergi, assembly GCA_033558105.1. NCBI lineage: Eukaryota > Metazoa > Chordata > Aves > Cuculiformes > Coccyzidae > Coccyzus > Coccyzus lansbergi. The sequence goes on along the minus strand of JAUMJK010000733.1, from coordinate 579,378 downwards.
CCAGCTCTGTGAGACTTCCAGTGGGACAAGGGAATCCCACAGCACAAGGCAAACGCCGTGTCCTTAGATGCATCTCATGAAAATTCCGGCCTGCGGGAGCGTCCATGGGGAGGCATTGGCCTTACCTTGGTGACGGAGACAATGGTGAGGACGTCTCCTTTGCTGAAGGGCAGGTCCTGCTCGGCGGTACCGTGGAAGTTGTACTTGGCGATACATTCTGTACCGGATGGCCAAACGGCCTGGCCAGGGAGAGGGACAGCGTCAGAGCCTGGCTGGGCACATCTCCCACCTCTGGTTCCCCCTGACCCACAGGGACCCTCCCCCCCCCACCACAGGCACATGGGGCTCCCCTTCCTCTGATGGGACCCACTTAGAGTAGGACCAGTTTGGAGGATTTGGCGCAGCCCTGGGAGCTCAGACAAAGTTTATCAGCTGCGATGGGGCCAGGGAGAAGGGAGGAGACACAAAAAACTGCAGGTCCTCATGTTGCTGGGCTTCTGCGGCAGACAAGGGGACAGAGACCAAGCGTCTCCGTGTCCCTCCTCAGCCCCGGGGCCACCTCTGAAGCTGATTGAAAGGCTGAAGAGCTGGTTCCATCGCTGCCCCTCCTCTCTGCCCAGCGCTTACCTGCATCCCTGACATCTTCTCCGGAGTCTGAAGGGCACGAATCTCACAGTGGGGACACCTCACTTGGTACCATGAGACCTGGGGAGGGAAAGGACCACAGGGAACTGGGTATGGTGGGGATGCAAAGCCCTCCTGCAAAAGATGCTCCCCGAGCCATGCAAATATCTCTTCTGGCACCAAGAAGGGACCAGATCTCCTCCAAGGTGCTGCTTCCAAATGTCCCCAAACCAATGGGAAAGTGAGAGCTCCGGATCCCCTCAGCCACGGACCAGCCTAGCACGGAGCTGCTCACTGGGATTATAAGGTATTTGCATGGATACAGCTTCTTAAGAGCACAGGTTTTACATGCTGCGTGGCCACTGCAGTATCTGCATCAACAATCCAAGGAAAAATACAGAGGGATGGAGACGGTTGGGAATGGGAGGATCTCCAGGGGCAGCTGATGCCTGTTCTGCAGCACAGGGTGGTTCCTGTACCGTGGTAGAATCACAGTTATTAATGCTGGAAAAGAGCTCTAAGATCATCCAGTCCAGCCATCAGACCAACACCACCCTGCCCACTAAACCTTGTCCTGAAGAGCCACATTTAGAGAGGTTTTAAACCCCTCCAGGGATGGAGACTCCACCATTGTCCTGGGTGGCCTCTGCCAGGGCTTCACCATTCTTTCAACAAAGAATTTTTCCCTTATATCCAACCTAAACCTCCCCTGACACAACTGGAGGCCATTTCCTCTCCTCCTATCCCTTATTCCTTGGGAGAAGATCCCAGTACCCACCTCTCTTCAACCTCCTTTCTGGGAGCTGCAGAGAGCGATGAGGTCTCCTCTCAGCCCCATCTTCTCCAGCACAATCAGCTCCACGTCCCTCAGCCACTCCCAGAAACCCTGGGCTCCAGCCCCTTCCCCTGTTCTGTTCCCTTCTCTGGATGCGCTCCAGCCCCTCGAGGTCTTTCTTGCACTGAAGGGCCCAAAACCGAACTCAGGATTTGAGGTGTGCCTGATCGGAGCCAGGACGCTGATGGCCTTCTTGGCAACGAGAAGCTCTGAACCCTTTGCCCCAGCACGTGTACGACGGCCTGTGTCTTGAAAAATCCCCTCAGCCTCATCCTGCCTAGCCTCCTCCTCCCCATCTCTGGTGGTGCCAGCGAGGCAGCCTGCGGTCCCTGCACACCAAAGGGGAAATTGAGGCACGGGAGGGGGGGATAAGGTGGGGGGCGAGAGGATCTGGCCAGCGAGGTGCAGCTTCCCCGGCACCCACCGTGCAACATGGTCCCTTCCTCGGGGCTGAGCAGCCAGAGCCCTGCGCTCCCACGATGCCTGGGAGAGAGCTTCCCAGGCCCGAGATCCAAAAGAAACAGAGAATAAATCGATATCCTGCAGGATAAATCCATTTCCTGCAGCATCCATCAGCATTCTGGGACACGGGAGCTTCCGCCGGCTCCTAAATCCCACTGGGATGCGCTAAGCGGGGGTGCTGGGCTCCCCCCGGCACTTCGCCGAGGCCCCAGGCTGGGTCACATCCTGCCCTGGTGCGTGGGAAGGGAACAAACCCGGCTTTATTCTCGCCGCTCCGACCCCCGGGAAGAGATGAAGTCAGCGGCCTCGGCATCAAACCCGCCTTTGCTCGGGCTGAGGCGCTGGGGTCACCCCGGTCCGGGAACATGGGGCGGGATGTGTGGGATGCCGGCAGAGCATCCCTATTCGCGCACCCTCAAACCACCCCAAAACACAGCGATTAGTCCATCGTGCGGCTCCGGGGCCATCGATGGCTACCGCTCCCGGCCCTGCTGTCAGCAGCTCTGAGTATTTTGGGAAGAAGGAACCGAAACGAGGGGCAAGGCTGTCAGAGACGGGAGGAGGAAGAAGATAAAGGGGTAGAACCACGCAGAGGAAGACAGTGGGTGCAAACATGCTCTTGTTTCCACCACAGTCGTGCCCAGAGCCCTCCGGAAAAGGCGTCATGCTGCCACCACCTCCATCACCTTCCTCCGGAGCGGGGACACGCCACCAGTCCCTTTATTTTTGGCATCAGAGAAGAGCAAGTGAAGCTCAGAGGCTCACTCTACAGACACAGTGTGGGGACCTGATGCTGCATCACAGAATCACCAGGTTGGACGAGACCCACCGGATCATCGAGTCCAACCATTCCTATCAAACACTAAACCATGTCCCTCAGCACCTCATCCACCCGTTCCTTAAACACCTCCAGGGGAAGTTGAATCAACCACCTCCCTGGGCAGCCTCTGCCAGTGCCCAATGACCCTTTCTATGAAAATGTTTTTCCTAATGTCCAGCCTGAACCTCTCCTGGTGGAGCTTGAGGCAATTCCCTCTTGTCCTGTTCCCTGTCAGTTGGGAGAAGAGCCCAGCTCCCTCCTCTCCACAACTTCTTTTAGGTAGTTGTAGAATCATAGAATCATAGAACAACCAGGTTGGAAGAGACCCATCGGATCATTGAGTCCAACCATGCCCATCAAACACTAAACCATGTCCCTCAGCACCTCGTCCATTGTAGAGAGCAATGAGGTCTCCCCTCAGCCTCCATCACTGCAGTGTCTGGGCCTCCTGTGTCAGGGTGTTTTTTGGGGCTGTTGATGAAGAAAAACCTCTCCAAAAGGAACTCAAACCTAACCTGATGGCACCTCTGAGCCTGAAGCAGCTATGGAAGCAGCTGGGACACACGGGAGGGCAGCACTGGATGATGCTGGATGGGAAAGCGCCAGCTGGCAACACAGTCCCTCACCTGAGATAACTCCAGTTCAAACTCTCTTCGTGTTCCAGCTGACTTTTGGTTAAATTCTGAATTTATACTTGGAATGGAGCAAAAATTTCAGCAAATGGTGTGGACGTGGCCTGTCTACAAAACAATCCAAGGAAAATGGGGAATAAACATCCCTCCATCCAAGAAGGATTCACAGAATCCTAAATGGTTTGGGCTGAAAAGGACCTTAAAGCCCATCCAGTCCCAAACCCTCTGCCATGGGCAGGGACACCTCCCACTGCATCAGGTTGCTCCAAGCTCCATCCAACCTGGCCTTGAACACCTCCAGAGATGGGGTAGCCACAGCTTCCCTGGGCAACCTGGGCCAGGGCCTCCCCACCCTCACAGGAAAACATTTCTTCCTAAGATCTCACCTCAATCTCCCCTCTTTCAGCTGAAAACCATTCCCCCTCGTTCCATCTTTGCACTCCCTGATCAAGAGCCCCTCCCCAGCTTTCCTGGAGCCCTCTTCAGTGCGGAGAGGCTGCGACGAGGTTCGGCTAAAGGTTGGAAGGAGCAGGTTTAAGAAGAGATGCCCCTTCGCCGGGAATTTCCCATTTTCAGCTCCACTCCCCGTTCTGCGCCCTGTGGTGACGCTGAGCAGAAGCCCTGGGGTGTTGCTCAAGTTGCCGCTTGTCCCCAAAGCGCTGAGTCAGCGCTTCCCACCCTCTGACCGCTCCGACCCTGCAGTTTTAAAACAACCAAAAAAGAAAGGGCAGCAGGAGGAAGGTTTCACCCAAGATGTGACTTTGCCTTGTAAAATCCCAACCGGAGCTGGATGGGGTTGCTGGGGAGCATCACCAGGAAGGGATGCCCAAGGGTCCATCCCTGGAGCGCAGCCCATCTGGAGGCTGGAAAAGCCATTTCTCACCCTGAGTGAGAACGGGATCTTTCTAATCCCGTAGGCCAGTTGTTTGGGCTTTCAACTCACGAATACCACTAGAATTTATATTTTATAGATGCAGAGAGGATACAAAATTTATAGGCTGCCTTCGGGCTTTTGAGTCTTTATAAAGAACATTTTTTTTCCCTCTTTTAAAGAGGAAACTGGCCCAGCAAAGCCCTCCAAGAGGAACGTGCTCCCAGCATTTTTACCTTCCCAGAGTGTGGAATTTGGTGGCTGTGGATGGTGGCATTGTTAGAAATATAGCGCAAGAAATTTGCTTATTAGGTATAGAGGGGAACATGGACAACAGCACATGCACTGCCTTTTGCTGAGCCCCAGTCCCTATGTCAGATCGGCCCCTCTTCCCTTCAACTGCGACTTCTAAGCAGCAACCTGCTTTTTGGGGTTTTTGAGTTTCGGGGCTTCTAGTCTACATTGTTGGCTGAGGCAGAGCTTCTCACGCCCTAGTACCCCAAGTCGTTCTCTTCAGGGCTGCTCCCGATCCATTCTCCTCCCAGCCTCTCTTTGTGCTTGGAATAATCATTAGCTAATTTCTGCCTCCGAGAGGAGGCTTTCTGAAGAGGAGGAAACCGCACACCCCTGAGAGCACCGAGCTGCGGGGCCGCTGCCAACCGGCTCCCCATAAGGCGCTGCTGCCTGCGGTGGCCTCATGTGACAGCCAGCGGTTCCTGCCGAGCGCGTCACCCGCTGTCACCCAGCCTGGCCCCAACCGCGTGCCCACGTTTGCTTCCGATGGCTGGGCTCACCCCTACAGGAGGCTGGGGTGGGAGAAGGACGCGGTGATGCCAGCGCGGATCCAGAGCCTAAAGGCAGCATCCCCTGTCGTCCCTGCTGGGAAAGCCCTGGCACTGTACCTTTACACCTAAAGGGAAAGTCCTTTCCCAAGGTGGATGTGCAGCAGCAGAAGTCAGCTTGAAAATGATGAATAACAATTAAAAAAGCAGCCAGGATGCAGCCCAGCCCATTCAGCAGAGCCAAGCACCAGGCTTGGCTATTCTTCCAGGAGGGTTGTGCTCCTCCAGGAAACTCCCCATCCCCAAAGTAGAGCTTGGGAAAGCAGCTGGGGCATGCATGGAAACCCACCAACCTTTTCTCTGCTGAAAAACATATTCCTCATCCTCTGCATCCTTTAAGCATTCCTGAGATCCCATCCGAGTATCCTTCTGAGATCCTATCTGAGCATCCGTCTGAGATACCATCAGACTATTGCTCCGAGATCCCTTCTGAGCATCGCTCTGACCCATCCGAGCATTGCTCTGAGGTCCCACCTGAGCATCCCTCTGAGATTCCATCTGAGCATTCCTCTGAGATTCCATCTGAGCATTCCTCTGAGATTCTTTCCGAGCATCCCTCTGAGGTCCCATCCAAGCCATCACTCTGAGATCCCATCTGAGCGTCCCTCTGAGATCCCTTCCAAGCATCCCTCTGAGATCCCTTCCAGGTATCCCTCTGAGATCCCATCTGAGCATCCCTCTGAGATCCCTTCCAAGCATCCCTCTGAGGTCCCATCCGAGCCATCACTCTGAGATCCCTTCCAAGCATCCCTCTGAGATCCCATCTGAGCATCCCTCTGAGGTCCCATCCGAGCCATCACTCTGAGATCCCATCCGAGCATCCCTCTGAGACCCCATCTGAGCATCTCTCTGAGGTCCCATCTGAGCATCCCTCTGAGGTACCATCCGAGCATCGCTCTGAGATTCCATCTGACTATTGCTCCGAGATCTCATCTGAGCATCTCCAGAGCTGCTCTGCCCAGGCACCTCGATGAGGAACCTCAGCCTGATGCTGCACCTCAAGAAGGATGTGCCTGGTTCCCACCACCTCCTTCCAGCTAGGAAGCCTGGATTGGTGGCCGATCGCTGGGCAGGGTAGGTGCAGCAGATACCTTTACCACCCTGATAATCCAAAGGGCACCAGGGAAACACGACGAGGGAAACCTTTCCTCTCAATCACCAGCATTTCCTTCTCTTGACAAAACTATGCTGTGCCAAACCTACAGGAAGGCTGGGATGGTGCCCGGTGCGGAGAATTTGGGACACACAGCCCAAAGAGCATCAGCATCGTGGCATGGGTTGTGGGGAAAGATGCCACAGTTCCATTTCAAACCCAATTAGCCGGGAAGAAACGGGGAGCAGACCCTGCCCAGCACCAGCAAAACAAGACTATTTTAAATTTTAAGTAAAGTTTAGCTGTAGATGGTCTGAAAGCTTCATTCCCATTGAAAATAGAGGTGTGGATACCAACTGTGCCGACCCCGCTCCGCTCATCCATCTCACCTTCACCAGGACATCTCCCAGCACTCAAAAACCTGAGATTCTTTAAACTTTGCATCAAAAACAACCCCAGAATAGACAACATCCTTGCTCTCTCCAGCAGATCTTATCGCCCGTTATTACAGGTAACACCTACGATTGCTCTAATCGAAAGCGAACCGTTCCTCCTTGATCTCATCAGCGAGCTGGCTGCGCCAGCAGCGAGGGTTTCGCTGCTGCTGCTCTGACCCAGCCTCGGCTGCTGGGGCAAAGGCGGGGGCTTCCTATTTATTTCTGGGGTTTTGCTTCTCTTTTTCTTTTTAAAAGTGAAAAAAATGTTGCTTTTCAGAGCGCAGAAGGAGCCTTGGGGAGTAGCTGGTGGCAGGTGGAGGACCAGAGAGATGCTGCTCCAGGCCTCCTTGGCGTAGATGTTTTTTTTCCTGGTTTTCTTCTTCCCTGCAAACACCCCATCAGGGTGATTTCCCACTCTGTTACCCCACAAATGGGCCTGGCATCCCCTTTCCAGGTCCTGAGTGTCCCCAGGGGTGGGGATGTGGCATGGAGTGGGGTGGCTGCTGGCAAAGTGGCCCCAGCGTGGCCTTGAGTCATGCTGGGATGCAGATGAAAGGTTCTTTAGTGAGCACGTACCCCAGAACAAAAGGGATGGGGGGGAAGGCAGCGGTGATGGGGTGATTTACACCCCGATTTGGAATAGGCTGCCCAGGGAGGTGGTTGATTCACCTTCCTTGGAGGTGTTTAAGGGACGGGTGGATGAGGTCTTGAGGGACTTGGTTTAGTGTTTGATAGGAATGGTTGGACTAGAAGATCCGATGGGTCCCTTCCAACCTAATTGTTCTATGATTCTATGATTCTATGAATGCCACATCAACTACATCCTGGGGGGTGCATCCCGGTGCTGCTCCCCATCACCAGGTTCACTTCACCACCATCCTGCTGATACTCAAGGAGGGACAAGAGGACAGGGATCCCCTTCTCCCAGGGATGCTCCCGCATCCTTCCACCAGGCTTCCTGCATGGATCCAGTGGGAATAAACCCCACCGTGAGGGCGCAGGGGGTTGAGATCCCCCCTGCCACCCCCTCCTCCCGCTCCCTGGCCTTTGCACCTGTGATTTTAATTGGCCTTTTTTTACTTTGTTTTCCGCACCATGGCACGGCCTCTTTCGCTCTCGATCAACCGACGGAGCAACAGCCGCTGCTATAAATAACCTGTCACCGCCTTATTGACCAAAAAAAAAAAAAAAATTTTAAAAATAAATAAATAAATAAAGAGGAAAACATCACTGCCAGCCTCTTCTGACGCCCAGACCCGGCTCCCTCCTTCCGCCCTAACCGTGCTCAAAAACCCCGCCAGCAGCTTGGGGCTCGGCCTCCTGCTACCAAACCAGCCTTTGGATGGGGTGGGGATGGAGTAGGAGGTTGGGGATACGGGGTCGGGGCTTGGGGGGGGAAAAGTCAGTCCCTCCCCTCCATCCCCAGGGAAGTGCAGGATGCTGAGTTCTGGCAGAGCTGGAAGGATGTGGCCTCCTCGCCCTGGGATGGGGTCCCTGGGGATGGGGGATGAAGGAAACACCTCCTTAACCCCCACCACTATGGTCCCTGGGGATGGGGTGGCTGAAGGATGTGTTCCCCGACCCTCAGAACTGGGGTCCCAGGGGATGGGTGGGGTGAAGGAAGCAGCCTCCCCATCCCACGCTGGGGTTCCTGGAGCTGGGACATAAATTGTGCACCGCCCTGTCCTGCACCCCTGGGGCTTAAGGACGTGTGTCCCCCCGCACTGGGGTCCTAACGGATGGGGGATGAAGGATGCGACCCTCCCTTCCTAAACTCCTGGGGTTCAAGGATGCCTTCCTGCACTGTGGTCCTTACAGATGGGGGAAGAAGGATGCAACCCCCTGTCCTGCACCCCTAGGCCTCAAGGATGGCCCCCTCCTCCACACTGGGGTCCCTAAGGAAGGGAAGGATGCAACCCCTCGTCCCTCATCCCTAGAGCTCAAGGGATGTGTGTCCCTTCCCACACTGGGGTCCTTAAGGATGGGGGATGTAGGATGCTAACCCTTGGGGCTCCCTGCGGATGGGGGATGAAGGATGCAACCCCCCACCATCCTGCACCCCTAGGGCTCAAGGATGCCCTCCCAGCACTGGGGTCACTAAGGAAGGGAGGATGCAACCCCTCGTCCCTCATCCCTAGAGCTTAAGGATGTGTGTTCCATCCCACGCTGGGGTCCTTAAGGATGGGGCATGTAGGATGCATCACCCCCATCCTTCATCCTTGGGGTTCCCTGTGGATGGGAGATGAAGGATGCAACCCCCCACCATCCTGCACCCCTAGGGCTCAAGGATGCCCCCCTCCTCCACACTGGGGTCCCTATGGAAGGGAAGGATGCAACCCCTCGTCCCTCATCCCTAGAGCTCAAGGATGTGTGTCCCTTCCCACACTGGGGTCCTTAAGGATGGGGGATGTAGGATGCATCACCCCCATCCTTCATCCCTGGGGCTCAAGGATGTCTCCCCCAGCGCTGGGATTCCTAAGGAAGGGAATGATGCAACCCCCCGTCCCATGTTGCTGGGGCTCAAGGATGCCTCTCCACACTGGGGTCCGTGCGGATGGGGGATGAAGGACGCAACCCCCAGTCCTGCATCTTTGGAGCTCAGGGATCCCTAAGGATGGGAGGTGAAGGATGCAATCCCCAGTCCTGCACCCCTGGGGCTCAAGAATGTGTGTCCCACTCACATACTGGGGTCCCTGCGGATGGGGGATGAAGGATGCAACCCCCCACCATCCTGCACCATTGGGCTCAAGGATGCCTCCCCATACCGGGGTCCTTAAGGATGGGGGATGAAGGATGCGTCACACCTGTCCTTCATCCCTGGGGCTCAAGGATGCTCCCCCAGCGCTGGGACTCCTAAGGAAGGGAAGGATGCAACCCCTGTCCCACACCCCTGGGGCTCAAGGATGTCCCCCACATTTGGGTTCCTAAGAAAGAGAAGGATGCAACCCCCCATCCCATATCCCTGGGGCTCAAGGATGTCCCCCACACTGGGATTCCTAAGGAAGGGAAGGATGCTATCCCCCATCCTGCAATTCTGGGGCTCAGGGATGCCCCCCCCACACTGAGGTCCCTATGGATGGGGGGGTGAAGGATGCAACCCCCCATCCCGCATCCCTGGGGCTCAAGGATACACCCAGCACTGGGATTCCTAAGGAAGGGAAGGATGCAACCCCCCATCCTGCATCTCTGGGGCTCAAGGATGCCCCCCACACTGGGATTCCTAAGGAAGGGAAGGATGCAACCGCCATCCTGCATCTCTGGGGCTCAAGGATACCCCCAGCACTGGGATTCCTAAGAAAGAGAAGAATGCAACCCCCCATCCCGCATCCCTGGGGCTCAGGGATGTGTGTGTCGTCGTCCCATCCTCCCTCCGCCCCCGCACTGAGGTCCCTGTGGATGTTGGGGTGAAGGATGCAACCCCCCATCCTGCATCCCTGGGGCTCAAGGATACCCCCAGCACTGGGATTCCTAAGGAAGAGAAGGATGCAACCCCCCATCCCACATCTCTGGGGCTCAGGGATGCACCCCCACCCCGCACTGAGGTCCCTATGGGGTGAAGGATGCAAACCCCGTGTCCTGCATCCCTGGGGTTCAAGGATCCCCCCAGCACTGGGATTCCTAAGGAAGGGAAGGATTCAGCCCCCATCCTGCATCTCTGGGGCTTAGGGATGCCCCCCCCCCCGGCACTGAGGTCCCTATGGATGGGGGAGGGGGGTGAAGGATGCAACCCCCCATCCCACATCCCTGAGGCTCAAGGATACCCCCAGCAGGGGGATTCCTAAGGAAGGGAAGGATGCAACCCCCCATCCTGCATCTCTGGGGTTCAAGGATACCCCCAGCACTGGGATTTCTAAAGAAGGGAAGGATGTAACCCCCGTCCTGCATCCCTGGGGCTCAGGGATGCCCCCACCCCTAGTGAGGTCCCTATGGTGTGAAGGATGCAACCCCTGTGTCCTGCATCCCTGGGGCTTAAGGATACCCCCAGCACTGGGATTCCCAAGGAAGTGAAGGATTCAACCCCAATCCTGCATCCTTTAGGGCTCAGGGATGCCCCCCACACTAATTCCTAAGGAAGGGAAGGATGCAACCCCCCATCCTGCATCTCTGGGGCTCAGGGATGCCCCCTCCCCTCACTGAGGTCCCTATGGACGAGGGGGTGAAGGATGCAACCCCCGTGTCCTGCATCCCTGGGGCTCAAGGATACCCCCAGCACTGGGATTCCTAAGGAAGGGAAGGATGCAACCCCCATCCTGCATCTCTGGGGCTCAGGGATGCCCCCCCCTGCACTGAGGTCTCTATGGATGTGGGGGTGAAGGATGCAACCCCCCATCCCACATCCTTGGGGCTCAGGGATGCCCCCCCACACTGGGATTCCTGAGGAAGGGAAGGATGTAATCCCCCATCCTGCATCTCTGGGGCTCAGGGATGCCCCCCCCACCCAGCACTGAGGTCCCTATAGATGGGGGGGTGAAGGACGCAACTCCCCGTCCTGCATCCCTGGGGTTCAAGGATCCCCCCAGCACTGGGATTCCTAAGGAAGGGAAGGATGCAACCCCCCATCCCACATCCTTGGGGCTCAGGGATGCCCCCCCACACTGGGATTCCTAAGGAAGGGAAGGATGTAATCCCCCATCCTGCATCTCTGGGGCTCAGGGATGCCCCCTCCCCTCACTGAGGTCCCTATGGATTGGGGGGTGAAGGATGCAACCCCCAGTCCCACATCCCTAGGGCTCAGAGATGCCTCCCCCCGCACTGAGGTCCCTATGGATGGGGGGGGTGAAGGATGCAACCCCCCATCCTGCATCCCTGGGGCTCAAGGATACACCCAGCACTGGGATTCCTAAAGAAGCGAAGGATGCAACCCCCCATCCTGCATCTCTGGGGCTCAGGGATGCCCCCTCCCCTCACTGAGGTCCCTATGGATTGGGGGGTGAAGGATGCAACCCCCAGTCCCGCATCCCTAGGGCTCAGAGATGCCTCCCCCCGCACTGAGGTCCCTATGGATGGGGGGGGGGTGAAGGATGCAACCCCCCATCCCGCATCCCTGGGGCTCAGGGCTGCCCCCCCGCGCCGGGGTCCCTACGGATGGGGATGAAGGACGCAGCCCGCGTCCCTCGGGCCGGAGGCGGCGCGGCCCGGGCCGGTCCCCCCCTTCCCCTCTCCCCGGGGCCGGCGTTCCGGAGAGCAGCCGTGCCCGCGGCCCCCATTGTCCGGCGGCGGCGGCCGGTGCCGTCCTCACCTGGTGGCGGGGGCTCGTCCCGCCGCCCGCTGCTCCATGCGGCGCCGCCGGGGCCTCCGGGCTCGGCTGGGCCGGGGGGGGCGGAAGGGGCGTGTCGGGCGGGGAGCGGGAGCGGGGGGGCGGCCGGCGCCCACGGGCCGGGGGGGGGGGGGGGGCGGCGGCGGGGCCTGCGGCGGCGAGCGGCGCCCGGAACCGGAGCGGGGCCAGCAGCGCCGCCACCACCACCGCGCCTGCGCCAAACCCACCCGACACCGACCGCCACCTGCCGGGGGAGCGGGGACCCGGCCGGAGCGACGGAGCCGGGACCGAGCACCGGCACCGAGCTGGGGGTCGGGGGGACTCGCACCGGCACCGAGCGAGGGGGACCGAGCCGGGACACCCGCACCGGGACCGAACACGGGGACCGAGCCGGAACGCCCGCACCGGGAGCGAGCACCGGGAGCGAGCCGGGACCCGCACCAGGACTGAGCCGGTGGGACCCGCACCGGGACCGAGCCGACACCGAGCACCGGCACCGAGGCGGGGGAACCCGTACCGGGACCGAGCTGGGGGGACCGAGCCGGGACTGAGCACGGGGACCGAGCACCGGGACCGAACCGGGGGCACCCGCACCGGGACCGAGCAAGGCGACCGTGCCGGGGGCACCCGCACCGGGACCGAGCACGGGAACCGAGCACAGGGACCGAGTCGGGACCGGCACCGGGACCGAGCACAGGCACCGGGACCGAGCACAGGCACCGAGCCGGGACACCCGCACCGGGACTGAGCACAGGCACCGAGCCGGGACCGGCACCGGGACTGAGCAAGGGGACCGAGCTCGGACACCCGCACCGGGACTGAGCACAGGGACCGAGCTGGGGAACCCTCACCGGGAGCGAGGCCAAGGGTACCGAACCGGGACCTGCACTGGGAGCGAGCTCGGGGACCGAGCCATGGGGACCGAGCTGGGACCCACGCTGGGACCTGGAGCTGCACTGGGAACGGGACCGGGCCTGCCGCCTGCAGGGAGACCCGCACCGGGACCGGGACCAGCACCGATACTGAAGACAAGAAACAGACTGGCACCGAGACAGGAACCTGCTCCCGCTCGGGGGGACACACACCGATACCGGGATCAGTGCTGAGACTGGACCTGCATGGGCCGTGGGACCGAGATCCACCAAGAGCGCGGGGTGGCAGCGGCCACTTTAGCTCGGGGGTCCCTGCCTGCTGCCAGCTTGCAGGGTGCAACACGGTGTGAAACCGAATCACAGGCTCAGGGAAGGGTTTGGGTCATAGAACCATAGAATAACCAGGTTGGAAGAGACCCATCGGATCATCCAGTCCAACCATTCCTATCAAACACTAAACCATGTCCCTCAGGACCTCATCTACCTGTGCCTTAAACACCTCCAGGGAAGGTGAATCAACCACCTCCCTGGGCAACCTGTTCCAATACCCAATGACCCTTTCTGTGAAAAACCTCCTCCTAATGTCCAGCCTAAATCTCCTCTGTTGGAGCTTGGGGCTATTCCCTCTTGTCCTGTCCCCTGTCACTTGGGAGAAGAGCCCAGCTCCCTCCTGTCCACAACCTCCCTTCAGGTAGTTGGAGAGAGTAATGAGGTCTCCTCTCAGCCTCCTCTTCTCCAGGATAAACACCCCCAGCTCTCTCAGACGCTCCTCATAAGGCCTGTTCTCCAGCCCCTTCACCAGCCTCATTGCTCTTCTCTGGACTTGCTCCAGAGCCTCAACATCCTTCTTGTGCTGAGGGGCCCAGAACTGGACACAGGGTTCGAGGAGCAGTCTCACCAGTGCTGAGTCCAGAGGGAGAAAAACCTCCCTGGCCCTGCTGGTCACGCTGTTTCTGATACAAGCCAGGATGCCATTGGCCTTCTTGGCCACCTCGGCCACTGCTGGCTCATGTTCAGTTGCTGTCAACCAACACCCCCAGGTCCTCCTCCAGGCAGCTTTCCAGCCAGACTTCTCCCAGTCTGGAGCTGCATAGGGTTGTTGTGCCCCAAGTGCAGGACCCGGCATTTGGCCATGTTAAATCTCATCCCACTGGACTCAGCCCAGCAGTCCAGCCTGTTCAGATCCCTTTGGAACCTCCCAACCCTCCAGCAGATGAACGCTTCCACCAATCTTAGTGTTGTCTGCAAACTTGCTAAGGGAGCACTTGATGCCTTCATCCAGATTGTTGATAAAGACATTAAACAGGGCTGGACCCAGCACTGAGCCCTGGGAAACCTCAAAACCCTCAAAACCCACCCAGTTCCATCCCTGCCATGAGCAGGGACACCTCCCACTGCATCAGGTTGCTCCAAGCCCCATCCAACCTGGCCTTGAACACCTCCAGGGATGGGACAGCCATGACTTCCCTGGGCAACCTGGGCCAGGGCCTCCCCACCCTCACAGCAAAACCATTTCTTCTCATCTCAATCTCCCCTCTTTCAGCTTAAAACCATTCTTGGTCATCCTATCCCTGCCCTCCCTGATCAAGAGTCCCTCCCCAGCTTTCCTGGAGCCCCTTTCAGCACTGGAAGCTGCTCTAAGGTCTCCCTAGGGCCTTCTCTTCTCCAGGCTGAACAACCCCAACTCTCTAAGCCTGTCCTCATATGGAAAGTGCTTCAGCCTTTGGACCATCTCCATGGCCTCCTCTAGACTCACTCTTAGTGATCCCTGTCCTTCCCATGCTAAGGACTCTAGAGCTGGACAAAGGGCTCCAGGTGAGGTCTCACCAGAGCAGAGCAGAGCAGAGAGGCAGAATCCCTTCCATCTCCCTGCTCGTCCCAGGACACAGTTGCCTTTCTGGGCTGTGAACACACATTGCCAGGGGACTGAGCTGATACCTGCCTAAATAAATCATACTAAACCAATAATAAACAGCAATAAATGATATTAAATAATAAGTCATACTTAACCAGTAAGAAAACTCTGAAATAGAAAAATAATGTCACAGAATCACTAGGTTGGAAAAGGACCCACAGCATCATCAAGTCCAACCATTCCTACCAAATACTAAACCGTCCACCTGTCCCTTAAACACCTCCAGACATGACAACTCAACCACCTCCCTGGGCAACCTCTGCCAGTGCCCAATGACCCTTTCCATGAAAAAAAATTTCTTATGTCTAGTGTGAAGCTCCCCTGGCGGAGCTTGAGGCCATTCCCTCTTGTCCTGTCCCCTGTCGCTTGGGAGAAGAGCCCAGCTCCCTCCTCTCTACAACCTCCTTTTAGGTAGTTGTAGAGAGCAATAAGGTCTCCCCTCAGCCTCCCTATCCTATCCTATCCTATCCTATCCTATCCTATCCTATCCTATCCTATCCCATCCCATCCCATCCCATCCCCTCATATTGTAAATATATATGACATAACAATATAATATGTCATAAGGTAGTATAATATAATACTATTATATAATGATATGATATGATATGATATGATATGATATGATATGATATGATATGATATGATATGATATAATATGATATAATATAATATAATATAATATAATATAATATAATATAATATAATATAATATAATATAATATAATATAATATAATATAATATAATATAATATAATATAATATAATATAATATAATATATAGTGTAATATAATACTATTTAATATCTCTTTAAGGTCCCTTCTAACAGGAACTGCTCTATGATTCCATAATGTCAGTAGCAGCAACAATAATAATAATGCTGCTGCTGCTGATAATGATGATGATGATGATGATGATGATGATGGTGATGATGATAACAGGAGTGAGGGTGGTGGGATCCAGCTGCAGTGGGGTGGACAGAGAGCGGGGCTAGCCCTGGTTTGGGCACCTCCTGGCTGTGGGGTCCCAGCATCTTCAGGAGGGCCAGTAGATCCCTGCACACTGGTCTTCGGTGTCAGGGTCTGCTCCAGCAAATGAAGGGCATAGGAAGAGGGTTGGGAGAGAGGAAACGGGATTCCTGGCACATTTCCTTCTCCCCCACCACACTAGTCCCTGGCGCTGGCCAAGTCGCAGCCCAGTCCCCAGCACGTCGGTCCCCAGGGCAGGGCAGGGACCAGAGACCTCAGCCAAGAGGCCATGCTGGCTGCAGGTCACACCAACGCTGCTGACACTGAGCTGGTTGTCACTTCCTGCCCTGGTGCTGCCGCAGCCACGTACAACAAACCAGGAAGCCCAAACATCGACCTCATTCTGTTTTTTCACTACCCTGTCCTTCAACGTTGCCTGGTTGAGGCATAGGTGACCAAAAACCAGCTGGGGGGACGATGCCAGCAGCTCTGCTGGCCCAGGGAGGCTCAGGAGAATGCGTGGGAAGAGATTGTGGCCGACTTCCCTGCATTGAGTGGGACACCCCAAGGGACGTTTTGGGAGGGAGCAGGAACGCTTCTGTGAGAAACACTCATTCGCTAGAAAAATATTGAAAAGGACAAAGTCTGAAGCAGAGATAATAATCTTTTTATTTTACAATTTGGCACTGAATTGGATGCCCTTCTAAAAAAGGTGTAAGTTCCTACAAAAAACAGTGAGTATATATACTAGTTTTAGACAAAGAACCATATAAGTCTTCAAAGAATGCTCTTTTTTTTTATTATCCAGTCATGCCTGGAGATTTCCTTCAGGTTATCTCTTGACCTAAGACAACTACATCTTGCTAGACAACTAAGCATATCAATACACTTTTGCAACTCTAAGACAGTGTTTATTCTTTCAGGTTATATATCCATGTCTGGAGATTGTCTGCGTATTATCTCTTGATACAAGACAGATTTATATGACAAGATAATTAAACATACAAACCAGCTGCAGCAAAACTTATCAGTTAATTCTCAGACTTCCCACCCACCTCCACCTCCCTCCTAGGGGAAAAAGGGACTTGGAGGATTCATGACTGGGAGGGGAGGATGCTCTCCTTGGGATGAGGGGACCAGAAAGAGGTGATGGAGATGTCTGAAAAGAGGATGAGGGGACCACTGGGGACAGGGAGAATCACAGAATCATAGAACAACCAGGTTGGAAAAGACCCACTGGGTCATCGAGTCCAACCATCCCTATCAAACACTAAACCATATCCCTCAGCACCTTGTCCACCCGTTCCTTAAACACCTCCAGGGAAGGTAACTCAACCACCTCCCTGGGAGGCCTGTTACAGTGCCCAATGACCCTTTCTGTGAAATTTTTTTTCTAATGTTCAGCCTGAACCTCCCCTGGCAGAACTTGAGGCCATTCCCTCTTGTCCTGTCCCCTGTCACTTGGGAGACGAGGCCATTACCCTCCTCTCTACAACCTCCCCTCAGGTAGTTATAGAGAGTTGTGGGACAGAGAGGAGGAGATCCCAGTGGCCAAGGGAGTGGGTTGTAAAGCCTGGCTTGTTTTTAGGGAGCACATCCTTGCTCCTACAGCACATGAGAAAGAGCCTGGGACCTGCTGCTGGAATCATAGAATCATAGAATTATAGAATCATAGAACAACCAGGTCGGAAGGGACCCATCGGATCATCGAGTCCAACCATTCCTATCAAACACTAAACCAAGTCCCTCAGGACCTCATCCACCTGTGCCTTAAACACCTCCAGGGAAGGTGAATCAACCACCTCCCTGGGCAGCCTATTCCAATGCCCAATGACCCTCTGTGTGAAAAGAATCAGGCACCTTCACAGCTGGGAGCCTCCCTTCGGGCTCGGGGGGTTCATTCAGCACCAGGGAACAGGCTCTGCACCCGAGCAGAGAGGTCCTGGGAGGAAATGAAACCAGCTCGTGTATCTGTTTGCATCAGAAATGCACCCAAAGATGTGAGCCTGAACCCACTGCCGCACGCGCTGCTGCACTCATCCTGGGCTTGCAGATGCATCGACACACCCGTGCATGCTCACAGGCACAGCTGGGTATGTGAGTGCATCTGCATGCACACATTGATGCCTGGTTGCACCCCCATATCTCACCTGCTGGGGCTGCAACATAGAATCATAGAATCACCAGGATGGAAAAGACCCACCGGATCATCGAGTCCAACTGTTCCTATCAAACACTAAACCATGTCCCTCAGCACCTCATCCACCCATCTCTTAAACCCCTCCAGGGAAAGTGACTCAACCCCCTCCATGGGCAGCCCCTGCCAGTGCCCAATGACCCTTGCCATGGAAAAATTTTTCCTAATGTTCATCCTAAACCTCCCCTGGTGGAACTTGAGGCCATTCCCTCTCATCCTGTCCCCCTGCCACTTGGAAGAAGAGCCCAGCTCCCTCCTCTCCACAATTTCCTTTTGGGTAGTTTTAGAGAGCAATGAGGTCTCCCCTCAGCCTCCTCCAGGCTAAACTGTGCACAGACACCTACCTGAGGTGATACAGCCATGGAGACTGGAGGCTGAGGAGAAGGAGGGTGAGGCTCATGTTCTTCTTTCTGCGTGTTTCCATCAACAGGGGGGAATTTTAGGTGAGTTCAACAGTAACTAGAAGTCCAGAATGACCCTTCCTTGCACCACAAGATACAGGAATCCTCCCTCTCCAGTGCTTGGGAGCAGCTTAAGGCTAGTGGGTCTCAGCCCTTGGATGAAAAGACCAAGCATGACCCCAGCTTGGTGGAGAACTGTGCCCAGTCCCGGGTTTTCCCAGCCCATCAGATCTAGGGAGAGGCAAATACCCCAACAAATGCACAGCCACGAATGCTTAGAGCTGCTATTAGTGGTTATTTTTTTCTCCCCTCTGAAGGTCCATCCCTGAAGCTTCAAGACCATCAGCATCCCCTGGGATTGCTGGAAGGGCCATGCAGGTGATGGTGGCTGAGGTTGGGCCATCCAGGTGATCCAGATGGGAACCTTCAGCTTGTTGCAATGCCCTGGACGGTTTTGGATTTTTTTTTTTTTTTTTTTCCATTGAAGGTCTTAGTTTGAGTGTAGGTGATCCCCTAGCAAGAAGAGAAGGATGGATTCAGCCATGCCAGTAGGTGTGGATGTCCATCTTTGCCTTACACCAGAAGAGGGGGCCCTTCAGCTACTGGGAGTCAGCCAGAAAAGGGAATAGAAAGGAAAAAAAAAATGCAAGAGCATGTAGTGGCCAAGGAGGAGCTGAGAATAAAATCCCAACCAGGTGATATTGCTTTGCTCAAGGGTGCGAAGCACAGGTGATCACCTGCCCTGTCCATCTGCCTCTTGGGAAGGGAAGCTCTGCAAAGGGACCTAAACAGGCTGGACTGCTGGGCAGAGTCCAATGGCAGGAGGTTTAACAAGGCCAAGTGCTGGGTCCTGCACTTGGGGCACAACAACCCTATGCAGAGCTACAGACTGGGAGAAGCCTGGCTGGAAAACTGCCAGGAGGAGAGGGACCTGGGGGTGTTGGTTGACAGCAACTGAACATGAACCAGCAGTGTGCCCAGGTGGCCAAGAAGGCCAATGGCATCGTGGCTTGGATCAGAAACAGTGTGACCAGCAGGGCCAGGGAGGTGATTCTCCCTCTGTACTCAGCACTGGTGAGGCCGCTCCTTGAATCTTGTGTTCAGTTGTGGGCCCCTCACCACAAGAAGGATGTTGAGGCTCTGGAGCGAGTCCAGAGAAGAGCCACGAAGCTGGGGAAGGGGCTGGAGAACAGAACCTATGAGGAGCGGCTGAGAGAGCTGGGGGTGTTTAGCCTAGAGAAGAGGAGGCTGAGAGGAGACCTCATTACTCTCTCCAACTACCTGAAAGGAGGTTGTAGAGAGGAGGGAGCTGGCCTCTTCTCCCAAGTGACAGAGGACAGGACAAGAGGGAATGGCCTCAAGCTCCACCAGGGGAGATTTAGGCTGGAGATTAGGAGGATGTTTTTCACACAGAGGGTCATTGGGCATTGGAATAGGCTGCCCAGGGAGGTGGTTGATTCACCTTCCCTGGAGGTGTTTAAGGCACAGGTGGATGAGGTGCTGAGGGACATGGTTTAGTGTTTGATAGGAATGGTTGGACTCGATGATCCGATAGGTCCCTTCCAACCTGGTTGTTCTATGATTCTATGATTCTCTGGCTGGCTGAGAACAGGAGGTTTGGTGCCTCAGAGGGATTCCAGCAGCACAGACTGGACGAGCAGTGGAGGGCAGGGAAAGGGGAGGGTTGCTGCCTTGGAGGTACTAGACAGTGGAGAATCCACAGGCAGGGCTTGGGAACATGAAAGGAAAGCTGGTGTTAAAGCTCCTGGAGGATTCACCTTCGAGGGGAAGAAACCCCAAAGGGAACCGAGCTGGGCTGGTTCTGCAGCTCCTGGAGATGCAGAGGTGATGGGGGACAGGGGATGCTCTTGCAGAGGGGTTGGTCCCCTAGAGATCCTTGTCCCCACATGTGCCGCTGCCCAAAAACTCCCAGCAGGGGGAAAACCCCCTCGTTCTCCGTGCTGAGCAGTGAGAGGCACTCGTGGAGCTGGTGTGACAGATGCCACGCGAGGGCGTTCCTGTCCCAAAGCCCAGCGAGAAGTGATAGAAATGCTTTAGACGCACAAAGTGAATCAGAGTGCTCTGTCCTCCCAGCAGTGGCTCTCGAGGGGCTTTTCCCCCCACACCATCCCCAAAGACCCCTTTGGTGCGGAGGGCAACCTCTTTTCGAAGCCTCTCCTGGGGAGCCCTCCTTTCCAGGGTGGTTTTAATCAAAGCAGAAGGGGAGAAGTTTGGGGATGCTGAGTCTCAGCCGGTGGATTTT
This sequence comes from Coccyzus lansbergi, assembly GCA_033558105.1. Lineage (NCBI taxonomy): Eukaryota > Metazoa > Chordata > Aves > Cuculiformes > Coccyzidae > Coccyzus > Coccyzus lansbergi. Next base: position 558,888 of record JAUMJK010000733.1, on the reverse strand, counting down.
CACCTCCAGCATGAGATGGAGGTGACCCTGGCTGGACCCCCTGCTTTGCCTGTGTCTGTGTCCCACTGGTGCTGAGGGGTTTAGCACCAGGAGCACCCGAAATCCCACAGTCTCACGCTGCCAGTGCATGGGGGACCTGGTAGCCTGCAGCCCCATGGGGATGTGTCTCCAGGACTACTCCCCATCTTCACCTTCCCTGGAGGTGTTTAAGGCAGGGGTAGATGAGGTCCTGAGGGACATGGTTTAGAGTTTAGTGTTTGATAGGAGTGGTTGGACTCGATGATCTGATGGGTCTCTTCCAACCTGGTTACTCTATGATTCTATGATCTTTCCCTTTTCTTTCCTTCCCCTCATCAGACTGGACATTAGAAAGAAATTCATCATGGTGAGTGTGGGGATGCCCAGGTTGCCCAGAGCAGTGGTGGCTGCCCCATCCCTGGAGGTGTCCAAGGCCAGGTTGGATGGGGCTTGGAGCCACTCATCCAGTGGGAGGTGTCCCTGCCCATGGCAGTGGGTGGAACTGGGTGGGCTTTAAAATCCCTTCCAACCCAAACCATTCCAGGATTCTATGACTCTATGCCAGAGTAGGGGACAGCCAGGTTTGAGGCCATTTCTTGGAACCTGGAGCTTTTCTTCAGCAGTCCTTTGCCTGCAGCAAGCGATTATCTCTGCATCTCTGTTGTTCCCTTTGTAACGTGGGGACAAACTCCATCCTTACCTGCCTTCATGTCCTCTGATTAGTGGGAACCTTGTACCTCTAGGGACATGGGGCTATCAATCAGTCCCAACATTTGTCCTTTCCAGAGTGGAGAAAGTTGAAGGTCGGGAGGAGGAGGAAGGGTTCACACTGATTGGGAGTCCTCACAAACTAGAAGCAGAGCCAATCATCGGGTTTAACATGTCCTGCTCTGTCATCTTGAGCTCTCCTTCACCCACAGGTCCAGCCTGGGTGGAGCAGAGAGTCAGCATCTTCTCCATCCTACCACAGAGGAAGGTTTTATGTCCCTTCCAAACCAAACCATTCCATGGCTGGACTTGATGATCCAGTGGGTCTCTTCCAACCTGGTGATTCTATGATTCATAATTGGCTGTGGTCTCTCCTGGTGAGGAGATGATGCCACCATCCTGAATGTTGGCACCAGGCAGGTGTCTCAGCTTGAGGGAGCAGGTGTGTGGCTCCCTGGCCCTTTCCCTGTGGGAATGAGGGATCTGGGAGTGTCGTGTCCTTTGGAAGCAGAGCTGGAGCCCGGGTGCTATGGCCAGTCTGCTGACTCATTTTAAAATCAAAGCTATTGGGGTGATAAACGCTCCCTGGCTTATCACCACCCTGGGCTCCAGTAACGAAACCTTGGTGCTTGCAAACTACCTGAGGTGTAATTGGAGGGCTTAATTGAGGAAGATCATCAGGGGCAAGGCAGAGATTGGAGAGCCTTACCTACTGTGAGTAATTGGCTCTTTCATGGCAATGATTGCTGGATTTGCTTATCAGGAGGCAATGGGGGAGAGAAGGCAGTGAAGAGCTCAGAACCTGCACCCCCAAAAGGAGCAGAGTGTCCCCATCCTTTCTTCACAGAGGGTGTGTGGGGGTGTTGGGAATGCAGCTCTGCTCCAGAGCAAAGAGCAGTGAAGGGCTGGGGTATCTGAGCCATGAAGCTGGTGAAGGGGCTGGAGAACAGGCCCAATGAGGAGCGGCTGAGAGAGCTGGGGGTGTTTATCCTGGAGAAGAGGAGGCTGAGAGGAGACCTCATTACTCTCTACAACTACCTGAAAGGAGGTTGTGGACAGGAGGGAGCTGGGCTCTTCTCCCAAGTGACAGGGGACAGGACAAGAGGGAATGGCCTCAAGCTCCGCCAGGGTTGAGATTTAGGCTAGAGATTAGGAGGAAGTTTTTCATGGAAAGGGTCATTGGGCATTGGAATAGGCTGCCCAGGGAGGTGGTTGATTCCCCTTCCCTGGAGGTGTTTAAGGGATGGGTAGACAAGGTCCTGAGGGACTTGGTTTAGCGTTTGATAGGAATGGTTGGACTCGATGATCCGATGGGTCTCTTCCAACCTGGTTGTTCTATGATTCTGTGATCTTGTTTGGTGCTGACACTGGGGTGGCTTTGACCCAGGCATTTGGTTTCCGATGCCCAGGCTGTTCCTGAAGCAGCTGCGTCCCCAGGAGAGACAATCAGCCCTTGATAAATACATCTTGGGGAGACCTTCCACCAGCAAGGGGGTGTTTCACCTCAGTAATGTTAATATTAATCTGCTTATCTGCCCTAGGGCTATAAAACTTTCATCTCCAAAGGGGGAGAAAACCCTTTTCCCTGTTCTTTCTTTATATCTACCCTTGATTATTGTGGCCTTATCAACAAGCACAGCCTGCAGGGCAAGAGTCATGCAACAGCCCCAGCAAATGGGGCTTCTAGTCCTACACCAGCATCAGCATTGCTTGTTCCCATTGCTTGTTCAGCATCGCAATGAAGCTGGTGAGGGGCCTGGAGAACAAGTCTTATGAGGGATGGCTGAGAGAGCTGGGGGTGTTTAGCCTGGTGAAGAGGAGGCTGAGGGGAGACCTCATTGCTCTCTACAACTACCTGAAAGGAGGTTGTGGAGAGGAGGGAGCTGGGCTCTTCTCCCAAGTGACAGGGGACAGGACAAGAGGGAATGGCCTCAAGCTCTGCCAGGGGAGGTTCAGGCTTGGCATAAGAAAAAAACCTTCACAGAAAGGGTCGTTAGGTACTGGAATGGGCTGCCCAGGGAGGGGGTTGACTCACCTTCCATGGAGGTGTTTAAAGTGCGGGTGGATGAGGTGCTGAAGGACATGGTTTAGAAATTGGTGGGAATGGTTGGACTGGATGATCTGGTGGGTCTCTTCCAACCTGGTGATTCTATGATTCCCACTGCACGTGTGACATGCTTCTGCCAAGTCGCTGGTAGTTCCAGCACCAAGTTAAGCACTCAGAACCCAGATCCATGACCAGGATGATCCCACCTTCCCCTGCAGTAGACAAATGTAAGCTTGTGGAAAGGTGTTTTATTATTCTACTGCTTTTAACCACGGCCCTTGTCATAGGTAGGGGAGATGTTAATCAGCTGATGGTCCTCATGGTCTGTTCTAAACCATCCTTTCACTTTTTCTCCAAGGTCTCTGATAGCTTGTAGCTCAAACCATGCTTTGAATGCCCTCATCTTCACCCTTGCTTTTCCTGCAATATTGAGATTACGACATTGAGTGGTGATGATGAAGCCAGTGTGACATGACATGGGGCTGCTCAGGCTGGCTCAGCGCATTCAAGTGGGTCTGAGACTGTATTGTCTCAACGTTTCATCTCAAATTAGTGACCAAGCAAGACCTGGACACACACACAGACAGAGAGCTACTCCTTTTTCTGGCTTGTTTAGCAGGTCTGAACACCTCCTGCTCTTGCTGGAATCTCCCTGAGGTCTTGGGCAATCAGTTTCCCCATTTTCTTCCCAAAACACACTCTTTCAATTGTATCTCTTCTTGGAAGTTGTTGTGCAATGCATGATGAGTGGTTGGTACTTGGCCCTGAAAGGAGCTCTCATTGGTCAGGGTCAGGGGCTACGGCTGAGCAGATACCACCCATGGGAACAGATTCAAGAGCAGTGTGTGTTGTGCTACTTCTTCCTGTATCATTGCTTGCCAGGTTACTGGGTTGGCTGAAATGTCTTTGCGTGCAGACTGCAGAAAAGGAGGCTTCTGGCTCTGCTGGCGTGGGTTGACTGGCAGCCAATGAAAGCTCTTGGGTTTGAATTGACGAAACTCCTGCTCTCCTTCTCTGCTCAATTGTGGAAACACTCTTGTTCCAGACCAGAATTCCAGCAGCTTGACTTTCTCAGTAGCCAGAGACTGTCTGTTGGTCTTGGCGGACCTTCTAACCCCAAGTGGAATGCAAAACTCATTCTCTGCGTATGGTGGGACTGACAGTAGTTACAATTGTGGTAAGACACAAATCCTGGACAACCATCGCTGGCCCTGCATAGAAACACCATGTGACTACAGTGATGGGAAGGGTAAAGGTGCTCTTCCTTGCATCCTTCGGGGCCAGCAGGGACTACAGTGAATAAGGCTAAAGGTGGTGAGAGTCCTCCATAGAATCATAGAACAACCAGGTTGGAAGAGACCCATCGGATCATCGAGTCCAACCATTCCTATCAAACACTAAACCATGTCCCTCAGCACCTCATCCACCTGTGCCTTATACACCTCCAGGGAAGGTGACTCAACCACCTCCCTGGGCAGCCTATTCCAACACACACTGGTCCCTTGAGGGAGGCTTTCATGCTCAGTTCATTTGAAGAATCCCAAGCACTTTTCTGGAGGGAAGTAAACTGAGCAGCAGGAGAAGCCCTGGTGCAAATTACCTGGTAGATTTTAAACAAGGCATTAAAGTGTGTTTAGCTCCTCTATGGACAAAGATGTAGACCATCATGACAAGTGAGCTAGACAATTAAAAACCTAGTGTAGAAACAAGGGAAGAGGACTTGGGGAAGTATTAGCATATTTCCCCCTGCAGACACATCTACAGTGAAGGCAAATTTCAATCAGTGACTATTTCTCCCCTGATTGGTCCAGAAATCATGATACTGGATGGACCTCAATAACATCACCCTCATTTCTTTATCAGGGAGTGCAGGGATAGGACGAGGGGAATGGTTTTCAGCTGAAAGAGGGGAGATTGAGATGAGATCTTAGGGAGAAATGTTTTCCTGTGAGGGTGGGTAGGCCCTGGTTGCCCAGAGAAGAGGTTGCTTCCCCATCCCTGGAGGTGTTCAAGGCCAGGTTGGATGGGGCTTGGAGAACCTGATGCAGTGGGAGGTGTCCCTGCCCATGGCAGAGGGGTGGAACTGGATAGGCTTTAAAGTCTCTTCCATTCTATGACCCATTCTAAGGTCCCTTTCAACCCAAAACATTCTATGATCTTCACCCAAGATTTGGGTATCACTTCAGCTAAGATCTTAAACATTGATAGAGGCCATGGGAATGTATCATGGCTTGGCTGTCCTGCAGCTATCAAAGAGCCACTCCAAATAAATACAGCCCAATGGTATTCAGAGGGTCTGATTTGGGTGCATTCCCTTTCCTCATAGTAAAAGACAGTCCACCCACCCCATAAATGTGCTTTGTGGTCCTAAGACTGGGTGTGGTGGAATATACAACAGTTGACTAACCTATGCTAGAAATGCCGCAAAATGAAAAAGGTGGGAAATGCTACAAAGTGAACAGGGGAAGAGAGGAGTTTCCGTGTTTTCAGTTTATTGTATCATCCCATCAAGTTGTGCCAGACCCAGCTTTGCTACAGGGACACCCAGGTCTTTGTCCCTGGTGATCTCCAGACAACGGATAAGCCCAATACTCAGTTGATGCTCTTCATGGGGAAGCGCTGCTTGACCTGGAAGTGCTCACATCTTTTGTGCTTCATTGTCAGTCCATAGAGAGGTGTCATGTCCACCTTCTCGCCATTACAGACACTGAACTCCAGTTGCTGGAGCAAGGTGGTCAGGAAAAGGAAGACCTGACACTTGGCAATGTTTTCCCCAATGCACCTCCTTTTCCCCAGGCCAAACAGCATCACCTTCTCTGCATCCACTTTGTTGACTTCAGTCCTTTCAGCATTGAGGAAACGCTCTGGGTTGAAGGTCAGTGGATCCTTCCAAAGCTCCCTGGAAGGGAAAGCATCAGATACTGAGATGATTTCTCCTGGCCACAGGTGTAGGGGGAACACTAGAAGGTGGGAGCTGTCACTAAGAATTTAGTAGACACTTCCCCTGTTCCTCTTTCTCTTACAGCAGATTGACCCTGGAGGTAATTCGGGGCAGATGAGGTGCTCAGGGATGTGGTTACCTAGGGGCAGGTACAGCTGGACTCGATCTCAAAGGCCTTTTCCAACCAACTGATTCTATGATTCTATGACCCCACATGTGCCCAGGAAGAAAACTGTGCAGGAAGGGGCCCATGTGTTGCTGCAGGATGCTTTCTGCCTCAGAAGGTACTTACTCATCATGATTCACTTGCCACTGATTGACAAACACGCAGCGATCCTTTGGGATGTAGTAGCCATTCAGCACCGTGTCCCTGGTTGTGCTGGAGAGAGAAACAACTATGAGAGTCTGGGAGGCAAACAGGCTCTTCTGCATCCTCAGGGGACTATTGATGTTGATGAAGAAGGGATGCAGCCTGCAGAGATGGCTTTAGTTGTCAGTGGAATGTGCCCAAGCTGGCTGGAGCACCTTTGGTGAAATCAGTAGAAGAAGTGCTCTTTGGGAGCTCCCATACAAGAGCTGAGAGAAACTCCTGCCCGTGATGAAGCCACCATCCTACAAGTCATTGATAATCTCCCTATCTCTTGCCACACCACTGCTAGAGGGGCTGTAACCAGGTGCCTCTCAAGTCCACCTTGTCCCTTGCAACCTCAGCACTTGCCTGTGAGGGAGGGTGAAGGGCACGAAGGAGGCGTGCCTGAACACCTCCAGGATAAAGGCTTCTGTGTAAGGCAACGTGCCGCGGTCCGACAGCCTCGGTTTCCTCTCCTGGCCAATAGTTTGGTCTGTGGGAAATCGAGAGGAGACAGCAGGTTGGGATCAACCCCCATCGGAGAGGTTTTGACCCTGGAGGAAGCAGGTCTGTGGACTCACCTAGTTCTTCCTGTATCTTCTTCTGGAGGTTGGGGTATGTCACAAGATAGAGGAGACTCCAGGACAGGCCAGTTGTCACAGTGTCAAAGCCTGGTCAGAGAGGAAAACCTGTGGTCCAAGTCCATACAACACAGGCCACATACCGTGGCTTGCTGCCACCATCACATGGGACAGTCTTGGATGGGTAAAAGGCAGAGGACATCCTGGACACACGGTGAGAACTCAGTTTCTATCCCACTGGAGAAAACTTTGCTAAAGTATTCTGTTGCTGTTCATCCTGATTCACCTTTGGGTTGTGTCAGGTTTGTATAACTTCTCCGGAATCGGGGGAGTTTCCACAGGATAACTCAAAGATGGATGAGTCAGTAGACATCTCCCTCAACCAGGAAAAGCCACCCTGGCTCGTCAGGCTTGACTGAGCTATAAGCTGTGCTATTTGCTTTTCTCTGAAGCTCCTTTTGAGAGCTAATTTCCCATGCTAGTCTCTAGGATGATCCCTGGAAGGTTCAGAAAGATCAGTGAGAAGGTCAATGATTGCTGAGACCCAAACTGGCTGTTCATACTGGACAAAGATGGGTTGGACAGAGCACTAACCTAAGAAGCCTGAGAAAATTTTCGGTAGAATCATAGAATTGTTTTGGTTGGAAGGAACCTCAAAACCCATCCACTTCCAACCCCCTGCCATGGGCAGGGACATCTCCCACTGATTCAGGTTGCTCAAAGCCCCATCCAACCTGGCTTTGAACACCTGCAGGGATGGAGCAGCCTCAACTTCTCCACAGGTAGCCTGTGCTGGTGCCAATAGCTGAGGGACTGATGGGAAAAGGTACCTGCGCCAAAGAGGTCATTCACAAGGTTGACGATCTTCTCCTTAGGGATCTGTGTGGCAGCAGTTGTTTCCACTTTTTTATCCATGCACTGCTCGATGAGAGAGTCAGTGATGTCTCGGATGTTGTCCTGAGAGGAAAAGAAGACAAGTCATGGCAGCAGAACCAGCAGAGGAATGGGTACCACTGAGCAACATCCTACTGATGGGAGAGCCCAGGTCACAGGAACTCCGGAGAAACTCAGCTTTCATCCTCTCATAGTCCCTACTGCTTTTGCAACCTATGAAAACAAGGAGATGGTTCTCCATGGAACCTGTAGCATGTGGCTCTCTTGACAGAGCAGATGCTCAACCAAAAAACTGCCTCTATCACACAGGGCCATGGAGGACAAGGAGAAGTGAGGTACTGGGCTGAACAAGAGGTTATAGGTGGGTTAGGCTACAGCTGGACTTGCCAAATGCCCACTACCTGGCAAGAACATAGATGTTCTTGTCACAGAATATTGTTGCTCAGCTGCAAGAAGAAAAACAACTCACTTATAGAATCATAGAATCATAGAACAACCAGGTTGGAAGAGACCCATTGGATCATCAAGTCCAACCATTCCTATCAAACGCTAAACCATGTCCCTCAGGACCTCATCCACCCGTGCCTTAAACACCTCCAGGGAAGGGGAATCAACCACCTCCCTGGGCAGCCTATTCCAATGCCCAATGACACTTTCCGTGAAAAACTTCCTCCTAATCTCTAGCCTAAATCTCCCGTGGCGGAGCTTGAGGCCATTCCCTCTTGTCCTGTCCCCTGTCACTTGGGAGAAAAGGCCAGCTCCCTCCTCTCTACAACCTCCTTTCAGGTAGTTCTAGAGAGTAATGAGGTCTCCTCTCAGACTCCTCTTCTCTAGGCTAAACACCCCAGCTATCTCAGCTGCTCCTCATAAGGCCTGTTCTCCAGCCCCTTCACCAGCTTCGTTGCTCTTCTCTGGACTTGCTCCAGAGCCTCAACATCCTTCTTGTGGTGAGAAGGGATATATATTATAGGGAGAAGCAGAGAGCAGGAAGACATCTCTAACATAGCTGAGCATCCTACAACTCTTACCTTGTCATAGGTCTCGTAGTGCTCTTTGACAATCTTCTGCAGGAACTGGACGAAGCGCTGGTTGAAATGCTTAAATAAAGTCATGGCGCGGTTGGGAAGATACTGGAGTACAGGGATGAAGTCAGCCGGGTTCCCAGAAGCAGCCACATTGATGAACTCCTCACTTACATTCACTATATTGAGCAGCTCTTGGTCGTTGTGGTCATAGCGCTTCCCAAAGCACATGGCACAGATGACGTTGGCCACAGAGACCACCACGTAGCGGTAAGGGTCAAAGCGCCTCTCAGTCTCCATCAGCTGCAGGAACTTGGTGACCAGGTAGTTGGCCTCCTTGGAGACGTGCTCCTCCAGGAGGCAGGTGGAAGAGGAATTGGGGCTGAGAGTGATAGAGAAGTTCTTGAGGGCATTCTGGGCCAGCTTTCTGCGGGCTTTCCACACTTCCCCTGAGTCGGGACTGAAGGCCAGGCTCTGGCCGTCTGCAACGTGGCGGGAACTGTAGAGGTCGGGGCGCCCCATGAAGTCTTCTCCTTGCTTCACCAATGCCTGTTTGATGGTCTCCAGCCCACTCAGCACCAGGACGGGACGGCTGCCGATCTTGATTTCCATCACGTCCCCATACTTCTGGCTCAGCCTGGTCAGGACCAGGTGTGGGTCCTTCCTCATCTCCAGCATGTTGCCGAGGATGGGGTAGCCTCTGGGTCCTGGGGGGCTCTTCATCCCCTTGGGCACGTGCTGCTGGAGGGACTGGATGAGCAGGAAGACCAGGCAGAAGACAGCAGCCACTAAGAGGACCTCGGTGGCTGAGACAACGCCTTGGCTCCCCACCAGTGACACTGCAGCCTTCATTCCTGCTGGTACGTAGGAGCCCTAAAGGAGTTAACCAAAGCATGACAAGGAGCCAGGATTAGCGAGAGGTTGAGTCCCACAGTTGTTCCTGGCATTGAGAAAGAGCACCAAGAGCCCTTAGAGAGATGAGGGCAATGGAGCATCACTTTGGGGCTTTCAAGGGACAAAAACTGGGGATCTAGAAAGACTCCAAACACACACGCATCTCTTAAGGTGGACCTCAGCCTCCCTGAAGTCTCTGGGGACAACCCTTCCCTTGTAGAAGACCCTAGAACCCTCTGGCACAGCCATGGCTCCTGCCCAGGGGATGCTCCCTTTACCACAAGGCATAGAAAATTGCAGCTTGAAAAATCACAGAGAGGCAGGAGGAGAGGAACAGCAGCTCCTCAATGAAGCTGACCCTATCTTCTCCAAATTGGTGAGGATTTATAGCCAGGAGGCTGGATCTGCTGGGTGGCCGATGGTGCGTGGGGACACAGGGAACAGGGATGCCACAGGTACACATGGCTCGTGGCATGGATAGGGGAAGGAGGGGAGAGTCTGGTGCCTGATTTTCTCCTTCTCAAATGCGACCTTTCCCAGTCCTGTATGCATGTTCATCCACCCCATCCACCCCCGACACCCGTTGTCTCCTACCTGCAGACCCCTGCGATAGACAAGGCTGGTTTTACGTGGATCCCAGCAAAGTTAGGCAGAAGATATCTGGCAGCTGCCTTGCCTTGGGGAGCAGAGGAGATCTTCTTCTGCTGTCTGAACCTTCTTCTCTTGCCTCCTGGACCTTCTCCTGCAACCTGGAGATCCATGGCTTTATATGTGCTCCCCTCACGGCACAACGGGGAGGTAGCTACCCATTAACAGATGGGGCTGAGCCAGGCTGGAGCCAGCCCAGGGAGCCAGGGTAGATGTTTCCTCAACTCCAACAGATGCCAAGGCAAGAACATTGACTTCACCTGCCCAGGGCACGTGCCTGCCCCAGAGCTCAGGCTGAGGAGGCTGCAGGGGGTTCCTAGGAGAAGGAGGCTGCAAGGGGTTCCTAGGAGAAGGAAGCAGAAGGGAATCCTTTAGCCCTGCCCTGAGGAGGGTGAAGGACGTGCTTTTAGCATTGCTGCCCGTGGGATGTGGGTGCCAGCCTTTCCCTCAAAGACCTTTCCTTGGCTGACCAGACTGTTATCAGCACACAGAGGGCCGTCACCTCCATGACCACCTTGGAGGAGCTGCGAGCTGCAGGCTCCTGCTGCTTCCAGCAGCGAGGGGATGTGTTTGCAGTGAGGTATCCGTGGTCACAGCCCTCTCCATCCAAGGGAATGCTCTGGGTGGTGGCAGGACCTTCTGGCCCAGCGGCAGAGCCAGGCACAGGTTAACGATTGCCCAGGTTTGCGTGAGAAGGCGGCTGGCTCGCTTCCCCTGGCTCCTTGGTGGCAAACAGGCAGCGAGGGCGAGGAGTGGCGGGGCAGAGGGGAGGAGGTGATCCGGAGAGATAGGAGAGGTGAAAAGAGCAGCACAGGGCAAGGCTGGGGCAGTTGATCCCTCTGAAAACACCGCGGGAAAGGCAGGACCGAGCAGGGCTGCTGCTCAGGTTGGGGCAAAACTCAGGGCTTTGGGAAGCGCTGCCAGGATGAGCCGGAGAAAGCAGGAAGGATCCAGAGCTTTGGGGTTTGGCCCCGGGTTTCATTCAGTGTTTGAAAAGCGCAGTGGGAATTCAGCCCAGGCAAAAGCTGAGCTAATGTTTAATAAAGGCTTTCAACATCTGGTCTAATCAGGCTCATTAATAGCAATGACGCCGTTCATTAGTGCTTGGCAAGAACAGTTACAAAACCCTGGCTGCTAATATTCACTCTGATAATTGCCAGGCAGATCTACCAGCCTCGGTTTCTCCGGGCGATGCCTCTCGGCAAGGGAGACCACTGGGGAGGCAGGTTGGGCTTCCACAGGAGCCAGGAGATGCCGGCTGGATCCAGCGGATCCACCCAACTCCACCATGTAGGGGGCGAGGAGGGACAGGTTGGCCCCCACCGTGCAGCATTTTGGACCTGGATGGTGACGCACACTGACGGGGAACCTACATCAGCCCCTCCGATGTGTCCCAAAGCACTGGTGGAACTCAGGAGCATCCCGGAGGAGCTGGGAAGGGTGATGAGGCTTCACTAAGGTCCTGCTCCTCTTCTCCCTTCCACCCCATTCCCTTCCCATTCCCTTAAACACCTTGGAGGTGTTTAAGGCACAGGTAGATGAGGTCCTGAGGGACATGGTTTAGTGTCTGATAGGAGTGGTTGGACTCGATGATCCGATGGGTCTCTTCCAACCTGGTTGTTCTATGATCCTATGATTCCCTCCACTGCTCCGTGCTCGCTGCCAAGCCCCACGAGGGCAGGGAGCCTCCTGATGAGAACAGCATTAAGAACCTTGCGTGCCAGGCAGCCTCACGCCCCAAACACATCCTCACACCCCAAACACATCCTCACAGCCTAAACACATCCTCACACCCCAAGCACATCCTCACAGCCTAAACACATCCTCACACCCTAAGCACATCCTCACACCCTAAGCACATCCTCACCCAGCACTAGGTTCCAGCCCCGGCCACTGCCCCTTGCTGAGCTCTCTGCTCCCCAGAGCTGGGCTGGGGGGCAGCTGGATACCCACTGCTGGTTCCCAGCCCTTGGCAGCCCTTGCAGAAGCTTCCGAGCGCACGTGGATGCCGTTTGCTTCCCTCCATGGGTCACTGCTGCCTGCGTGTGGGGTTGCTGGTGTGTGGGGTCGTGCCAGCTGTGTGTGTTTTGAGGATATATGTGAGCGAGAGGACAACGGTGCCAGCAGGCGTGTGCCCCTGGGGCAGAGCACGTGTGCCCATGGACACAGGCAAATCTGTTTGTGCAAGCGCAGAAACGTGCCGTGCACTTGCAGGCGAGCGAGCTGTCGATGCGTAGAGAAGAAAACACAGCCTGGTTGTGGGCATCGTGTGTTCGAATGTGCCCCATGGGCACTGTGGGAGAGCAGAGGGACGCGTCAGCCAGGTGTGTGCGTGGTCTGTACGGACAGCGACAGGTGTGCACCCAGATGGGGCGAATGCCAGCACAGGTGGAGACCTCAGCATGGGATTTATGGACATTCAGCACTGGATTTATGGACATTACTCTCTACAACCACCTGAAAGGAGGTTGTGGAGAGGAGGGAGCTGGGCTCTTCTCCCAAGTGACAGGGGACAGGACGAGAGGGAATGGCCTCAAGCTCCACCAGGGGAGATTTAGGCTGGAGATTAGGAGGAAGTTTTTCACACAGAGGGTCATTGGGCATTGGAATAGGCTGCCCAGGGAGGTGGTCGATTCACCTTCCCTGGAGGTGTTTAAGAGACGGGTGGATGAGGTGCTGAGGAACTTGGTTTATTGTTTGATAGGAATGGTTGGACTTGATGATCCGATGGGTCTCTTCCAACCTGGTTGTTCTATGATTCTATGACACATCCCACATGGTCCATGTGTCCCGAGAAGCCCCTTTCCCCAGCCGCAAGGGAAAGGCAGCGCGGGGGCTGTTTGCACCGGGGACAGCCAGTCCTGCCTGGGGCACTTGGAGGAGGCAGAAGCACCGAATGGTGCTTAATAGTGTCCCCTGGACCCAAAGGGGACACGGGTGGTGGCATCATGGGAGGTTGTAGAGAGGAGGTCGCTGGGCTCTTCTCCCAAGTGACAGGGGACAGGACAAGAGGGAATGGCCTCAAGCTCAGCCAGGGGAGATTTAGGTTGGAGATTAGGAGGAAGTTTTTCACACAGAGGGTCATTGGGCATTGGAATAGGCTGCCCAGGGAGGTGGTTGAGTCACCTTCCCTGGAGGTGTTTAAGGGACGGGTGGATGAGGTCTTGAGGGACTTGGTTTAGTGTTTGATAGTAATGGTTGGACTCGATGATCCGATGGGTCTCTTCCAACCTGGTTGTTCTATGATTCTATGATTCCCCGCGGTGGGAGAAGATCCTGCTGCGGGGAACACCTCTGGCAGGGGGGGCTGCTGTCCCCTTGCAGGTGGTGGCAGCCCCATGGGGCAGGAGGGAGGGTGCAGCTAGTGCCGGGGAGCGCCCCCTCCGCCCCCCCCCTGCAGGCGCAGGCAGCTGATCCCGAGCGGCTCCGGCGCCGCTTTGACCCCGGGCCGGGCTCCCGGCCACGAGGCCACCGCCCCGGTCCTTTAAAAAGGCATTTCCCCCGCCACCCACCCATAGCGTGACTACCACTGACCCTCCCAGGTCTGCCCGGAGCCCCTTCGCACGCGATGGCCCTGGTGCCACCTCCGGGACCCCCCCCCCCTCCCCCGTCCCCTCTCCCGAGGAGCGGGATGGGGGGGGGGGGCGAGATCGGGGGGGGGGGGGGGCGGGCCGGTCCCCTTTGCCCTCCGTGATGCCCACGGGGACAGAAACGGGGGGGGCTGGAGCAGCAAACCCTGCCTGACACCCCTCTGGGTCCCCCAGCACCCCCCCCCCCCTTCTCCATCCCCAGGTCCCCCCGCCCCGGCGTCCCCAGGGGACAGGAGGTGACAGAGGGCACGGTGGCTTCTCACGCGAACCTGGACAATCTTTAACCGGGCTGGGGACACCGAGGGCTGTGACCCCCGGGCCGCGGCCCCTTCCCCACGGGGACCCGGGACGGGATGGGAGAGGATTGGGGGGGGGGGGGGGGGCGGGACAGGGATGCGTCTCCCCCCGTCTCCCGCTTCTCTCCGTCGATGGAAGGAAAGGCGAAAGGGGGTGGGGAGGGGGCTAAGCGCCTTCACTCAGCCCCGAGGGGGGTGAATCCCCGTCCCCCCCCCCCCATCCCGCACCCCGCCACTCTCTTCCCACGCTCCCGTTGCCCCGAGCACCGGGAACAAGCCCTGGGCTTGCGGGCACCGGCACCGCTCGCCCCCTCCGAGGGCTACCGGGCCGGGGTGGGGGGGGGGGGGGCCTGGAGGTGGGGGTTAAGGTGTGTGTGTGTCACTAGGGGCTATGGGGGGGGGGGGGGGGGGTAAGAACGGCGCCTTTAAGATCCTCCCGGTAGCGTGACTGGAGTGCGCGGGGCGGTGCGGGGAGCCCAAGCAGCCCTCCCCGCTTCGCACGCGATGCCCTCCCCGGGGCTGGAACCCCACGGCGGGCACCGGGACCCCCCGACCCGACCCACGGGGACCCCTTCATCCCATCCCCCCCACCCCATCCCGCAGCTCGACACACTCAGCCCACGTCGGGAAGAAAGTGGTGGTGGTGGTGGGGGGGGGGGGAGGGGGGGTGTGTGTATATGTGTGTTGGGGTTGTCCCGGTTGGTGATTTGGGAGTTTGGAAGCTCGTCAGCTTTGATTAGGCTCGGGGGACACGTGATGGGAGGTCGCCTGAGCCAATCAGAGCGAGCGGCCATGCATAAAAAAGCAGGAGCGGAGCCGGGCCCCACCGGCAGGATCGGGCCCCCGGGTACCCTCCGCAGGTGAGTGGCCTCGGGAATGCTGGGCATCCAGAGGGATCGGGGGGAAACTCCAGCCACCCCCCTCCCAGGAGGGATGGGAAGCCGCGAGTTGCCTTTTTGTGGCTTTGTCCCCCCTTCTCTGGCTCCTCAAAGCTCTCAGAGCATCCTTCCCAAGTTCTTCTCTGAGCCCCGTTGTGGGGGGTTCTCACTTCTCAGCCTCCCCAAAAGCCCCGGAGTATCATTCCCACAGCCCCATCGTGGGGTCTTCTCCCTCTCTGGCTCTACGAAACTCCTGGAGCATCTTTCCAAGTTCTTCTGAGAGACCTATTCTGGGATGTTCCTCCTCTCTGCCTCCCCAAAACTCTCAGAGCACCCTCCCCACAGCCCCATTGTGGGGTCTTCTCCCTCTCTGGCTCTACAAAACTCCTGGAGCATCCTTCCCAGTTCTTCTCAGAGCCCCATTGTGGAGTGTTCCTTGTCTCTGCTTCCCCAAAACTCTCGGAGCATACTTCCCACAGCCCCACTGTGGGGTGTTCTCCCTCTCTGGCTCTACAAAACTCCTGGAGCATCCTTCCCAGTTCTTCTGAGAGCCCTATTCTGGGATGTTCCTCCTCTCTGCCTTCCCAAAACTCTCACAGCACCCTCCGCAGAGCCCCGTTGTGGGGTGTTCTCCCTGTCTGACTCTACGAAAGTCCTGGAGCATCCTTCCTAGTTCTTCCCAGAGCCTCACTGTGGGATGTTCCTCCTCTCTGCCTCCCCAAAACTCTCCGAGCACCCTCCCCACAGCCCCATTGTGGGGTCTTCTCCCTCTCTGGCTCCCCAGAGCTCCTGAAGCATCCATCCCATTCTTCTGAGAGCCCCATTCTGGGATGTTCCTCCTCTCTGCCTCCCCAAGACTCTCGGAGCACTCTTTGCAGAGCCCCATTGTGGGGTGTTCTCTGGCTCTGGCTCTACAAAACTCCTGGAGCATCCTTCCCAGTTCTTCTCAGAGCCCCATTGTGGGGCGATCCTTGTCTCTGCTTCCCCAAAACTCTCAGAGCATACTTCCCAGAGCCCCGTGGTAGGGTGTTCTCTCTCTCTGGCACCCCAGAACTCCTGAAGCATTCTTCACAGTTCTTCCAGAGCTCTCTTGTGGGGTGACCTCCTCTCTGGTTCCCCAAAACTCCAACAGCATTCTTTCCAGTTCTTTTCAGAGCTCTCTTGTGGGGCGTCCTCCCTCTCTGGCTCCCCAGTGCTCCCACAAAGTCCTTTCCAGAGCTGTGGGAAGGTGGTTTCTAGGGGACCCACAGGTAATCCTTGCCCCATGGACAAGGGTGGGGTGGCCACAATCCCCAGAGGGGATGTCAGCTGAGCTTCACCCACTGGGGTGCAGGGGGTCCCAGCAGCCCCCCAGGCTCCTCAGACTCAGGGTGTCCCACGGTGGGATGTAGCACCTCTCCAAACCCACAGTGGAGGTGAAAATTCAGACCCAGCCTCTTCCTACCCTTGGCTTGGGGTTCTCTGAGGGCTTTTGACAGCGTTGGGTGTCCCCAGCCTGCCAGCCCCATGGCTTTCCTGGCCGTTGATCTTCAGGAACATCCATGGCCAACCTGTATTTAGTTTGTGGGTGAGAAGTGGCTCATTATGAGCCACCAGATAACTCAAAGCAGGAGGA
Organism: Coccyzus lansbergi; assembly: GCA_033558105.1. Classification (NCBI taxonomy): domain Eukaryota; kingdom Metazoa; phylum Chordata; class Aves; order Cuculiformes; family Coccyzidae; genus Coccyzus; species Coccyzus lansbergi. The sequence goes on along the minus strand of JAUMJK010000733.1, from coordinate 542,407 downwards.
TTCAGCTTTCCTATAGTCAAGCCCTCTAGAAGACACTTTGTGAAGGAGAGGTCCTGTCCTTGAGAACACCTATCCTATCCTGGTCTACAGAGAAAAAGTGATCACAGAATCATAGAACAACCAGGTCGGAAGGGACCCATCGGATCTTCTAGTCCAACCATTCCTATCAAACACTAAACCAAGTCCCTCAAGACCTCATCCACCTGTGCCTTAAACACCTCCAGGGAAGGTGAATCAACCACCTCCCTGAGCAGCCTATTCCAATGCCCAATGACCCTCTGTGTGAAGAACTTCCTCCTAATCTGTAGCCTAAATCTCCCCTGGTGGAGCTTGAGGCCATTCCCTCTTGTCCTGTCCCCTGGCACTTGGGAGAAGAGGCCAGCTCCCTCCTCTCTACAACCTCCTGTCTGTTCCCTCTTGGCTAGTAAAAAGAAATTGCTTTCACTTAAAAGCATTTTCCTGAAGTGCAGAAACCAAATGTAGCTCTGCATCAGAAGTTAAGCCCAGCTTTCTTGTCTGCAATCCCTAAGAGCATCACAAACTAGAAGGGCTTCATGGACCTTCCTTCCTTCATGATGTCTCTTTGGTTTATTACTAGAGTTCCTACACACCAGTCGGGATGAAGGCTGCAGTGTCACTGGTGGGGAGCCAAGGCATTGTCTCAACCACGGAGGTTCTCCTAGTGGCTGTCGTCTTCTGCCTGGTCTTCCTGCTCATCCAGTCCCTCCAGCAGCACGTGCCCAAGGGGATGAAGAGCCCCCCAGGACCCAGAGGCTACCCCATCCTTGGCAACGTGCTGGAGATGAGGAAGGACCCACACCTGGTCCTGACCAGGCTGAGCCAGAAGTATGGGGATGTGATGGAAATCAAGATCGGCAGCCGTCCCGTCCTGGTGCTGAGTGGGCTGGAGACCATCAAACAGGCATTGGTGAAGCAAGGAGAAGACTTCATGGGGCGCCCCGACCTCCACAGCTCCCGATACATTTCAAATGGCCAGAGCCTGGCCTTCAGTCCCGACTCAGGGGAAGTGTGGAAAGCCCGCAGAAAGCTGGCCCAAAACGCCCTCAAAACCTTCTCCATTGCCCCCAGCCCCAATTCCTCTTCCACCTGCCTCCTGGAGGAGCACGTCTCCAAGGAGGCCAACTACCTGGTCACCAAGTTCCTGCAGGTGATGGAGAAGGAGAAAAGCATTGACCTTAACCGCTATGTGGTGGTCTCTGTGGCCAACGTCATCTGTGCCATGTGCTTTGGGAAGCGCTATGACCACAATGACCAAGAGCTGCTCAATATAGTGAGCCTCGGAAATGAATTTGGGGAGGTGGCTGCTTCTGGGAACCCGGCTGACTTCATCCCTGTACTCCAGTACCTTCCCAGCCGCACCATGCAGGTGTTTAAGGATGTCAACAGGCGTTTAAATGTCTTTGTGCAAAAAATCGTCCAAGACCATTACACCAGCTTTGATAAGGTAAGAGCCTGGATGCTCTTGGATGTAGGCAGAGACGCCTGCAGTTGGCTGCCTGCCTGCCCATGGGGGGAAGATGATACACCCTTGTTCCCCCACCTCTGCCCAGGAAAGCTCCTTGGAGCTTTCAAGCCTGCGGTTAGTATCCCCGGGAGCCAGAAATGGCTGGGGGAGGAGATGGTTGCCCAGGTCTGGGTGTCTATGGTGCCCCTGACTCACCAGCTCTTCTCCAGGAGCACATCCGGGACATCACGGACTCACTGATAGAGCACTGCCAGGAGAACAGTGGAGGGGAGGAAGCCCGCATCCCCATCTCCGATGAGAAGATCATCAGCATCCTCAATGACCTCTTTGGGGCAGGTGAGAACACTTGTGAGGGTACAACCTCTCTGCTGGGTGGGGGAACTGGGACCATTGGGATGAGACTTTGTCTATTCTTGGGTGTTTGCAGCTGCTTCTGACCTCATGGGTGCTCACTTGAGCAGTGACCAAAGCAGGTGGCTTTTCATAGAATCATAGGAAAACCAGGTTGGAAGAGACTCTCCAGATCATCGAGTCCAACCATTCCTATCAAACACTAAACCATGTCCCTCAGGACCTCGTCTACCCATCCCTTAAACCCCTCCAGGGAAGGTGAATCAACCACCTCCCTGGGCAGCCTATTCCAATGCCCAATGACACTTTCTGTGAAATTTTTTTCCTAATGTCCAGCCTAAATCTCCCCTGGTGGAGCTTGAGGCCATTCCCTCTTGTCCTGGCCCCTGGCACTTGGGAGAAGAGCCCAGCTCCCTCCTCTCTACAACCTCCTTTCAGGTAGTTGTAGAGAGCAATAAGGCCTCCCCTCAGCCTCCTCTTCTCTAGGATAAACACCCTCAGCTCTCTCAGCCGTTCCTCATAGGGCCTGTTCTCCAGCCCCTTCACCAGCTTTGTTGCTCTTCTCTGGACTCACTCCAGAGCCTCAACATCCTTCTTGTGGTGAGGGGCCCAGAACTGACCACAGGATTCGAGGAGCAATCTCACCAGTGCCAAGTACAGAGGGAGAACAACCTTTTCAGTGACAGCTGATGGGGAAATGCTCAATGATGAACACAGAGTGATGGGCTCTATAAATATCTGCTTGCCTGTCATCTTTTGGTAACTAAATGCCTTTTTCGTATCCATTCAGGCTTTGACACTGTGGCAACTGCCATATCCTGGAGCATCATGTATGCTGCCTTGTACCCTGACATTCAGAAGAAGATCCAAGAAGAACTAGGTGAGTCCATGAGCCTGCTACTTCCAGGCCCAAAACCTCTCCGATGAGGTATGATTTCAACCTGCTCCCTGTTCTTCACCTCCCACAGACCAGACCATTGGCTGGGAGAGGAGACCGAGGCTGTCGGACCGGAGCATGCTGCCTTACACAGAAGCCTTTATCTTGGAGATGTTCAGACACTCCTCCTTCCTGCCCTTCACCATCCCACACAGGTACTGGCAGGAGCAGCTCACGTGTGATTTGGGTCTTTTTTGGAGTGATTTTCTGGGAGATGCCTTTTAGAATCATAGAATCATAGAACAACCAGGTTGGAAGAGACCCATTGGATCACTGAGTCCAACCATTCCTATCAAACACTAAACCATGTCCCTCAGCGCCTCATCCACCAGTCCCTTAAACACCTCCAGGGAAGGTGAAGCAACCACCTCCCTGGGCAGCCTATTCCAATGCCCAATGACCCTTTCTGTTTAGGCTGATAATTGCCGGTGAATCGATTCCTGCTATCGGGAGATAATCCAGCGCACAGCCTGAATTACTTCTGTTAAACCACCCCTTGGGGCTGGCAGCTGCCTAGCTTGCTGCTCTCCTGGGGCTCAATCCTTCTGTTTGAGGGCGGTTTTACTCCAGGTGGAGGGATCGCAAACACTGCTGCTTTGGGAGAAACCACATCTCACCTTATCCAGCTTCCTGAAACTGGAATCTTTCTGCTTGAGAAAAAGTGTTAACCAAGACTAGTTAGTCTCCCAAATACAAATTGAGGTGTTTCCTAGCCAGTCCTGAGGACGCACAGGGCATTGATAATGAAACTCCTCTAGGACTTAGATATTGGGTAGAAATTCTTCACAATGAAGGTGAGGAGGCATTGGCCCAGATTGCCTAGAGAAGGTGTGGCTGCCCCATCTCTGGAGGGGTTCAAGGCCAGGCTGGATGGGGCTCTGAGCAACCTGATCCAGTGGGAGATGTCCCTACCCACAGCAGGGGGGATGGAACTGGATGGGCTTCAAGGTTCCTTCCAACCCAAACCATTCTATGACTTGCCAAGCTTTAGTCAGTGGTGAAGCTGTGGGTTCTCCTCTTAACTTCTCACCTCCTCCACTCATATTTCTTCCAGTACGACAAAAGCAACGATGTTGAATGGCTATTACATCCCCAAGGATACTTGTGTGTTTGTCAACCAGTGGCAAGTGAACCATGACGAGTGAGTACACCAAATCCCTCGTGCTTCTCCAGGCTGTGATGGCTTCACTTTCCATTAAGATCACTCTGATCCTTTAGAGCAACACACTAAAAGCCAAGTGGGTTGTGATGGCAGGAAAAGGCAGATTGGACCGTGTGGGTTTGGTGCTGAGCCCAGACTTGGAGCAGCTCTGGGTTGACTTGGGCACTGGTTCAGCAGCTTCCCAATATCAGAGCTTACTCAATGGATGTGGTGATGTCCTCAACGCACCAGGCTTCCTACTTAAATGTGAGCGTTGGCAGCTTGGGCTGCTGAATAATCGGGAATCAGTAGTTCCTGCTGCCAAGCAGCCCTTGTGATCCAGGTTCATGGCTCTGGATGAGCTCAACAGGAACTGCCTAGTTCCCTCTTTCAGGGAGAAAAACGTCCTGATGTGACTCCCATTAAACTCATGAGGCTTGTGTCATTATTGCTAAGAATCAGCTTTGGTGAATGAAAGGGGATTTGGAAACCAAAGCCCCATCTTACCCCTCAACTGCTTTCCAGCAGACGCTCTCCTGCAGGGAGCAAGTTGACCGCAGAAGGTGGTTCCCAGATCAGGTATTTTGGATCAGAAGCTCAAGACCTTTGTATCCCAATAGCCCAGCAACGCAGAAGTATTACAATATTCCTTTTGCCCCTGCACACAATGGTGAGCATTGCCTCTGATTGCAACAGCAACACTGTGTGTAGGGCCAGAGAGCATTCCCAATACCCAAGCAGAAAATTCCATGTGGTACCTCCCAGCAGCCAGCTGGGAGGATTCAGGGTTGGAAAACCCATAGGTCTCCATCTTTCCTTTTTAAGCGGCGCTGACCAATTTCTGTGCACTGATCTCCTTTCAGCTGACACTGCAGGACCTTTTGCTGTTACACGCTGAATTAAATCTGTCCCCGGTATCTGCACAGGCAAACACAATCCAAGTTTGAAATAGAAATTTCAATAGATTGAGCTGATGGAGTCTGACACATGGCTGGCATTTTACATCAGGGGTAGAGATTGCCAAAGTTTTTGGACGGTGAAATTGGGCCGTATTGTGATGTTTCTCTTTGTGAGTAGTGTTTTGTCTGCTGTCCCCATCACGGTGGGTGAAAGCAGCTTCCTCACGTGTCTCCTTTCTGTTCCAGGAAGCTTTGGAAGGACCCCTCAAGCTTCAACCCCAAGCGATTCCTCAATGCTGCGGGGACTGAAATAAGCAGGACAGAGAGTGACAAAGTGATGATTTTTGGCTTAGGGAAGAGGCGATGCATTGGGGAGTCCATTGGGAGGTGGGAGGTCTTTCTTTTCTTGACCACCATGCTGCAACAGCTGGAGTTCAGCCTCCGCCCTGGCGAGGAGGTGGACATCACTCCTCAGTATGGACTGACGATGAAATACAAGAAATGCGAGTGCTTCCAGATTAAGAAGCGTTTCCCCATGAAGAGCTCTCCCTAAGCTGCGAGAGGAAGCATCACTTTGCACAGGGAAGCCAGCCCTCGCAGTCGGACACTCAGCCTGCTGTTGCTAATGCTCTCTAGAAGCCAGCATAGCACCTTGCTGTGTTGCTTCACAGGAGGCTTGTTCATCTCTTGTGTAAATGACAGCAGGGAGGGATAAAGCCAGCTTTGTCCAGCTCCTCACAGCCCCATAAGCAAGCTCTTGCCAGCAGAAAAACTCCCCGGAGGTCCAGCCCACTCATCAACTTCTTGAGGTCCAGGAGACTGTGGTGGGGCAGGGGATGCAGAGAAGGCATGGCTGTCCCATCCCCGGAGATCTTCAAGGTCAGGTTGGATGAGGCTTTAAGCACCCTGATCCAGCAGGAGGTGTCTGTCCCTGCCTGTGGAGGGGCTGGAACTAGATGGGCTTTGGGGTCCCTTCTAGTCCAAACCATTGTATGATTCTCTGCTTTGGGCTGGGAGAAGCTGTGTGGAACATCACTAGGGGGTGTCCTCACCCTGCCCCTGGTGCTGTGGGCAAAGCCAGAGCTGCTGTGGGCATCGGGCTTCCACACCAAATGGGAGTAGACCTGTAGGTTCCTCCCGCAGAAGCCTGGGAAGCTTTTCCCGGGCTTGAGAGCCTTTCAAGCCTGTCTGGCAGAGCTGTTTGCAAAAGCCTAATAAAAGGAGCAAGGTTTGAGGGGCTGTGGGTCTTGCGCTGCCTTACATTGCAGTTTGCTTTAGCCAGCGTGAAGATGAGTTCTCACGGCAAATGAAGCAGCGACTCCTGCTCATTTGTACCCACGTGGAACACATCTGCATGCTGAGAATAGGAAATAAGCTGCACAATAAATACTCCGATGAATGTTGAAGCATATTCTGCAGATCTTCCTGGTCTTATTCCACTGAGAAAAGGGTTGGGGTTTTTTTGGGGAAGAATCGTAGAAATACTAGGTTGGAAAAGACCCACAGGATCATCAAGTCCAACCATTCCCATCAAACACTAAACCATGTCCCTCAGCACCTCGTCCACCCATCCCTTAAACACCTCCAGGGAAGGTGACTCAATCCAGTCCCTGAGCAGCCTCTGCCAGTGCCCAATGACCCTTCTGGTAAAAATTTTTCCTAATCTCTAGCCTAAATCTTCCCTGGTGGAGCTTGAGGCCATTCTGTCCTGTCCCCTGTCACTTGGGAGAAGAGGCCAGCTCCCTCCTCTCTACAACCTCCTTTCAGGTAGTTGTAGAGAACAATAAAGTCTCCCCGAAGGAGATGGAGCTGTCGGAATGGGTCCAGAGTAGGCTACAAGGAAGATTCAAGGGCTGGAGCACCTCCTGTATGAGGACAGGCTGAAAGAGTTGAGGTTGTTCAGCCTGGAGAAGAGAAGGCTCTGAGGAGACCTTAGGGTGACCTTCCAGAACCCTACACTTCTCCTTTATCCTTAAAAATCTGACTTAGATAAGTTGGATCGGTTCTTTTTGTCTTACGGAGACATGGCATTAGTGTGATTTTTAAGTTCTTGTGAGTGTTAGATCTGGTTCTCTCTCTCTGTGTAGAGAACAAGGGTTATGCAACTGAGTCCAACCATACCTGTGTCTGCTAAACCATGTGCCTGAGCACCTCATCTGTCTTTTAAACACTTCCAGGGATTGTGAACTCTACCACTGCCCTGGGCAGCCTCTGCCAGTGCAAAACAGGCATAGGTCCCTGAGTTTATCTCAAACTCCTGGGCTCCAGACCTTCCCCCAGCTCTGTTCTCCTTCTCTGGATGCACTTTAGCCCCTTCCCTTTGAGTGAGGGGCCCAAACGGAACTCATGACTCGAGATTTAGCCTCACCAGTGCTGAGCACAGGCGGATGATCCCTGCCCTGCTCCTGCTGGCCACCCCATGGCTGATCCAAGCCAGGATGCTGTTGGCCTCCTTGCCCACCTAGGCCACTGCTGGCTTGTGTTCAGCTATGTCACCCAGCAGCCCCCAAGTCCTTTTCTGATAAGCAGCTTTCCCATGGCCCTTTTAATGAACTGACACCCAAGGGCTACATGTTGTGTGCCACCGAGTAATTTTTGACCTCGTGGCTGTGTCATGGACATGCTGCTCCCTAGAAGAAGAGACTCTTTCCTGCTGTGACCTTCGCATTGTTGTTACAAATTGCTATCATAATGGCTTTGTCTTCAGCCTGCCCTTTGGCTTGGCAAGGTCGCCCAGCGCAGGGATTCAACCCCAGCTTCAGAGGTGAGATAAACTTTTTTTCATAGAATCATAGAACAACCAGGTTGGAAGAGACCCACCGGATCATTGAGTCCAACCATCCCCATCAATCACTAAACCATGTCCCTCAGCACCTCATCCATCAGTGCCTTAAACACCTCCAGGGAAGTTGACTCAACCCCCTCCCTGGGCAGCCTCTGACACTGTACAATGACCCTTTCTGTGAAAATTTTTTTCCTAATGTCCAGCCTAAATCTCCCCTGGTGGAGTTTGAGGTCATTCCCTCTTGTCCTGTCACTTGGGAGAAGAGGCCATAACCTTCCTCTCCATATCCTCCCTTCAGGTAGTTGTAGAGAGTAATGAGGTCTCCCCTCAGCCTCCTCTTCTCCAGGCTAAACACCCTCAGCTCTCTCAGCCCTTCCTCATAGGGCCTGTTCTCCAGCCCCTTCACCAGCCTCGTCGCTCTTATCTGGACTAGCTCCAGAGCCTCAACATCCTTCTTGTGCTGAGGGGCCCACAACTGAACACAGGATTCAAGGAGCGGCCTCACCAGTGCTGAGTCCAGAGGGAGAACCACCTCCCTGGACCTGCTGGTCACACCGTTTCTGATACAAGCCAGATTTTTAATGGAGTCAAGGAGAAAGTGAGAGGTGAATGCGTCCATACCTCTGCTGGTGGGTGACAGGGAGTCAATGAGGTGAAGGAGAGGTGATGAGAGGGGGCTGGAGGTGGTGACAACAGGATGAAGGTGAGAGAGGGAAAATGGAGGAGCGATGAAGGAGTGATGGAGGTGATGGATGTTATGAAGGGGTGATGTGGGAGTAATGGAGGAATAATAGGGGAGATGGAGGAGTAATAGGGGTGATGGAGGTGATGAGGATGGGATGAAGGTGGCAGGTTCACAATGGAAGATGTATACCAGCAGTGACAAAGGGGAGACAGGAATGATTGCATCGTGAGTTGTTTAGCCTGGAGAAGCGGAGGCTGAGAGGAGACCTCATTACTCTCTACAACTACCTGAAAGGAGGTTGTAGAGAGGAGGGAGCTGGGCTCTTCTCCCAAGTGACAGGGGACAGGACAAGAGGGAATGGCCTCAAGCTCCACCAGGGGAGATTTAGGCTGGAGATTAGGAGGAAGTTTTTCCACACAGAGGGTCATTGGGCACTGGCAGAGGCTGCTCAGGGAGGTGGTTGATTCACCTTCCCTGGAGGTGTTTAAGGCACGGGTGGATGAGGTCTTGAGGGACTTGGTTTAGTATTTGATAGGAATGGTTGGACTAGAAGATCCGATGGGTCCCTTCCAACCTGGTTGTTCTATGATTCTATGATTCTATGTGGGGATGTGCAACAGCGGTGACAGAAGGGAGCTGGAGACAGTGGTGGTAGAGGGAAGGCAGCACGATGGCATCATGGGGATGAGGGACAGCAGTGGCAAAGGGGAGGTGGGACGATGGCATCGCGGGGACGAGGGACAGGGGTGGCAGAGGGGAGGGAATGATGGCATCGAGGGGACGAGGGACAGGGCTGGCAGAGGGGAGGTGGGATGATGGCATCGCGGGGACGAGGGACAGGGGTGGCAGTGAAGAGGGGATGATGGCGTCTAGTGAACACGTGACCGCGCCGGCAGACAGAGGTGCCGCTCTGCGCACGCGCCGTGCCGAGTCCTCCACGCGTCTCTATGGTCTAGCCGAGCCGGCCTGAGCGCCAACTCCGGGCAGAACCGGAAGTGACGCAGGCGTCGCGCGTCGCGGAGCGGAGGGGCCGCGCCGAGGCGGGAGTGGCGGCGGTGCAGGTGAGGCGGCGGGGACCCTGCCCCTCGCCCCGGGAGGAGCCGCGCTTCTCGGTGCGGGGCTGGGCCTCGCCTCGCTCGGGGCTGCCGTGAGGCGCGCTGCTGCGCCTCTGGCCCTGCCCCGCGTCAGGCCCTGCCCGGGCCGAGGCGGGGAGGCCGGGGCCGCGGGGGCAGGGCCGACCCCGCCCCTCCCGGGTCTCCGCGCCGCCGCTTGGCGGCTCCTGAGAACCGCGGGGCCTGCGTTTGTCCCAGCGTCCTCCCGTGGGAGCCAAGCCGGGAGGCGGTCCCGGCGCCAAGGCTGACGGTGTTCCCGAAGCGTTTGGACAACACGGTGTGAAAATTGGGGCTGTCCTGTGCAGGGGCAGGAGCTGGACTCGATGATCCTTCGGGTCCCTTCCAGTTTAGGGCATTCCACGATTCTGTGGTCCCCTGCCTGCCTGCAGAACCGCGAGAACCGGTTCCTCTTAAATGAGCAAAACCCCCTCAGCTTTGGGCCAGGCAGAACATGGACTTCTTTATTCCCAGGCAGCAGTGCCCGGAGTGCAGAGCTCTCAGTTCCTTGCGTGTTGGGTTAGCACTTACAAACTCTGCTTATTTCACCTTCCCTGGAGGTGTTTAAGGCACAGGTAGATGAGGTGCTGAGGGACATGCGTTAGTGTTTGATAGGAATGGTTGGACTCGATGATCCGATGGGTCTCTTCCAACCTGGTTGTTCTATGATTCTGTGATTATGAGGTGCTGCCTGCCTGTCTGAGTGAGCTCCGTGCCTTGAGTTCCTTTTAGAATTTCTAGGCGGGTACCCTTGAAGGTGTAGGGGAATGCGAGAGCTGCTAGTTGGGTGGCAAATTAGGTATCAGGAAAAATTCCTTCACTGAAAGGGCTCTCAGGGTACTGGAGCTGTCTGCCTAGGTCGGGAGTGGAGTCATCATCCCTGGAAGGGTTTAGAAGCTGAGTAGATGAGGTGCTCATGGCTATAGTTTAGAAGTGGACAAGTACGATTGGAGTCAGTGATCTCAAAGGTCTTTTCCAACCAAAGCAATTCTATGATTCTATAAGATGCAAAATCAGACAATAGGTTTGGTGTTCCAGGTGTGTGTAACCAAACAAATGTGCTCATGTTTGCTTCATGCTGAAGTAAATCAGTCACTGAGTGTGTGTGGTTCATTTCCTCTCGTAAAGGATTTGCATGTGAAGTAATAGACTTGAGATCCTTTGAGATGAGGAGTTTCCCTTGTTTTGGTTTATGTTGCACACAAAGAGATTTTTTGGTGAGAGGAGGCTGTTGTTTTTGAAAAGGATCCTCCTAAGCTGGTGTTGTGTACTGAGCTCTTTTCCTTGTTTTCAAGGAGATGCAAAAAGCAGGAAAAGGAACAAAAATTTATTAGTGCAGATGCTCAGGGTTGTGTTATCTTTGCTTTGAGACTGCTCGTTATCAGCTCTCATCTTGGAATCCAGACATTGTTATCATGGGTTAATATAAATACACCGAAACAGGAAAGTGAGGAGGTTGTTCCTGAAGGATTTATGGCTTAGTGACCAACCATAGTGTTTGCCTCCCTTTGAAGCATCCCCTGAAAGCTAGGGGAGGTGGATTAGTTATGGAAGCACATATGTGCCCTACTTATTTCCAAGTTTTTTTTTCTCTTGCATCTTTTTCCAAGAAGCTCAGGGCAGGAAAGACTTGAAGAGAGTTAAATTGACTCCCACAGAAATGTGGTTTATGTGTAGATGTTCGTCTTCTGGGTTAACTGCTGTGCTTGCTGCCTTTGTGTTCCTCGCAGTAGATACGGAACCATCTTCCTCTGACTAATGGCAGCATGAAAGGTGAATACATACAGTAGTTCTCATTTTTGAGCTCGTGAACTCCTTTGCACTCCTGTGATGGATGTGAGCCCATCCTCTTCCTGTGCTCTTTGCTAGGAGGAAGAAATCTTTGGTCCAAAGATGTGTTGAGGTGATACGAGTTCAGTCAAGTGTCAGAACTGAGGGAATTAACATCTTCACTAATCCAGCTTGTGCTTTCCCGCTTTATTCTAGTACGACTCAGTGTTGGAGAGGAGCACGACTTTCTTTTTTTCATTTCTCTAATTGTGGCTGTAACGTGAATATTCCTGTCTCCAGAGAGCATGGAGACTCTAGGCCAGGACTCCAGCATGTTTTTTAGCTCCCTCTCTGTATCCATTTGCTACTTTAAAGGTGTTTGTTATAATGTGTCTCTGCAGAGTTCAGTCTGTTCACTGCTGAGTATCCACAAAAGCTGCTCTGCCCCAGTATTTCTGTGCCAAAACTTGAAAAAGGGAAGTGAAGGCAAAAATCCGTGTTTGAAATTACAGAGAGAATGTCCGCAGACAGATCTAATCTTTGCTGGGAGCAGTTCAGCTTGGATTTGGGTATTATTATTTCCCTAATAATGCAAACGGTGCTCTGCATTACAAACAATCCTATAGGCAAAGCCTTGTCCAGGGATTTACAGGCTTGCTCTGATCCTGGGTGTCTGTATGGGTGTGTTTATCCACCCCACAAAGAAGCGAGAAGCTGACAGAGCCAGAGCCTGGGTGGGAACCAGGGTTCAGGGTTGGGGGATGCAGCTGATGCTGATTTGGGTTGTCAGTCTGTGCATCTCGTTACAGCCAGGCCTGTGTCTCTTTACAGCGATTGTGTGTTGGAAACATGGCTACAGACTGGCTCGGGAGCATTGTGTCGATTAATTGTGGAGAAAGCTTGGGAGTCTACCAAGGCCGAGTGTCTGCTGTGGATCAGGTCAGCCAGACCATTTCCCTAACGCGGCCCTTCCATAATGGGGTCAAATGCCTCGTGCCAGAAGTCACCTTCAGGTTAGTGCTTGTCTTTTTAACTCCTGACTTTTTCCAGGCAAGGGTGGTGGGGGTTTGGATGCTTTGGTTTGGTTTTCCTCAGAAATGAGGTTTTTGTCTTAAATATCCCTACTACTACTGGTCAGTTTGGGATGAGAAGTGCCTCTCCTGTCTCTGTGAGCTTGTGTGCAGGAGATTCTTTCCTTGTTCTCAATGATCCTTATATGTCCCATCCAACTCGGGATGTTCTGTGTTTCTATCCTGGTGTTGGAGTGGCGGAGCTCACGCTTAGAGGCTGCGCGTGTGTGAGTGGGATGCTCTGTGTGTGTATTTGCTTATGTTCTGTGTATGTTTTCTCTTGTTTGATTTTTGGGCAGCTGAGCTTAAAGCTTTGCCCTCGGCCTATATACTATACTATACTATACGTAATGCAAATGACAGAGGAGGAAGCAGAGTAGCAGATCAATTGAAACTCCTGCCCCAATGTCATTAAGTATGACTTTAAATCGCACTCCATCCCCTCTGTCCCTTGCTCTGTCCCTTCCTCTGCGTGGGTAGGAGAGGGTTTGGAAACGAAAAGCGGAATTGATGCAACAGTGTTGGAGCTCTTGGGAATTCTTTCCCATCACCTCCTGTTAATGCTCTGCCTAAACAGAACAAGTAAGTCACTTGTGACTGGACGTCTTCCTGTTACCTGGCATGTCATGATATTTAAGGCCCCAAGCACTTGTAAATAAGATTGACACCCTGCAGTCAATACTCAAATATTCTTTCTTGGATTTTGAAGAGCGGGTGGGGAAAGATGATGACTGTATCCTTCCAGGAGGTGTGTGCACCCTCTTGTTACTTTTATATCCCAAGTGGACAACACTTAGTAAGTTTAGGAGACCTTAACTTCTGATTTCTTCTTGCATTTGGTGCAAGTGGAGGCCTTTGTAATGCTTTTTTTTGTTTTGTTTTGTTTTGGCTTGGGTCCGATGCTGTGTTGATTTTCTTGATCCTTTTTTCTGAGGAAATGGGAAGCATTGTCCTTATCTGAGTGTGACTTGCACTGATCTAAGCGTTGCTTTCTGTAGAAACTCAATTTCTTTAGAAACTTGACTAAAAGTGATAGTTTCCTCAGGGCTGTCATCTAGAAACTGTTAAATTAATGCAACTTTCTGCAAAGGTCTGTGCTAGGTCCTTCCATTCCTTGCTTGACCTCTGTTCCTGCTTGAGACAGAACTTTTTAAACAAAGTCCAGATGTGCTGCAGAAATACTTGTGTTGCAATTTTGAAGAGTCATGCCACTTCAGTTGAGTGTTTTGATGTCTGCGAACATATCATGCCAGAAGAACAGGATATCATCCAGAAAAAACTGAACAGGCTGTGTGAACCTCATGAGGTTCAACAAGGCCAACTGCAAGGTCCTACACCTGGGTCAGCGCAATCTGTGGTTTCAGTACGGCCTAGGGGATGACATGATTGAGAGCAGCCTGTGGAAAAGGGCTTGGAGTGCTGATTAATGGAAAACTCACCCGGAGTTCCATGTCTACTTCTGGAATCCTTACTGTAAGAAGGATATGGAACTTGGAATGGGGCCAGTGGAATATAATGTGAGGGGAGGAGCAGCTCTGCTGTGAGGACAAGCTGAGAGAGTTGGGGTTGTTCAGCCTAGAGAGGAGAAGGCTCTTGAGAGACCTTAGAGTAGTCTTCCAGTGCCTAAAGGTGGCTGCAGGAAAGCTGGGGAGGGATGATAGGACAAGAAGAAATGGCTTTAAACTGAAAGAGGGAAGATTGAGATGAGATATTAAGAAGAAATTCTTCACAATGAGAGTGGAGAGGCCCTGGCCCAGGCTGAGTGGTGGCTGCCCCATCCCTGGAGGTGTTCAAGGCCAGGCTGGATGGGGCTTGGACCAACCTGATGCAGTGGGAGGTGTCCCTGCCCATGGCAGTGGGGTTGGAACTGGATGAGCTTTGAGGTCCCTTCCCACGCAAACACTTCTATGATTCCTTGATATCCTGTGCCTTTGTGTATTAAAATATAATGCATATATATTATTTCTTGTTTCTACTGATAATAGCATTAGAAAACCCCACTCTACAATGTTGCTTCTTTTTCTTTAGGGGTAGTCTTCTGGAAAGGCACCTCAAATGCTGAATTCCTGAATGTTTTCCTTCTCCTGATTTTAGGGCAGGTGACATTACCGAGCTGAAAATTCTGGAGATCCCGGGGCCAGGGGACAGCAGACAATGTGGGGACCTGCAGCAGACGGAAATGGGTATCCCTGGTGTTGGATGTCAAGTGGGTCCCAGTCAGAATGGCACTGGGAAAGTGCTGAAGAAGCCCATGTCCAGCAGTGCCCCACAGAACATCCCAAGGAGAACAGACATGAAGAATCAGGATATCATCATCTCTCCACAGCAGCAGTGCTCCAAGAGCTACATGGATCGACATATGGAATCACTGACTCAGTCCAAAGGCTTCCGTCGTAGACACAATTCCTGTGAGTATGTGTGTTATCCCTTTCCTTTTTGCCTACCTGAGCTACTGTTGCAACATCTTATGTCCTTCTGCTGGAGTGTTGCAAATGGTGCTGGAAACTCAAATTTGCTTTTACACCTGAAGGTCTGGAGAAGAGGAGATTTAGTGAGGAGAAGGACTTTACAAGTTGTGCCTCAGCGTATTCTAAGTGTAGATCTCACAAATTTATCTTTTCAGCATCATCTAATCATGAAAGAGTTTATCTCATCCTTGATCTTGAGTTTGCAAAGAGCAACATACTGACTTTGTTCTTAACTCTTTGACCTTATGTGCAAAGCAAATAGCTCTTTAACAACTGTTCTGTTAAGGTGAATATTCAGATTTAATGAGTGGAGATATTCCCTGTACCATCGACTGTATTCTCCTACTTCACCACCTTCAAATGTTAGGAAATACAGAACTGAATAATGCCTATTCCTGATTCCTGCCAGCCTGAAACTTGCCCCATGACCGGCCTCCAGCTTTCCTCTAAAAGGAACTGGAAACCAATTACAATCACCAGGTTGGAAGAGACCCATTGGATCATCGAGTCCAACCATTCCTATCAAACACTAAACCATGTCCCTCAGCACCTCATCTACCTGTGCCTTAAACACCTCCAGGGAAGGTGACTCAACCACCTCCCTGGGCAGCCTATTCCAATGCCCAGTGACCCTCTGTGTGAAAAACTTCCAAATCTCCAGCCTAAATCTCCCCTGGAGGAGCTTGAGGCCATTCCCTCTTGTCCTGTCCCCTGTCACTTGGGAGAAGAGCCCAGCTCCCTCCTCTCTACAACCTCCTTTCAGGTAGTTGTAGAGAGTAATGAGGTCTCCCCTCAGCCTCCTCTTCTCTAGGCTAAACAACTCCAGCTCTCTCAGCCATTCCTCATAGGGCCTGTTCTCCAGACCCTTCCCCAGCTTTGTGG
This sequence comes from Coccyzus lansbergi, assembly GCA_033558105.1. Taxonomy (NCBI): domain Eukaryota; kingdom Metazoa; phylum Chordata; class Aves; order Cuculiformes; family Coccyzidae; genus Coccyzus; species Coccyzus lansbergi. The sequence goes on along the minus strand of JAUMJK010000733.1, from coordinate 526,824 downwards.
CTCTTCTTTGGACTCTCTCCAGAGCCTCAACATCCTTCTTGTGCTGAGGGGCCCAGAACTGAACACAGGATTCAAGGAGCGACCTCCCCAGTGCTGAGTCCAGAGGGAGAATCACCTCCCTGGCCCTGCTGGTCACACCATTTCTGATCCAAGCCAGGATGCCATTGGCCTTCTTGGCCCCCTGGGCACACTCCTGGCTCATATTCAGTCGACTGTTGACCAACACCCCGAGGTCTCTCTCCTCCTGGCAGCTTTCTAGACACTTTCTCGACAGTATCCTAAAGCTTTAAAGCCTGCATAACCTGTTACAACATTGCCCTACAAGTAATTACAAACATTATTTACCGTGCTAAACATACTAATTGGTGGGCTTTAAGGAGGGTGATGCAAAGATCCAATCAGCACATTTCCCAAGTCAGGTAACCGTTATTTTTGTGTCTGTTCATAGAATCCTTGACCAGCTCTCACCCTGTGCCAAAACTGTGTCTGTTCTTTTATCCTGAAGCGTGGTTGATAAGAGGAGGGGGGCAGGAGTGATGCAGAGGGAAGGCACACACTTCTTGGTCACTGCACCATTGTCAGGCCTGCCAGGTTTTCAGTGCGTTGTGTCTGCCCAGGCCTAAACTCTGTTGTACTGCCTGTAGGGAGATCTATGCTTTCTTAAAGTTCATTAGGGCTTGTTCAGCATGGAAAAGAGAAGGCTTCAAGGAGACCTTAGAGCATCCTCTCAATACTGAAAGGGGCTTCAGGAAAGCTGGGGAGGGGCTCTTGATCAGGGAGTGCAGGGTAGGACAAGGGGAATGGTTTTAAGCTGAAAGAGGGGAGATTGAGATGATATCTTTGGAAGAAATGTTTTCCTGTGAGGGTGGGGAGGCCGTGGCCCATGTTTCACAGGGAAGCTGTGGTTGCCCCATCCCTGGAGGTGTTCAAGGCCAGGTTGGATGGGGCTTGGAGAAACCTGATCCAGTGGGAGGTGTCCCTGCCTGTGGCAGAAGGGTTGGAATTGGATGGGCTTTAAGGTCCCATCCAACTCAAACTATTCAGTAATTCTATGATCTGTTATTGTTTTAATTCTCTGGCTCTTCCTCAATTCCCCTGAATTGTTTGAGTACATTACTTTGTTTGACTTCAGTAAAACCCTCAAGACTTCCATGTCAGCTACCTAAATGTCTAAAGGAGCATCTGCTTTGCTTATCCTGGCTGGAGTGTGTAGGATTCCCTCACCTGGTGCTGTTTTCCCAGCATCTGGCAGATCTTGGGTGGGCAGCGAGTGTTTCAGACCCTCTCAGCCCCACCAATAACTTGCACCAGTTTGACACAAGTACAACAGCAGGTTAATGTTTGTTTTCTGGACCTTGCCTCGAACAAGTTGAGCAAGGTGCTAGATGTTGATTATTGTTGGGATTTGTTTTAGCATAACTAAAGTAGAAAAGGGAACTATTACTCTCCAAACACGCTTTTGGAGGGTAGGGCAAATAATGCATCAGTGATGTGGCCAGCAGGACCAGGGCAGGGATCATGCCCCTGGGCTCGGTGCGGGTGAGGCCGCACCTCAGATCCTGTGTTCAGTTTGGACCCCTCACCGCAAGAAAGACATTGAGGGGCTGGGGTGTGTTCAGAGAAGGGGACAGAGCTGGGGAAGGGTCTGGAGCCCAGGGGTTCTGGCAGAGGCTGCCCAGGGCAGTGGTGGAGTTTCCATCTCTGGAGGGGTTAAAAAAATGTGTGGATGCATTTTGTGCTATGTTTTAGTAGGCACTGTTGTGTTGGGCTGATGGTGGGACTGGATGAGCTTGGAGATCTTTGCCAACCTTAATGTGTCTGTAGTAATCTCAGGAGGGGAATGGAAGAGGTCTTGGCTCTATGGAGATGATAGGTTCAGGCATCTGGAGAAGAAGGCACTGAGGTGTCGTCTAGAACTTAAGTCCTGTAGGGTTTAGTACAGCTAAAAGTTGACCTCCTGATGCCCTTTAGCGTGCTAAGTCGGGGACAAAGTTCCCTCCTCGGAATACTTGTGTGACAGGAATCAATAAACAACAAATATCAGTGCAGGTTTCCCAACAATGGCTCTGTGCCGTGCTGGCACCAGGCTCGTTCATGCCAGGGCTGGCAGCAAAAGCTCCCACAGGGATCTCACAGGAAGGTGGCCAGCTCGCTAGAGATTTCACATTTGCTTGTGCGCTGTACATGAAGGGGTTTTATTCCAAATAAACACAAAAAGCCTGGGAAGTATTGTTTATCTTTTGAGGGAGGCGCTTCTCTGTGTGGTGTCAAGCTGCCAACTTGATGTGGAGCCATGTGCTGTTCTCCTTAATAGGCTTCACGCATCCAGACATGGGGCAGAGACACTGGGGTTGTGCTCTGAAAGGAGCTGGGTGCCTAGCTGTGTGGCAGAGGGCTGGATCAGGCCATGGAAGCAAGGACAGCTGTGAAAAGCGGCTTTCAGGCAGTAGCTTTGGCCGAGGTGTCACTCTAGTGCCCGGGAAAAGGGTGATTTCAGTAACTTGTTATCACCAAGTAGCTTTAAAAAACTGCTGGGAGTCTCCAGCAGCTGGAAAATCACGTTGTCTGAAGTGCCGTTGGCTTTTGGGGAACGCACCAAGAGCAAAGGAACATCAGGAAAAAATATTTCACTGAAAGGGTCATTGGGCACTGGAACAAACTGCCCAAGGAGGTGGTTGAGTCGCCTTCCCTGGAGGTGTTTAAGGGATGGGTGGACGAGGTGCTGAGGGACATGGGTTAGTGATTGATGGGAATGGTTGCACTCGATGATCCAGTGGGTCCTTTCCAACCTAGTGATTCTATGATTCTATGAACTACTTGCTGTCGTTAGCAGGAACTTTGAATTATTATGAATAGAGGCTCTATAAATAGTGAGTGTTGTCCAAGTGTGGTGACGCTGACCACACCACACTCTGTGGCTGGTTTGGGTTCCTCCAGTACGTGCAGAATAAACATTTCAAGTCGGCTGTTGTACTGATATGGCTGTTTTGAAGATGTAAGTGGCTTTGTGCTGTGACCAGTGGATTTTCATGATGCAACGAGGCTGGTGTAAATCCTGTAGACAGAGTGACTGTGTTGTTGTGAGAGTCATAGAGTGACCTCCCAGTACTGAAAGGGACTCCAGGAAAGCTGGAGAGGGATTTTTTTCCCAAGGACATGGAGTAATAGGATGGGGGAATGTCTTTAAATTGGAAGGGGGAAGATTTAGATTAGACATTAGGAAGAAATTCATGATGAGGGTGGAGAGGCACTGACCCAGGTTGCCGAGAGCAGTGGTGGCTGCCCCATCCCTGAAGGTGTTCAAGGCCAGGTTGGAGGGAGCCTTGAGCAACCTGATCCTGTGTGAGGTGTCCCTGCCCGTAGGCTTTGAAGTTCCTTCCAAGACAAACCGTTCTATGATTAGTCCTTGATTTTCAACCATAGGTTGGGAACAAGGAGACTTCATTACTCTCACTCCAGGGAAACCAGCGTTTTACAGTTATTCATGTTTGGAAAGGACAGTATTTAAACATGCAGGATGATGAATGAGTAGGATAATGTGACAGGAATAAGGAAAAGGCCTTCATATCAGTACAGAAATGTGTGCTGTTGATAGCAAGCGTGAAGGGAAACAAATCTTTATGTTCAGGAGTTTAAGTTCACTCCTAAACACCATTAACAGGTGCCCAGAAGAAAATACCTAAGTCAGACTCTGAAATTTAGGGAGATTCCAAAGAAGGTCTTGGGCTGCATGCCTGCAGAAACACGAGCTCGGTAGAGAGGGAAAACCACCCTACATCACAGCTTGCCAGTTATCACCGCCACGATGCTAACTTGAATTAAATGAAACATGGGAAACACACTCATATTTGCAGCTGGGTCAAGCTTGTATTTCTAACCTTGCCAGTGGAAAGTCCCTGGAAGTCGCTCTCCCAATGCTCTTGTTCCGTTTCCTGCTAGCATCCGTTGGCATGGGCATGCCCAAGATAAGGTCTGCAGCTTTGGGAACCAAGTATTCCCGGAGTTAGTGCACTGCAAGCATGAGTTCCCTTTTCTTACAAAAGTATATGAGCAAACTTGGCTTTTTCCATTTATGACACGCTTTCAACTTGCTTTTATTTTTGTTTAGGGTCATCCAGCAGCCGTCACCCGAACCAAGTGACTCCCAAGAAGAGCGGCCTGAAAAATGGGCAGATGAAGAGTAAAGATGATGAGTGCTTTGGGGATGACATTGATGAAATCCCAGACACAGATTTTGATTTTGAAGGGAACCTGGCCCTTTTTGACAAGGCAGCGGTGTTCGAAGAGATTGAAACGTATGAGAGGAGGAGCGGCACTCGTTCCCGGGGCACCCCCAACGAGAAACCAGCTCGCTATCGGCATGACGAGAACATCTTGGAGTCGGAGCCCATTGTCTACAGAAGGATTGTCGTACCACAGAACGCTAACAAAGAGTTCTGCACGGGTATGCCGCATCCCTTAACGAGAAGGAAACAAACTCCACTGCTTTTCTGGGGCACATGTGGTGGATTGTTTTCCCCCAGGGTGTCTGTCAGCTTAGTGTGGTATACACAAGGGCATTCATTTCTGTAAGATTACATCTGTGCCTTTTATCTCCATACAACCTTTCTTTGTGAGATTTCCAAGGTAAAAATTACTCAAATAGGGCAAGAAGGTAAGTGTTGTTGCAGGAGAGAACAAACCTGATGGCTTGATGACAAGAATGGAGACTGAATAGGAGTCATTTGAATTCTTGCTTTGTTTTCAGTAGCGGGAGGAACATGTGTGGACTTGATTGTTGGCTTTTAAGAGGGAGGGATGGTCTCAGGATTCCAGTACATAGTGTAATTTGTGCTTTCTTGGAAAAAGGTGGGAGATTTCATGTGTTTTTGATGCTCTTTAGATGACAGCTATGTATTTCTGCTTGGGTTTGCAGAACTTTAAATCGTAGAATGCTAGAATGGTTTGGGTCGGAAGGAACCTCAAAGCCCATCCAGTTCCAATCTCCATGCAGATCTCATCTCAATCTCCCTTCTTTCAGCTGAAAACCATTCCCTCTTGTTCCATCCCTGCACTCCCTGATCAAGAGCTCCTCCCAAGCTTTCCTGGTGCCCCTTTCAGTACTGGAAACTGCTCTGAGGTCTCCCCGGAGCCTTCTCTTCTCCAGGCTGAACAACCCCAACTCTCTCAGCACCTGGGAGGTGCTCCAGCCTATGGCTCCAGGGAAGGGCTGAATTGTTTTCACTTCATGGCTTTGGCAGAGCATGAGGTAATGGTGTTTTCACCATTTGCTTATGTATGCAAATGGATTTTACTTTAAGGAATCTTCTGTTTCTTTTAGGGACATGTGCTGTGAAGTATAGCATGTAGGCTTCATCTTGTAGTTATGTGCAATTCTTTGTGACTTTAGTCTAGTTGTGGCATCCCATCTGCAGCAGCACTTGCAAAATGTAAGAGCGAAGGAACTTTGGCCGTCTAGGAACATTTACTTTCCACATAAGATTAAAATCAAACTGGAGAGACATTAAGTAGCTGATATCCTGGTGGCCTGACCACTGAGCAGAAGTGCGGTCAGGTCTTCTTTGCCCAGAAAACCCACCTGGGGTGAAAGATGGAAGGATGTTGAATGATTTGCTGCTTTTCAGTTTTTAAACAAGTCAGATTTGTATTGATTCTGCTACACAAGGATATCATAATTTTCCATTTGTGTCATCCATCCTAGTGATCAGTTCTGCTCTTGAATGAGATGAGAACATACTGGGTCCCATCAGAACTTGTCCAGCTCAGTGTGGTGCTTCCAAGGGTATTAAGGAAAAGTGAAATACCAGAGTAAACAGGCAGTGAGGCTTCCCCCTGAGTGTTTTCTCTTTCACAGTTTAACAGTTCCTGATGCAGAAGTGATAGCACAGTATTAACAGCTTTTCATGAGTTTTTCCCTTCTTCTTAATTTAACCTACTGCTTTATAAATCTATACAAGCTTTCAGTATCTCTACAGCAAGAGTCCTGTGTCAAGAAGCTTCACAGCCTGTGTGCTTTGTCAATAAGCACTGCTTCACTTTTGTATTGATTTACTATGTTGTTGTAAAACTTGCTACTTCTCACTTCATCTTCCAGCTGATTTGAGAGGATCAAGGCCTCTGCGGGTGTCTAGTCAGAGATATAAGCTAACTTACTGTTAGCTGCTCGTGGGAGTATTGTGGCTGATAGGGCGTTCTGGGAGGGCGTTTCCTGGCAGGAGAACTCAGTAAGTACATTTATAGAATACTATGTATGGTTTGGGCTGGAAAGGACCTCAAACCCCGTCCAGTTCCAGCCGCTGCCACGGCCAGGGATGTCTCCCACTGGAATAGGTTACTCAAAGCTTCATCCAACCTGCCCTTGAATACCTCCAGGGATGGGGCATCCAGAGAGTGCAAATGAAATTGGGTTTTGCTAAACTCCATTGTCCTTTGCCAAGGCAACGTTTGGTTATGTGTTTGCGATGTGCCAAAGGGAGCAGCCCAGTGAAAGCACTGCTGTTCTCTGGGTTTGTTCTTGGCCAGCCTGCACTGGGAGGGTGGTAAGTGGCTCCCCTCTGTCCGTGCAGGGTCTCGCTAGCCTCATTAGCTACCAGGAGGTGATTAGTCTCTCGTAACAAATTCTGGAAAGGCTGTTGTCACACAACAGGCAGGGGATTGATCACTGCAGTTCTCTGTTGCCTCTGCAGAGCAGGCGTATTCACAGTCCTGTGAATCGATAAAGTGTCTTAGTGCTGAGCCTCTCCGTGTTTTTCCCACAGAGAGTGACTTCTTTTGTGTTCGCTGAGGAAGTTTATCTTAGCCTCGGAAATGCTAACAGCTCTCAAATCAAAGCTCTTGTAAACAGTTGTGACTGGCCTGCTGCTGCTGGCATTCAGAGAACAACTTTTTGTAGCGAGTCAGCCCTTCGAGGGACAGAGATGTTCACTGTGCTTGGAGCAATGATGAACTGTCGCTTGAAAAAAAATCCTTATTCCTTTTGTTTAGCAGCTGTATGGGGGATGCTGAGCTGCAGGCAGCAGCTGCTGGAATTCAGTGAGTGTGCCTGTAGCTCTGAAAGCCATGATTTTGGATATGTCTGTGGCAAGAATTATTTCTACTTCTGAATTCCCCTTACAGAGTTGTCTGTACACTCCCAAGGGCATCTTGATTTGCAAAAAGCACTTCCTAGTTCTTAGAGAAATAAGTGCTTCATAATTTCTTTCCCTAGGCCAATCATGAAGATGATTGTTTTAAAAGAGCTCTGGCTGATGGAGTGATTATTCTTACTGCTATAATAGCCCAAACATAGGATGCTGGTGATTGACAGTGAGCTAATACCCAGCTCTTGTCACTGCGGGAGGGACAAGGGAGAGGTCTGTGAATCTCTGTGTGCTCTTTTATGCCCTGTTTCCATGGAGCTGGGAAATAACCCAGACCATGCAGTGGTGAAAGAGCAAACTGCTGATACCCATTCTGATGTGCAAGGCTTCCAGTCGGTGTTTTTGTTACTGACAGTGTAGAATGTTAGCAAAGCCACTTCAGTCCACCAAGATGCTTTCCTGAGAGCTAATTTTATGAAGCCCAGGCCGTTGTGTTGGTTTGCTCACATGGATTTTAGAAGTAAGCAGGGAATGAAGATGAGGATCTGTTCTGAACAAAAGTGAAACCCTGATAGTAATAGAACCTTCCAGGTCTTTGGTCATGACTGAGCTGAGTCCACCCTTGAGGTTCCATGCATGAATCTCTCCCAACTACATCATTAGTTTTCACTCTTTTGAGCTGGCTGCTGTTGATCTGTCTCGGTTTACAGTTATGTGGCACCTGAAAGAGGAAGTACAACTGCTAAAAAGAAACCTGCCTGCCTGGAGAGGCTGATCCTTCTGGTGAGGTTTCCCTCCCTCCAGAGCTGTGCAGCCACAGAACCGTGTGTTGGGATAGGTCTGTCTCTGTTCCTTGTGGGAAGTATCAGCTTTGAAACAATCTGTGCTTGAAGAGTGTGGGGGTTTGGGATCATGTCTTAACAAAGACAATGTTCTGCAGGGATTCTGGAGCTCAGAGAAGTATGCAGTGGGATAGAATATCCCAGTTCATCAGCTGTGGCTGTATGATTCAATCTCAAGCAATACCAACCTCTCCAAACTGTTCTTTTTTTTGCAGTTCTTCTCTCTCCTTTCCTCTTAACTTTGTTTCTGTCTGGAACGAGCACACTGGGATGAGAGGAGAGCTGTATGCCATGTAGGTGAGGTGTGTATTTCTTTCCCTAATGTACTGCTAATAAGGCTTTTCTCCAAGGACAGGCTGAGAGAGTTAGGGTTGTTGAGCCTGGGAAAGACAAGGCTCTAAGAAAACCTTAGAGGAGTTTCCAGTTCTGAAAGGGGCTCCTGGAAAGCTGGGGAGGGACTTTTGATCAGGGAGTTCAGGGATAGGATGAGGGAGAATGGTTTTCAGCTGAGAGAGGAGAGATTGAGGTGAAATTTTAGGAAGAAATGTTTTCCTGTGAGGGTCGTGAGGCATCTCAGAATTTGTCTTAAGTAGCAATCATGTTACATGAAAAAAAATCAGCCCTTAAAGTTGTAGAGAAAGTCATTCATGTTTGTGGGAAACTAACGGTGTTTGACTGAGATCGCAGGTTTGTGACCAGCGCTGACTGCAATTGATGTCCCACCTGCCTACACAGTTACACTCACTTCATGTCTCAGATCATGAGCTGTGTGGCTCTGGGACCACTTATATTGCCAAAGGAGAGAGTTAATGGCTTTATGTACTGCTTTCAGGAGATCCTAAATCTAGTTCCACCTCACCCACTTGTGAGTATTTTAGCAGCTTTCTAGCTGTAAAATAGTCAGGAGAAAAGATGGGGCTCACAAACTGAGCTGCTCAAACAGCAGCCCTCTCTCTCCTACCACTGAAAGAATGGGAGGTGTTAGAGCTTCTCACAGTATCATTGCTCTAGGCTTATTTGGGGGGAAAACTCTTATTTCGCTCACTTCTGGAGCTGTAGCCCAGCCTTCTGCTGGCACAGAGTGTTTTAATCCGGGCACTAAGTGTGAAATACTGCACGGTGAAGCTCAAGGAGATGACTTGTAGTGCCCAGGACAAAGTGTGTCTCATAAACTGAGGACACTTCATGTTTAATCAGGCCTCATCAATGCTCTGCGTGTCACAAAACTGTTCAGTCTATATCTGCCTTTTCTTTTCCCAGGCAGCTGTAAAATACATTTATTTAATATTAAAAGGCCTGAGCTAATTTATTTTATTGCCTTCATTACCGAACAATAAAGATGCCCTGTCCAACCCAAACATAATTACAGTTGGACAGGGTTCAGGTTTGTTGCAGGGTGTTATTGTTTGTGGGTTTACACGTCGCCTCCTCGATTGCCAGAGTTTATTTAACTCCCTCGGCCTGGTTTTGATAAGCCGGTCTGACTGGTTGGACCTTGCGTGAGTGCGAAGAAGGGAAGTTTTCTTGGCATTTAAGCCGACTCTTGAGAGGGAGCAATTAGGACAGAGTGTAGCGCTGGCACGCTAAATACAAGTTCATCTGCCTCTGCTGCCTCCCCTTTGCTTTAACCCACTGGGCACTGAGCTGGTGGTAAATGTGAGTTTGCTAAAGCTCATGATTGAGGGGAAGAAATAGTTACAGAGATGCTGGCAGCAGTTGTGCTAAGTTGATAGGTATGGAATAGAGAGAGGCTGCCTCACCCTTACAGTCTGGGGAGTCTGTGCAAACTTTAAGCAGAGAATCTGTGACCCTGCAGTGCAGAAGGAGCAAAAATACAGTTTTTGGGAGCCCCTGTTTCAGGTGAGCAGCAGATATGTCCTGTCAAAACGTTTGGAGACATCCTGACCTCAGGTCACTCATTCCAAGTCCTCCCTCGAGCTTGAAAAACAAGATGTGATGAAGTAGCAAAAATCAGAATGGGAAAGAGCTGAGCCTTTGCGTGACTCTGGTGCCTAAGAGGGTGTGTGAATGCCAAGCAGGTGCGTGACGGGCTGAGGATTATTAGCGCTTTATGACTCCAAATGTTTATTGGCTGCTATCGGGAGTTTGAAATGACTCTGATAACGTGCCCGCTTGCGTGTGCGCTGCGTGCAATGAGAGGCTGTTAGCGGAGGTAGCTTAATCAGCAGTTAGCTGATTAGTCAGGTGTCTGAGTGCTCTTGCGCCCTCTGCGTCTGCAGAGTGTGAGCTGGTGAGCTCAGAAATGGAGGCCAGAAAGATTCGACAGGATCAGCTCCGCACTATTTACTGTCCCCTTGGAGGAATAACTCTGAGGTGACTCTGAAAACCTCAAGATGTACAAAATCTGCTGTTTCCACCGGAGCTCGATTTAGTGGTTTGTGACTGGGGGTCCCTGGGGAAATATGGCAGTACCGATAATTCCTTGCAATTAAAACATGTGCTGCTGTTCTCATTTGAATGTGGCACTTGCTTGTTACACCCACTTCTCACTTTGCTTTTTGTCTGCATAGACTTGAATCTATGGGAATTAAACTGTGTTGTTCCTTCGCTGGGAGATGGTTAAGGTCATCCAGACCTTGCAGGGGAGTGTTTGAAGGGAAGAATAGTATGTTTCTGATTCTCCATAGATGAAAATCCTTAAACATGGAGTGGAGGGGTTTGGTTATAAGAATTATTTGAGAGAAAAGTTAGGATAAAGGCTCTGACTTCTGTAACTGAATGTATTTGGGAATACCTGGCAGGCTGCTGCAGCTGTTTTCACACCTGTTACATTTTGCATTTCTCTCTCCTAAGGAATTATTTCCAGTTCTTGCCCTCCAGTACCCAACACACCACCAAAAACTTCTTAGGGCTCCCCTCAGAGCCAGCTGCCCTTGGTTGGCAAGGCTTTGAGGTCCCTTCCAACCCAAACCGTTCTGTGATTCTGAGTTTGCTGTAGACATGAGTGGGAAGGATAGTGTTGCTTCCCACTGCAGGCTCTGTTCTCAGTGCGTAACAAACCCTCTCTTGTTTGTTTTCCCTTGATCCGCATGCTGGAGCATTTCCTGGCTCACAGACCAGGCTGTCAGAAATGGCTGAGAACTGTTTTTCTACAGGCTTTATTCTTTCAGCCACATCGTTCCCTGGCTGCCTCGGTGCGTTGTGAAGCAGGTTTTGTGTGTGAAGACAGCTGTTCTGGCACAATGGGACACCCTCATAGCATAATATACGTGGGATGCCTTGTTTTGCTTCAGTATATGGATTAGGGACTGGGAGTTTGGGACTGGTTACCTTTGATGTAAGGAAGCAACCACATCCAGGTTTTTTGAGTGGGTATATTTGGTTTGCACCCTCTCTTCTGACTCTCACAGGGATTAGGAATTCTTACATGCATCTGGACATGGGTGTGGGTTAAATCACTGGTGGCCTGGAGGTCTCAAGGAATGAACTTAGAATCATAGAATCACCAGGTTGGAAGAGACCCATTGGATCATCGAGTCCAACCATTCCTATCAAACACTAAACCAAGTCCCTCAAGACCTCATCCACCCGTGCCTTAAACACCTCCAGGGAAGGTGAATCAACCACCTCCCTGGGCAGCCTATTCCAATGCCCAGTGACCCTTTCTGTGAAAAACTTCCTCCTAATCTCCAGCCTAAATCTCCCCTGGTGGAGCTTGAGGCCATTCCCTCTTGTCCTGTCCCCTGTCACTTGGGAGAAGCGCCCAGCTCCCTCCTCTCCACAACCTCCTTTCAGGTAGTTGTAGAGAGTAATGAGGTCTCTCAGCCTCCTCTTCTCCAGGCTAAACACCCCCAGCTCTCTCAGCTGTTCCTCAGGAGGCCTGTTCTCCAGCCCCTTCACCAGCTTCGTTGCTCTTCTCTGGACTTGCTCCAGAGCCTCAACATCCTTCTTGTGGTGAGGGGCCCAGAACTGCACACAGTATTCAAGGAGAACTTAATCATCTGTAAATCAAAAACGCCTCCTTGGACCGTGTGTGGCTAAAATTGCCAGCTGCCTTCTGGATTTTTGTGGAAATGTGTATTATTTCAAGCTCAGCTATTGTTTTAGCTGTCACTGCTCTACTTGAAGTAACCAGACTCCGATGAACTGGTTTGGATTCATCCCATAGTCTTGAAGGAGCCAGGATGACTGGGATAAGCAGACCCTTGGAAACAGCTAATAAGCCTTTTCACTGTCGCCATTTCTAAGTGCTGTTGTATAAAACTGTACCAGTCTGCAGCATTTTGGGTAAGTACCTGATGATACCTGTTTCTCTCATCTTCTCTCTCCTCTCTGTCCCTAGACTCCGGGCTGGTGGTTCCGTGTGTGTCGTACGAACTTCACAAAAAGCTGCTCTCAGTTGCGGAGAAGCACGGGCTGACGCTGGAGCGGAGGCTGGAGATGACGGGAGTGTGTGCGAGTCAGATGGCCCTCAGCCTCCTTGGGGGACCCAACAGGTAACCGTTCCCTTTCGCTCTGCAATGGATTTGCCCCCTCTTAGCAGGGCTTGGCTTCTCTTCTGCTAAAGGGTCGAGGTAAAAGAGGCCAAGAGGCTGCTTTTGAGGTAATTGTAATGTGGATGCATCATCCCTCTGGTCCTGCAGCTGGAGGCAGCTGTCAGTGCTCTGCTCTCCCTGCCTTTAAAAGAAGACACTTCCCAACACTGTGCAGGCCTGTGCAGTAGCTCTGTGTCGGCCTTTTCCCTGAGAATCATGAAAACAAGCATGAGGCTCACACTCCCAAAGTGGGAGGAAGATTTACAGCAAGTTTCCACATTTATACTGCTCGTTTTCCCCTTCTCTAAAACAAGGTTGGCTGAAAACAGTCTTGGATGAAGGTTTTGAGCATCTTTGTGGACCCTGGGGCCCAGAGCAGAAGTCTCTTGAATCAAAGACAAAACAGGCAGAGCTGAGTTGTTTCTCTCCCCTTACTGGGAATTTTTTCAGGGAACAGAGCTTTGCATAGGTGTCACCTAAGGCAGATTAAGTGGTTTCAGAATTTCTGACCAGCTGCTTCTTTTTGCAAATAAGTAAACATGGCCTTCGTCGTTTTTACCTGTTAGTTTAATGGCATCGATAAGAGCAAAGGTGGGTTCATGAAAACAAAGTGCTGCTTAGCTTTTCACTGGGCTGAATGAGCTTTCAGGCTTCCGAATGGAGACTGTCCCACTCTTCGGAAGTGCTCCGTTTGCTGGCAGGTTTAGGAGCTTGCTTCTCTTCTCATGAATATTTGTGCTTGCTCTTGAAGAGACCCGCTCTGTGCCTGCTCTTACAGGCAGACAACTGCACATGTATTTTTGTGTGGATGCTCTGAACGATTTGTTCTTGAAATGGAAAGCAAACCTGAAGTGTCCATCTGTTTATCTGGTGGTACTTCAGTAGGACCTGGTGGCTGGATTGAGAGCAGTTAGTGAGGACACCAGGCAGCACTGACCTCGTCTGCTGCAAATCCTCCTCTGAGCCGCCCCTGATGGCTTTTAGGCTGTGTAAATAAATCAACTTTATTTTGCAGTCGATGAGGCTCAGGGACTAGAAAGATCTTTTTTTTCATAGAATCATAGAACAACCAGGTTGGAAGAGACCCATTGGATCATCGAGTCAAACCATTCCTATCAAACACTAAACCAAGTCCCTCAAGACCTCATCCACCCGTGCCTTAAACACCTCCAGGGAAGGTGAATCAACCACCTCCCTGGGCAGCCTATTCCAATGCCCAATGACCCTCTGTGTGAAAAACTTCCTCCTAATCTCTAGCCTAAATCTCCCCTGGAGATTTTAACTGTGGCTCTGCTGATGGAGCAATTCACCCCATGTTTTTAGGGCTGTGTAGTTAGCATTCCTTCAAAATCAGAGGGGCAGGAGAGAAAAAAAGCCTCCTCAAAGTGCAGTTGCACTGGATTCAGGCTTGCTGGGTGAGCAGTGAAAATGCCTCCTGCTTTGGAAGGATGAGCCAGGATAGGCCAGGGCCTTGTGCTCTCTGCTGCGGATGCACGGAAGTCTCGGAGGGAACCTGCAAGCAGAGCAGCTCTCTAGTGTCAGCGCTACAAAAGGATGTGGGTTCCTTCTTGAGGCAGCGGAAAGTTTGCAAAACACCTGTAAACTTGCATTTTACGCATTTTTGTTCTTTTTTATTTCCTCTTACGGGAAGAAGGTAAGAGATTCTTGGGTTTATTAAGTCTCCTTTTGTCTGTGACTCAGGCTGAACCCGAAGAACGTGCATCAGCGGCCCACGGTGGCCCTGCTGTGCGGCCCCCACGTGAAGGGGGCCCAGGGGATCAGCTGCGGACGGCACCTCTCCAACCATGACGTCCACGTCATCCTTTTCCTCCCCAACTTTGTCAAGATGCTGGAATCCATCACCAACGAGCTGAACCTTTTCAGCAAGACACAAGGCCAGCAGGTGTCCAGCGTCAAAGGTGAGGGAGCGAGGAGCAGCTCTGGGATCTGCAGGGACCTGTGCCGCTTTGCTTCCCAGTGCTTCCCGGTTCGCTGGCACCATCTAGTGCTGGCTGGAGGCTGGTGGGAGAGTGGAGTCTTGAGAGGTTCAACAGCCGAGCAGTTGTGCTGGTGCAGATGTTTCCTGTATGAACAAATACGGAAGAGCTGCTGTGTGAATCTGAGTCAGAGCAGCCGTTCTCAGGATAAGGGCCTGCCTTGTTCAGGGCATCAAAACTGCTGGTGAATGAGCATCCAACTTCTGCTTCAAACCAAGCAGACAGCTTTGCTGAGCTCATCCCAGCAGCTGTCGATGTTCCGATCTCTTAGTGCATCCTAGAATAAATTGATGCTCTGTTTTCTGTGAGAGAAAGCAGCTGAGGGAACTGGGGTGGTTTAGCCTGGAGAAGAGGAGGCTGAGGGGAGAGACCTCATTGCTCTCTGCAGCTCCTTGAGAGGAGGTTGTGGTGAGGTGGGTGCTGATCCCTTCTCCCAGGTAACAAGCAATCAGGTGAGAGGAAATGCTCTCGAGTTGTATCAGGGGAGGTTTAGGTTGGTTATAAGGAAAAAATGTCTTTACTGGCTGAGTGGTGAAGCCCTGGCAGAGGCTGCCCGGGGCAGTGGTGGAGTCTCCACCCTTGGAGGGGTTCAAAAGGTGTGTAGATGTGGCACTTTGTGACATGGTTTACTGGGCTGGGAGTGTTGGTCTGATGGTTGGACTGGATGAGCCTAGGGGTCTTTTCTAACCTTAATGATTCTATTTTTCATTTATTTTACCAGTGCTATTTTCAAACCTGCTTTATTTAAAAGTATTGGGAGAAACACGCCTGGGAATTAGAGTGCTGTGCAGTGGTTTGTGTTGGGGCAGGGTGTGGGGGGCTGCGCAGCACTGGCTGAGCTCCCTGCCTGTCATAAAAGACTGCGCCAAGGAATCAGAGAATCATGGAACAACCAGGTTGGAGGAGACTCACCGGATCATCGCATCCAACTGTTCCTATCAAACACTAAACCATGTCCCTCAGCACCTCGTCCACCCGTCCCTTAAACACCTCCAGGAAAGGTGAATCAACCTCCTCCCTGGACAGCCTGTTCCAGTGCCCAATGACCTTTTCCATGAAAATTTTTTCCTAATGTCTAGCCTAAATCTTCCCTGGTGGAGCTTGAGGCTATTCCCTCTCGTCCTGTCCCCTGTCCCTTGGGAGAAGAGCCCAGCTTCCTCCCCTCCACAACCTCCTTTCAGGTAGTTGTAGAGAGCAATGAGGTCTCCCCTCAGCCTCCTCTTCTCCAGGCCAAACACCCCCAGCTCTCTCAGCCGTTCCTCATAAGGCCTGTGAGGAGTTTGTGGTCTGCGAGGTGAGAGCAGCATATGTGGTACAGAGCTGGTGAAGGCAGTGAGACTGAGGGGCTGCAGCAGTGCAGTGCACAAGCTGCCTTCTCATAGCAGCAGTGAATGGCATGTTGCAGAAAAAATGGACCTTTTTTTCAGCTTGTGGAGTATAAAATGATCCTTTTATTCTGGAGAGCGAGCGGCACTGCTTCCTTGGGTTGCTGGAACTGGTGAGCAGCTCAGCAGCACATCCAGGGCTACTCCAGTGCTGAGATCTCGTACCTCGGTCTGTGAATGTTCTCCAGAGCACTAAAGAGCTTTTAAATTTCCTTGTCGGTGTCTTTTGCAGAAGGATGGCAATAACAGGTAAGGCCAGGAATGGTTGGACTTGATGATCCGGTGGGTCTCTTCCAACCTGGTGATTCTCTGATTCTATGAAGACTGTGGGTGCTGGAGGCAAAAATCTGCTGGTGGAGCAATGAGGGAAGCTGCTGAGCTTGAGTCTGGGCTTTCAAGTTGGTCCTCAGCGCTTAACGATGTTTGCAAGTCCAGAGAAGAGCGACGAAGCTGGTGAAGGGGCTGGAGAACAGGCCCTATGAGGAATGGCTGAGAGAGCTGGGGTTGTTTAGCCTGGAGAAGAGGAGACCTCATTGCTCTCTACAACTACCTGAAGGGAGGTTGTAGAGAGGAGGGAGCTGGGCTCTTCTCCCAAGTGACAGGAGACAGGACGAGAGGGAATGGCCTCAAGCTCCGCCAGGGGAGATTTAGGCTGGAGATTAGGAGGAAGTTTTTCACACAAAGGGTCATTGGGCATTGGAATAGGCTGCCCAGGGAGGTGGTTGATTCACCTTCCCTGGAGGTGTTTAAGGCACAGGTGGATGAGGTCTTGAGGGACTTGGTTTAATGTTTGATAGGAATGGTTGTACTTAACGATCTGATGGGTCTCTTCCAACCTGGTTGTTCTATGATTCTATGATTTATTTCAGATCTCCCAGACACTCCTGTCGACCTAGTGATCAACTGCCTGGATTGTCATGAAAATGCCTTTTTGAGAGATCAGCCTTGGTACAAAGCGGTCGTGGACTGGGCCAACCAGAACCGAGCCCCTGTCCTCAGCATAGACCCTCCCATAAGCGAGATGGAGCTGGGCATCGACGCCAAGTGGTCGCTGGCCCTGGGCCTGCCCTTGCCCCTGGGCGAGCGGGCCGGGCGCGTGTATCTCTGTGACATTGGCATTCCCCAGAGGGTCTTTCAGGAAGTGGGAATAAACTACCACTCGCCCTTCGGCTGCAAATTCGTCATCCCCCTGCACTCCACTTAGAGCCCATCCAACCACCTGGCTCTGAAGGGAGAGAAGAGAGGAGGAGGAGGCTATCAAGCTGTCCAGTGGATCCTGACTGGTAAACTCGTGACGCCTTAAGGATGTGAAGTTCTGGAGAGATTTTCCTTCCAGAAGAAATATTGTGTCTTTAAAAAAAAAAAAAAAAAAAAGGGAAAAAAAATAACGGAAAATGAAACAAAAAAAAAAGAAGGAAGCGAATGTTCCTGCAAAGCCGTTTTTGTTCTTCTGTGCCATTGGATGAAGAAATGTGCAGGAAGATGCTGTCTGTTCCAGCCCCAGGCGGGAGGCTGCTGATCAAAGGGGAGCACACGGAGGTGATACAAGAGATGGGTTGAAGATGCACGATGTGTTTCTGTCCTCCTGGCCCCAGTAAGGTTGCCCCAGTGGGAACAGCACCCTTGGCTGTCTAGGAATGCTTTCTGTTGCGGTTTCACTGGGAGAGAGGATTCGGGTTTGTTCCGATGCTCTTTTTGACTCCCCTCCCCACCCCATTCTCTGTTCCTGAAGGCAGCTGTAGTTTGCTCTCCCTCCTGGACCCTCCGGCCCCTCAAGTCGAGCATCTCCTCTACGGAAAGCTCTTGGCAAGAGCCAGAAGCTCTCAGGTTGCGCATACTCTCTGCTGTTCCTGTGGAGGAACGAGGTGGATGTGAGGCAGGGGCCCTGTCCTGGCAGAGAGAGGCTCAGCTCCCTGCTCGCTGCGATGCTGTGAGCGTGGGCAGCGCTTGAAGCTCTGCTCTTCCTCCCCGTCCCCAGAGCTCCTGCAGGTACCTGGACTGTGCACAGACCTTTGCGACACCACTGTCCTCAGCTCAGCCTTACTTGCCAATTGACTCCGTTGGCTTTCTGCTTGTTCACTTAGTGGGTGCAGCCCAGGTCTGCAGCAGCAGGGTCTGTTTTGTAAAAGAACTTTTCCAGGATTGTTGTGGTTTGTTTTGTTTTTTTCTTTCTGGCAGAGCGAGTGGCAGAACTGGGAGAAGGGCAGTGAAGCAGGGCAGGGTCACTGAGGTGGCTGCATGTCTAAGTTCACCCAGTGCTCTCATTGTTTCCCACATTCCGTGGTGTTTAGGAAGCAGTTGTGGATCCGTTCATTCCCTTTGGGCTCAAAGTTTGCGTTTAGGCTGGGCTTGTGTGTGCACCCGTGTGCTGGGAATCACCTCGAGGAAGGAGTTGGGTCCTCAGCTCCCCAAGTTCTGCTGGAGATGGTGTGGTGGGAACCTCCTGGAGGGGGTGCAGCAGGAGGTTCCTGGCTGGATTACCAGAGGGAATCTGTCCTGGTTGCTGTGCTAACAGCTCTCATGCTGCGCTCGCTTCTCATGCACTGCCAGGAAGGGGCTGGGTTATCTCCACCAGTGTTCACATTGGTGGCCACAAGCAGGGACACGAGAAACCCATGGGCTTGGGTGGCTTTGGGATCCCTAGTGCTAGCTCTGTGGGTACTTCTAAGCCTTTCCTGAGCCTTTGTGCCCAGTAGCCAACCCAGGGAACTGCTGGATCTGGAGCTGCCGCAGCTGTGGCTGTCGGGGTGAGCTGTTCCTTCAGAGGAACAGGGCAGACGCAAGGCGAGGGCTATGTCCTGGCCCAGAGGGGCTCAGTGTTCTGCTTGCTCCTGAGCGTGGGCAGCACTTGAAGCTCTGCTGCTCCTCATACTTGTCCCCAGAGCTCTTGCAGGGACCTGGACCTCACACAGACTGTCTTCTGCCAGCTGGGAGAGCAACAGAGCTTCAGACAGTGCCAGGGGAGCTGGATCCCTCCTGAGGTGAAGCACAGGGATGTGTGAAGTGGTCCCTTACTGTTCCAGCTGCTCTGTTGCTGGAGGAGCCCACTTAGCAATGTCGAGGACCCCCTTGAGCTCCGAGGGGTGAGGATTCACACATCAGGCACTTCTTCCAGCTGCTTAAAATGCAGGGCACGTGCGTCAGGGGAGGAGGGAAGAGAGTCCCTGGCTGAAAAGCAGCAGCTGTGTAGTTAGAACTACCAGGAAGTGTGGAGTGACAGAGGAAGACTCAGCCTCCACCTGAGCAGGAAGGAGGCTCTGCCCCTTATGCTGTCTGGACCTCTGCTTCCCCTGAGAACTCTCCCTGCTGAGGGCTGGGCCAAGGAGCCACAGCTGCTGGCTTACACCAAACAGCCTGGAGGTGGTGGTGCTGTGGTGGGCAAAGCTCTGCTCTCGTGTGGTTCTAAGCTCCCCTAGGAAGAGCAGAGCTGAGGTTGATCCTCTGTGACCTGCGTTTCAGCTGGAGTCCGTGTTGGTGTTTGCCAGGCTCGGGTCTTGGCTGCACTGGGCTGGGCCAGCACTGTGGCTGTTTGGTTATTTACAGTATAAATGCACAGATCCCTCTGCCTTCTATGTTCCTTCAGCTGGTTCTGCTTCACCCAATCTTTAGATGGGCAGAGGAGCAGGGTCTGGGTTCAAAAGGTGGATGCCTGTCTCTTGGTTGTTGCTGTTACAGTTCAGCATTGGCTTCATACCCCTTGTTTTCACATCCCTCGCACGAGATGCGTTGGGAGAATTTGCTGTCCCTACTTGTTGTCCTTGCTGGGATTCAGCTCTTGAGCAGCAGCATCTACACACTGAGCAGTGGCTGTGGGAGAATAGCTGGGGTCCTTGTCTGCTGCTGTGCTGTGCTCCCAGAGCTAGGAGATGTTTTTTTCAGGGATGGCAGCTGGGATCAGGTCTGTCCTTGCCCCTGTGGAGCTCTGGGAAGAACCCAGAGTCCATGCTGTGATTGCCATGATTAAGCAAAGATCCTGTGAGCAGTGTTAAGGTACAAACTCTCCTGTAAGAAAAGGGATTCTAGGGTTTAGGGTGATGCTCTCTCACCCCTGGGCTTCATGAAACATCCCTCTGACACACGAAGCATGTCCCCTGTGCAGCTGTGAGCTTGGCTGGAGCACCAAGTACCCCAGAAAGGGCTCTGGGTCCCTTCCTCTCCCCCATTGCCAGAATTCACTCCAGGAATGGAGCACGTGGTGTTCTGCCCCAGCACCATAACCCCCTCACTGGAACTGCCCCGGAGCAGGTCCTGAACACGTGAAGATCACAGCACTGTTGCTATTCCACCTGTGACCTCATGTTTGTAACGACTCATTCCTGCCACTACCGGGGGAAATACTGAAATAAAGTGCAGCTATTCATGTGTGCTCTGTGTCTGCAGCTACTTTATTGCTCTGTCATCAGCCTGGAGTGCGACATCATAGCTGGCGCGAGCCTTCCTCCAGCTCGGCACCGCTCAGAGGAGCAGGGAGAGTTCAGTCCACTCCCCCTCATTTCTCGCCCTCCACTGGAGCAAAGATTCCTGCTGCTTTGTTTCCAGTTAATTTTCCAAGAGCTCCGTCTTCCTTTGCACAAAAGGCAAAGCTGGGAGCAAGCAAACCCTACACCTGCCTACCAGGGAAGTATCAAACAATAAGAAACAAGTTTATTTTAACTTTACACCATATAAATAGAACAAATCTGTGCTTTCTCATGTAGCTTTTCTTCCCCTCCCTGGCCCAGGGTCCTTAGCGCAGAGTCCCAGCCCCTCGGAGAGAAGAGAGGGAACGGGGCTGGACTGCGGAGGCCGGATGGCTCCGTACGTACAGCTCCGTCTAGCATCGTAGCTTCCCAGCTGTCATCTGCTCAGGTCCCGGCTGGTGCCTCGGCCGCACAGCATCCTCTCCTCTGCGGAGAGGCCGGCAAAGAAGGGATGCAGGAGGGCTTCCGAGAATGTGATCCTGCGGGAAGGGTCGAATTCTAACATCCTCCTCATCAGGTCGAAGAGCTGTGCATGCTCCAGCGAGTCGTGCAGCATGTACGTCTGCAAGAGAAGGGCAGGGAGAGGGGTTTAGCAACCAAGCAGGCCAGGCCCTGGTTCTGGGGGGTACAGCAAGGTACGGGCTGTCTCCTACCCTCGAAGAGGCCGCAAAGTTTAGAGGAGAAGCCATGTGACAAGTGGCTGAATTCACTGGGTCTGCTCAGCCTAGAAAAGGCTAAGGAGAGACCTCACAACAATTCACAGCTTCCTCAGAAGGAGAGGAAGTTAGGGACAGGAGTTAGACTATCATCCCTGGAGGTCCCTTCCAAGTCATAGAACCATAGAATCATAGAACAACCAGGTTGGAAGGGACCCATCGGATCATCTAGTCCAACCATTCCTATCTAACACTAAACCAAGTCCCTCAAGACCTCATCGACCCATCCCTTAAACACCTCCAGGGAAGGTGAATCAACCACCTCCCTGGGCAGCCTATTCCAATGCCCAATGACCCTTTCCATGAAGAACTTCCTCCTAATCTCTAGCCTGAATCTCTCCTGGCGGAGCTTGAGGCCATTCCCTCTCGTCCTGTCCCCTGTCCCTTGGGAGAAGAGCCCAGCTCCCTCCTATCTACAACCTCCTTTCAGGTAGTTGTAGAGCGTAATGAGGTCTCCTCTCAGCCTCCTCTTCTCCAGGCTAAACAACCCCAGCTCCCTCAGCCACTCCTCATAGGTTCTGTTCTCCAGCCCCTTCACCAGCCTCGTCGCTCTTCTCTGGACTCGCTCCAGAGCCTCAACATCTTTCTTGTGGTGAGGGGCCCAGAACAAACTCAGGACATTCTGTGATTCTTCCCCAGCACCTGGCCTGATTCCATTAGCCCCACAAAGTCTGTTAATGCTTGGGGCTCTGTAAAAGCCACTTACCAAGTGAAATTCCCACCACCGAGGCGGGGAATGGAATCTGCACCACCACCAGCCCTCCCCAAGCCGTGAGGCAGCACCTACCCGCAGGGGCTTGCAGTTCTCCTGGACGTATCTCCCATCAGACGTGTTCTCATCCCATACCAGGTTCCCATTGTGGAAGTATTTTTGCTTCCTGGAGAGGAAAGGTAGAATTCAGTCCCCAGCAGGTCTCCCTGCCATGCAAGTGGACGGAGAAGTGCTGTCCTGAGGAATTCTCCAGCCGGAGCTGACTGGGAAGAGGTTCTTACCGAGTTCTGTGGATCATGTGAGATGGAATTGGCCCGAGGATTTTTTCCATCATGACAAGATGCTCACGGTTCTCGTGGGTCTGCAAAGGAAAAGGCGTGTTAATCTACAACTCAGAATTTCAGGCACCTATATACAGGAAAAGAAGGAAAGTTTCCATCAGGAACGCCGCTGCTCCTGCCCACCTCTGCGTTTCCCTTCCTTTCACATAAGCCTGAGCCCTTCTAGACATCGAGGACTCAGGGGCTCGTGCCCCTGGCAGGAATCATACCTGAAAGAGCGTGAAGCCGCGGTAATACTCAAACAGGATGCAGCCAGTGCTCCAGACGTCACACGGCTGCGCCCAGCCCAGCTCTGCAAAGAGAACCAAGTTAACATCACGTTCCCATGAACCCGGAGGGATTAACTTCTGTCTTTGTGTATCCGCACGCTTCCCCGTGCTGCACACCGGCAAGAGGACCCTCAGGTCTCCCCGAGGTGATTCTGTTTCAGCTTACGCTGACTCCACACTCCCCAGGAGCTAGGCTGGACCCTTCCCAAGTCTTTCCTCATCTCCCTGCACCCCACGTCGAGGGCCTGGCGCTATAGGAACACCTTCCATACAATCCAGACCTGGGCAATCACTGCTGCAATGCACACAACAGGTTGTCCCCAGGAACTGGAGTGCTCGGAAGCCGCTTTTCCTCCCAACAGCCTCATCCCGCAGCATCCCTGGGACAACCGGACTCCTCCACCCATCCGAGAGTGCGGAAAGGCCGGCAGTACTCACCCAGAATCACCTCAGGGGGCCGGTAGTGCCGGGTAGCCACAATGGTGGTGTGGTGCTCGTGATCGAAGGTGGCACTTCCGAAGTCTGCCACACGGATGCTCGTGTTCCGGATGGATTTCTCCTCACAGCTCTGCAAGCAAATAAGAAGTTCTCAGTGCTTCCAGTAGCTGCTTCAGGATTAAGCGAGGCTGCGAGGAGCACTCTTGACCCCACAACTGCCTTGTCTGCTCTAATCAGAGGGATTATAACTGTGAAGCTCTGAGCTCTTTATATCTTGGATCAGTGCTAAAGATCACCAAACACTCCCCAGCCTGGAGCCATGGAGGCAGCCTTAAGACTTTCAGAAGACACAGGAGAAAGAGGTCTGGTTTCCAGTTCTGGGGAGGCCTTAGGGAAGTCTTCCGGTAATGAAAGGGGCTCCAAGAAAGCTAGGGAGGGGCCCTTGATCAGGGAGTGCAGGGATACGATGAGGGGGAACAGTTTGAAGCTGAAAGAGGGGAGATTGAGGTAAGATCTTAGGAAGAAATATTTTCCTGTGAGAGTGGGGAGGCCCTGGCCCAGGTTACCCAGAGCAGTGGTGGCTGCCTCATCCCTGGAGGTGTTCAGGGCCAGGTTGGATGGGGCTGGGAGCCCCTGATGCAGTGGGAGGTGTCCCTGCCCATGGCAGGGCTGGGACAGGATGGGCTTTAAGGCCCTTTCCAGCCCAAAACACTCTAGGATTCCAGTTTGTTCTCACTAAACAGACTTAAGGCCCTTTGGGGCATGTATGGAACAGGGAAGATTCCATTTCTGCAGGCAGGGCAAGGTTATTTCCGATCCCTTCTGCACATAACCCACCTTTTTCTCATTGTACAGTGTGTCAAAATCCGAGTTGACAAACAAGATGTTTTCAGGTTTGAGGTCTGTGTGAGTCAGCTGGTTGTCGTGTAAAACTGCACAGAGAGAGGAGAGAGAAAAGTCCTCCCTAAGAACGATGGACTGAAGCACCCACACCTCTGCCTCTCAAAGTGCCAACTCCTCTCCAACCCCCTCCTATCCCTCTGGCCCAGGGACGTACATCTCAAGGCGTGGCAGAGCTGGTAGGCCATGTGCCGGATCTGAGGGAGAGGGTATGGCTGGAAGTTGTTCTCCTTCAAGAATTCGAAGGTGTTCTTGCCCAGAAGCTCAAAGGCAATGCACATGTGGCCGTGGAAGTTGAACCAGTCCGACATAAGGACACACAAGCTGTGTGGAGAGAAAGACTTAGAATCATAGAACAACCAGGCTGGAAGGGACCCATCGGATCTTCTAGTCTAACCATTCCCATCAAACGCTAAACCAAGTCCCTCAAGACCTCATCCACCCATCCCTTAAACACCTCCAGGGAAGGTGACTCAACCACCTCCCTGGGCAGCCTATTCCAATGCCCAATGACCCTCTATGTGAAAAACCTCCTCCTAATCTCCAGCCTAAATCTCCCCTGGCGGAGCTTGAGGCCATTGCCTCTTGTCCTGTCCCCTGTCACTTGAGGAGTAACCATCATTAACGCGACAAAACAGCCACTGGCCCCGTTCATGGTGAGCAAAAGCTCTGAGCTAGCGGACTCAGAAGCACCATAACCCTTGTATGTACACCGAGGAGACAAATCCTGCCCCCTCTAGACAGAGATTGCCAGCTCAAGTGGGACAAGGCTGTTAGAGAAGCAGCTTTGGTTCGTGTTTCCTTGCAAGAACTTGGCATAGAATCATACAATCATAGAATCACCAGGTTGGAAGAGACCCACTGGATCTCCAAGTCCAACCATTCCTATCAAACACTAAACCATGTCCCTCGGGACACCGTCCACCTGTGCCTTAAACACCTCCAGGGAAGGTGAAAAGAGTTAAAGAGTCAACAAGTGTTCAGTAGAACTAGAGACAAATTGTTCCAAAACACAGAAGAATGAGAAGGTTTCCCCACCTAAGAGGTATTCCAAGTATTCCAGTCCTCAAGCCCTGAGTTTCTCTAGATGCCACCAAAGCAGACTGCTTGTCTGTAAGGTACCAAGAACCCGGGAGCCTTGCCAGAACTTACAATTTGTTCTCCTTGTCCTTCTCTTTGATTTTTTTCAGGACGTTGATTTCCAGCCTGGCTGCTTCTCGGTATTTCCCAACGTTTTTGATGATTTTCAGCGCCACCTGGGATTTGCCTCTGTAAAGGGGGGAAGACAAAAGGATGGAGTCAGAGAAAAAGCATACGTACGCTCCACCTCAGAGAGGGCACATCCCAGTTACTCCAGTCACGTTTTCCTGTGTCCAGAGGCTGAGTCATTACTGGATTCCAGCAAATGTTTGTTATCTGAGCAGCAGTTAAATACCCACACAGAAATTAGAAGCAAAAGGCTCCTGCTTGGAACACTCCAAAGAGCTGCAGAAAGTAGTGTCTGATAGGAATGGTTGGACTCGATGATCCGATGGGTCTCTTCCAACCTGGTTGTTCTATGATTCTATGATTTCCTGATGCTGCATTCGCTGCACCTCCAGCAGCTGCCTCCCCTCTCCAGCTGCACCAGAGAGGGGGGGCAGGTTATGGGAGGCTCCTGTGCTAAGCTGAGCCTAGGGCAGAGAGCCAGGTGAAAGGGCAGGAAGGGAAAGTCTAATGATCACAGGGGAGGCTGAAGAAGAGGCAGAAGAACTCTGGCAGATGAGGAGGTCGCTCTCCCCCATCCCCTGGATGGAGTTCACTGCAGAACAGCCAAAGCCCTCGGCCACTGAACAGAATTCCCCTGTGAACTTCAGGGGCTGAGGTGCAAACCAGGCCCCTTTCCTTGCTCTAATTCTACCACAGCAACAAGGGGAAGGCAACAATGGGTTGGTCCGACAACGGGTTGGTCTAGTAGAGTCCCAGGCAAAGCTGGCAGTTAACCCCACCCTGCTTGTGAGCATCTGGACTGGATGTACAAGGGACAGACAGGCTGCCTGGCAGGGAAAGGAACAACTGGAGAAAGTCCCGAGGATGACACCTAGAGGAGGGGACTGGAGCATCTCTCCAGATGAAAATCATAGAATCACTAGGTTGGAAAAGACCCATCAAGTCCAACCAGTCCCTTCAAACACTAAACCATGTACCTCAGCGCCTCATCCACCCATCCCTTAAACACCTCCAGGGAAGGTGACACAATCCCCTCCCTGGGCAGCCTCTGCCAGTGCCCAATGACCCTTTCAGTGAATTTTTTTTTCCTAATGTTCAGCCTGAATCTCCCCTGGTGGAGTTTGAGGCCATTCCCTCTTGTACTGTCCCCTGTCACTTGGGAGAAGAGCCCAGCTCCCTCCTCTCCACAACCTTCTTTCAGATAGTTGGAGAGAGCAATCAGGTCTCCCCTAAGCCTCCTCTTCTCTAGGCTAAACAACTCCAGCTCTCTCAGACGCTCCTCTTAAGGCCTCTTCTCCAGCCCCTTCACCAGCTTTGTTGCTCTTCTCTGGACTCGCTCCAGAGCCTCAACATCCTTCTTGTGCTGAGGGGCCCACAACTGAACACAGGATTCAAGGAGCGGCCTCACCAGTGCTGAGTCCAGAGGGAGAATAACCTCCTTGGACCTGCTGGTCACACCATTTCTGATCCAAGCCAGGATGCCCTTGGCCTTCTTGGCCACCTGGGCCACTCCTGGCTCATGTTCAGTTGGCTGTCGACCAACACCCCCATGTCCTCCTCCTCCAGGCAGCTTTCCAGCCAGACTTCTCCTAGTCTGAAGCTGCTCAGGGTTGCTGTGCCCAAGTGCAGGACCTGCCATTTGGCCATGTTAAACCTCCTGCCATTGGACTCAGCCCAGCAGTCCAGCCTGTTCAGATCCTTTGCAGAGCCTCCCTAGAGAGACTTGGTCCAGCCTCCAGAGGAGAAGGCTGAAAGGGGATCCCATTGATGCTGATCAAGACCTAATGGGCAGGGGGCAGGAGGATGGGGCCAGACTCTGTTCACTGGTGCCCAGGACTTGCGGTGCAGCCTCACCAGTGCTGAGTACAGGGGTACAATCCCTGCCCTGCTCCTGGTGGCCACACCAAGGCTGATCCAAGCCAGGATGCATCCTTCTTGTGGTGAGGGGCCCAAAACTGAACACAGGATTCAAGGAGCGGCCTCACCAGTGCCGAGTACAGAGGGAGAATAACCTCCCTGGACCTGCTGGTCACACCATTTCTGATCCAAGCCAAGATGCCATTGGTCTTCTTGGCCACCTGGGCCACTGCTGGCTCATGTTCAGCCACTATTGATCAGCACCCCCAAGTCTTTTTCCACTGGGTATCTTTACAGCTGCTCTCCCCCCAGCCTGGAGTGCTGCATGGGGTTGTTGTGGCCCAGATGTGAGCCCTGGCACTTGGCCTTGTACAACCTCATACAGTCAAGCTTGGACCATGAATCCAGCCTATCCAGGTCCCTCTACAGAGCCCTTGTGCCATCCAGCAGATTTCACTTCCTCACTGCAAGGGTGTTGGAGCACTAGAATGAGCTGCCCAGGGAGGGTGTGAAGTCATCTTCTCCAGACACATCCAAACCCCTCCTGAACGTGTTCCTGTGCAGCCTGCTCCAGGTGAACCTATTTTAGCAGGGGAGTTGGACTGGGTGAGCTCCAGAGGGCCCTGCCAACCCCCCATCATTCTGGAATTCTGTGAGAGATGCCCACCTGGCATGATCCACACACTCCACCACTTTGCCAAAAGTGCCTTCGCCAAGGCTGCCGACGATTTCATCTAGGAGAGAAAACAGGAGCAGATATGAACTTCCGAGGCTTGGCGAGAGCTGAGGTCCTGCAATTTCACAGCAATTGAGTCAAAGCAAAAAAAGTGTCTCTCACTGCTA
Organism: Coccyzus lansbergi; assembly: GCA_033558105.1. NCBI lineage: Eukaryota > Metazoa > Chordata > Aves > Cuculiformes > Coccyzidae > Coccyzus > Coccyzus lansbergi. Next base: position 499,280 of record JAUMJK010000733.1, on the reverse strand, counting down.
CACTCTTTAAAACTCAAGTGTCTACTGTCTGCCCAGGCAATTTACTGCTCGGTCCCGTTATAAGCAATACAACACTAGAGACCCCTCCAGTACAATACGAGAGATCTCATCTAACACGGGGATAGAAAGTAGAGAGGTAAAGTTTTACGAAAGGTGGCTGTACATCGCTCTTGAAGCCAATCGCCGATCCTGCACACCAGGTGGCCTTCCTTGTCATCTTCCACGCTTCTGCTGCGCTTACTGCTCTGTTGGCTTCTCTGTACGCACCGCCCGCCGGAACGGCACACGACCAAAGCGCGCACAGCGGGCAGTTCCGAGCGGCAGGATTGGGTTGTTGTCATTCAAAGGTGGAGAGACGACGGTGCGTCGGTGGTTGGATTTTCCAGATCCCAGCATTTCATAAGGCACACAGCATATATAACGATAGGGATATTGCAAGGGACACGTCAAGACACAAACTAACTTCAAAACAGAAAAGTCATCAACAGCTACAGGTATGTAAAGAAAACGCTCTCATTAGTTCCGCTAAGGCAGGAAAACGCCCCCCTCTTCTCTGAAGGGAAGCACCGGCTGGGAAGCTTTGTTTTAAGGTGGCTCGGCTTGGCACCACCGTTCCCCACAGAGAAGCAGCGTCCTCCACAGCACCGGAGGATAGGAGGGCTTTGCCAGAAGGAGGAGGAGGGCTTTGCCAGAAGGACGTCATTTGCTCCGCTGGCAAAGGTGACGAAGGGAATACGAGCTGTCAGTTTGGCCAGGCTCTCCAGTAAAAGCCAGAGTGGCAGTTCTCCCTCTTTCATACTCGTTAATAGATTGGCAGCCACCCAGAGGCCTGTCCTGCTCCCCTGCAAACCAGTCCTTCCCTCCTTGGCCAGACCAGCTACCACATCGATCCTAAATCCTTACACTTGACTGGCTGAAAACGCACCTTTTGCTGCCTTAGGATGCACTTTTAAACCTGGAAGAACTTTAGGAACAGGACAGTTAAATTAATCCTCAGGGAGCATTTCATTCCATGTTAGGCATCCACTAAAGGTATGAGGTTCTCTGCTGCTACTGCTGGCTTCTACTGGAAAACCAGCCGAACATTCCCAAACAGACCCAGGGTCCACACAAAAAGTTGCCTTAACTTATCATCTTTTTCTGTTTAGCTTTAAGAAGAGTTACAAACTCTACAGCCAAAGAAATTAATAGAAAGCTCTACATCTCCATGCCTGAGCTTCTGTCAGGCTTCTCTGCTGCACCCCTCACCTCCCAGATGATCCAAAACAAGGAGCTACAATCCCACCCTAAAGGTCAGCTGAAAGAGAGGAGAGTGGAGAGAGGACAGCAGAGACAGCTGAGAGGCTGTAAAGGATTCAGCCCAAACCTGCACACCCTCCTCACAGCACACACACACACAAACCTTTTCATCGCAGCCCTGGCTCTTTTTAAAACTAAAGGTAGCTGGAAAGATGGAATAGCAGGGAAGTGACAGACCATCAAGAGTTCCCAGACCATCAAGAGTTCCCAGTTCTCTGCTGTACCTGCAGGGATCAGGGCTCGGCTGTTCGGTTGCGGCAACATTTAAAAGCACCAAACTTGTGGGAGACATAAGGGCTCTTTACAAGTGAGAAGCGGTGAAGCAAGACGCTCGGTCTGATACCTCACAACACTTCCAAGGTACTCCTGGTCCTGGGACAAGCCAAGTACTCCCTATTAACTCTTGAAACATCTCGGGCATTTCAGAGTGGAAAGGAGGAAGTTTTCAGAGAAACGAAGGATAAGCATGTGCAGACAGGCAAGGAGGACACATGCACATCCTCAGAAGGTGGGAGCCTCTCTCTTAGTACAGTGGGACAGGGGTAATAACCACAGGGCTAGCACCTCGGAAGAAGCAGGCTGATAGATCCCATCTGAGACGGGATCCCAGCACACAACCAAAGGAGTTGCCCTGGAGGAGTGCTCTGTGCACACCCAACCCCACAAGAAGTAGCAGAACGCAGAAGCGAAGCCCTAGCTGTGTCTGTACCTGAGCAATATCCGATCCCCAGCAGCCTGGCTGGCCAGCAGCCAAGGCTTGTCCTTGTCAGCCTACCACGTGCGCACCATTTGCGGCTTTCCCTGATCCCCTCCCTGGCCGTAAAGGACACGGCTCGGTTTCCTCACGTATTAAGGCTACAGGGGTTGGACTCGTGAAAACCAATAGCTACAAACGCTTCCCGCTTAACAAGAGACAGGTTTTGGACTCTACATTAATGAAAACAAACACAAAAATGGGATTAGAGGTACTCACCCAGAGTTCTGAGCTGAAGGAGGCAAGAATAGTTAAAGCCCTGAACAATCCTGACCTCATCCTGGATGCTACTCACCGAGGAGGCACTGCTACAAGACCTGGTCCTGCGTCTCCAGTAGTGATGCTGATGCTTCTTTGGACGGTGTTGCTCCCTGCCTCTGGATCGCCGCCAGTTTCGTGAGCGGGTCGAGTAATAATCCTCTCCAAAAGATGGGCTCCGGTCTTCAAATCTGTAGGCATCGCTGTCCCGCCTGTATCTCCTGTAGTAAGGCATCCTGTCCGGGCTGCGGCACAAACAGGAACACGTTTATGATTTTGGAGAAGCACGAAAGGCAGAGTCTCAGCGAAACAAAGCACTCCTGCTCCTTCTCCCTGGTGGCAGGGGAACAGCAGAAAACATCCTGGCTTCAAACCAACCCCCACTGTGGCTTGAACACTGTTTTCCAGATACGAAAAAGGAGAAAGTTAGCAAGAGAAAACAATTAAGGTTGGAAAAGACCTCTAAGATCCAGTCCAACCGTCACCCCAACACCACTGTGCCTACTGAACCACGTTCCCAAAACCTACTTCTACAAATGTTTTGAATCTCTCCAGGGATGGGAACTCCACCACTGCCCTGGGCAGACTTTGCCAGTGCTTCACCACTCTCACAGTAAAGAAATCATAGAATCATAGAACAACCAGGTTGGAAGAGACCCATCGGATCATCGAGTCCAACCATTCCTATCAAACACTAAACCATGTCCCTCAGGACCTCATCTACCCTTCAATCACAGAAGTTCCCACTGGCAACACCCACGAGGCAGATAAAGCAGCAGTGAGAACCAACACTGAACAGGAGTCAATCTAGAATAGCCAAACTGGTCCTGTCGTCAGGACAGAACACTGATCTACTAAATGTCTCCTAATATCCAATCTAAACCTCCCCTGGTGCACCTTGAAGCCATTTCCTCTCATCCTATTGCTTGTCACACAGAAGAGACTTAAAATCTCACAGCACTGCTGTGTTCAGGGAACTGAGAAGGGGGGAAACCCCCCACGCAGAGCTCAATCCGAGCTGACTCCCTCACCTCACCACCTCATACAAGTGTTTTTCCAAGAGCGTTTCTCGTCTCCCCTAGGAAGGGTGCTCATTAGTTCTTGAGTAAACGAGATCTGATGAGGTCCTCATCGCTGCCCCAGGGGAACCAGCGTCCCCCGCACACGGAGCCTTTGGTGTTACATGTACACCAGCTCAGCGGATCGTTAGCAAGAGCCAGGGGAAAATCTGGTCTCTGTGTTACAGTAAAGCTCCTGTGCCTCTAGTGATGACAAAGGGCTGGGAGTACAGGAGGGACACTCCGTGCAGCTCCCACCTTTCACTCCGCAGTTCCATGGCAGCACCACTTTTTAAAGCACTGCCCCTTTGCAGTGCCCTGTTTGTACCCCAAAAGCACGACTGCCTTCCCCACAGCCACACTAATAAAGCAGCTCCCTCTAAAGAGGAGCCTTCACACCTCACTGCACGAGGATAGCAACTTCTCCAACCCAGACCCACTGCAGAAACAAGAACTTGCCCTGTTTGTGCCTCTGCTTTGACAACAATGAATGCTGACGGCTTCACAGACGCAGGTGAGCCTGGGGTGGTTCATCCATCATGGATAATGACATTTGGAAGTGCCTGCCACGGCAGCAGCAGCTCTCCCTCATCACCAGGCTACCCAGCACACAAAATCCTCCCTCGGTTCTGATCTGACATCAACACCAACTCCAAACACACCTCTGTGAAACCTCAGTGTGTGCTTTCTGGATACAGAGGACCCAGAAGGAGCAGCCTGAAGGACTCAGATAGAGCCGATCACTGAGCCTGTGACTAAATGAACAGGAAGGTTTTCACTAGTAAAAGCCTGTTTCCATCCAGATCTGTCTCTCAGAACACATCAGATGAAAGAATGAGAAAGCTCACTGTGTGCGTCAGCCACATTTCACAATCCACTTCCTTCGAGTAAACAAAAGCCAGCTCGAAAGAGAAATTAACACGTGGAACATTGCAAGTATTTAAAGATCACAGAATCACTAAGGTTGGAAAAGACCTCTAAGCTCATCCAGTCCAACATCAGCCCAACCTCACCCTGCCTACTGAACCGTGTCCCAAAGTGCCCCATCTACACATTCTTTGAACACCTCCAGGAACTCCACCACTGCCCTAGGCAACCCCTGCCACTGCCTGAGAATCCTTTCAGTCAAGAAATCTTTCCTGGTGCCGCTTGAAGCCATTTCTTCTCATCCTATCACTGTTCCTGGGGAGAAGGGGCTTGCACCCACTTCACTACAACCTCCTTTCCAGGAGTTGCAGACAGTGATGAAGCTTCCCCTCAGCCTCCTCTTCTCCAGGCCAGAGAGACTCAGGTCCCTCAGCCAATCCCAGAACCCCTGGGCTCCAACCCCTTCCCAGCTCCGTTCCCTTCTCCAGATGTGCTCCAGCCCCTCAAGGTCTTCCATACATGGAGAGGCCCAAAACTGAACCCCAGGTTTGAGATGTGGCCTTACCAGTGCTGAGACCCGCTAGATGATCCCTTCTCTAGAGAAGAACACGGCTCCCTTCTGGCTGCCCCTGCTCTGTTCCGCTCGGGCACCAGCAGCCGACTGCAGTCACACATCACAACATGCCAGCACACGGCTCCCCAGCACCGCTCCCGCCTCAATTCCAGAACCCTCACTGCAGCTCCCGTTATCAGAAGCTGTATCTGCCCTGCTTCCAGTGCCTAATTGTCCCCGTGTAAATACTGAACAAAGGCAGGATCAAAGGGAAAATCCAGAGTTGACAGAAAGATGAGTGAGTGATGCTCAGGTCCATTCTGACACGTGTAGATGAGCAAAAAGTGCCACTACACTCAATCTGGTTTGTACAGAGGGAAAGGCTGTCAGGAGAGCAACCTTAACGGCTTCGCAGCATCGGAACTGGAAACGTGATTCCAGAGCAGGCTGTTCTCCCATGTAAATGTTAAAGACATTGCTTTAGGAAGGTGTTTTGGCTTGGTGTGGAGTCAGGAGCATGTAAAGGATGGCATTTGTAGGCAAGTCCTTGGCTTCTGTTGCTGGGGCTCACAGGTTTAAATCCAATCCGCTGTCAGGAAAGGAGAGCTGGAACTGTTCAACACTCGCTTGGAAACTCGATCGGAATCAAGGACCAAGGACCTGCGCACTGACCATGCAGCCTGTGAGCCAACTCAGGGAGCATATGCCAGCCCGGGACCCTGCAAGCCAGCTCAAGGAGGCCTGCACTGTAGCCCAGGAGTCTCGAGAGCCACTGCAAGGGCCCTAGAACCATGGAATCATAGAATGGTTTGGGCTGGAAGGGACCTCAAAGCCCATCCAGGTCCAACCTCCTGCCATGAGCAGGGACACCTCCCTCTGCATCAGGGACTCCAAGCCCCATCCAACCTGCCCTTGAACACCTCCAGGGATGGGGCAGCCATCCCTGCTCTGGGCAACCTGGGCCAGGGCCTCCCCAACCTCAGAATGAAGAATTTCGTCCTTATCTCTAATCTAGATCTTCCTCTCTCCAATTCAAAGCCATTCTATCCCGTCCCATCAGTCCATGTTCTTATAATAAGCCCCTCCCCAGCTTTCCTGGAGCCCCTCTCAGTGCTGGAAGCTGCTCCAAGGTCTCCCCAGAGCCTTCTCTTCTCCAGGCTGAACAGCCCCAACTCTCTCAGCCTGTCCTCGTACGGGAGGTGCTCCAGCCCTCGGATCATCTCCGTGGCCTCCCCTGGACCCTCTCCAGCAGCTCCACATCCTTCCCGTGCTGAGGACTCCAGAACCAGACGCGGGGCTCCCGGTGGAATTCCTCCTTCTGTCCAGTCTAAATCCACCCCTCTCCAGTTTATCCCCATTGCCCCTCATCCTATCACCACAAGCCTTTATGAACTGTCCCTCCCCAGCATTCTTGTAGCCCTTTTAGGTACTGGAAGCTGCTCTAAGGTCTCCTCAGAGCCTTCTCTTCTCCAGACTGGGTGTTTACGTGTTCCCATCTTTCCTCCTCTCCTTGGAGCTCCTTCCTTTCACGGAAAGGGGCATTGGAATAGGCTACCCAGGGAGGTGGTTGTTTCCCCTTCCCTGGAGGTGTTTAAGGGACGGGTGGATGAGGTCTTGAGGGACTTGGTTTAGTGTTTGATAGGAATGGTTGGACTCGATGATCCGATGGGCCTCTTCCAACCTGGTTGTTCTATGATTCTCGCTGTGCTGCTCCCACTGCTCCTGCCGCAGCCTCCCCCGGGCCCTCCCGCAGTCCCGCGGCTCTCACCTTCTGGATCGCGACCTCGGCGCGGGGTCCCGGCGGCGCGGGCGGCCCCGGCAGGCCCTCCTCCTCCCGCCGCGCGGGCCCGGGCTGCTCTCGCGCTCCGGGGAGCGGTACCGCCTGCAGGGCTGCATCTGCGGGGAAGCGCGGCCGCCGCTCACACCCGGCTCGGCCCAGCGCGGGCGGCGGCGGCCCCGGCGCCCCCCAAACACCCCCCGCTCACCGCCGCTCGGCCCAGCCCCTTCGGCCGCACAGCGCTTCCGCTTCCGGCCGCGCTTCCGCTTCCCCCTCACGGCGCTTTCGCTTCCGGCCCCGCCCGCCGCGCGCTCAGAGGCCCCGGCCCCGCCCAGCGCTTAACCCCTGCCGCGCCGGGGGGGCGTGGCCTTCCTCCCCAGGGCCCTCCTCCTCCCCCCTGCCTTCCTACCCAGGTCCACCCTCCTCCTTCTCCTCCTCCTCACCTTTGCCCTCCTCACCATGGCCACCCTCATGCAGAGCCCGGCGCCTCGGGGCACGGGCACAAAAAAGGGCTGGAAACCAGTTCTTCTCCAACTGCTGAACTGGTTTGATGTGTGGAAATGCAACATCAGGTGTAAACGGCAAACCCACTGAGCAGCAGAGGAGGTGGTGACACAGGAGGGACTGGGAGAGCGGCCCCTGCACCTGCTTGGCCCTCACAGGGGGATGGGGGGCAGGTACAGCCATGAGCCCTTGGGGAAGCAGCTCCAGTGCAACTCGGCTGTTAACAATCCCTTTGCACCCATCTGGCTTTACAGCCCAGTTCTCCCCGTGAGGGCCCAAACTGGGAGCACATCATCCTGTTGGCTTAGATCAGAAATGGTGTGACCAGCAGGTCCAGGGAGGTTATTCTCCCTCTGGACTCGGCACTGGTGAGACTGCTCCTCAAATCCTGTGTTCAGTTCTGGGCCCCTCAGCACAAGAAGGATGTTGAGGCTCTGGAGTGAGTCCAGAGAAGAGCAACGAAGCTGGTGAAGAGGCTGGAGAACAGGCCTTCTGAGGAACGGCTGAGAGAGCTGGGGATGTTTAGCCTGGAGAAGAGGAGACCTCATTGCTCTCTACAACTACCTGAGTGGAGGTTGTGGAGAGGAGGGAGCTGGGCTCTTATCCCAAGTGACAGGGGACAGAACAAGAGGGAATGGCCTCAAGCTCCGCCAGGGGAGGTTCAGGCTCAACATAAGGAAAAAATTCTTCACTGAAAGGGTGAGGGAGGTGGACGGGGGTGGTTGAGTCGCCTTCCCTGGAGGTGTTTAAAGTGCAGGTGGATGAGGTGCTGAGGGACATGGTTTAGTGTTTGATAGGAATGGTTGGACTCGATGATCCGGCGAGTCTCTTCCAACCTGGCGATTCTATGATCCTGTATAGACATAGATCTTATTGAGGCTGAGACAGCCTCTGGGAATACCTTCTCAGGATGAAAAAAAAGGGCTGGGAAACCTTGAACTCCTGCTTCAGCTGAACAAATGAGGCTTGCAGGGTCACCGTGTGAAGAGGTAGAAGTTTATTGGAATATAAACATTCAGATAACGTGTAAGATAGAAAAAACCCAACAACAACATATACAGACACTTGTTGGAAGGAAACCTTGAGGTATTTATCCACCGCCTAGGCTATCACATTTCTTTTTTTTATTTAGTTACTTTATCTGTTTTTAAATAGGTAAGAAAACTATTAGCAAGGCTGCTGCAGCTGTTTGGTGAAAACATCTTCTGACCCGAATCCGTTTGGAGCACACACACACACACATGTGCAGCAGCCAAAAGAACTTGGTGTGACACATTCACATTGGGAGCCGAGCAGGCACAGCCTCCCCCTCGCCTCTTCCCACCCTTCCCAGCTCACAAACTTTGTGCCTTCCCAGTATAAACTGGGATCTGCTGGAAGAGGAGGAGCAGGTTTGGTTTATTTTTTTTCTGGGCATGGGATCACCCAGGTGGCCAATCTCTCCCTGCAACAGGAGCACGGAGGCTGCACGGAGGCATGCTGGAGGCTTTTATTTGTTGGCTGCTCGCTGCAAAACCTTCGCTGGGCTGGAGCTGAAAGAGAATGAGCCACACTGCAAGGCAGAGCGCTTCCCGCGAGGAACAGTCCTACCCGCAGTATCAAAACCCCTGAGTACTATACAATCGCACACGGTCAAGTGAAATGAAGGGGAGCCGGGGAGAAGAGGGGTTCCACCACCCTCCCCGGCTCCTCCGCCCCGCCTCTGCTGCTGGTTTCCATAACCCTGGCCCCGAAGCCCGGCAGCTCAGCAGGAGAGCTGAAGCTTGGCGAAACGTGCAGTAAAGCCGAGCACCAGCATCAAAGCCGGGCTTAGGGACAGGGTTAATCTTCACAGTCTGAACGGCCGGTCCTTGTCATCACCTACTGAGACAGGACCAGGTTATTGTTGCAGCTTATTTTTACTGAGGTATCTGTTACGCATCCCGACTTGATTCTTTCCCTGAATTGGATACAAAACAATCTGTTAGTCCCTGTCTAGTTCCAGTCTAATTGTGAAAAAGCTTATAAACATTAATACTCTAGTAGTGTCAAAGCTGTTTAGCAGTTCAGTGATTTGAGTGCCTTTCTGTGCAAGAGAACACAATGTTAGCAGGTGATATAGAAGCAAACCCACCCAATTCCCAACCTCTGCTCCCCAGGACCAGAGAAGAAAGCGTAAGGAAAAGCAAAAAGTGCCCCAGTCCCACACATAGGAAACAGCCCCCAACCCCAACTAAAAAAAAAAAACAACCCACCAACCAAAAGAAAACAAAAAAAAGGGAAATAAAACCCCAACTGAGTGAGCCCCAGAGTCTAGAAAAGCCTCTCCGAGCCTGGGAGGATGAAATGCTGTGGAGGCCTGTGGGATCTGCCAAACAAACGCCCTGCAGTCGAAGAGCCGCTTGGCTTCCCCGTGCCCGACGTGTGGACACTGCTTTAGCTAAACGCAGCCAGAGATGGGGCATCTTGGATCGGCACCTATCTCAGGACATGTGCATTCTCATCCCTCTCCATCCCACTGAGACCTTACCCTGCTGGGTAGTGGGGGCGACCTGAGCTGTGGCGTTCAAACTGACCTAGAGCACAGAGCTCCCGCCTGCAGACACCTCAGCGCAAGCACTCGGCCTGCAGGACCACAGCAGCAGTTAGCAACGCCGAGGGGTAAAAAGGAGACCCTGATATCTGAGAGGTGAAAGGAAAACTTTTGTTTTGTTTTGTTTTCATGTACATTTTTAAATCAAATTCTCAGGCTGCTCACGGGGCTTCTCCTGTGGGAATCTGGCCCAGTAGTTTTTTAAACCACACTTTTCAGTAGTATAAAATAAACAGCTGCTGGGAGCTGGGGAAGCAGAAGGACGATGCTGCAGCAGGAGGGCAGCCTCCCTGGACCTGCAGAGACTCAGAGAGCACTAGGACAGGCTTAAGCGCCTCGCCAAACCCACCAAGCAGGGCTGGGCTGGGTGCTACAGGGCTGTGTTCGGGTTCAGCGGTGCAGGCAGGCACAGCCTCTCCTCCTAAATCCTCTCTACAGCTCTGCTACCTGCTGGAGCAGATACAAGGCGACATCTTCTTCCCAAAACTGTCTGACACATGGCAACTCGCCCCCCATGCTCCAGGGAACTGGTTTTTAGCTGGTTGACCGCTGTAGTTACAGCCTGGTTTTCTCTACAATACCCGCTAGCTAGGGTAGCTGTTACAAAATAGGCGAAAAAGAGAACTAGAAAAACTTTGCTACCTCCACTCACTGGTGAGAGCAGCTTCGCTGAAGGGAAGCACAGCTCCTGGAGCTTGGAAAACTCATAGGGACTTCGGAGACACCTTCGTGTCCAATGTGAAGGGCAGATCTCAGTCAGCAGCCACTCCTGTCCTCAGTTCCTCCCTCTCCCTGTCCTCCTAGCATGCACATGTCCTGGGATAATGCCGTCAGGCTCCTTTCCTGCTAGCTCAAAGGATGGGGAAGCCACTGCTCCTTCGCTCAGCCTTTTTTTTTTTCTGTCTTTGGTGATACAATCAACAATAAAAAAAAAAATAAAACACAACGTCAGCAAAACCACATATAAAAACAAGCGATAAGATATGCCAATACTTCCTGAAGAGGTTAAAAACAAACCAACCCCAAACAAACACAAAACCCAACAACAAGTACATATCTGAGGTATTTCATCTGCTCAAAAAAACCTGACTTGGGCCTGGAGGATGGGAAGGACGTCACCAGGGCAGGATGGATGGTGCTTGGACCCCATCTCCAGGTAGCAGAAAGGCCAGAAGAAAGGGGACAGGAGGCTGCCACCTGAGCAGGAGCTGAGCTCCTGGAGTCATTCTCTCAGCTGGGTTGGCTCCAGAGACAGGACAGCCAGCCTTTGCTTGCTTTCAGCTGGAAGTTTAAGGGGAAAGGGCAAGGAAGGGCTTGATTTCCTTTTCTCTGCTTCCACCTAGGACAGCAAAAGCTCTTACTCAACCGAGAATCACTCTCCTTTTGCTGACATACAATTTGAAGAGCACTGGGCATCTTTAGGCTTGTTCAGAGACCAACACATGGGTCATGTTAACCACAGCAGCTACACAGCCCATTGATACAGACTTCAAGCTTCACCTTCTCTTTCCTCAGCTTCCAGGTGCTACTGAAAGACACTTAGTGAGAAGGAAGCCCCTCCAGGAAGCCTTACATCAACCTCAACACCAGCTCTTTTGTGTCAAGGATCAAGGCTGAGGATCAAACCAGTGAGTTCAGGCTGTCGGGGTGAATGTCAGAGGGATGAGTTCCATAACTGGGGAAAAAGAAGGTCAAGGGTATCTAAAACAGGGCTGAAAGCCTGAAGAAGGCAACCGAAGGGAAGAGGCCAGCACCAGCCAGGAGAACAAGCAGCTGATCAAGAGGTTTTTGATGTGTCTGTGGGCCAAAGTGGTGGTGAGAAAGTCCTTCCTTTCTTGCCAAGACCTCAGAGAGGGGGAAGGAGGCTCCCAAGCCAAGAGCACATGTTCTAGGGGAGGACACACAACAGGGCCCAGAGAAAGGGGAGGAAGCTCACCTGCTCTGCAGCCACCGGCCTTCTGCAGCACAAGCCGCGGGAGGACAGGGGCAAGGCACCCTGCTGGCTTTAGGATTGTCAACACATGGAGTTGTTTTGTGGGACAAGTCCCTGTGGCTCAAGGAGAACCCCCTTTTTCCCTGCCCCAGCTCCAGCTCTTTCTACCTGCCTTGGTGACGTCTCAGCCATCTCTCAACCCGCAGCTCCTAGAGACGATCCCTGATTGGAAAACGCCAGGCGTGTCCCCCTCCCCTTCATTTCCCACCCCCCGACAGGAACACAGCAAACCCTGGGAGGAGGAGGAAGAAAACAAAAAGCAAAAGGGAGGAAGAAAGGGGAGAACAAAGAAAAAAGGCTCAACAAACAGATGATGAAGAAAAACTCGCTGGCATGGAAAGGTTTCAGGATCATCATCTTGCCATTGGCCAACCACAAATGCAGGTTCCTTGAGATGAGGTAATCTGTGCGACTCCTTCCCGGCTCACTCCCTGCGGAGAGCAGAGAGGAAGAGCTGCCGGGGGCCAGTGTGAGAGACAGCAGGCTCGGCCGACCATCAGAGAGACCAGCTGGTGGAGGGCTCTGCGCTGGGTGTTCCCCGGGATGAGGTAGGGCTGGGAGAGCAGTGGGAGCTGCTGCTGCTGCTGCAGGAACTTTGGGTGCTGGAGCCTGCAATGAGATGGACGACTGGCTTCTGGGCAAAGAGCACTCCTGCAAGGCACACAGAGGTAGAGAAGGGTTACTGGGATTGGAGGGTGGCACGGCTGAGGACAGGCACAAGGCAAAGTACCCAACCCTGAAAACCTCATCTTAACAGAGGACGCTCCATGCAAGACAAGAAGGCTTGGAGATGAGATATAAGAGGGAACCCCCTGGGACTTTTTCAGGCAGTCTCTGTCACATGGATGTTTCACTTAGAGAGGACCAAAAGCCAAACAGCTTCAACACTTTTAGAGGATAGAAGCAACTTTCCGTCACTGCAGTGCCAGGCCTCCTGCTTGGGCTTTGTGTGCCACCTGCAGAACTGGAATAGCCTGAGCAGAGGTCAATGGGGGCTACAATTCATACTTCCCAGAGATGGGGAGGATCAGGAGAGGAGTGATATTACTCCTCCCTATTAACACTTCCATAGACGTCCCTCCCCTTAGATTTAAAAATACTAACAACCACCACCACAAAGGCAGGCAGTCATCATGACTACCTAGGGACACAAAAAGAGAACAGAAACCATCTCCTTGTGAGCCTTCTACACCAGACAGGCTGTGCGTGCTGGGCTTTGGCAAAGACCAGTGCCAGAAGCACCCCCACCCTTCCTACCCCACTCCGTTCCACCAGCTGGGCCCTCTACCCATCCCCAGGAGTGGTTCCTCCTCACCAGCATAAATTGTGCCGTTAATCTCCACCGACATGTTAATACTCCCAATGCCATTAGGTGACAAATTCAGTGCTGCTGCCGTCGCCGAGTCTGGCTTATCTTCTTTCAAAAAAAGAAGAGATGCAGAGTTAGAGAGCAACTAACCCCTTTCCCTGCTCAATCCACAGGTGACCAAAGGTATACACAGACCTCCTAGTATCTCCTCTTTGGTGAGGAAATCCCCACGCAATGCCCATTTCTACTCCTATTTGAAGTCTACAAAGGTGTTGAAGTGCTTCAGTGTGAACTGAGCATCAGCTGGGAGCCTCCAGCAAATCTCTCACCGACCCACACACCAGAGGCCCAAATTAACACTTTCTCCACAGAAACGCTGCCAGGATGCGAAATCAGAGACTTTGATTGATTGGGTTGTGGCTGTGTTTGCAATAGAGTCCTCTCCCCCTCTGCTGAAGGATGTGGATTCTCAGGGAGCTGGCAGGACCCCCTGTCCAGGGCACAGGCTGCAGCAGCTCCAGCAGCTGCTGGAGGGAGGGGACACAGAGGCAAAGACTTGCTTGGCCAACCCCGCAGCACCCATGAAATCTGGCTTGTGCCGTGTCCTCAACCTGCAGGTTCCTTTCTCAGCTATGGTGGGTGAAATGTCAGTGCAGAGCAGGGGTTACGTTTGCATTGATCTTTACAGGGAGATGAATGTCAGGGTCTCCTGGATCTCCAACCTGAGTAGTCTGAAAGTGTGAGGGCCAGAGGGCCACAAATCTGATGGTTAGAGCACCTCCCCTATGGAGAAAGGCTGAGAGAGCTGTGCATCCTGGAGAAGGCTGTGGTAGGAGACCTTAAAGCAGCTTCCCAGTACTGAAAGGGGCTCCAGGAAAGCTCTTGATCAGGGAGTGCAGGGATGCAATGAGGGAGAGCAGTTTTCAGCTGAAAGAGGGGACATTGAGATCTTAAAAAGAAATGTTTTGCTGTGAGAGTGAAGAAGTGCTGGCCCAGGTTGCAGTGGTGGCTGCCTCATCCCTGGAGATGTTCAAGGCCAGGCTGGATGGGGCCTGGAGCAACGTGATCCAGTGGGAGGTGTCCCTGCCCAAGGCAGGGGGTTGGAACTGGATGGGCTTTGACATCCCTTCCAACCCAAACCATTCCATGTTTCCATGTGAGCCTGGGCTGCAGGGCTGCTTGTCTGCAGGCGCTAATGCGTGCTAATAGTTTGTACAGCCGTATCATGCCTACCAGCCCACCCGATGTTGGCTTTGGGGCAACAGGCTATTAAAACAGAAAAGAGATCACGCCAACAGTCTGCTCAGGCCCTAACATTGCATGTACAACGTATGGATTTAGCTCCTTTGAAGTCCACCAGGACAGCAAGTCTACCATCCCCATAAAGAATGTTAAGGGTGCAGTTAACCTAGAAGTTGCTATCAAGCTGTGCTAAGCTCACGCGGTGCTTTTTGAAACCCTCCACAAAGCACAATATAATTTTTTAAGTGCAATCGTGAACATTAGGGCTTGGAAGACAGGACAGACTTGTCCACAGTCACCTAACAAAGGTGGGAACAGTACTGAGTTCTCAGGGCTCAGTCCTTATCCTGATACCATTTGTAGAGAATAATGTTCCTAGCATTTTGATTCAGGAAGTTGATGGTGGAGAGAAGGTGAGATGAGAGGGAATGAACATTACTTGATAAAATTTGTCTCCCCTTTAACTATTTTTGTTCAGGATTTATGTAAATGTGAGATTCAGGACACACAGCTATCAGGAATGGTGAAGTAAAGTCCCAATTCCAAGCTGCTGTTGCTTCAGTAAGGGACTTGCCTTGACCCTTTGCCATATATATTTCTCCATAAAGCATTTACCAGCTTCACTAGCAAAGGCCTCAAGAAAAACTCTCCCCTTTCTTGTACGAGCTGCCAAACTTGCCTAGCCTCACACCCACATCCAAAGGTACAATTAACTGGGGGTCTGAGACCTTTAATTTTAATGGATCAAAAGGTCTGGAGGAAGCAGTTGTTGGGACTGATATTTTCTGAGGCTTTGCTGTCCCATGAAGTGCAGCCCCCAGGACAGGTAAGGGAGCCACGGCACTTAATCAGCTTTTGAAGCCACTGTATAACAGTTTTGCTTCTGACAACGTGACCTTTACAGGGCGACTCCCCTTTCACAAAGCATTTCAGGAGCACATTTCCCAGGCCATGAGTGCTGCTTATATGTGACCTTCTAACCCAGTCATCCAGGAGTTCTCTGCCTGGAGGCTGTGTGTGGGCTTGCAGCAGATGGTGGGAGAAATCACCTGCCTTGCCAGAAGACCTGGGATGTGCAGAGGTCCCTGCGCCTATGCAGGTCTTTGTGGCCTCCTCATCACACCTGAATCCTAAAAGCTGGGCAGCTCTCTCCTGCAGTTTGCTACCCACAGAGAAAAAGCTGTTAGCTCCACCTCCATTAAAACTGTTCCTCTGCAGGAAAGGAGGGAAAATCATTCCCTGCAGCATGATGGTGGCATGAGGCTCAGACGAGAGCAGGGGATAACTGAGCATCTGGGACAGGATGGGCTTCATAGAATCACCAGATTGGAAGAGACCCACTGGATCACTGAGTCCAATCATTCCTATCAAACACTACACCGTGTCCCTCAGTACCTTGTCCACTCCTGCCTTAAACACCTCCAGGGAAGGTGACTCAACCACCTCCCTGGGCAGCCTGTTCCAATGCCCAATGACCCTTTCTGTGAAAAACTTTTTCCTAACGTCTAGCCTAAATCTTCCCTGGCAGAGCTTGAGGCCATTCCCTCTTGTCCTGTTCCCTGTCACTTGGGAAAAGAGCCCAGTTCCCTCCTCTCTACAACCTCCTTTCAGGTAGTTCTAGAGAGCAATGAGGTCTCCCCTCAGCCTCCTCTTCTCCAGGCTAAACCCCCCCAGCTCTCTCAGCCGTTCCTCACAAGGCCTGATGCTTCCTCTCTGAAAGCATCTTACTGACTGACTGCAGAGCCCTAGGGCTGCCATTGGCTGGTACCCAGCGAGATAATCAAGCCTGTGTGTAAAGCTGTGTTTGACAACCTGCACTGAGAGCAGTGCCCTCCCTGCTGCCAACTGCAAAGGTCTTTTGTGCATCCAGAGGTGCTGCTTACCTTTGCCATTGATTTTGATCTTCATGGGGATCTGCCGTGCCATGCTGAAGAGGTTGCGCTGAAGAGCCTGCTGGACAAGCCGCTGCTCCTCCTCGCTCATTCGCGAGACCTTCTTCTCTGGAGGCTCTCCCGACTCCAGCCTCTCTCTCAGCTGCTCTAGGGTGGCTGTTCTTGCTGCCACAGTTGCCTGCTGGCTAGCCAAGGTCACTGGCACAGCAATACGATTTGGCATGGACACAGTCAAGGGCACACCGTCACCTAGAAAAGGAAAGAGTCACTTAATCCCTCCCACAGCCCTTCCTAAAGCGAGAATGCAAAGGTTTAAACAACAGGCAGGATATTCCACAAATCCTGAGCCACCCAAGCCTCACTACTCCCAATTCCAAAGTAGTCTAGGGTGGATAATAAAACGGACAACAATTGTGTTTCTGTACGTGTGCCTCTTAACCCAGAGTAAAAGAAGCCAACCTTTTCTGACTGCTGCTGCTGGAGACACCCGAGGATTACTGGTGCCACTGCCTGGCGCAACGCCGATGATGGGGAAGCGGATCTTTGGGGAAGACAAGAGGGAAGGAGGCCCTGTGGTGGTGGGCGAGTAGCTGAACAAAGAGGAGCTGTAGCTGGGTCGCCTGCCTTCCCGCCGGTTGCCATCGATTGCGGCCTGAAGCTCAGCAGGAGAACTGAGGGATTTCTTCTCACACTCGTAGGCGTACAGGTACTTCATATACCTGGGAGAGAAGTGAGCAGAGAGAAACTCAAGTAGGTTTCTCAACAAAAGGTGAAATTATAGGCTGCAGCACCAAGCACTGTGTTCAGGAAGACTTTCAGATGGATCTGCACACCACAACTACTGATCTTCTTGATTTGATAAGCACTGAGCAGCTGGATAGGAGGCACACGGTTACAGATCCACAAGGGAAGAAAAAAGTCATCCAGAATTCCTTTACAACCAGGATACCACTTAACATTGTAAAAATTAAGACCTTGTACCGTAACACATAGAAAGAAGGAAGAGTAAGGTATTATCTTGCCCAAATCACTTGCACTGGGCAGCCCCAAACCTGATCACTCTCACTGAATTCTGCCACACACCTTTGCAGGAGACATCCAAAGGCTGCAGAAATGGCAAGGAGCTTCTGTCGCTCAGACTCAGGGTATTTAATAACTTTCAGGAAATAACTTTTATGAGCCTGCATAAGAGCTGGCTGTGGATTCCCAGAGCTCAGCCTTCTGTGCTCTAGTCACTAAAGCACGGCTTTACCTTGCTGCTTCAATTTTACAGTAGGTTTGTTTTCACTATCCTTTCTCTGCTGTGTATCCTACTTTTCCTGCCTCTTTTTTTTGCTTACCTAATCAAGGCAAGGCACTGCAGGTCACAAAAGTAATCCTTGCTCAAAGTGGGTGCTAAATGCAGGTCTCCACGATTTGGTAGTGATAACAGACACTAATAAATGATAAATGATGAAGTTCATTCTCAATGCATACAACTCAGGGGCCTCCCTCCCTCCTCACTGTGCTCAGTGCTCTTCAGAGCCAGCACAAGACCCTCTCCTTGCCTTGAGGAGTTTAAGCTTGGAAGAGGTAAGAAAGGCACAGGATAGAGGGAGGAATTTAGGCTGGACATTAGGAAAAAATTTTTCACAGAGAGGGTCATTGGGCATTGGAACAGGCTGCCCAGGGAGGTGGTTGATTTACCTTCCCTGGAGGTGTTTAAGGGACAGGTGGACGAGGTGCTGAGGGTCATGGTTTAGTGTTTGATAGGAATGGTTGGACCCGATGATTCAGTGGGTCTCTTCCAACCTACTGATTCTATGAGGTGCAGAGCACAGCAAACAACTTGATGGCATATTGGGATTGAAGGGATGAAAAGGGAACGAGCTCAGGAACAATCACTACAAGAGAAGGAACAGATATAGGAAGAACTGCGAGCCTTTGGTGAGAAGGATAAAGAAAGCAATTTATCAGCTCCTCCCTGGCCACAGAGTAGAACTGAGTCTTTCAAGATTTCCACCCCAGTCTCCACTCAGTGCTCACACCCTTGCACCTTCTGGACTTACTGGGTGCGCAGCGTGAATGCAGCACTGGTGATGGAGGTGGGCAGATTAAGGCCTTTGGTGATCTCCCGCCAGATCTTCTTGTTGATGATTTCCACCAGCCCTCCCTTCTCAGTCACCAGCTTGTACAGCATGTAGAGGTCCAGGATCTGCTTTGCCATGATGGGGATCCGATTGATGGGAGTTCCTGTGGGGAAACAGCAGGGAAGGAAACGTGGAGTCAGAGAGAAAATGAGGCCCAGGAAATCAGTAGATTGGGGTTATCGATTTTCTTTCTAATAGGAAATCCAGGCAACTCTATTTGTAGCCTGACTTAAGGCCTCTCTACGGGTGAGTAAACGAGCCAGAGAAGTGCAGCTACGTGGCACGTCCTTTTCATGAAAAATCCTTTCCTGTGGGCAAAAGCAATTATCAGACAAATAATAACCTGCAGCTAAGAGCGACTTGAAAAATAGAAAGAGGGGAAGTAGGGACTATTCAATCCTAGGGGCGAGGGAGCAGCACAGAGGAATCGTTTTTTATGAGCTCCCAGGGCAATCTCAGATAAAAATCTGTATTGCTTGTGCTCAGGAAGGGGCTGAGCAGTCAGGCAACTCGAGCTACTCATGCACTGGGATTCAGCTCCCTCACTCTGCAGGATTTGCTTGGGAACAGTGATAGAAAAGGGTACGTGACGCTTGAAAGCATCTCCTTCCCCTGTACATACACCTCTATCCTCCCTTCTGAGCATATGCATAAGGTATCACTACAGCTTCTGCTCTCACAAAGCATTTTCCTCCTCCCATTCCTCTTGCCTGAACACACTCACAAAGGACAGGCCAATAAGGCCAAACGTGCACCTTGGGGACAACTGCAACCCAGCTGCCAGAGCAGTAACTTGTTGCGAGTGCAGAGAAGCGGTGGTGACGGTGGAGGTGAACAAACAAGGTGTGTAACGGAGCATGACAGCAGCCACCACAAAGCCAGGCATCCTCACGGATGCCAGGAGAGGCACCAGGCACCCAGACATTTCTTGGAGCTCAAAACAAGGCGCTGCTCTATCTTTGTGAGCTCAGGGCAGCTGCAGCTCCATCCTTCTCCAATTTTGCCATCTTGTGGGTTAACAGAGATAGGGAAATCTGATTTTTTTAACCTGATAGCACCCTTTTAGCAGCACCTTAACGCGATAAAGCACGCAGGGTTTGCAAAGGTCAAACTAATGAGATTTAGGCAAGGCGAGGAAGAGGGGAGAAAATGCTGATGTAGCAACCCTTTTATTTGGCATAGGAAATACTGTCCTGGATCAAAGAGCCGTCCATCTGAGGTCAGTATCCTGCCTACCACAATGGTCAGCCCCAGCCCTTCCAGGAAAGCCTGTGAAGCGCTGTAATGGACAATTATGGAATACCCAACCCACAGGGGAGACTTCTGCCACTGCTCATCAGCCAGCGATCCGGTTAATGCCCCGAAGCAGAGCAGTTTATGGCCCTTATAAATGGGTTTTATTCTGTTTAGTGAAAAGGAGTTCAGCTCAGCTCTGCAGATGTCCTCATTATACATGTAAGTGTAATTTTTTTTCCTCCTCTGTCTTTTCCTTTTGAAGCCTGTTATGCATTAGCTCATGGTACCAATTCCCACAAGTTAATGAGATGTGGGGTAGAACAAGTAAACTTCTTCAGCTTTCAAAGGGTTGCCTTCAATCTCACCAAGTTACAAACTCTGAAACTGTAAGAAAACATAAAAAGCAACCTGATCAGGCTTGGTTTGCACGCTCCGTCATTTTATATCCATCACATCCTCTTTTTCCTTGCCTTGTCTAAACAACCCCTTCCCTGTCCACATCAGAGAAGACCACAAAGCAGTAATTTCACAGACTGCATCAGATCCTCTTCCTGCATTTCAGAGCCGGTCGTTCCCTCGGGGAGCAGAGATAGAGATGTTTCCAAACTGTTCAAACGCACCGTGGCTCTGCACAGCCTGGCTGGGAGCTGGTCCCTCCCAAAGGCCAGCCTGTGTAAATGCAATCATCAATTTGCTTCGGTTTTAACTCCGCCACCATTTTGTTTCGGGGTGTTGTTGCAAAGAGTAAGTGCACACTCACGGTGTTATTTCAGGCAAGCGGAGGACTGGGAGTAATCTTCTTACCAGCCCAAAGTTATCATTCATCAGCTGAGCCACAGTAACCATAATCACACCCACAGCCCACTCCAAATGAAAAGCAGAAATATATTGATCTCGGAGATCTCTAGAAAGAGCCAGGGGTGGGTTTGTTCCAACCTAAAACTCCCTTTCTGAAAGCTGGGGTGTTCGAGTGGCACCGTGTTGCCAGCAAAGGTGTTGCTCCACCAGGGTAGGATCAAGACCCCTTCAGCAACCCCACACCACCCAAAGCCACCCACCTCTCCCCAATCCAATTTAGGGAAGAGCATTAACTTGTCCCAAGGAGACTTTCACCCGGTTCTCCTTGGACAGTGACCAGATGGAGAGTGAAAGGGAAGGGTCTTGGATAAGGCTCCTCAGGCAAACAAGTCACTAATACAGAAAGTATAAGGAAACCTCTATTTTTAATACTTTCCATTTATCCTAAGCATAGGGTACCTATTCTCTAGATCCTCCCATTGCAGCATTTGAAAAGGTACACAAGTATATTTATCCAAATGAACCTGTGAAAGGCACAAATGCTCTCTAAATCAGTAGGAACTAAAGGCTTCAACCTATTTCCAAGAGAGTTCATAGCTGGGGTAGAAACAGCAATCATCCCTGACCTCCCCCGCCTCATGTTACCACCCCTTTGACACCTTCCCTTCCTGGAGTTTGCCTTCAAACAAGGCTCACAGACCAAAGTGCCCTGAAATTTAATTAGTAGCTTTATAAACTAAGCTAAAACCTATAGGGTGTTTTTTTTTTGTCTCCCCATAAAACGTCTTTATGAAGGCTGAGAAACTTTACAGCAGGGACAAAACTACTTCTACCCTTCTTCCCCTTAGAGATACAATCATTTTCTTCCTCTGCTTTCTCATCGCTCCAAGCAATATAGAATCATGGAATGGTCTGGGTGGGAAAGGACATTAAAGCCCATCCAGTTTCAACCCCCCACCATGAACTAGGACACCTTCCCCTGGGTCAGGTTGCTTAAAGCCCCATCCAACCTCATCTTGAAATCCCCCAGAGCTGTCAGTGAGCAATTTTGGGTTTGGATCTGATAAATTAACTGTACTTTTCAGAGCAAGCCAGGGCTCTGGGTGTTTAACAGGAGCCGAGAAGCACAGAGAGGTTGCTCTCACAACCCTCTCCTCCCCCCGCCCTGTTCTGAGGAAAGGCAGGGTGATAAAGTCTTTATTGGAAACCCCCAGCGCTCAAACAGGAAAGGCTGAAAAACGAGTATCATGGGACGATTGGATGCTGAAGCCGAGCGGATCCTTTCATAGGCGGCTGCAAGGCTTGTCAGGGGCCATGATGGATTACTGTCATCTGGCAGCATCAGGATTAATGATCCGGAGGTCAGAGGGGAGAATTCCAGAGGGAAAGGTCGGCAGCCGGGGGCACAGCATAAGACTTGTTGCCTTTTGATGGCAAACTCATTTTACTGTACTTTCAAGCTTCTCTATGCCAGCGGCACTCAGAATCGCTGTAGGTACTGTGCTTGAGAAGAGCTGGAAGTCTTGCCCAACTCCAGACAAGGAAGGGCAAGGAAGACAACTTGCTTCTCTGCTTAGTAATTTACTTCTTTTCCTTTTAGCATAATCCTCACTACAGAAACATGGGTCATGAATTTTGAGGTCCCTTCCAACCCAAATCATTCTATGATTCTACGGAAGTGGAACACACACACAGAGTATATACACATAGGGATAATACGTAGTTGATGAGCATGGGAGACCTTATGAAGACAAACTCCCACTACTGAAGACCTAAGAGTAGAAGCACAGAGCCTAAGGGTAAGAGGCTATAAGACTCCAGACAACCGACCTCCTTCGCTAAGTAGAAAAACTACAAAGAGGACAAAAAGCCCAAGAATGACACTGGAAAGAGAAGGAGGAATCATCCCATAGCTACAAGCTCTTGATTTTCCAAATGGAAAGACAGTTCTAACTACAATTCAAATCCCTGGAATAAGAGTTTCTCCAGAGGACACCTTACCATAGGTATAAACACCCTGTCCCTTTCAAGGGATACAAGCAGCCTCCTCTGCCAGGCTGTTTAACCCCATTCAAAAGCATCTTCTGTTTCAGGCAAATCTAACAGAAGCCTGAAGGACGCTCATGGATAGGTTTGAATGTCCCCTATGTCCCCTGCGCTGGAGAGGCAGAAGGAGCAACTGTGTGCTTTTCATCCTTCAAGAGCTATTTAAGAAGTGACTGAGGAAGCTGTAAACCCCAGATAATCTTTGCACAACTATTTTACATCTATTGGCAATGAACCAGCATCTGGGACATCGGCTGAGCCACCAGCACACGCAGGTTCTGCTCCCTTGCAACAACAGCCACTTACTCAAGCACTTGTTTCCTTTCCATCGAGTCCAACTCCCGTCCTTACATAGGACAACCCCAACATTCACATCGTGTGTCTGAGGGCGCTGGCCAAATGCTTCTGGAATGTTGCCAGGCCGTGATTGCTTCCCCTGGGGAGCTGTTCCAGTGCTCCACCACCCTCTGGGTGAAGAACCTTTTCCTAATGTCCAACCTAATTCCACCCTGACATCTTCCTGCCATTCCTGCTCTTATTGGTCACTAGAGAGAAGAGATCATCGCTCGCTCCTCCTCTTGCCCTTATGAGGGAACTGTAGCCCACAATGAGGTCTCCTCTCAGTATTTTCTCCAGGCTGAACAGACCAAGTGACTTTAACTGCTCCTCATACAGCTTCTCCTCTAAATCCTTCACCAACTTTGTAGCCAAGTCGTTGAAAGAAAACTCTGGACCAACACCTTTCTCCCCCAGACAATCATGCTGCCCAGGGTGGTTTTTTCTCCTGTTCTTCATCCTAGCTTTGCCAGACACCAGATTCTTCTTTCTGAAGAAGCAGACTTATATTGAACAAGGAAAACCACCTCAAGACTGTTCTTAACCAGATCACAGCAAATAAGTCCCCTCTCATTCTGCTGGGATTTCCTTAGCTTTGCGAGTCCTCCACGATGGAGATTCCCTGTCAAGGGCCACTCTCCTCTCCCGGTGCTGAGACATGCCTGCTGCAGGGAGTTCCACAGCCTAAGCCATGACTTGTCCTGCACGCATGAGACAAAGAGCAGTTAATTATACCCAGCCTGGAGCGCTACCTTTTCAATCACCTCCCATTTTTTTCCTATCCAATTTACTTTCAGAAGCATCCATTTTTTTAGTAAGGAACAAAGGAGGTGAGAGTCCCTAACATTTATTCTGCAGAGTGACATTCAAATTGCAATGACACATGCTCTGGAATGGAGAAAAAAAAAGGCATAGAGGGGACATTTTTAAGCCACAACCTGTACAGGTAAGGAAAGAGCTGCTCTTTCCTCCTCCCAGTCTATGTTCAGAAGAGAAACAATATCAAGACACCCAGGCTGTCCAGGGAGGTGGTTGATTCACCTTCCCTGGAGGCGTTTAAGGCAGGGGTGAACGAGGTGCTGAGGGACATCGTTTAGTGTTTGATGGGAATGGTTGGACTCAATGATCTGGTGGGTCTCTTCCAACCTGGTTGTTCTACAATTCTATGAAAAGGAGCAGGTTTTCCCAAGGAGGCTGGGGAAGTCCACAGTGATTTAAAATTATTTTGGATCAAATCTTGAACAGCTGTATTTGAAGGAAGACAGATTAATTACTTGGTAGGAATGATCTCCCCACTCTAACTCTACCAGGCTAAACAGAGGTAAAAATCACTCCAACAGCAGATCAGCAGCATAGGATATCAACTTGATATCAAATCACCTTGAACCCTGCACTGTCTCAGTTCCCAGATCACTCAACTCCTTTCCCAAGACAAACCCCGGAGCTGCCTGTTTAGCCACCTCAGCTCTGTGCAGAAGTTCTATTTGTTGGTTTGGTTTGAGTCTGTCCCAAGCACTCACTCAACACTAAAATAAGAAGCAAAGGTATAGGGAAGGGAAACTGCTTCTCCCTTCCTCTTCTGCGCCTGTGCCACAGCTCATCTAATCTCTCCCTACGCACAGCACTTCCACAGCAGGCATTCTCACCTCCCAACGGGAATGTCACCACCTGATCCGCCAGCCTGCAGACCATTAGACACTCCTATCAAAGCAGGAGCTGGGATAGAGGGTAATTAATCATGCTCTATTTGACAGGAGGCCCACTCCTTATCTGCACCCCTCAAAACGCCATCAGTTTCCGCTTCCCTCCTCAATAAGCAAGGCTGACAGCAGCCCCTTATCAGATTTCGGCTGCTGGACTGGAAGCAGCCCAAGTGGCATTCAGTGCCCCATTTGTATTAGCCAAGGCTCCAGCCACATTAACCTTCCCACACAGGTTGTTTTCTTCATCCCCGAAACGAAGATCCCACGGGGATTTGCTCTCTTGTACCCAGCTCAACTACAGTTTGGCTGCTCCCGACACAGCTGGGTCCAATATATTTGCTGTTACAAATTCCTCCACCAGATGTTGAATCACCATGGGACTGGCAGTGGGTTTCCATACACCTGATCCCTGAACCAAATGGACAAATGCTTCTCTAGGCAAAGAGGTACAAATAGAGAAGGTGACAAAGAAACAAGGGCACTTGGGGAAAATACAGGTTGGTGAGTCAGGCTGCACAATGGCAAAAACTGCAGCATCTTCATGCCAGATGGTTCCACCTTCTTCCATCCACCTGGATACCTACAAGGTCACCTCTTCAGCCTGGAGCCACCTCCACTGCCTGAGTGCAGAAGTTCCTTAATCCTC
The DNA here is from genome assembly GCA_033558105.1 of Coccyzus lansbergi. NCBI lineage: Eukaryota > Metazoa > Chordata > Aves > Cuculiformes > Coccyzidae > Coccyzus > Coccyzus lansbergi. The sequence goes on along the minus strand of JAUMJK010000733.1, from coordinate 474,308 downwards.
TGAAAAATCATAGAATCACCAGGTTGGAAGAGACCCACTGGATCATCGAGTCCAACCATTCCTATCAAACACTAAACCATGTCCCTCAGGACCTCATCTACCTGTGCCTTAAACACCTCCAGGGAAGGTGAATAAACCACCTCCCTGGGCAGCCTCTGCCAGTGCCCAGTGATCCTTTCTGTGAAAATTTTTTTCCTAATCTCCAGTCTAAATCTCTCCTGGCGGAGCTTGAGGCCATTCCCTCTTGTCCTGTCCCCTGTCACTTGGGAGAAAAGGCCAGCTCCCTCCTCTCTACAACCTCCTTTCAGGCAGTTAGAGAGAGCAATGAGGTCTCCTCTTCTCCAGGCTAAACACCCCCAGCTCTCTCAGTCATTCCTCGTAAGGCCTGTTCTCCAGCCCCTTCACCAGCTTCGTTGCTCTTCTCTGGACTCACTCCAGAGCCAAGATGCTGTTCAGCTTATAGGGAGGAAGGCCAAAAACCACCCAAATCTAAGAAAGAGCTCGCAGAGACCAGAGTTTGAGACACAAACATCCAGTCTTTACAATGCCGGAGAAACACTGGACAATTTAACATCTCAGTCTTCAAAGGAAGTGAGGAACATCCCCCCAGCCTTGACTCCACCACTCTGCTCTGCACCCCCAGCAAGGAGCCCTAGGAAGGAAATGGAGCTGTTAGAGTGAGTCCAGAAGAGGCTACGCGGGTGTTCCAAGGGCTGGAGCACCTCCCGCTATGGGGAAAGGCTGAGAGAGATGGGATTGTTCACCCTGAAGAAGAGAAGGCTCCAGGGAGACCTTGGAGCAGTTTCCCAGTACTGAAAGACACTCCAGGAAAACTGGGAAGGGGCTCTTGATCAGGGAGTGCAGGGATAGGAAAGAGGGACTGAGATGAGATCTTAAGAAGAAATGTTTTCCTGTGGGGGGGGATGTGCTGGCCCAGGTTGCCCAGAGCAGTGGTGGCTGCCCTCTCCCTGAAGGTGCTCAAGGCCAGGCTGGATTGGGCTTGGAGCAACCTGATGCAGTGGGAGATGTTCCTGCCCATAGTGTTTCTCCTTGAAAGGAGGTTGTAGCAAGGTGTTGCTTAGGAGGAAAGATCAACACCTGTTGATAGGATGAGACGAAATGGCCCCAAGTTGTGTCAGGGGAAGCTTAGCCTGGATATCAGGAAAAATTTCTTTGCAGTAAGAGTGGTGAAGCACTGGTAGAAGCTGCCCAGGGCAGCGGTGGAGTCTCCATTCCTGGAAGGTTTCAAAACACACATAAGAGGTGGCAATTTGGGACACTGTTGAGTAAGTACAGTGATGCTGGGCTGACAGTTGGACTGGATGAGCTTAGAAGCCTTTTCCAGCCTTAACTATTCTATGATTCTTAAAGTGTTTAGGAACATGGAATAGCACATCCTCTGTTCCCTGCTCCAAAGGGCTCAAACCACTTAAAGACTACAGAAGAATATAAACCTACAACTTCACAAAAAGTAATTCCTTCCACTCTTTCTAACAGTATAAAAGGAAAAAGCCCAAAGTATTTTGCTGATCCCTCGGTGCTTACCAGTTGCACAAGACACTAAGTCATCATTTTCCTGACTCTAAGTCAGAATAAAAACATAGATGTATAAGAGGTGGAGATTTAACTGTGTACAAATCTAAAGGTCTAGCAGGAAAGAGGGCTTTGCCTACTTGCCTTGGACCATGCAGAAAAGACTTAGGCAGTGCCTTGAGTGAGTTTTCCACTGTAGAACATCAACTGTTATTTAAGGAAGTATTTGCCATGGCTCAGTACTAAGTAGGTAGCCTAGGCAAAGGATGCTGAGAATTTATGTCTACCAATATCTCATTTAGAGAACTATATCACTTAATTCAGATTCAAAAATGCCTCCACAGAGGTTCAAAGGAAGAAACCTGCAAAATTGAATCAGTAGGAGAATGAAGCATATTCCCCAGACAGGCATTTCATAAACATCACTTGGTCTACTGATAAAAGAACCCGTCACTAAATGCTTTTGTCAATACTGTGGATTTGTCGTGTTTCCACATCTAAAATGTGCAGACAGAGTGCAACAGCAGGAAAACATTAAAACCACACGTTCAGGCTCACAAAGCTCCTTCTATGTATATACACATAAAACCCCAGAATGGTCCAGCCATCTGGGAAAACCAAGGTCACACAGAAACCTTGAACAAAATTAGTAGAGCTGTACAATTGGAGACGTTTTATGAGGTCCTCACAAAGGCTGTGCTTAAAATGAACAAAACAGCTTCCCTTGAAAGGGAGCCTTTCCTAACACACCATAGCATGCAGTTAGGTCTCTTCCCCATCAACTCTTTTTTCAAGAAGAACATCTTGCACAAACACTGCTGATCCTTCCAGAGGATGAACAGTCCCACTGCTCCAAGTCTCTCCTGCCCAGTGCTACTGGAACACAAGGAGCTCAATTACTGGTGACTGCTTTAGCAGCTACAAGAGCCCCACCACTAACAGTCCTTTGTGATTTGGGGACAAAAAGCAATCTGGCCCGTGCTGCAGGGTGAACCAACTAAGATTTAGCTGCTGTTCATCACACCTATGCCTTCTATCACACACAAGGGAGATGGAGCCAAAATTTAACTTCACAGGATGACAGGAATCTGAAAAGAAGTGGAAGATGTCATCATCTCCAACACCGAGTCTGACCTGAGTTAAAGCACTTGTTTATCTGGCTACATCATAACAACATCACTGTCACTACTGTAAAGCACAAAACGTGGAGGAATACAGGATCACACTGAGCTTTTGGAGTGGATTCAGCTCTAGCCTGGGCATTTGGATAACTGAAAATCCTGCCCTCAACCACAAACTTTCTCCTCGTGCACCAGGAGGTTAAAAACATTCCTTCTGAGAAACCAGATCTCAAGGCTCAACTTGTCACAAGACACTGGATAGGTGATGGAGACTAAGGGAAGCCACTGTGGAAGCTGCTCATCCCTCCTCAGCCTGGGGAAGCCTTTGGTTAGAGACTGCAGAGGAGCTGAGAAAGGGAACGTGGAAGTGTTAATATGACAAGCAAGGATCATCCCTGCCGAGCTGCATCAGGTCAGCCCTGTCACAGCCCTGATTCAACATTAGTCCCACACACTAACTGCTCCCATCGGCTGCCTCCCCTCCTTTCCCCATCTGCCCCTTCAATCACAGCCACGGTGGGACCCATTCACCTCAACACATCCAAGGAATAAAACAGCCAACAAAGGAAGAGTTACAGCTTTCCTCTCATCTCCCTCTTCCATCATTATTGCCACTGAAGGGCCATTTTATCACTTGCAGCTGTGGTCATTCAGCGACAACCTGCTGTGCTCAGAGGCAGATGAGACCTGCACATTTGATCTGCATTAAGCCTGTTTCATGGCCTCACATTTCTAGGTACATTCCAAACAGCAGCACCAACAACTAAATCTTTTCATCCTTCCAACTACTCAGGAGCTCCTGTGAAATCCGTCATTTATCTTTCACATCACGCTCCTTTTTCAGTTCATCAATCTGTGCCGCAAATCCACCAGCCCCAAACAAGGGCCAGTGCTTCAGCTCCTCCTGGATGGTAGCAAAATTCCCATCTTTACACAAGTAATGTTTATTAGCAGAGCTGCTTTCCATCCTCTTCAGACACGAGGTGCAAATTAAGCAGCTCTTCACACATACTAGCTAAGAAACACAGCCCTTTGCTCTCAGGTGCAACAACCCCTTGGTTCTACCCACCTTCGGGGCACACTTTTTCAGAAGAAGGCAGCTGCTCAGCCCCTGTTTCGTTTCAGATGCTTGTTTGGCACATCAAGCAAAAGGAGGTGAAATGAAAGCCTGAATGATAACTTTGCTATGGAAGCTCTCAGATCCTTGAAGATCCCAGAATGGGACACAGTGGACAAGTCCATCTGCTCACCAGAAAACCAAAGCTCTGCTGGAAAGCAGGCATGGGAAAAGTGGACAGTAAAATTTCTGAAAAACTGAGTCAAAAGCTGATTTTCACTGCAGAAAGGCACAGCAGCTTTGATTAACACCTGGAGAGGAGTTGCCTCCAATAGCTCAAAGTATGTTCTCCTCTTAGCCTGGAGAAACTAAGCTCTCCAGAGTACTCCTGACAGTTTTTTTTGGGGGAAGCTGAAATACAAAGCAAACCCACAATTGCCTCGTACCCTGCAATCCAGTTCCCCAACACAGGGCCAAACATTTCCAGCCCCTCTGGCAGAGCGTTGTCAGCTGACAGCGTCTCCTCCATAGCTGCTGATTCATTTTCAGTCTTCCAGCGAGTAAGAAAACAAGGGACCTTCCAGAAAACAAATACACTTGGAAATGCCCAGATGATTAAAAGCTAAACTCCTCCAGCAAGCAGCTGGTGACCAGCTCAACCCCTGCACCGGGAATGTAACAATTATAAATAATTAAGAAGTAATAGGAAAGAGATACTGAAGTATTAAGCAGATTTCTCTCTGTGTATCTGGAGGTTTCTATTGCTGCCAATCACACCCTTTGGATTATTGTCTTCCCTGTCAGCCATCCCAGCCCTCACATTAACATGTGAGCTCAGGTTAACATTTGCAAGTGAACTAATTAAGGCTGGTTATGCCTCTGCACATGAAAGCCAGTATTATCAGCAAAACCCAGCTCTAATTTTTAACTGACCTGGAAGCATAACCTCCAACTGGAGAGTGAACATTCACACAGGTCAGCTGTCGGTTCTAGCCGTGCTAGGAAAACCAGACACGGATATGAGGAGCAATTGCAATAGCTGGACAGCCTTTCCTCTCCCTGGGATCTAGTCAGCCACAGAGGGGATGCATCTGAGGATGCAGTGCTCAAAAGACAACTGGGAAGACAACTCTCACTTCAGCCCAGCAAATGTTAGAATAGAAGAGACTGAGATGTTGCATCTTTATACTTCATCTCAGACTCTCATGGCACGACATGGCTGGTGACACTTAAGGCAGCCTCCCCTCCTCCAAATAAGCCTGACCTGCCTTGTTCAGTCCAGCACACTAATGACATGAGGAAGCAAAGGGTCCTTTTAATGCCTGCTCTTCACACCTACCTTCAGACTATTGTTGGGAAACAATGAAAAGGTCTATAGCACAATTTAACACTTTTTGTCAGAAGCATCTTGGATCCAAGAGTCTGTCTGGCCTGGCATGTTTGGAGGGATATGGGAAGAGAGGATTTACCAAACATATTCAGAGATGTATGTTTTAAACAGTACCACATTTTCAATATGAACAGTTTGCAGGGAGGGAACTGAACTTTGATAACTATGGGACAGAGAGACACTTCTGTGACATCCCAGCCAAGCTACTTCACACATGCCTCACCACTGCTGTGGCAAGGAGAGATGCAAGTAGCTGACACTACAGGAAGGAATGTGAGAAACTGTGCACATTTGTACTCAGTTACAGAAATTCACTGAACAAAAAGCTGACACATTGTGAACATACAGGAAAATGTGGCTTGCTGTGTGTTTTCCCAGCTCTCAGACTGCGTGCTACTACTCTGCGCAGATGGTGAAGGCATTCACACTCAGCTTCCACATGCTATTGAAATCAAACACGAGAAGATGCGTGATCATGCCACCTGAAGGGGAGAGCAGAGAATCCCCAGGGGTATTCAGCCCTGCTTCAAAATTCCCCAGGAAACCAGGCTTCTTGGGCTCTACAGTGCAGGGACAACATCAGCATTACGTGGGAGCATAGAAAAACAGTGCCAGGGAAATTAAGTTAGGGAGCAGAGGAGCTCTTTCCTACTGCGCTCCTTCTCTCCCAGGGCAAGTATTTCAAGTCTGACCACTGCTCTTCCACCAGTTCAAGGGCTGGATTTGTTCTTTCCAACTCAGGAGGGAAGAACTCGAAGGAGGGAGAACAGGAGGGAGAACTCGAAGGAGGGAAGAACAGCACCCGTCTACCCTATTTCACCTTCCTGAGTTCAAACCCATGTTTGCTCACCTCTCTTCTGCATGAAGATGAAGAGGTCATCCAAGAACTCTTTCCGTTCAGGATCACTATCCAGTTCGTAGAGCTGGAGGGGCAAAATAAAAACATAGGCATAATTCATAAAGAAGCAGAAAGCTATAGCAGCAATATTAGCATCTTCCAACAGTTCGAGGACCCTCTTTACTGTTTGTTTTGCTCAGCCCCTCAGTTACACATCCACACACCCTGAAGGGAAAGGGATTCAACTCAGTTAACAGTCCTGCTACAAAGCAGAGTTTGAAACCACCTGAAAGCAAAAGGGAAAAGAACTGTTAAGACTGGAAGGAAAGATGAGACAACCCAAAAAAAATGAAGGCAGCAGTGGCTCAGGACAGATCAGCGCTCTGCACCTTTGAGGCACCAGGGAGGTAAACTCCTCTGCAGTTTCTCCTAAACTTCTCTGCAGGTTCCCTCCTTCAGGGATTGGCATGTAAGTGACAAACTCCAATTCTCTTGAACGAGCAGATGAAAGGATAGAGTTTTCCTGTAACTACTAACAACCTGGGAGGAAAGGCTTCTCTAAAATAGGCCAAAAAGCCTTAAAAAAAATATCAGAAACAACCCTGGAACCCATTTGCTGCAGAAATCATTTTATCAAAAGTCTTCAAAGCCCCAAGCATTTAAAATGAAGTTCCAAAGGCAGCTTATTCCAAAGGAGAGGCACTATCCACTGGTTTTTCAGAAGGGACAGGCCGAAGTGTCATCACGCAGCTCCCTCTTGAACAGAAAAATCTAATTTGCATCTATCAGGAATCCTGAGAGGCCTCAGAGTGGCAGGCTGGAAGGTCTGGAGTTAGTCTCTCACTGAGATACAGGAGGAGGGAGTCCAGAAAAGGGCCACTATGATGATTCAAGGAAACCTTCCATATGAAGTAATGGTGAGAGAACTGGGTTTGTTCAGCCTTGAGAAGAGAAGGCTTAGGGGAGATGTTATTACAATGTACCAGTACATAAGAGGTGTCTGCAAAGAGGATGGAGACTCCCTTTTTATGAGTCATATGGAAAAGACAGAGGGTAATGTGTATAAGATGCTCCTGGGAAGATCTGGATTAGATTCCAGAAGAAATTTTTTCCCCATAAGAAGAGTTAAACATTGGAATAAAATCCCCAGGGAAGCAGTGGATTCCTCTACACTGGACATGTTTAAGGTTCAGCTTGACAAGGTGCTGGGCCACCTCATTTCAGCTATATATTACCTAAAAGGTTGGACCAAATGATCCCTGAGGTCCCTTCCAACCTGGCATTCTATGAAGATAAAATACAAAGCTGTACACGAAGAAATTAATTCCTTCTCTTGTTCGCACTGAGGAAGAATCCTGACACGGTCCAGAGAATTTTTTCACTGGTTGTAGCTACTCATGTGGAGCAGCTCAATGGAAAAGCAAAGATTCACTGGGAAACAGGATTTCAGCCTCCCATAGGTGTTGGTAGTCACTTGGTATTCATCTAGTCCAAAAAAAGAGGTCTTTTGGGCTCATTTCCTGTGAAGCTCTGTGCTTTCTCACACACTGAGCTCTGGGAAGAGAATGCAGCAGTGTATTTGCAGAGCAATTAGCTGCACCCTTTCAGAAAGAGCCAGCTTCATTTAAAATTAATTCCTCTGGCTGCTGTGACACACAGCTGTCGCATTCAAATCCACCACCACAGCACCGATCAGCTTCAAAAAGCAGAACGTTCTTCTCCCAGCTGGAGAAAGTATTGATAAAGATATTAAATGTTAAAAGTATGTTTGTGAAGTTTAAGTTCAAGCTATATTCCAGCGACCAAAGGCAACAAAACAGCCCATAATATCAGATCTATAGGCAGAAGGCCACAGGACAAAGTTTTCCTACAAATTCACTATAAAGGAATAGTGAATGCTCTGTAGTCTCAATCTGCCACAGATCAAGGGAAGGATTCCACAAAGTTATCTCGTCCCCCAAGCCCCCAGGATCAGACTGACCTTGGCAAAGTCTCGTGAAATTTCTCTTCCTCGGCATCCATCACCTTCATCGCTCCAGGTCACGTTGCCATTCTAGGGAGACAGAAACAAAAGGGTGAAACGATCGCCAAGGAAAGGCCTTGCAGACCATTCTGTATAGTCGGCAAATGTGCGTATTTAGGCACAAACATATAAAATCAGCAGCCAGAAGACTATGAAGATGGGGACATTTGTGCATTTGTCACAGCACACTGTCCTAGAGTCTCTGACACTCAGTCTGAAATGGGAAGTGCCATTTCTCCTTCCAGGCAACCACTGAAGGTCAAGGGAGTTTTTTCAGCTCAAAGATTTTTCCTGCAGAAATCTCAAAAAAAGTTGCCCTGACACCAGGGAAAGAGTCCTAAACACCTTCACCAACCACTTCCCTTCACCTGCTAAACAGAAGCATCCTACCCACTATAGCTAGTGCTTTGTTGTAAGCATAGAATGATCTGGGTCAGAAGGGACCTTAAAGATCAGCCAGTTCCAAGTAAGATCCAACACTAAACAGAGGTGCTGCTTTTGCTCTCCATGTCCATTTTTACCAAGCACACACCCCAGAGCCCCTAAAAAAAGTTGTTACCCAGGGATCCTTCCCTTTCAGCTCAACAGGTGACAGCCAACTACTCCTCTTCACACATGGAAATGTCCATATGGTCTCCCTCATCTACAGAACCAAAACGTGCCACAGAAGGAGGCAAATAATACCACTGGAACACTTCTTGCCACTCCAGGATCCATCCTCCCACAAGTTATTGGATGCGGATTTTCCACACAGAAATGGAAAGCTCAGCTTCGCTGGATTAAGGTTTGTTCATTCTTCTTAGGCATTAAAAGGATTACTCCAGTTAGGCCTATTTCATCATCCTGAAATGACCACCGGGGCTAGAAATCAGCAGAAGCACCTCTGGATGGCTCTTGATCAGGCAGCACAGGGAGGACGAAGAGGAATATTTGAAGCTTAAAGAGGGGAGACTGAGATGAGATCTTAGGGAGAAATGTTTTCTCATGAGGGTGAGGAGGCCCTGGCCCAGGTTACCCAGAGCAGTGGTGGCTGCCCCATCTCTGGAGGTGTTCAAGGCCAGGTTGGATGGGGCTTAGTGCAACCTGATCCAGTTGAATGTTTCCCTGCCCATGGCAGAAGGGTTGGAACTGGATTGGGCTTTGAGGTACCTTTCAACCCAATTCCATGATTCCATGAAATACCTTCAAGCATCTTTAAACCATAAACTTCATAAACCTCTGGTACAGCAAACACTCCAGAGCCACTCAAGGAAAGAGAACAGCCAAATCCACCCAGCTCCGACTAGCCTGTCCTGAATATAGAAAGGGGTTTCAGCTCAAAACCAAAGCCCAGGTGAATCGGAGAGCCGGTCCAATATCTGAAATCTTGGAGTCATCTGGCTGTGACACATACATTGAATTAGAAAGATGAATAGCTATTGTCAAGGCCAGGCAAAGCTACATTTCTCCCTTTAAAAAACCCTGCAGTGAGCTGCCCTAATGCCTGCTGATTTAGTTTGAGCCAGTAATTCCTGCTGGAAAGTCAATTATCCAGTGAGTCCCATCAACTGAAAGATATTTAATGGGGGGATTATTGCCACTTCTGTTATGTCAGCTGTTTATTACGGCTGATCAATTCCCAGCCCTCTCTAGGAAAAGATCCGAAGAACAGTTTTGATCACAGGAGGATTCATCTGGGTGTCCTTTGCTATGAGACATGAAAAACACAGGGTTTTTGTTAATTATGGTAACATTCTGCTGCTTCTAAACCCCACTGATGTTAAATCAGCAAACCTACACATGCACAGTATCTTCAGAAGGCAGCAGCTCTCTCCTGTTCTCAAGTTCACCCACTCCAAGGTGAAATGATCCCTAGAGGCCTGAGCTATTTTCCTCCCAAGTTTCTACTTGTGGTAGAACTCCAGAGAGCAGAACAGTTTAGGGTATTAAACTGGGAGCTTCAAGCAGCAAAACACTTGCTTTCAGAGGCAACTCGGATCACGCTGAGAGCTTATTCCACTACATTTGAGGAGATGGAGAGAAAAGAGAAGAGGGCTTAAAGGAGACAATTCTGCACTGTCAGTGGGTTTGAACTTGGTAAAATTTCCAGGAGCAAAGCTTTTCATGGGATTAAAGACTCTTTAGAAGTTTAGTTGAAGAAAAAAGTGTACTTGCAAAAGAAAGACGAGATCAAGGTTTGAAACAGAGAATAAGCAGGCTAAGGATTGGAGTCCTCAGCACAGGTAGGACAGGGATTTGTAAGAGCAAGTCCAGAATGGGCCACCAAGATCATCCAAGGGCTGGAGCACCTCCAGTAGAAGGACAGGCTGAGAGAGTTGGGGTTGTTCAGCCTGGAGAAGAGAAGGCTCGAGGAAGACCTTAGAGCAGCCTACCCATAATGAAAGGGATTCCAGGAAAGCTGGGGAGGGGCTTCTGATCAGGCAGTGCAGGGATATAGAATCATAGAATCGCCACATTGGAAAAGACCCACCAGATCATCGAGTCCAACCATAATCCATAGGATGAGGGAGAGCAGTTTTCAGCTGAAAGAGGGGACATTAAGATGAGATCTTGTGAAGAAATGCTTTCCTGTGAGGGTAGAGAGGCCCTGGCCCATGTTGCCCGGGGCACTAGTGGCTGCCCCATCCCTGGAGGGGTTCAAGACCAGGCTGGATGGGACTTGAAGCCCCTGATGCAGTGGGATGTGTCCCTGCCCGTGGCAGGGGGTTGGAACTGGATGGGTTTTGAGGTCCCTTCCAATCCAAACCATTCCATGATTCTATATGCACCCTGCATCCCATGCCTACATCCCAAGAGCTTGAGAGCAGTCATACTGTCCCCCCAACTAGGAAGCTAGTGAAAAGGAGTTTAAAGCCAGCTGAATCCATCAGTGTTTTGCCATATGTCCAGTAAACTGGCTGAGCTGGATATCACCTGGCATGACACAAAGCAATCTGAGGTGAGAGACAGTGGACAGTATTAGTGTTTCCTCCTGCCACAGCCGGTGAGGTTTAAAGCCAGGCGATGTTCCCCATGTTAAGCCAGCAGAAGAGATAAGGATACTTCTCATCCACTTTGGTGTAGAACAGCAAGGGCACACTGAAACGACACAGGAGGAGAGAGCCCACGTTTGTTTTGGGTGATGGAGTTAGCGAAGGCTTGGAATAGCATAAAATGTCAGCTCAGCAGCTGGGGAATAAAGCCTTATTTATTCAGAGAACATAGTACAAGCACCGCCAGGCACTTTCCCAGGCCTCCGCTTTGATCCCCAGAGACTATTCTCCTCACCAAAACCTTTGGGTTCATGCCAAGGCTATGACCGAAGATATAAAATATTGGAAGTGGTCGGAGCAGCAACCGGAGCACAATCGGAACAGGTAAATCAGTAAAGAGTTACTGCAGCAAGAGGTGCTCCATGTTTATAGAGTAAACAGCATTTTGCACAGCAAAAGCACTCAGCAGGAGCCTTGGTATCCACTGTCATTTCTATTCCTCCGAGGAAAACAAAGTTACCCTATGCTGAGAATTCCTCCTCCCTATAAACAGCAGGAACATGAGAAATCAATATATCCTCACAAGTCATTAAAAGACCTTTGTATGAGTCAGGAAACAGCAGCAGGAAGGAAAAAAACCACTGTTGGGTCATCCTCTGGGGAGAGTCCTGCCTCTCCCTCCACCCGTTTGTATCAGGGGAATGTGCTGATGGTTGACAATCAGCCCTCGTGTTACCACGGGTGAGAATTTCTGTTTCTTGCAGAGATACAGCACTGGCCGAGCTTTCTGCCTGGATACAGAGCAGGAGTGGGCTTGAAGAGGTGTCGGGAAGGGCTTGGTCATCTCTGGGGCTGCTGGCAGAGCCAAGTAGCCACCTCTGCAACGCAGGCACCTGAGAGGCCAGCAGAGCCCCCCCAGACTGCCTTCACCCCAAGAGGCTGCAGGTCCAGCTTCACAAGCAATTATATCTGGAGCTATTTTAGGATTACTCCCTAACCACCTGGAATATCTTATTAGAGGGAAGCTCAGATGTCCAGAGCAATTTTGGTTTCCAATCCCACACTGAAAAGCCGGAGTTAACCCTTAGTTGCCAAGCAGACAGAAAAGGAGATGACAAATGCTTTCCTGCTTCACCCAGCCCATTCTTTTGAGGACAAAACCCTTACAAACAAGCAGCCTAAACCCCTCTCTGCAGGACACCTACCTCTCAAATATCACCACCTCACACCAAGAGAAAAGGAAAGAATCAAAACTTAGTGCTGCATAAAAAAAAAAAAAAGTGAAGTATCAAGGCAAACAGATTGTCTCCTCCAGCTGAGCCTGCGTGGATCTCAGCTAGTGTGCAAACAGGGACATCAATGTGATTAAAAATGCTTCCTTTCCAGATCATTCCCTTCTCCACCTCCCCAGTTTCATAGGTGTTTGAGAGGGGCTCAGCTGAAGTCCAACTAAGTTTTACCAGGCTACAAAGCTGAATTTAAATGGCAAACTCTGAACTGGAGAGAACTCACTATAGAGTTAACATTTAAAAGAAAAGAAGAAAACACTTTTTTCATGAAACTCTCAATCCTTCTGCACCTCCCTGTAGCTCTGATAGAGGTTTTAGGCCAGAAATTTGCTGGAATAACCACTTAGGAACTAGGCTAAATCACAGAATCATTAAATGTTGCAATGCAAACACAAGCCCCTCCCCTACCCCATGGGTTAACTGAAAGCACCGAGTCAATGAAAAGGTACAGGGGCAGCAACTTCAGGATTATCGGAGAATCCACTGAAATTCCTTTTGTGGGTAGAGTTAAGCCTTAGGAAGTGAAACAGATGCTATTATAAAGAAAACTGTTGTACTACAAACCGCTGATAAGATCAAGACTACTGCCCTGAGCTGCAAGTTCTCAAGCACGGAGACCCAGGTTATAATTACCACATGCACAAGCTGCTCTGTCGAAACGGGAATAAACCCTTCCCGGCCTCCCTAATAACAGAGCTCAATTCAGTATCTGCAAGCTTCGGAGATGGGTTCTGAAAACACGCTAGTGACTTCAGGAATGGCAGGGAAGATGAGGAAAGAAAGGAAAAGAAGGGCCTGAAGTGAACAGATGAATTACTTGTGTTACTAGGTTTCTCCACTCTGCTCCCATGACCCAGTGACTGTGGCACCAATGTAGTCCTTTGCAAAACAGGGACCTGCTTCCTTATCCTTAAGGAAAAGTTAGTCTCTTTGTGAATGACTCCTATTCACAAATACTCAGAGGAATTAGCTAAAACGTCCGTGACAAGAAGATTTGTTCAGTGAGAAGAGAAATTCTCACTGCCACATGAGTCTCGGATTTACCCCAAAGTGAGAAAAAACACAAGTGTAGGAATACAACACATTTGAGCTCTTTCCACCTACTGCTCCAGCGTCAGCTATGATTTCCATAATTGGCACCGAAGGAGACAAGCTGCAACTATTCTTAAAGATATATTTAGTGACTGAACAACTCCTTAACCGAGCCCTTTCTTCCCCAGGATGCACACAAGCTCCTCGCTCTGTCTCCAGATATAGCACAGGCGCTGCAACACAGCATAACCTTGATGACGTCTATGGAATTGCTGCTTGGGATGAAGATCTCGATCCTGTGATGCCTCAAATACAAGTTGTCTGTAAGCTGCTGCCTATAGTCATTACCGTAAGTGCTTTCTTGGTTCTCTTCTCCCATACACTATTTGTTATATTAAACAAAACTGAGGCTTTGTTACCAAGACCCTGTGCTGCTCCAGCCACCAATCCATAGTTTAAGTCACACATTGGCACGAACGCCAAGTTAGGTTCTGCAGCAGCAGCAGCCTGACACAGGGTTGGATTTCCTCACAACAAACCTAAACCAGGAATTCAGGAGAAGTCACAAATACTAATTTAAGAATTAGATCTGTTCTTATGGAAACCAGGTTTCAATAAAAGAGGAACCAAACACCTAATGCTGGCTGTTAATGCAGAATTCTCTACCTATTACATCATAAAAATACCCAGTGATCCACATAAGGAATTAGAAACCCAACCCTTGCATTGGGCCCTGGATATCTGAAATAACTCCGAGGCAAAAAATGCAGTGCATGAAATGCAACTTCTTTATTCTTGGGACCTTCAACCCCCTTGGATTAATGAGTATCTCCTCAACGTGCACAACACTGGAGGCACATAGTTAAGGTTCTGGAATCTCAGCCACTCATTCCCAGACCCTAGAGCAAAAGCAAAGTAATTGTTTTAAGCTGACTTATCTTAATAAACACCGTGACCTTTGTAAAAGTTTAGGTCAGGATTTTCAGGAGTGACTGGTGATTCCTGAGCATCTAACTTGAGACATCCCCCAAACCCAGACCACAAATTGCTCTCCGAAGGTCAGGCAGCTGCTTTGTGGGGACTTACCTTGCTGCATTTAAGAAGGCACTAAATATCAGCTGATACTGAAAACCTTCGCTTTATTTTGCCATTCCACAGAGAAATGCACATACTAATGCTTGTGCTGCAGCCACAGCCTGACCAAACCGGTCACACACAAGTGGAAAAGGAACAAGTGGCAGCAGCCAGACGGCGGCTGTGGTCTTGCCTCTCCTACACGGCTCTTGGTGGTAACCAGAGATATCACCAAGCAATGAGAGAACCCATAGGACAAGGGCCCACACCCACCCAGCTGCTAAAAGCAACATTTTCATGAGCAGAATTAAAAACTCATTTTTCTTTGAAGATATACAGCCTACAACACCCTTGTTGGATGCAGGAGCCATGATGGACTTGCAGGGGATTCGAGCAAGTCTGAGGAGTGAGAGAACTAAGCACAACTTCCCCGCCCCCCTCACCCCCCCAAGCTCTTCTTTCGGGATTGCAACTCCCTGACAAGCAACTCCACTCCCTTGTTGTTTTGTGCTGACAGGATTCCCACCGCCCCTGTGTCATACGCTGAGCCAGCTCTTTTGTCTGCCAGCTTGTTCTACAATTATTTACTTGGCTGTTTGGGACCCAACAGGGGCTTCATCTTGCTGTTAGTTTCCATTTTCCTGCCATCTTCATGGCACATACCTTCCAGGCAATCTCAGCCTTCCGCTTTCACGAGACATTTTTTCTCCAAGGGCGTCACTTTGAGGAGAACAATCCACACTTGAAAGGAGAAATAGAAGTGACTTTTCCCCCTCTGCTGCAAGCCACAGCCATTAATGCATACCACAAATACTCGCAGAGCAGCGTGAGCTGGAAGCAGTGACGCTGACTGGCAGCAGCCTCCATCTCAAGAGAAGCTAAAAAAAGGCAAGTTCAGGAATCATTTCAAAAAAAATTGCAGAACGCGGGCACTTCTGCATTTAATCCTGTTTTTTCTGCCTAAACCAACCATTTTAAACAAAGACGATATTTTTCTCAGTATCTTTGAAGCATGCCTTGGAAATGAAAGCTTTCAATCACGGCTCTTGATCAGGGAGTGCAGGGATTGGACAAGGGGGAATGGTTTTAGACTGAAAAGGGGAGATTGAGATGAAATCTTAGGAACAAATGTTTTGCTGTGGGGGTGGGAAAGCCCTGGCCCAGGTTGCCCAGAGCAATGGTGGCTGCCCCATCCCTGGAGGTGTTCAAGGGCAGGTTGGATGGGGCTTGGAGTAACCTGATGCAGTGGGAGGTGTCACTGCCCATGACATGGGGTTGGAACTGGATGGGTTTTGAGGTCCCTTCCTACCCAAACCATTTAGTGATTCTATGACTTCAGTCATCAAAGAGTCCATTTAAGGAATTGTTTTTTGCAGCCAGGAGTCCACATGATGTGGACTGGAGGACAGCACAAAAAACTAGTGCGGTCTTAAGGCAACTGAATCTGGTTTAACTTGATGAAATCAGAAATGCACCGAAACAGCCTTTGCTGGCCCCTCTGGTTTGTTCCTGCCTCCGTGCAGCCCCCAGCTCAAACCTCCAAACTGCTCTACTGCAGTTAAATTTTTACTCCTCGGTATGCAGGCTCCACCAGTGAATGCAAACAAGCTGATCTGCAATATTTACCCTACTCAAGGTGAATATACTGCACCAGCATCACTAATGCTGGGCAATCCCGTGCCACAGCACTTCAAGAACATCATTCACCAGCATGAATACAGATCTATATTGTACCTTGCTGAGGCAGACCCTCCAACCAGTGCTCTATTTCAAGTGACAGCACCAGGAGACAGAATTTTGGAACGACACAGGAACCTGCCCACTTTTACCATACTCTTCCACCATCCACAACTGTCCCAGCACAGCACATCCCTGACATTGCTTTATAATCCATTTCTTAATTTGGTGTCCGTGAGTTTCTCCAATTCCATTCCTCACTGCTGCACTGCCTGCCTCCCCAGCAGCCAATTACATGAACACAGCACCAGGAGTGGTTTTTTTTTTTTCCTTTTAGTTTTGCTCGCTGGTGAAGCTTTGTGTACTTCGGCTTCCAGAATTAGTTGGCTTGAAACCAGACTAAGATGAACCTACTACCAAAATACTTGATTTCTGTTAAAACAGCACAAAGTAAACAGATCAGTACTAGCACACAGTGCACTAATTGTAGAACAGCATTATTCTCTTTGCTGTTCCACATCAGCTAAGACCAGATCTGGCATGCTTACAGCCATTTGCCTTATCAGAAGAGGGCAAATGAGCTAAGTATCAAGCCTATTAGTCTGGTAAAATCCCCAGGACTCTCACAAGATAAGCCAGCATTGCAATGAAGCACAATAATACATTTGTTAGCGCTCGCCGAGCTAGAAATAAAGACAGCCAAAGGCTAATGTGAAGTTCACAGAATCACAGGATGGTTTGGGTTGGAAGGGACCCCAAAGCCCACCCAGTCCCAACCCCTGCCATGGGCAGGGACACCTCCCACTGCATCAAGTTGCTCCA
The DNA here is from genome assembly GCA_033558105.1 of Coccyzus lansbergi. Classification (NCBI taxonomy): domain Eukaryota; kingdom Metazoa; phylum Chordata; class Aves; order Cuculiformes; family Coccyzidae; genus Coccyzus; species Coccyzus lansbergi. Next base: position 457,480 of record JAUMJK010000733.1, on the reverse strand, counting down.
AGCCCCATCCAACACGCCCTTGAACACCTCTAGGGACGGGGCAGTCACCACTGCCCTGGGCAACATGGGCCAGGGTCTCTCTACCCTCACAGGAAAGCATTTCTTCCCAAGGTCTTGTCTTAATGTCCCCTCTTTCAGCTGAAAACCACTCTTCCTCATCATATCCCTGCAGTGCCTCATCAGAAGCCCCTACCCAGCTTTCCTGGAGCCCCTTTCAGTACTGGAAGACTGTTGTTATAACCAAGTCCTGTCTGTTCTCCACCCACAGGCACGAATGAGGAAGTTTGCACCAGTCCTTCCAAATCCAGTAAATCATGAAGCAATTTCTCTAGCGACATCCCTTGACCAACAGATCCACTTCAGTCCCCTCCCCCACCTTGAGTAACTCTGTTTCTCAATCCAATCCCTCCTGAGAAGCAAGTACAGAAAAAAAAAAAGAGCAGTAATGGATTGCCTAATGCATCTCAGGCTCTAGGGCTGCTTCACCAATGGGCTTTATAGCACCAGTACTACAAATGCCATTCACCTGGCAACACTGAGGAGCTCTTGCCACCTGCATTGCTCTGAAACACCAAACTGGTAGAGTTTTGCAGAGACTGCTGGGCAGGAGCCTATAAGCCACACTAAACTGAATGGGAGAATAAAGCTTCCTGAGCTTTAGCAGTTCCTCCTTGAATTGCTGCCTGTGGCAGCATAAAGGGAATCACTGTGGGCATGCAACCAGCAGCTGGGGGGAAAGCCTGCCCTGAGCGCCCACAGCAAACTTCCCAACACCTCTGCTTCACCAGCAGCCACAAAGAAGCTCCAGCCTTTTAATTTCACGGGGCTTACAGGAGTGAAGGAAAACACAGTTCTGCTTTTGCCCATACAAGGTTTCTTCGCGTGAAGGACGTCAGCTGAAGGAAAACCTCCCTCTCTTCACGTGCCTGTAGAAATAACAACTAAGCCAATTTTTCCCCCCTTTATTTAAACCATGCAGTCCTCTAGCTCAACTCAATAGAATGGTTTGGGTTTGAAGGGACCTCAAAGCCCATCCAGTCCCACCCCTGCCATGGACAGGGACACCTCCCACTGGATCAGGTTGCTCCAAGCCCCATCCAACCTGGCCTTGAACACCTCCAGGGATGAGGAAGCCACAGCTTCTCTGGGCAACTTGGATCACACAACCTCAATACACAAAGCTCTAAGTGTCTCAAAATCTGCCCAAGTCAGCTCTGTAACAACACAGCACACAAGTGCTACATTAACTCAAAACACCTACTTACAACAAAGAAAAGGAATCTCGATTCTCTGACATTTATCTTACAAAGTGAATTAATTCTTCATTCAAACCCAGAATTAACCTCCTACCAAAGCCAAGCAGTAGTAAGCTGGTTCCTTCCTTCCCACACACAAAAAATAAAGTGGCTCCGCCTACTCACAGGATCAGTGGTAGGACTCACACGCTTCCCTGCCTGCGCCCCCCCCCCCCCCACCATCCAGAAACTCATCCACAGCTGCTGTATCCCAGAGCTGGGACACAAAGAGATTATAGATATCATTCGTGAAATAATTTGAGAGAGATGTTAGCAGGCAAGTGCCTGCACCAAAACATAAATATAATGCCACCCTGCTCCATTCTGAACAGCACAGCAGCAGTGAGAGAGAAGGCAAATGAGCCAAAGATCAAAATTCCACCTCCTCACAAAGGTCCTTAAGGACTGGGTTTCTATATCACCAGCTGGAAATCTGTACCTGTAAAGCACATTAAGTTCTTGTGAAACCACTCTATAAGGAAGAGCACACCAGGGAAGCATCGCTCTGTGCCTGCCTGGTTCTTGCGCTCTTTCCAAAGTCCTTGCAAGCAAACAGTGCTTGTAACAGGACACTGGGCTGAAGGAATCCTTGATCTGACTGGATATGGCTGTTCTTATTCAGAAGGAAGCAATGTAAACACTGACCTGTTTGAGCTGCTCATCCAACCGCCAGCTCTGGCGTCCAGACGGGGAACCGGAATATGGTTGCTTAGTAGTGTCTTTACCCTGTTCTTCTTTGCCCTGCTGTCCTCGATGATGCCCGGAAGCTGGAAGAGGATTAGAGCTCGAGGCCACTCTTTGGTTATGATGGGCAACTTTGGGAGGATGAAAATATTTCAGAGCAGAGCAGGATTCTTTTCCAGTCACATCAGCGCCATCCTCAAGATCACCACCTTCCAAACCCCCTTCTTCCTCCTCATCCTCCTCATCTTCCTCCTCTTCTTCATCCTCCTCTTCCTCTTCTGGCTCAGAATTCATGCTGCTCTGATCAAAACCCCGCGTGGCTCCGGCAGCAGGCGGGCCTCTGGTCAAGGGACCGACAGCAGAGCCCCCCGCAGCCCTGCCAGATGTGGCTGCTAGGACGGCCTGCTGCACGGCCAGCTGCTGGGTGTAGAGCAGCTGGGCTTCTCTCATCTGCCTCTGCTGTCTCTCTCTGGAATCCATCTGCAGAGGCGTTTGCTGTTTCTGCTGCTGCTTCTGCAGCTGCTCAACCACAGCTTCCAGCTTCATCCCGCAGTTTGCATGGCTGGGAAAAGAGGGGGGCGTTTTGGGCTTTATCTGGCAGGGTTCAAGCCCCGACCTTGAGAGATTGGCAGAATCTGAAAGATAGACAAATATTTGTCTGTATGAATATAAAATGCTTTCATCTTTTCCCCAGGAAGAGGATAAATAGAGTGCAAAGCCAATACTCTTTCCTGTGCAGGAGACCGTGAAACAATCAGCTTCATGTTTAACAGCCTCAGGCTCAAACTTGCATTCAATTTTCAGACTGTTTAATTGTATTTTCAAGCAGAACACATTTGCTACAACCTTGGTTTTAGAGACCCCAAAGACAGCAGCTGAAATGCGTTTGTCCCTGGTCCCAGCAGTTTGGTTTTTGGTCAGAAGCCTTCAAACCCTCCTTAAATAATTACTTTCGAAATGTTAGGTTTCAGATCTAGGATTCGGTCCTTGTGAAGCCACTACCTTAAAAGGAGACAGCTGGGATGATAAGCAGGACCATACTGCTATTAAAAATGGGCAGGAATTCATCACACACCAGTTCCCTCCTGGTTGTTTTACGCTTTCATTACATTAATACATTCTTTACATGTCTTTCTTTACGAAAACAACTATATTTAGCCGCTGTTTTACTCTTTATGAGGGTAAAAAGCAGAGACTGCTGTAGCCTGAAAGGGGTTGCTGAGTTCCAAGCCACTCGAGTCTCTGTTTCCCAGAGCTGCCAGCACATCAAGCCCCAGTCAAGCCCTCCCTTCGATTTTCCCAGCCGAAGGAGCCAGGAGCTTTCCCAGCTTTCCCTTCTGACCATGCTGAGCCAGCACTAGCCTCCTCTGGAGCAAAGACCAACAGAACAGACAGCAGCCGGGATCACGGCTCCCATCTACAGTGAATCCTAGAAAGACACCGCCGCCTTTAATCCCCAACCATTAAAACCAGGCTGTGTATTTTGGACTCTGTGTTACAAACCGGACCTGCTGACACAGATGGTCCTTCTCAGCTTTTTTTTTTTTTTTTTTTTAATGTAAAAAGATGCTTAAGCAAATCTAAACTTGCTCCCCCTTCAAGGTTCAGTGATATCAAAATACAGTCGGCTCAGTGAAACAAAGGAAAGGCCAACTACAAACAACCTCCGGAGGCTCCTGGCCACCTCCCACCACCCTGTTTACAACCAGCACCGTGCTATTCGAGCCACATACTTGAAAATCAGAGACTATTTCGCTAACACGCAGCTTCAAGGGGCTGCTCTGCTCTCAAACAACAAAGCACCTACCAGACAGCAGCTTTAAAAGTGAAAGACAGCTTCCCACACCACTAGCACAGCTCCAAGTCTTCCTCTAAGGTGGTCAGAGTGTGCCTCTCTCACAAAGCACCTGCAAGCTACCATACCCAACTCATTTTTCCTCTGCCAACTCTTCCCTGAGCTAAATAACAGCCCATCACTGAAATGAAAAGCCTGGTGGACGCATTTGCATTTTTATCTAGCAGGCAGCGGTGTAGCTTTAGCTTGCAAATGAAATAATATAAAGTGGATTAGCGGTTTGAATGTCAGGAGCAATAATGCATTACCTGGCAGCTGAAAAGAGCCTTAGGCTTGGTGGGAAGGCACAAAGCACCATCTGGCCGATCTCCAAACACACACGGGCATTCAGCAACAATGAACCGGTGAGGGTGTTGCAAGAGCAACCCTGAGTGTGGCTGGGCACTAGAGAGAACCTACAGCCCACACCTGGCTGTAGATGATTGTACCTGAGAGAGGCTGGGAGCTAGAGAAACTACAGCCCACACCTGGCTGTAGATGGTTGTACCTGAGAGAGGCTGGGAGCTAGAGAACCTACAGCCCACACCTGGCTGTAGATGGTTGTACCTGAGAGAGGCTGCAAGCTAGAGAAACTACAGCCCACACCTGGCTGTAGATGGTTGTACCTGAGCGAGGCTGGGAGCTAGAGAACCTACAGCCCACACCTGGCTGTAGATGGTTGTACCTGAGAGAGGCTGGGAGCTAGAGAACCTACAGCCCACATCTCAATGTACACGGTTGCATCTGAACACTACTGGGCATTAGAGAACTTACAGCCCCCAAGTCATAGAATCATAGAACCACCAGGTTGGAAGAGACCCACCGGATCATTGAGTCCAACCACAAGTGAAATGATTAAAAAAACCCAACCCACCCAGCTTTTTTGACCATGCAGCCACTCTCAATAGGGCTTTATATCCGAATAATAGAATCATGGAATCATCCAGGTTGGCAAAGGCCACCCAGCTCATCCAGTCCAACCCACCACGTCGACTATACCACCTCCCAAAGTGCCACAGCCACACAGGTTTTGAACCCCTCCAGGGGACGGGGACTCCACCACCACCCTGCCAGGGCCTGAGAACCCTGTATATGAAGGAATTTTTCCAAATAGCCAATCTAGTCCTCCCCTGGCACAACTCAATGTAAGAGAGCCTCCAGCCCACACCTTGCTGCACATGGTTGCACCTGAGGCGCGGCAAGGTGTCGGCTCTCCCGCCCAGGGGACATTCAGCAGGGCATGCAGGTAATCCACGCCTCGGAGACGTTGGCGATAATAAATGACTCGCTACTCAGTTAACACGCCAAGCAAACACACCTCGGGAGCAGCAACACCCTGGTATGCGGCGCCTTGCCTGGCGTTCTGCTACAGGTTACGGCAGGATTTGACGCGCGGCTGCCCAGGGTTTTCATCCCAGCCCAGCACAAGAACCTCACCAGCCTCCGGAAAGGTGAATTTTGGAGATAGCAAACACGCCCTCCGCAGTTATCCACGTTATTGGGGAGGGGCAGTCAGCTTATGGCGAGTTTTAAGCTAACGAGGAGACGCAGCACTTAGAGCAAATAACCACAACACGATAGCAGGACAGAGTTTAAGAGCACCGCAACCAGGTTAACAATGTTAAGCCATTCCATGTCACTCAAATCAGACTAATAACACCAAATCATGCCAGGTTTTAACACCCATTTTCCCTCAGCAAGGATATTCCCTCACTTTTTGCGTCCCTCCCAATAAAGGATTCTGTTTAAACTCTGTGTCCTCATGCCTTTGCGTGGCTTTTGATCATCGGGAGAGCAGTTTAGTTAAAAAGTCCCTCCATCTGCATTTAAACGAGCTGTAGTGAGGAGAATGCCAAGGAATAAGGTTTTCCAAGTAGAAACCACCTGGATGGGTGGAAAATCTGCAAAGAGTGGGACGAGCAGGGGGAGGGAAGAGGGTTCCCAGATTGGTGAATGACTCCACAACTCCTCACGGTTTTACTAGAGACCTCCGGTTCCCCAAAACCACCGTTAAAACCCCAACCCTCCCCCCACAAAGAGGACGAGTGGGGGGGCTGCATGCAGTGGCCAACCCCCTGGTCCCGGCTGCTCCTGAGCTCCAGAACAACTTCTCCTGCACCAGTACCAGCTCCATGGCAGCCCTCGCCCCCTCCGCCATCAATACCAGCTCCTCCCCTATCGGTACTGGACCCCCCCACTCCAGCCCCCGGTGCAGCCCTGAGCTCCCCCCACCCCCTACCCTGTCGGTACCGACTGCCCCAGTGCAACTCTGAGCTCCCACTACCTCCTACCCTGTCGGTACCGACTGCCCCAGTGCAACTCTGAGCTCCCACTACCTCCTACCCTGTCGGTACCGACTGCCCCAGTGCAACTCTGAGCTCCCACTACCTCCTACCCTGTCGGTACCGACTGCCCCAGTGCAACTCTGAGCTCCCACTACCTCCTACCCTGTCGGTACAGACTACCCCAGTGCAACTCTGAGCTCCCACTACCCCCTACCCTGTCGGTACCGACTGCCCCAGTGCAACCCAGAGCTCCCACTACCCCCATCCCTTCGCACCAACCCCCCTCCGGTGGCAACCTCCAACTCCCACCCACCCCCTCCCTCGTCGGTACTGGCCCTCCCAATGCAGCTCTGAGCCCGCCCCCTCCCCCCCACCCCTCATCGTTACCGCCCCACCGATGCAGCCCTGAACTGCCACCCACCTCCTCCTCCCCCATCGGTACCGGCCCCGGTACAACCTTAACCCCTCCCCCCCTCCTCAATTTGTACCGTCCTCCCTGCAGAGCTCCCATCACCCACTCCGGTGCAGTCCGAGCCCCCACCCACCTCCCCCCTCCGGTACCGGCCCCGCTACTAGCTCCTGAGCTCCCACCACCTCCTCTCTCGCCGGTATCGCCCCCTCGGTGCAGTCCTGAGCTCCCACCCCCCGCTCCCCCACTCCGGTACCGTCTCCCCAGTGCAACCCTGAGCTCCCACCTCCCTCCTCCCGCTCCAGTACCGGCCCCACAGCGCAGAGTTCCCACCTCCCGCTCCGGTACCGCCCCCCCGGGTACAGCCTGAGCTCCCTCCCCGTTTCCACTCCGGTACCGCTCCCCCTCTCCGGTGCAGCCCTTACCCCTACGGCCGCTCTGTGCCCGCTACCTGCCGCAGGCCCCAGGGTCGGCTCGCTGCCGCCTGGGCTCCGCCCGCCCCGCGGCCCCTCCTCGGCTCAGCCCGGCCGGACACGGCGCGGCAGAGGCGGTGCCCAGCACCGGAAGCGCCCGCCCGCCCCGCTTCCGGGTGCGGCCCCGGCAGCGGAAAGAGCACAGGCGAGCGGGCCGCACCCGGAAGCGCAGCTAGGGCTCGGGCAGCCAGTCAGGGGGCGCGGCTAGAGGCAGCTTCCGGTTCCGGGGGTATAAAAAGGCGGGCGAGGGGCGCGGCGCGGCACTCGCTGCGGGAGTGTGTGCAGGTGAGGGTGGAGGCATCGAGGCTCTAGCTCCTGGTCCAGCTGTTTGTCTAGCTGTTCTTGCTGCTGTTGCTCTACCTGTTCCTTCAGCTTAGGAAGTGCTTTGTGTTGTCCTTAGGGCCATTCTTTGTTTCTTGGGCTGTTGGGGATGGCATGTGAGGGAGGTGTTTGCCTTGGAGGGGCTGTGCTGGGCTTTCAAGGCCCCTAGGAAGGGTCTGTGCTTGCTTTATCAGCGTCTTCATATCTGTGTGTGCATGTTTTGGGGTAGTAAGGAGGGGTTGTTAAGAGAAAGAGATATAGCTTAAATATTATGAAGAAATTGCTTATGATGGGGATGGAGAGGCACTGGAACAGGTTGACCAGTGGCAGCTCTATCTCTGGAGGTATTTAAGGCCAGGTTGGATGGGGCTTTGAGCAGCTTAATGCAATGGGAGGTGTCCCTGCCCATAGCAGCAGGGTTGGAACTGGATGGGCTTTAAAGTCCCTTCTGGACCAAGGGTTTCTATGGTTATGGTCCTCTGTTCCCTCTCAGGTCCCTACATGTTCCACTTTCAGCACTGCTGTTAGGGCTTCTCAGTGTTTCACTTTCTTCCGGATCTGTATTGTATGGGGGAGAGCATAAGGCTTGCGTTCCTGTTGTGTTCCCTCTGAGGAGGGGCTCTGATGTCTCTGTGTCCCCATTCATCTTAGGCCTGATCAGCATGGCAGACGAGGAGATTGCTGCGCTGGTGGTTGACAATGGCTCCGGTATGTGCAAGGCAGGCTTTGCAGGGGATGATGCTCCCCGTGCTGTGTTCCCCTCCATCGTGGGACGCCCCCGGCATCAGGGTGTGATGGTGGGCATGGGGCAGAAGGACAGCTACGTCGGCGATGAGGCTCAGAGCAAGAGGGGCATCCTCACCTTGAAATACCCTATTGAGCATGGTATCGTCACCAACTGGGATGACATGGAGAAGATCTGGCACCACACCTTCTACAATGAGCTGCGTGTGGCCCCAGAGGAGCACCCTGTCCTGCTCACTGAGGCTCCCCTCAACCCCAAGGCCAACCGGGAGAAGATGACCCAGATCATGTTTGAGACCTTCAACACGCCAGCTATGTATGTTGCTATCCAGGCCGTGCTCTCCCTCTATGCTTCTGGCCGCACCACTGGCATTGTCATGGACTCTGGGGATGGCGTCACCCACACTGTCCCCATCTATGAAGGCTACGCACTGCCACACGCCATCCTGCGTCTGGATTTGGCTGGCCGTGACCTGACTGACTACCTCATGAAGATCCTGACGGAGCGAGGCTACAGCTTCACTACTACGGCTGAGAGGGAGATCGTGCGAGACATCAAGGAGAAGCTCTGCTATGTCGCCCTGGACTTTGAGCAGGAGATGGCCACTGCTGCCTCCTCCTCCTCCCTGGAGAAGAGCTACGAGCTTCCTGACGGGCAAGTGATCACTATCGGGAATGAGCGTTTCCGATGTCCGGAGTCCATCTTCCAGCCCTCCTTCCTGGGCATGGAGTCCTGTGGCATCCACGAGACCACCTTCAACTCCATCATGAAGTGTGACGTGGACATCCGAAAGGATCTGTATGCCAACACGGTGCTCTCAGGAGGTACCACCATGTACCCTGGCATCGCTGACAGGATGCAGAAGGAAATCACCGCCCTGGCACCCAGCACCATGAAGATCAAGATCATCGCCCCACCGGAGCGCAAGTACTCCGTCTGGATCGGGGGCTCCATCCTGGCCTCCCTCTCCACTTTCCAGCAGATGTGGATCAGCAAGCAGGAGTATGATGAGTCTGGCCCTTCCATTGTCCATCGCAAGTGCTTCTAGAGGGACTGCTGGCAGTCTCCTGGAGCGCTCTGTGCCTGGGCAGCCTCCTCCTCCCACCTCGGACCAGCGCTCTTCGACTGTTACTCACTGTCTGAACTCATTTGGGTAGCGATGCGTGTGTGTTAGTGGCCCGTTAGGCTGTAGTTCTCCCATGGCTGCTGCTCCTCCTGGTTCTCCTGGGCTTGGGGGCAGCTGGTGGCCATTCCCTTTTCCCATGTGGAGCTGGTAGGATGGCACTGAGGCTCAACCGGGCGCCTTTCCCTTTCTCACAGCTGATTCCACTGTAGGAAAACAAATAAACCCCTTCACCTTACAAAGTCTGTGAGATTCTGTTGCTTCCTTTCAGGGTGGGCTCTGGATCTCCGTGCTCAGAGTTGTTGAGGGTTTGGATGCTGGTAGAGAAGGATGTAGGGATGTTGGTTGACAGCCGGCTGTGTGTGAGTCAGCAGTGTGGCTGAGTGACCAAGAAGGCCAATGGCATCTTGACCTGTATCAGAAATGGTGTGACCAGCAGGCCCAGGGAGGTTCTTCTCCCTCTAGTCTTGGCACTGGTGAGACTGCTCCTCAAATCCTGTGCTCAGCTCTGGGCCCCTCACCAAAAGAAGGATGTAGAGGCTCTGGAGTGAGTCTAGAGAAGAGCAACAAAGCTGGTGAAGGGGCTGGAGAACAAGACTTAAGAGGAGAGACTGAGAGAGCTGGGAGTGTTTTGTGGGTGGATGAGGTACTGAGGGGCATGGTTTAGAGATTGGTAGGAATGGTTGAACTCAATGATCCAGTGGGTCTCTTCCAACCTGGTGATTCTATGATCTCTTTGCTGAAAGGGTTCTCGGGTGCTGGCAGAGGCTGCCCAGGGCTGTGGTGGAGTTGCCATCCCTGGAGGGGCTTAAAAGATGGGCAGATGAGGTGCTTAGGGATGGTTTAGAGGTACAACTGGGCTCGATGATCTTAAAGGTCTTTTCCAACCAAATAATTCATGAAAGCTGCCTGGTGGTGGACACTTAGAAAACAGTGTTTGGGTTAAAAGCCCTACAAATCACCTTTTAAAGCCGCTCTGCGCTGCTCAGGCCATTTTAAGAGCTGTCAGGGAGACGAGTGTGCCTGGTATGTGGCTCTCGCAGCCTTTCATGGTCACTTGGCTTTTTTTAGAACACAAACAGCTCTTCTTGTCGGAAAACAGCAGCGCTTGGCACCGGTGTCGGTGTCCAAGCGGCGACCGCTCTTCTCCTTTTTTGGGAGAAGCCGAAGCAGGCTCAGCTCGGGGTCCTTGATGTGCCAGAAGGTTGCTTACAAGCGGCCTTTTTTCTTTTTCTTTTTTTTTTTTTTTCCCCTCTCCTTAGAGGGAAGGATGGCAGCCGCTTAATGAATGGGGGTTAATTGGGAGGCGCTGGAGCCCCGCTGGACTCAGTTTCCCAGCAGGCCCCGCGCGGGAGCTGCACTTCCGCTTCCGGTTCCCGAGTTGCGGGGAGCGGAGCTTCAGAGCTACCGTCCCTCTGCTTACGGCTCCAAACTGGGGTGAGAGCCTCAACACGGCCACTCTCTGTCCTCCAGGCCTCCTGTCCCTTTGGCTGTGGCTTCAGGCTGAGGTAAGAACCTCAACGCTGCAGCTCTGGGCGCTCCAGGGCTCCTGTCCCTTTGATTTTGGCTCCAGGCTGAGCTAGGAGCTTCAGTACTACAGCTCTCGGTGCTCCAGAGCTCCTGTCCTTTTCGTTGTGGCTCCAGGGTGAGGTAGGAGCCTCAGTGCCACAGCTCTCGGTGCCCCAGGTTGGGGTAAGGAGCCTCAGCACAGCTGCTCTGGGTGCTTCAGGCTGGAACAGGGGCCTCAGTGCCAAGGATCTGGGGGCTCCAGGGCTCCTATCCCTTTGATTTTGGCTCCAGGCCGAGGTAGGAGCCTCAGTGCCACAGCTCTGGGGGCTCCAGGCTGGGAGAGGGGCCTTAACAACTTGGATTTGGGGGCTCCAGGCTGGGGCAGGAGCCTCAGTGCCACAGCTCTGGATGCTCCAGGCTCGGGTAAGGAGCCTCAGCACGGCTGCTCTGGGTGCTTCAGGCTGGAACAGGAGCCTCAATGCCATGGATCTAGGGGCTTTAGGGCTCCTGTCCTGTTGACTGTGGCTCCAGGCTGAAATAGGAGCCTCAACACCCTGGATCTGGGGGCTCCAGGCTGGGAGGAGAGCCTCAGCACCTTCGATCTGGGGGGCTCCAGGCTGGGCTAGGAGCCTCAGTACCACAGCTCTCAGTGCTCCAAAGCTCCTGTCCCTTTGATTTTGGCTCCAGGCTGAAGTAGGAGCCTCAGTTCCACAGCTCTGGGTGCTCCAGGCTGGGGTAAGGGACCTCAACACGGGTGCTTCAGGCTGGAACAGGAGCCTCAGTGCCATGGATTTGGGGGCTTTAGGGCTCCTATCCCGTTGACTGTGGCCCCAGGCTGAAGTAGTAGCCTCAACACCTTGGATTTGGGGGCTCCAGGCTGGGAGGGGAGCCTCAGCATGCGTGCTTCAGGCTGGAACAGGAGCCTTAATGCCATGGATCTGGGGGCTCCAGGGCTCCTGTCCCATTGACTGTGGCTCGAGGCTGAAGTAGGAGCCTCAACACCTTGGATCTGGGGGGCTCCAGGCTGGGAGGGGAGCCTCAGCTCCTTCAATCTGGGGGCCTCCAGGCTGGGGTAGGAGCCTCAGTACCACAACTCTCGGTGCTCCAGAGCTCCTGTCCTTTTCGTTGTGGCTTCAGACTGAGGTAGGAGCCTCAGTGCCACAGTTCTCGGTGCCCCAGGCTGGGGTAAGGAGCCTCAGCACAGCTGCTCTGGGTGCTTCAGGCTGGAACAGGGACCTCAATGCCAAGGATCTGGGGGCCCCAGGGCTCCTATCCCTTTGATTTTGGCTCCAGGCCGAGGTAGGAGCCTCAGTGCTACAACTCTGGGGGCTCCAGGCTGGGAGAGGGGCCTTAACAACTTGGATCTGGGGGCTCCAGGCTGGGATAGGAGCCTCAGTGCCACAGCTCTGGGTGCTCCAGGCTGGAGTAAGGAGCCTCAGCGCAGCTGCTCTGCATGCTTCTGGCTGGAACAGGAGCCTTAATGCCATGGATCTGGGGGCTCCAGGGCTCCTGTCCCGTTGACTGTGGCTCGAGGCTGAAGTAGGAGCCTCAACACCTTGGATCTGGGGGCTCCAGGCTGGGAGGAGAGCCTCAGCTCCTTCGATCTGGGGGCCTCCAGGCTGGGGTAGGAGCCTCAGTGCCACAGCTCTGGGTGCTCCAGGCTGGGGTAAGGAGCCTTAGCACGGCTGCTCTGGGTGCTTCAGGCTGGAACAGGAGCCTCAGTGCCATAGATGTGGGGCCTTTAGGGTTCCTGTCCCTTTGATTGTGGCTCCAGGCTAGGCTAGGGGACTCAACACAGTTGCTCTGAGTGCTCTAGGCCTCCTGTCCCTTCAGTTGCTGCTTCACTCCAGGCTGAAGTTGAAGCTTCAACACAGTGGTCTGTGTCCTCCTATCTGTTACCTGTGTGCTCCCAGCGAGACTCCTCCCCTGAATTTATAAGGTTTTATTGTCTGCTTGGAGCAGAATCTTGCTTTAAATTCTTTTCTCCCCTTTCCAGAGCTCTGTGCGTCACTCCTAGGTTTGGTGCTGCACAGTGAGAAGGCTGCAATGTCCCTGCCGGAGTGGCACATCGCGGTGAAGCTGGCGGATCAGCCGCTGGCTCCCAAATCCATCTTACATTTGCCAGAGACGGAGCTGGGAGAGTGCCCGCTGGGTGGGTGCAGCATCGCAAACCTCAAGCAGCTCATCACAGGCAAACTGCAGGAGTCTGTGCCAGACCCTGAGCTCATCGGTAAGTACCTGTGGGTCCTACTGCTTGTGACTGCTTGGGGGGAGCTGCTGACGCTCTTAAAGGCAGAGAGGCCTTGCAGAGGGAGCTGGATGGATCAGAGAGCTGGGCAATCATGAACTGCAAGAAGTTTAATAGGGCAAGTGCTGGGAAACAGCAACCCTTGATGTCCAGACAGACTGGGAAGTGAGAGGCTGGAGAGGAATCTGGGAGTTCTTTATCAGGGAATGCAGGAATAGGATGAGGGGGAATCAAGATGAGATCTTAGGGAGAAATGTTTTCCTGTGAGGGTGGGGAGGCCCTGGTCCTGATTGTCCAGGGAGGCTGTGGCTGCCCCATCCCTGGAAGGGTTCAAGGCCAGGCTGGATGGTGCTTGGAGTGACTTGATGGGGTGGGAGGTGTCCCTGCCCATGGCAGGGGGTTGGGACTTGTTGAGGTTTAAGGTCCCTTTCAACCCAAACCATTCCATGATTCTGTGAATCTCAGCTCTGTGATTTCCCTGTGTTACAGAGTCCCTGTGCTTCTGAACAGATGAAACAGCCACACATGCAGAGCAGTAACTCCCAGGCAGTCCTCAGTTCCTGAAGCTCCCAGGCCCTTTCTGAGTCTGCCATTGAAGTTTACCTTTGGTTGTTTCTCCCTCCTAGATCTGATCTACTGTGGCCGCAAACTGAGGGATGACCAGACGCTTGATTTCTATGGTATCCAGTCTGGCTCCACTGTCCATGTCCTGCGCAAGTCCTGGCCTGAGCCTGATCAGAAACCGGGTAGGGAGCAGGCGCTGTGGGTTACTGCTTTGATCTCCTTGGAATGTGTTTGTTGCAGGTCCCTTGCGACCGAGGAACACTTTCTCTTGTGATTTGTTCCTGGGTGGCTGATGTGAGATTTGGAGGAGGAATTGATCCATGTGTTGTGTTGGAACTCTACCTCTAACAGCAGAAATGAGTATTATGTTGTCTGATGTGAGTGTTAAGGAATGAGCTACATAATAAGAAGTGTGAGCATCCTTCCCTTAACTGACTGTAATCTGTTTTAGGGTGTTGCCAGATAATTGGGAGCAAAGAGACTGGTTATTCAACTTGAGGGGGATGAGTGTTCCGCATTGACCTGACTGTATAAAATAGGTTAGTTTAGAGTTGTTACTTGATACAGCTCCTCTTGTATGTGTAGGGGGGTAGATCTATGTATTTTTACACGTCTGCAAGCTGAGAATGCAGTTCCATGTGGTGCTGGGGTACCCGTAATGAGGCATTTGCAGTCATTAGCCTGTGTCCTTCATCTCTGGGCCAGTCAAATCCAGGGGAATTAAAGCATCACAACTTCTAATGCAGTGAGGGAGTCCTAGTGACATCTAAAACAGCTGGTGAAGCTGGCAGAGGGGGAACTGTGTCTTGTTCTGTTTTTGCTTCCCTCAGAGCCAGTGGATAAGGTGGCAGCAGTACGGGAGTTCCGGGTCCTCCACACTGCCCTGCACAGCAGCCCTGCCTACAGAGATGCTGTGAGTGGGGCTGTGGGCATAGCTGTCTGGTTGTCTCTTGTCTGTCCCCTCAACGTGAAGAGAGTCCCAGCACCAAGCCTCACTGTGTGATGCTGCTGATCCGCTCTGATTTCTCCGGCAGGTCTTCAAGATGCTGGGAAACAAGGAGTCGCTGGACCAGATAATTGTGGCTACTCCTGGCCTCAGCAGTGACCCTGTTGCTTTGGGTGAGTCTGAATGTGTACCAGAGCATCTGAGGAAAGCCAAATAAGGATAAGCATTGTTTAATTCCTGACATGGGGAACGTAAGAATTCCTTGTCTCTGGACTAAGTGTCTTTTTGGTCCCTTTGTGGAGTGTAAGCAACTGCTCAGGTGTCACAGTTGTGCTCTGTGGGTGATGTTTGGGGGTGGAAGCTGGCTTCACAAGGACTAGGGAACAGGAACCCAAAGGAGAGCAGTGGAGAGGGGTGGTTTCTGCTTGTTACAGAAACATCCATTAAATCTAGCTCGCTTTTCCTGGCTCAGGATGTTCCCAGCATTATTGGCAAACTGCTACGAGATGGGTGGAATGTGAGATGCAGTCACAGCCTGACAGGAGTGACCCGGGTGCCACGTTTGATTCTGTCCTTAAGATGGAGCTGTGCTGGAGCACAGCCTGTGAGATCTGCTGGGAAAGCCCATAGTTTGAATATGTGGCTGTAGTCTAGAGTTGCTCCAGGAAGATGCAATAGGCTTTGGAGAGAGCAGTCATGAAGTATTTATGGTGTCTGCTAGTGACTCAGTTCCTGAAAAACAATTAATTCTTTTGGTTTTTCCCATGGCTTTGTTTGAGTGGCTCCTGCTTCTTGTATCCTGTCTTTTACTCACTGTGTTTCCTGGTCCCTCCCAGGAGTCCTCCAGGACAAGGATCTCTTTTCAGTGTTTGCAGACCCCAACATGCTGGACACGTAAGTTTGTGGAAGCTGATGCAGTGACTAAGCAAAGCTTTTGTTGTGCTATTGTGTGAGATCACTTGTCGCCGGGTGGGAGAGGGAGTTCAGCTTCTGCTGCCCAGTGCAGACTCACCAGGACAGAGGGAACTGAAACTTTGATACGTGTCTACTTCCACTGTAGGATTAGACTGAAGGATATTTATAGAATCAGTAAATGGTTTGGGTAGGAAGGAACGTCAAAGCCCATCCAGTTCCACCTCCCCTGCCATGGGCAGGGACACCTCCCACTGGATCAGGGTTTTAAAAGCCCCATCCAACCTGGCGTCCAGCACCTCCAGGGATGGGGCAGCCTGGGCCAGGGCCTCACCAGCCTCACAGGAAAACATTTTTTCCTCAGGTTTCATCTCAATCTCCCTTCTTTAAGCATCAAAACCATTCTCCCTTGTCCTGTCCCTGCATTCCCTGATAAAGAGCTCCTCCCCAGCTTTCCTGGAGCCCCTTTCAGTACTGGAAGCTGCTCTAAGGAGATGTTTGCTGGATAGCAAAAGGCAGTTCCTGACATAAGTTCTCTGCTGGTATTGAGTTGCAGATTTCTTAGTTGCCCTGTGCATGCAATTTATTCTTCCATTCTTTCTCTCCAGGCTGATCCCAGCCCACCCTGCGCTTGTGAATGCCATCGTGCTTGTTCTTCACTCAGTGGCTGGCAGCACCCCACTCCCAGCCCCGGAGACGTCCTCCCGAGGCATGTCCTCTGGCTCCTACCGGGACATGCCAGGTACGGTCGGCTGCTCAGATGAGTAGAGAACCTGCAGGGATGATGTGCTGCAGGGTTTGCTGAAAAATCTATGCTGTGCTTGCACAGTCATCCCCAGGTTGTGAGAAAGAGAAATTTTGGCTCCTGAACTCGGAATGTTCACTGTGGTTTGACAAAGTATGCTGTATGAGACTCATCTGGTCCTCTTCAGCATCAGAAACTTTCCGAACCATGCATGCACAGTGACCGTTGGTAGCAGAGTGCTGCAACCTCTGTTTTGTGCAAACAGTGGGCCTGGCTTGTCTTCCTCTGACCTGTAGCACTGTGGTGCTGAGGCCTCTGTTTGAACCAGTGCGATAGCTTGAACTGAGTCTGCCTGCATGGCCAGGGACTCCGCTGGATTCTCCTCTAATCATAGAATCACAGAATGGTTCCTGGTCTCCCAGGAGCCTTCTCTTCTCCAGGCTGAACAACCCTAACTCTCTCAGCCTGTCCTTGTATGGGAGGTGCTCCAGCCACTGTGTCATCTGTGTGGCCTCCTCTGGACTCACTCCAACAGATCCATATCCTAATCCCTGCCAGCACCCATCTGTACTCAGCACTGGTGAGGCCGCTCCTTGAATACTGTGTCCAGTTCTGGGCCCCTCACCACAAGAAGGATGTTGAGGCTCTGGAGCGAGTCCAGAGAAGAGCAACAAAGCTGGTGAAGGGGCTGGAGAACAGAACCTATGAGGAGCGGCTGAGAGAGCTGGGGTTGTTTAGCCTGGAGAAGAGGAGGCTGAGAGGAGACCTCATTACTCTCTACAACAACCTGAAAGGAGGTTGTAGAGAGGAGGGAGCTGGGCTCTTCTCCCAAGTGCCAGGGGACAGGACAAGAGGGAATGACCTCAAGCTCCGCCAGGGGAGACTTAGGCTGGAGATGAGGAGGAAGTTTTTCACAGAAAGGGTCATTGGGCATTGGAGTAGGCTGCCCAGGGAGGTGGTTGATTCACCTTCCCTGGAGGTGTTTAAGGCACGGGTGGATGAGGTCTTGAAGGACTTGGTTTAATGTTTGATAGGAATGGTTGGACTAGAAGATCCAATGGGTCCTTTCCAACCTGTTTGTTCTATGGTTCTATGATTTTTCTGCATCTGTTGATGCTTCTTTCTGTTGCAGGTGGTTTTCTGTTTGAAGGCATCTCTGATGATGAAGAAGAGTTCCACCAGGTAAGTGAGTGACCAAGTTGGGTAGAACAGCTGTTTTGGACTTGCAATTATCAATATAACTTGTAGCTCTTAGAGACCCAGAAGTATTTTTCTCCCGTGTCTTGAATGGTGTGAGCTGCTCTGGCTCTTGGTGAGACAAACACATGGATTATGGTGCACTTGGATGCTGATCATGTTAGGATTTACTTGAGTGCTGAGGTAGGGTCACAAGAAAAGAATGCAGAAGCATAACTTAGAATCATAGAACAACCAGGTTGGAAGAGACCCACCGGATCGAGTCCAACCATTCCTATCAAACACTAAACCATATCCCTCAGCACTTCATCCACCCGTCTCTCAGACTTTCCTCATAAGGCCTGTTCTCCAGCCCTTTCACCAGCTTCATTGCTCTTCTCTGGACTCGCTCCAGAGCCTCAACAACCTTCTTGTGTTGAGAGGCCCAGAACTGAACACAATATTCAAGGAGTGGTCTCACCAGTGCTGAGTACAGAGGGAGAATAGAACAACATGGAAACTTGTAACATCACTTGCTCTCAGAGCAAATGTTTTCATAGTCGAATTGATGCAGAACCAGATTTGTGCACGGATGAGCGTGACCGAGTAGCCTGTGAGTGTTGATCCCTACCCTTCTGTAATGTAGGGAGGTTTCCTTCTCCAAAGTACTTGGTCAAGAGAAATTACACGTTGAGGCAAAAAAAGTGCCTGTCAGCAGTGAATTGTTTTGTTGTAGGCTAATAATGCTTTGTTTTTAAGCTGATGCGTGATTTATTACAAGATTTACTGCCAGTTTCTGCAGCTTTGTAAAAGCCAAGGTTGTGGAAAAAACCTCATCCAAGTCTGTTGTTTATTCTTTGAAAGTTCCGCACTTGAGACTCAAGTATTGTAGGAAAAGTGATCCCTGGGGATTAGCACGCGAGCCAGATTTTACTGGGGATGTGGACACCAACCTCAGAGGCTTGGGCGCTTAATTTTTCTCCATGCAGAGCACAAGATCTACACCATCCAGCAGCACTTCTGGTTCCCGACCAGCTTCCCTTGGCTACACCGGGGCTGCTGGTCCCCGGCCGATCACTCAGAGTGAACTGGCAACTGCGCTGGCCCTGGCGAGCACCCCAGAGAGCAGTTCCCACACACCCACCCCTGGCACTCAGGTACAGTAACAGCACGGCAGGTAGGGAGATCCTCCTGGGTAGTAAACCCAGCGTTTGACCTAGCACAAGCCCTGCTTAGGTCTGAAAGTCTTTGCTGGTTTATTTTTTTTTTTTACAACTGGGGTCTCCTCTGTATGGACTTGGGGAGGTGTGATAGTCAGGGTGCAGCAGGTGTTGCCCTGTGCGGGCACTGGTTCCTGTGATGAGTGTTCTGATCTGTATCCAACTTTTTTCCTGCTAGGGTCACTCCTCTGGGACTTCCCCAATGTCCTCCAGCGTCCAATCAGGGACGCCCATCACCAACGACCTCTTCAGCCAGGCCTTGCAGCATGCCCTGCAGGCCTCAGGGCAGCCCAGCCTGCAGGTCAGTGTTGTCACCTCTTCCTTTGGAAGCCCATGAAAGCTCCGTATCACATCGGGTGTTGCAGGGTGGAGGTGATTCTTCCAGCCATCTCCTGTGACCAGGACATTGGGCTGAAAGGGACATCACTGGTGAGGTGGTGCTTGCAGGAGGCATGACAGACAGATGTTTAAGTACTGAATCAAAGTGAGAGGGTGTTGGTTTGAGGAGTTTGCAGCAGATTTTGAGCTTCTCCCAGCTAGAAGAGAGGTGGGGGAATCCAGCTGTGGAAAAGGCTATTTTGTTTCTGCTTGGACTCTGACATCTACCCTTGTCTTCTTTTGTTTCCTGTCTGTAGAGCCAGTGGCAGCCACAACTTCAGCAGCTGCGAGACATGGGCATACATGATGATGAGCTAAGTCTCCGAGCCCTGCAGGCCACTGGAGGGGACATTCAGGCTGCCCTGGAGCTCATCTTTGCTGGTGGGGCTCCTTAGGGTTTTGGACAGGAGAGGCTGGACTGGTGAGTTGCACTGGGGCAGCTGTGTGACTTTCCTTATTCCGGGATTTGGCCCTGAAACCTCTTCTTTGCCCTGGGGTTCTTCTTTGCAACATGGAGCAGTTGGGATGGCTGCTCCTTTCCTTGCAGGTGGGCAGTGTGCTTCTGTTTGAGAGCACTGACCATGCTGAGGAGAGCCCCTCCAGCTCCAGAGACTCCTCTCCAGCCTCCTCCATCCAGTCACCAAAGGATGAGACCTCAGAACTTTGTCCAGTGCAGAGAAAGAGGTGGCTCTGTGTCTTGGAAACCTACAGTTCTGCAGCCTTAGATCTACTAATACGTTCTCCTGCCTGTTGTTTCATTCTCACCTACCTGTCGTGCCTCAGTTGAGCTTGTTTTGCTGTTCCCTCTGTGTTAACTATTAAATGCACTGAGTTCACTTGCCTGTTGTTTGGGTGGTTGTGTTCCACCTCTTCAAGGTGATGTGCTTGTTACGTGGTGACTTGAGGAGAGGCTGTGCCTGCTCCAGGGCAGCAGAGGGCACTCCTCTTACAGAGCAAACCTGCATCTGTTAAGAGAGCAGTGAATCACAGAATCGCTTGGTTGGAAAAGACCTTTGAGATAGAGTCCAACCATACCTGTCCACTACTGAACGAGATCCCCGAGCACCTCATCTGCCTGTCTTTTAAACCCCTCCAGGGATGGAGACTCCACTGCTGTCCTGGGCAGCCTCTGCCAGGGCCCGAGAACCCTTTTTGTGAGGATGTTTCTCCTGATGCCTAATCTGAAACTCTGCTGGTGCAACTTGAGGCCATTCCCTCTTGTCCTGTTGCCTGTCACTTGGGAGAAGAGACCAGGACGCTCCTTGCTACAGCCTCCTTTCAGGCAGTTGTAGCCAGTGATAAGGTCTCCCCTCGGCTGCCTTTTCTCCACGATAAACAACCCCAGGTCCCTCAGCCACTTCTAATAAGGTTTGTACTTCAGCCCCTTCTCCAGCTTCCTTGCCCTTCTCTGCACATGCTCCAGTCTGGCCTGTAGTTGACCTATGTAGACCCCTTGCCCTCAGTTAGGCCAATACAAGAGAACTATTTGTGTTACAGATCTTCTTCAAGAAGGAGCTGTGGAGAAGGCAGTGTCTCCTCCTTAGCAGAAACTTGTTTGTTCTCAGTTGTGTTCGATGAGGCTGGTGGTGTCCTCAAGCTGACAAAGTACAGGAGTTCACGGCCACTGCAAGGCATCAGTGAAAAATGACAAGCAGAAGGATTCAGGCAATCCCCAGAGTGTGAGGTGCTGCCAGATAACTTGGGAGAAATGCCTTCTGTTTAAAAGATGAGGTCCTCAGAATTATGGTTTAGTAAGACAGGTATGGTTGGACTCAATCTCAAAGGTCTTTTCCAACCAACCGATTCTATGATTTTTCTCTCCAACACAGGTTAGTCCATCTGCAGCCAGGCTTTTCTGAAGTGCCTTCTAATCCCGGGTGCTCCCATCGAGGCACTTCAGACCTGAGCCATGAAGACAACCAAAGGCTGGAATTGCAGCCAGTGGGAGCTGAGAGCAGCCAGAACCAGAGCTGGGTTTGGCTTTGCTGCGATTGTGCTGTCGAGATTAACAAGGCATGAAAACTGCTTTGCCTGAAATGCCACCATGCATTAGTAGGGAAGCTAAAAGCAGACAAATGCTTTCCTACCTCCAGGCTGCCTGTGCTCCCTCTCTAATTCCTCTCCAAGCACTAGGATCACTTGCTGATACGATCTCGGCTATCACCATGCTGGATTGTTCTCCCCCGGGTAGCCCATTGACTGATAGACTTTAATCCTCTCTAGAGGATTAAGACTCTTGGGAGGGAGGGACTGTTTTTATTTTTCAATGCGTAGGAGATAAGATGTGATGGACATAACCGGCTTTCCTGACTTGATACTGCGTCCGAGTTACTGCCTTCAGTACCTGCCCTGGAAACCCAGTCCAGCTGATGGGTTATGGCTATGAAAACTGATTCATTTCTGCCCGTCCTTGGTGCTTTCAGTGTTTGCTTTGCCAGGGGAGTGGATAAGCCTGATACACAGCATCCTCTCTCTCTCTTCCCGACTAGGGAGACAAGCCCTGCTGTCAACCCTCAATCCTCCCAGCCTAGCTGGGGATTAGCTGTATCGCAGATGCTGCTGCCCAGAGTAGGAAATCGCCTTTGCAGGATCTCACAGACCTGCTCAGGGCTGGCAGGGCTTGCTTTGGGCTCAGGGGAACTTGTTCAGAACAGCGTCCCTAAATGGTATTTTTCTTCTGTCTGATGTCGCTCTTATTTGATCATTTTGACCTGTATTGGGAATTAGTTTCTTCTGTTATAATGACTATTTCTGCTTCTTCCTGCATCCCCAGAGAGTCGAGAATTGCCTGGATGTGTGGTATGCAAAGAACTTCTTTCCCATTTCTTTCCCAAACTGTGTTACTTGGCTTGCAGTACCACATCAGACACATTCTCTGTCTGAACCGGCAGAGAAGATCTTGGCACCGTTGTTGTTCACGACGCGACTGATGCGTGCGCTTCGCTTCCCTCATCTCGCCTGCCTTTGGCTGCCGAGAATAGACATGCTCAGCAACCAGGCAAATTTAGAGATGCAGAGATGGGAAGAGCAGCTCTGCCTGGCTCCTGCAGGGCTGGTGGTGGAGGAGGAGGAGTAAGGGAAACTTTGCTGCAGGAGCTCTTGCAGGAAAGCAGAAGCTCAAAGTGACTTACAAATGGCTCTGCAGTAGCTAGGTGAGTGCTATTTTCGCTCCTGCTCCAATGGCCTCGTGCCTCCCAGCTTTGAGAGGAAAGCGATGCCAGCAGCCACCTCTGTGTGCAGAGAAAGCTCAGGAAAAGAAATCATATGAGGGGAGGCTGCAGGAGGCACGTGATTGCTTGGAGAGGCCCTTTCCCTAAGTTTAGCAGCCTAAATGTGGCTTTCGGGGATGTTGCATGAGGTCTCTTGTCTGAACCAGCTGTCCTGACTTCTATAGTCATTGGAGGAGTGTTATATCCTGAGAGAGATTGAACAAAACTGGAGTGACTCTGGGAGGTGATGATATCCATGGGTTGCTAACTTGTCAGTGGCTGAAGACAACTCCTGCTCTTTGGGAGCAGACTGCAATGTGCTGTCTATCTGCATGGTCCATCCTTGCTGCCACTGCCCTGACACCTTCCCCTCCTCTTCCTCCTCGCTACTTCCATGCTTGGGTGCGTCTGTTTGTGTTGGATCTCAGCTTATCTGTATCCTGCCTGTCTGCTCAGCCTGCACCGCGCTCTGTTTGCCAGCCAAGCGTCTGTGGCCAGTGCTGCTGCGGGAGCAGCCTGGGTGGTGCCCGACTGACCCTTTGGCAGAGGTGGAAGTCGGACCCCAGTTCCCCAGCGTAAATACTTTCAATAACAACTTTCTGGTTCTGACATCAAAGAGAAATGTTTGCTTCAGTTTCTCCTTTGCCTGCAGTGGAGCTGACAAGGGAAGCAGTGGCAGCAGGTGTTTGCGGTAATGGGAGCAGCTGTTTGTACTCTGGTGTTTTCATTAACCTTGTCATTTGTTCTGGTTCCTTGACCATCGGTGCTGTTGCATCGTTGGCAGTTTGGCTGAGATCTCAGCTCTTCACTATACATGCCCTATTTTTCCCCTTTGCCTGCCTTGATGGCTTTTTCACTGTTTCTGCCTTTTCTTTTCCTGCCTAAGATGGTCCTGAGCTGTCTGGCTCCACGAGGAGCAAAGCATTGTTGTTGGAGGTGGTTTTCCAGTGAAAGGGTGAAATGAAGATGGAGCAGAATCCCAGGCTCTGTCTGTGATGGCTTTGGAATTACCCCAGCCAGTGTGACTGCCACCTCCGTCACAATGATGCTGGAGCCTTCCCACGTCTGAATTGAACACAACTGGCAAGCTCTATCCCAGGAGCAAACATTTATGCTTGAGGTAAATTGTTTATGTGTAGACGCAGTCTCTCTGCTGTGGGCGTGTTTGGGTGGTTTGGATCACATCATAAACCACCCGAGTTTCAAACTCCTCAGCCTTGATTCCTGATTTCCAATCACGAGAGGAGAGATTTCTCCTTATCCTCTTGCATGTCTTAAGTATTTCAGAATAATGTTTCTTCCTGGTGAAGGGGCTGGAGAACAAGTCTTACAAGGAGCAACTGAGAGAGCTGGGGGTGTTTAGCCTGGAGAAGAGGAGGCTGGGGGGAGACCTCGTTGCTCTCTACAACTACCTGAAGGGAGGTTGTAGAGAGGAGGGAGTTGGGCTCTTCTCCCAAGTGACAGGGGACAGGACAAGAGGGAATGACCTGAGACTCTCCCAGGGGAGGTTCATGCTTGCAATAAGGAAGAAATTCTTCACGGAAAGGGTCATTGGGCACTGTCAGAGGCTGCCCAGGGAGGTGGTTGACTAAGGTGTTTAAGGTGTGGGTGGATGAGGTGCTGAGGGACATGGTTTAGTGTTTGATAGGAATGGTTGGACTTGATGATCTGGTGGGTCTCTTCCAACCTGGTGATTCTGTGATTCTATGATTCCTTGCTCCCTGAGCCAAATAGAAGCTCCGAGTGTTCCCTGCTTGCAGGATGCTGGCACAGGAACCAATTCCCCATCTGGGCAAAGTGGCAGAGCACCTTAAACCAGTGTTGGTGTTTTGTGCAGCTCTGTGCACAAGGAAACATGCACAAGCTAGAGGAGTATTGTCGCAATGCCTCTGCTCTCCTGGGATGTATGCTGAGCTGGGGGAACAGCTTTCTCTCCTCCCCAGCACAGTGCGGAGCTACACACGTTGGTCCCCACCTCTTCTTGAGTCCATCAGTTCTGGTGAAGGTGACCTTCTCCAGCGCTCTGGGATGAAGCGGCTCAGCGGCTCCCTTGGGATTTGCTAGAGCAGCTTTGGCAACCTGGCAGGCTGTGAACGGCAGCAGGGAACTTGCCTGGTGAGTCCTTGCTTATCAGCTCGCTTTCTTTGCAAAGGATTCAGTGGTTTCCTGGCTGCTTTCAGCTTGGTCCTTGTGGGGAGTGCCAAAGTGTGAGGGAACACATAATTTTAGGTTAGCTTTGTGTTGGTTTGATGCGCTGAATGGTCTTCCTGAGGGGGCCAGGACGAAGGGAAGAGGGGCAGTAGGACCTGGTGGGATTTCCTTGGTGATAATAAAATGTTGGTCTTACTCTTTCTTGGGCAAACCTTTGAGGAAGGAGGAAAGAGTTTTATCAATGCTGGGACAACTGATCAGGAATAGAGTTAGAGTCCAAAGATCGAGGCAGATGTACAGTGCAACTTCCCAGCAGTCTGTGACCCATATTGAGGAGATTCTGCCCCTCTGCTCTGCTCTGGTGAGACTCCACCTGCAGCCCTGTGTTCAGTTCTGGAGTCACAGGAAGGACAGGGATGTATTAGAGTGAGTCTAGAGGAGGCCACAAACATGATCCAAAGGCTGGAGCACCTCCCATAGGAGGACAGGATCAGAGAGTTGGGGGTTGTTCAGTCTGGAGAAGAGAAGGCTCTGGGGAGACCTTGGAGCAGCTTCCAGTACTGAAAGGGGCTCCAGGAAAGCTGGGGAAGGGCTCTTGATCAGGGAGTGCAGGGATAGGACAAGAAGGAATGGTTTTAAGCTGAAAGAGGGGAGACTGAGATGAGATTTTAGGATGAAGTGTTTTCCTTTGAGGGTGCGGAGGCCCTGGTCCAGGTTTCCTAGGAAAACTGTGGCTGTCCTATCCCTGGAGGGGTTCAAGGCCAGGTTGGATGGGGCTTGGAGCAACCTGATCCAGTGGGTGGTGTCCCTGCCCATGACACGGGGTTGGAACTGATTTGCTTTTGAGGTCCCTTCCTACCCAAACCATTTAGTGATTCTATGACTTCAGTCATCAAAGAGTCCATTTAAGGAATTGTGGTTTTCGCAGCCAGGAGTCCACATGATGTGAACTGGAGAAGAGCACAATAAACCAGTGTGGTCTTAAGGCAACTGAATCTGCTTTAACTTGATGAAATCAGAAATGCACTGAAAATATCAGGCCATGAAAATATTTATTTCCTGTTTTTTTTCTTCTATATTTATAATATCATAATATTTATAACTCACAGTGTTTATGAATAATCCTGCGATGTATAGTAGTGCACGTTCTTCTGGTTTGAGTATGGTAAGCAAAAGGAAAGTTCAGAGGGAAGAAGATAAACATCCCCTGGTGTATCCGTTGAAGTCAAGACAATGACTGAGCCACTGGCTTTGAACACAAACTTTCCTGACCCTCGTCCCCCAACTGAGCCTGGAAACTTCACACAAAACAAAAAACCCAGCACTTTTAAGGCGAGATCAAGGATTTGAGGGAGTGTGTCTGACTGCATAATGTCTCCAGCTGACTCCTGGGTGTTCCAACGAGCAGAAGGTTTGTCCTAAAATCACTTTGAGGTTTTATTTCCCCTCTATAACTGAAATGAACGCCTTCCTGATTTAAAAGCGTTCACTAAGGTGCGTTAGGGTAGGTGTTGAGTTTTAGGGAGAAGGTGAAGAGCTGTGGGCTCTCACTGCAGGGATGATAAAGACATCAAATAGATGGTGTAGGATCAGAGAGTCTTCCTGCAGTGGCTGGTAACAGATGCCGCAGAACAGCTTGGCAAGAGGAGAAAGATCCATCCTTAATAGATTTCCCAGCATCCAGTGATCTGAGGGAGTTTTAAAGCTAGAAAGGGGATGTTAATTAATAGGTCCTAGATGTTTTTCTTTGGACACAGATAAACTGGTGGCCTCTGTGCCCTTCTGCAGCAAGGAGCCCTGTGGTTTAGGCACAGGTTCAAAGTCCGTGACCCACAAGAGTGTTTATCAGTTGGAAGGAGGAGCCGTGTGCAGCCGTGGGACTGCAGCGCAGGTAACTTCTGTCACACTGAAGTGCTGCTGGTCCCAGTAAGGCTCTGAGGTTTGATTTTTTTGTGGGGGCCTGGGACTGCTGTGGCTGCCAAAGTAGCACCAGGTGACGAGGACAGTGGAGTCAGGCAGTCAGGGGGAAAACTGTCACTTAATCTCTCTGAAGCAGAAGGATTGCTAACGGCAGCAGAGTTCTCTGCGTGCTGCCCTGACAGAGCTGACTCCACACTGTTTACCTCAGCTGGGTTGTTTGCCTGTTCCAGGGAAGCAGTGCTGTCTCCAGAGCCTCCCTTTCCGAGGTGTAGCTCCCTGGCATTAAATGCTTTGATCCCAAAGGATCCTCGGCTACGCCTACTGTAATCGTCCTGTGGCTCCTACCAGCTGGTGTCTGGTCACGCAAGTTCATGTCCATTTATTCTTCCTCCACCTCATTCTCTGTTCTTTTCCTCCCCTCCCAAAGCCTGTGACCTGGTTGTTTATGGCTTCCTGCAATCGCTTTCCTGAATGAGCCGTGTGGGAGTTGGCTGGATGCAGAATAACCAGGAAGCAGGTGACAGGCACGAAGCCTGGACAAGGAAGGGCAGATGAGAGGCAGGAAGAAAGAGGAGCTCTTTCCTGCCCAGGCCCTTGTCCCTTTCAAGAGTTTTGACAGGTCCCAGGGAAAATTCAGTGAAAACGGGTCCAGCACATGGTGAGATCCTGAGCTGTTCCTCCTCTCCTGCTGGAAGAGATGGCAGGATTCCCATGGCTGATGGAGAGAGAAAACAGAGCATCTGTGGCGCCGAGCCTTTGTGACACCAGGCGGGCTTTGAATTTCCAGCCAAGGACAGTGCTGGAGCGCAGGCACTTACCTTCTGCGTCATTTGGCCCTGGGCTGACTGGCAGGGACCAAAGTGGGAGGGTGGAGCAGGACACAGATCAGTTCTTAGAGGTCTCTCGCTTCCTGGCGAGACAGCTATCACTGCAGGGATTAGTGGAATGCTGCAAGATCAACTTATTATCTTTAAAATAGTTTACTTTTCCTGAGTAGCCTCCACTTAATCTTATGTGTCTGGTCAGCTTGAGTAGCGTTTTTCTCCACAGTGGTTTGAAGCGCTTTCAGGGGACCAAGTGACTTGATTCCCCAGAGACTTAAATTCCAGCTGCAGGGGATGGGAGAGCAGATTGAGGAGAGTGAACCTTAACTTGGGTTAAGGTTACCAGGGGGAGTTTGTGTGTTTAATGGAACTGATAAAGGGGGTTAATAAGCTTATCTATGAGGTGGTGGGTGCTGGACCCTTCTTAGGATCATTCAAAGCAGCTGGCAGACATGGGAATTAGTTTTGTTGAGGAGGCTGCTTTGCCCACTGCTGGAATGTAGCCGTTCCCACAGGAGAGTGTGGTTGCTGCTCTGCTGCACGTGGTGCTGCTGTCCTGAAATCCAGGCAGTGCCAGGAAGCAGAGGAAGGCACTGGTCAGGAAAGGAGACATCAGGAGTTTCAGGTGAGCAAAACACAGTCTGGCTTGCTGGGTTGCACTGGGAGATAGAGCTGATGCACTGTGCAGTGTTAATACAGTGATGTGCAGCTCTCCCAGTGGCAGCTCGGCAGATCCATCTCCACAAAGCAACTTCTTTCTATACTTTTCATTAAATCATAGAATCACCACGTTGAAAAAGACCCACCTGATCATTGATTCCCATCAATCACTAAACTATGTCCCTCAGCACCTTGTCCACCCATCCCTTAAACACCTCCAAGGAAGGTGACTCAACTCCCTCCCTGGGCAAACTCTGCCAGCGCACAATGACCCTTTCTGTGAAAATATATTTTCCTCATATTCAGCCTAAACCTCCCCTGGTGGAGCTTGAGGCCATTCCCTCTCATCCTGTCCCCTGTCACTTGGGAGAAGAGCCCAGCTCCCTCCTCTCCACAACCTCCACTCAGGTAGTTGGAGAGAGCAATGAGGTCTCCTCTCAGCCTCCTCTTCTCCAGGCTAAACACCCCCAGCTCTCTCAGCTGTTCCTCATAAGGCCTGTTCTCCAGCCCCTTCACCAGCTTTGTTGCTCTTCTCTGGACTCACTCCAGAGCCTCAACATCCTTCTTGTGGTGAGGGGCCCAGAACTGAACACAGGATTCAAGGAGCGGTCTCGCCAGTGCTGAGTCCAGAGGGAGAATAACCTCCCTGGACCTGCTGGCCACACTGTTTCTGTTCCAAGCCAAGATGACCGTCCCCCCCCCCACGTGGGCCACTGCTGGCTCATGTTCAGTCACTGTCAACCAACACCTCCAGGTCCTTCTTCTGGTTGCAGCTTTCCAGCCAGACTTCTCCTAGTCGGTAGCTGCACAGGGTTGTTGTGCCCCAGATGCAGGACCCGGCACTTGTCCTTGTTAAACCTCTTACCATTGGTCTTAGTCCAGCAGTCCAGCCTGTTCAGATCCCTTTGGAGCCTCCCAACTCTCCAGCAGGTCAACACTTCCACCTAACTTAGTGTCATCTGCAAACTTGCTGAGGGAGCACTCAATACCTTCATCCAGGTCATTGATAAAGACATTGAACAGGGCTGGACCCAGCACTGAGCCCTGTGTTGTAACTAAAAAGGACTTTGCATTAGGGTTTATTTACTCTGCCTGAAGCCTTTGGTTTCCCTCTCTGAGGGGTGGCCGTGCTTTTGGTAGTCTGTTTTGGTGATGTGCATCTGTGTCACCTCTTTTCCTGCTGGGTCAGTGAGTTCTCACTGAATCACTATTGAATATGCTGCTTGTTAGCATAACAAGCATTCCGGTGAAATGTATTTGCCAGCCAAATGGTTATTTGCAAGGGAAAGGATGAGGTGTGGTTTGGAATTATCTGGATGAGATGAGTGAGTTTGTGGCTACTCCTAGGGCAGGAGCTCTGCAAGCTATTGGGATCAGAGAATGAGGTCATGAAACGCTGGTCTGGGAGGTCCTTGCCTGGGGTTTCTTCAGCAGTAAGGGGGGAAGTGTGGGAGAAGGGGACCCTCAACCAGGGGTTTTCCTCTGCTCTCCCAGGAGCTGAGTGTGAATCGCAGAGTCACCAGGTTGGAAGAGCCCCACCGGATCATTGAGTCCAACCATTCCTACCAATCTCTAAACCATGCCCCTCAATGCCTCATCCACCCGCACCTTAAACACCTCTAGGGAAGGCGAGTCAACCACCTCCCTAGGCAGCCTGTTCCTGCGCCCAACGACACTTTCTGTGAAGAATTTTTTCCTAATGTCCAGCCTGAACCTCCCCTCGTGGAGCTTGAGGCCATTCCCTCTCCTCCTGTCCCTTGGGAGAAGAGCCCAGCTCCCTCCTCTCCACAACCTCCTTTCAGGTAGTTGTAGAGAGCAATGAGGTCTCCTCTCAGCCTCCTCTTCTCCAGGCGAAACACCCCCAGCTCTCTCAGCTGTTCCTAGTAAGGCCTGTTCTCCAGCCCCTTCCTCAGCTTTGTTGCTCTTCTCTGGACTCACTGGTTAATGGCCATTGCAGGGCTGTGGCTTTAGGAGTGGGTGGTTGAGGTTGTGATAGCTGCCTGAGGAATGTGAGCTGGGGGGAGGATTTGTGTGTTGAAAGCAGAATGCAGCAGTTTACTGATACATGATCCACTTTGCTTCCTTCCCACCTGTTTTTGTCATCTGAGGACAGTGCCAAAAGAAACACTGGAGTTGTTTTTTCCTCTTAAAGTCCTTGCCTGTGGGTCTGCTTGCTCCCAAAAGCAAAATAGAAGGGGTAAGAAACAGAAACTCTGGTCTTCCAAAGCTCTGTGATGCCTATTTATACTTAGTGTCCCAGCCTCACAGGATGTGGGTCTGTCAGGCTACAGGGTGCCTGCAGAGGTGGGGTTTAACAGACGATTTACCGTGCTCTGTGTCAAAACATACAGTCTATCAATCTCATCTCGGGACGGAGTGTGGAAACGTGCACGTGTGGCGTGATGCACCTGGCGAGCATCTTCAGCCCTTTGGGTGTTCATAAGATCCTACTTTGTCCTCCGCTGAAGCTGCCGTGGCTGATAACTGCCAGAGATCAAGACCAGCTTGCCAGGTTTCTAGAAGAGATAGCCCGACAGAGAAAAGATCTGCTCGGTTTTTGCAGGTATAAGAATGTTTGACATGTTCTTACCCATGGAGGATTTATCTGTGTTCAAACTCATGATGTCATGTCTCTCACGGTCACATTCCTGACCTGCAGTTGGCAGAAGGTATTTATTGCATTCCTGTGAATAGTATTCTTGTGTACTTGCTCTCATCTAATGAAAAGGTGCCAACCAAAACGGGAGATTTCATAACAGTGGGACTGCCTGGGCCACAAACACCCCGGCAGTCTTTCTCCTCTGTGGCAATGAATAAAACCGTTCCTCTTAAGGAAAATCTGGGCTTTATGATTTTTACAGGATGCTTGGGGAAAGAAGCTGTCTTGTGATCCGTGCTGGAACTGAGTAGCATGATCTGGAAACAACCACACATATCTGTGGAATTCTTGATACTCGAGTGGAGCAGATGGAAACTTCCGCAGGAGGAGGAGGCTCAGCTAGAGATTCATGTCTGGAATCCCATTCCTTGTGTAAGCATTCCTCCTTGGGTGGTGGAGGACACGGCAAGTGGCTGCGCAGGTCCTGAGCAAACAGTCTTGCAGGTGTTCTTGCCTGGTGCTTTAGGATGGGTGTGCGTGTACTTAACACACAGCGAGTTTCTGCCTGGATTCAGGGCAGTGTTGTGGGTCTAGCAACTCCTGCAAACTAGTACAGGGTTGGAACTACCTGTCAGGGAGTTATCTTTATTTTCCCTTTGTACTCAGCACTGGTGAGACAGCTCCTCGAATCCTGTGTTCAGTTCTGGGCCCCTCACCACAAGAAGGGGCTCTGGAGCGAGTCCAGAGAAGAGCAACAAAGCTGGGGAAGGGGCTGGAGAACAGGCCTTATGAAGAATGTCTGAGAGAGCTGGGGGTGTTTAACCTGGAGAAGAGGAGGCTGAGGGGAGACCTCATTGCTCTCTCCAACTCCCTGAATGGAGGTTGTGGATTGGAGGGATCTGGGCTCTTCTCCCAAGAGACAGCGGACAGGACAAGAGGGAATGGCCTCAAGCCAAAGGTTAAGGCTAAACATTAGGAAAAATATTCTTCACAGAAAAGGTCATTGGGCAGAGGCTGCCCAGGGAGGTGGTTGACTCACCTTCCCTGGAGGTGTTTAAGGGACAGGTGGACGAGGTGCTGAGGGACACGGTTTAGTGATTGATGGAAGTGGTTGGACTCAATGATCTGGTGGTTTTTTTCCAACCTGGTGATTCTATGATTCTATGAAATCAGCTCTGCCATCCTCCCAAATGTACAAGCTGGACTGCTCCTTGATCAAACGTATGCACCATCGCATTGCAGGGCTTTCTGTATCCCTTTGGGGCCTCACAGTGGGGTTATTTTTCCCAATGCATTGCGCCGTGCCACTCCCTTCACCCTCGGGATCTCACTTTCCCAATGTCATTCTGTGCAATGTAAATTTCTGTATCTGACGTGGGAATGAGGTTCACCCCAGCTGATCAGTCATGCTGCTGCCCTGAAGGAGCTTGTGGGGAGGAGAAAGGACACTAAGGGGAGCTGTAGCTTCTAGAGGGAGCAAAGGCATTTGGGTGAAAGCTCTGTTTCAATAAGCTCATTACACGGATGGTCTTGTAACCAACTTTTTGGGTGAGATGCTCATGTACACTTGCCTGTTCCGTCACTGTCCCTCTCTTCTCCTTTGCTGCAGGCTTCTTGGCTGTTGAGCTAGCAGACACACATCTAGCCTGGAGAAGAGGAGGCTGAGAGGAGACCTCATTACTCTCTACAACGACCTGAAAGGAGGTTGTGGAGAGGAGGGAGCTGGGCTCTTCTCCCAAGGGACAGGGGACAGGACAAGAGGGAATGGCCTCAAGCTCCACCAGGGGAGATTTAGGCTGGAGATTAGGAGGAAGTTTTTCACGGAAAGGGTCATTGGGCATTGGAATAGGCTGCCCAGGGAGGTGGTTGAGTCACCTTCCCTGGAGGTGTTTAAGGGATTGGTAGATGAGGTGCTGAGGGACATGGTTTAGTGTTTGATAGGAATGGTTGAGCTCAATGATCCGATGGGTCTCTTCCAACCTGGTTTTTCTATGATTCTATGATCTTGCTTAGCTTTGTCTTTCATCGACACACACCAAGCTGTCTATTGAGTCTTTGCTTAGCAAAAGGTACTGCAGCATCATTCTGAACTCAGGACCACAATATGGTCATGTTCTTGGGGCAGCTCACCTCCTGATCTAGGAGATGGAGTGGGTATCATGTGTTGAAGCAGAAAGAGCCGAGAGCTGTACATTTTCAAAGCCCTGAGGGAGTTTGAAGCTGGATTTTATACACAGGGCCATTGTGTTTAGCTGTAGGTGGAAAAAAAAAATCCCTAAAAGCTATCCACGCAGAGTCTTAGCTTTGTTAGTTAGGGACAAGGAAAAAGGAAAACTAATGCATTTATTGTTCTAGTAAGTCATAAACTCTCCTCATTTATCTCTTATTTAAACTGTTCCGTTTTTCCAGTTGGCAACTTTGTCAAGAGTGGGAGTTGAAAGCCATTTTACCAGCCTGCCAACTGTGTCCTGTCATCAAAGGCAAAGCAGATAATAATGTATGCAGCCTATATCTGGGGTGGGTGCAAAGTGCGAAGCCCCCATTTTATTGAGGAAGCGGCGTGGGTCAAATGGCTTAGGCTGTTGATTTACAAATGCCAGTTCTTTTTCACTCCTAACGGTGTGAAAGGATCTTAATGAACTGGATGTTTTTCAGGAAGCCGCCTCAGCAAGAAAACAAGCGATAACTGGGTTTAGCACCTCTGAGAGCAACGGGGTAGGTAGAAAAATCTAGCTTGGGTAGGTTGGATCGATGGGCCAAGACAGATTGTATGAGGTTCAACAAGGCCAAGTGCTGGGGTTTGCACTTGTGTCCCAACAACCCCATGCAAAGCCCCAGGCTGGGAAAAAGGGGCTGGAAAACTGCCTGGTGGAAAAGGACCTGGGGGTGCTGGTCAACAGTGGCTGAACACAAGCCAGCAGTGGCCCAGGTGGGCAAAGAGGCCAAGAGCATCCTGGCTTGGATCAGCCGTGGGGCGACCAGCAGGAGCAGGGCAGGGATCGTGCCTCTGGACTTGGCACTGGTGAGGCTGCACCTCGAATCCTGGGTTCAGTTTTAGTCCCCTCGGTGCAAGAAAGACCTTGAGGGGCTGGGGCGCATCTGGAAAAGGAGATGTTGCTGGGGCAGGGTCTGGAGCCCACAGGTTCTGGGAGCGGCTGAGGGATCTGTATGTGCTGGGGAAGAGGAGGCTGAGGGGAGACCTCTGTTGCTCCTGGGAAGGAGTTCGTGGTGAGGTGGGTGCTGGCCTCTCCTTCCAGGTAGCAAGGGATAGGATGAGAAGAAATGGCCTCAAGTTGCACCAGAGGAGGTTTAGACTGGATATGAGGAAACATTTCTTCACTGAAAGAGGTGAAGCCCTGGCAGAGTCTGCCCAGGGCAGTGGTGGAGTCTCCATCCTTGGAGGGGTTAAAGAAAAAAAAAAAGTTGTGGCACTTCGGGACATGGTTTAGTAGGCTTGGTGGTGTTGGGCTGGTGGTTAACTAGATGAGCTTGGAGGTATTTTCCAGCTTTAATAATTCAATGATTCTAAATACAGTCACCCCTGGGGAGGAATGGGCAGTTGTTTTGAGTTGAGCATCAATACAAAATGGTTTGACACAGGGAATCTCCGTGTCCAGAAGTGAAAAAGCAGAGATGATCTGTATGTTGTCACAGTCTAATTACTCAAGCAGATATTTGGTTAAAACAAAGGTGAAACCTCATGCTTAGAGCCGATGGGAAATTCCTGTGGGTCCTTAATATTCACTATTAGCTGGCTCATTAGTTTTTTGCTTCCTATAAAATGCCCCCTTTGCTCTGCCACTGTTCATCCCCTTCAGGAGCAGAGCAGCCCTGGGTCTGCTTTCAATACCAACTTTAAAGAGCGCAGCTGCGTCTCTCATCCTTGTGAGTTCCCCGTGGGGCTCTCCTATTCTGGTCACGTCCGACCTCGCTTTCCTCGCACGTAATGCCCTGCTCTTCTCATTAACAAACCTCACAGCGCTTCACAAAGCCTGTCAGCTCTTCCTGGCCTCCTGACGGGGAATCGGGAGGATGAGGAGAGGTACGGCAGAGCCAATTGACTTCCCAAAGGTTGTGCCCCACCCCTGTGAGCGGGTGCGCTCGGCATCCCATCCTTCCGGAGAGTGTTACCATCACGAAAGTTAGGGATGGATCTGAGAGAAAGGGAGTGATTCTTCACCCCAGCTCCAAGCAGGTTTTCCACCCATGCTCTGAGATGTCATTCCCTCCCACGCTGGCACGCTCCGGAGCACCTTGGTGTGAGTTGGACTGGTCTGGTGAGGGAGTGTGACGCAGGGACACACGGCTGAGATGTCATGCCTGTGGTATTAGTCTTGTAACCTTCCTGACTTGTAATGACAAACAAATGAGTGGGTAATGTTCTGTTTTGCTAGGAGCGGCTATTTGCTCTTATCTAATTGTGGCACCAACAGGAAGATGGGAGGCACAGAGCATACGCCGCAGCCTTGCTGCATCCTCCCGATGGCAGAACCCTGATTTTCTAAAGCTCTGTGATGCCATTTATACTTTGTGTCCCAGCCTTGTGGGACATGGGTCTGTCCTGCCACAA
The DNA here is from genome assembly GCA_033558105.1 of Coccyzus lansbergi. Lineage (NCBI taxonomy): Eukaryota > Metazoa > Chordata > Aves > Cuculiformes > Coccyzidae > Coccyzus > Coccyzus lansbergi. Next base: position 422,680 of record JAUMJK010000733.1, on the reverse strand, counting down.
GATTCCCGCACATGTGGGGTTTAACAGCAGATTTTCCATGTTCCGTGTCAAAACGTGCAGTCTCCTAATTCCATCTTGACCGTGGAAACACGTGCAGCATGACAGACCTGGTGAACATCTGCAGCCTTTTGTGTTCAAAAAGGTGAGCTGTTCCTGCTGCCTCGATATCCAAGCACAGCTTTCTGGCCTCGACACAGCCGTATTTAAGCAAGAGGGAGCGGCAATCCTTTGTTATCCGTCTCTGTGACCTTTGTCTGCTGTTGCTTCTTCCACGTTCTTACCCACATTTTTATTCTTGTTTCATTTGTATCGGCCTTAATATTCCTCTCGCAGCTTTCTGTGATGAGCTGATTGCAAAGCTTGGGGCAGCTGTAGCTTTGCTCAAGAGACTGAGACTCCCCCTTCCCCATTCAGAATCATAGAATCACCAGGTTGGAAAAGACCCACCGGATCATCGAGTCCAACCATTCCTATCAAACACTAAACCACGTCCCTCAATACCTCATCCACCTGCACCTTAAACACCTCCAGGGAAGGTGAATCAACCCCCTCCCTGGGCAGCCTCTGCCAGTGCACAATGACCCTTTCTGTGAAAAAAATTTTTCCTAATGTCCAGCCTAAACCTGCCCTGGTGGAGCTTGAGGCCATTCCCTCTCCTCCTGTCCCCTGTCCCTTGGGAGAAGAGCCCAGCTCCCTCCTCTCCACAACCTCTTTTCAGGTAGTTGGAGAGAGTAATGAGGTCTCCCCTCAGCCTCTTCTTCTCCAGGCTAAACACCCCTAGCTCTGAACCCCCTAGCAATGCCCACGGTTCCCAACTGCTGAAGCTTAGGTGCTGAATAAGATTGACTCTGGGTTTTTTATAAGTTGAAGTCCCCGCCCTCTCTTTCAATCATTGGCTGCCTGGGCTTTTGTATAAGGCAAGCGATACAGCTGTGAGCTTCACAAGCTCATGATCTGGGCTCGCTGAATAAGTAGAAATGGGCAGGAGGTCGCCCGTTGCCCTCTTTGTGGCCCTGTGGATCAGTCAGTTGGGCTCGTGGGCAACTGGGCGCTCCAAGGTGAACCCCCGGATCATCACAGCTCCCCAAGGTAAGCCCCTGCCTGCAACCTTGAGATGCAGCAGCAGCCTCTGCAGCTGACAGCTACTCCCCACGCTGGGGATTTTCTACCTGTGTCTTATCTTTTGGGGACACTTGGTGGGGGGTTTAATTCTTTTGTCTCTTCAGGGGGACTTTTGGCTCTCGTTAAAATGAGCTAAAATGCCTGTGATCTCAGGAAGGGGCTTCTGGCTTCCTTGAGTGCTTTTAATTGCAATTTTAGATCCTTGTTCTTGCCAAGTCCTTTCCTTTATATATTCTAAAAAAACATTTTCCTACAAGCTGGGTGTATTAAATGCTGTCAAAAAGCTCCAAACCAGACACAGTAACCATTTCCCCTGACTTGCTGGGGGAAATGGAGAAGTGCGTTTGCACAATACAGTTAATTTTCTTATTCATCTGCTGTCCTTACCCTGTTTGCTGCAAATGAGTTCCGTGAGTAAATATTTGCAGAAGACCTCCGTTCTCTGAGAAAATATATATATATATGTCCAGAATGGCACGCAAGGACTTAAAACCACGTCTGATCTTGGCAGAAACTGAACAAAGAAATGTTTTCAAGGAGCGAGCTTAGAGCAGAGCCCAAGCTTCGTGTGTTGAAAAGAGCAGACTAACGTTTACTGGGTTTATCGTGTGTCTTCCAAGCTTGGTGATTAATTCCCTCCAGGGAGGCTTTAACAAAAGACCCCGTCTTGTCCCCGGCGGTTCTGGGGTTTGGCTAAGCCGGCGGGTTCAGCTGAGCTGCAGATCTCACGCTGCTCTGCAGTACAACAGCTCCTCTGTGTTTCCTATTCGCCGACAACTTCAGAGGACACGAATTTCCCGTGGTTTATTCTGCGCCATCTGTTATTCCCTCGGCTGTTATTTATTACCCCCTTCTTCTTTAGGCCGATCGGTGCCTGCGGATGAAGGGCCGAGAGCGGAGGGGAGGGTGGTGGTGGGTGTGTGGACTGGAGGTGGCCTCTACCTGCCCACAAAGGGGAGAGACACCGGCAGGGATGGCAGTGAGAGGTTGCTCCTGGCGTTGCATCATTTGTTTTATTCACTGGGAAACGAAACAGCTCAGAAAAGGGGATGCGAGAGGGGGAGAAGGCAGAGAGCCTGAGACTGAGCAGAGGATGGGGTCCTGCAGGTGTTTTCCCTGCAGCGCTGGGGGAGTGGGGCGGAAAGTGGAATTACAGGCTCTGGTGTGGTTGGAAATGCCGGTCTTGGAGTACAACTGTGCTGAGGGGGGAGAACGGGCTCAGCTGCTTGATTCCCACCAGTCTCTGTGGGCTGTGCTCGGTCATTTGGCCTTTCCCTGCATTTGTGTCAGGCAGTGGCTTTCCCGGCACTGACCACGACAAGGATCTGTCACCAGGAAGCACCAAAGCCATTTAGAGTTAGGACACTTCCCTGCAAGGGGATCAGCTTACGCTTATCTCTTTATTTAGCTGGGACAGGCCGAGAGGGATTTCAGTTGGGGAGGTATCACAGGTAGCTGTGTGGCAAACTCATTAAGAGCCACTTATGTCCTATTTAACGATTCAACAGATTGCGTTTTCCTCGACGTAAACTCTGCTCTATAGGAACTGGGTCTGTGGGTGAGGAGGAGGGTGCAGAGGAGGCTCTGAGGAGGGGGAAGGAATGGGACGGAGGCAACGTGGGCACAGTGGGTGGCAGGGAGCCCTCTTGAACTTCCCCAGCGCTCCAGGCATAGCGAAAGGCAAGTGCAGCATCTTTAGTAAAACCCGCAGGTCAGCACGCTGCTGCTACTTGCATCCATGTAGAGAGGCTTGGCCCTCACCTCTTGCACTGCAGGGCTTGGCTTGCAGCTCCAGTCCTGATCCTGGAGGCTGGGAGCAGCAGGATGGAGAAGAGCAGCAGTGCGGGACTCTTGCGTGAGGGTTTGTGCCAGGGCTGGGCTGCGTTTGCAGTGCTGCAGCGCTGGCCTCAGCCCTGGGCTCTGTGTGCCTGGCAGCTGTTCACATAATAAAATGTCTCACGTGCACCAGGTATGGCAGCCTCGGCAAAGGCACCTGGAGGTGTTACAGCCCAGCGGGTGAAGGGAGAGATTCCTGGGGCTGGCCAGAGCCAGCTCTCTCCAGCAGGGAAGAGTACTTTGCGTGGGATCCCTCCCTGGGCTGTGGTGCTGGAGAAGAGGAGGGAGCTGGTGCTGGGCAGAGCTGCATCTCTCAGCCTTGCTTTGCTTGCCAGCAACCTGCCAGACTCAAGGAGAGAGCCCTGACCTTGCTGCAGGCAGCCTCAACTACTCCGCTGTCTTCCCCTGCGGTCCTTGTTACCTGATTTCATAGCAAGAAATAGGTGAGGGGACACTGCGAGCTGGAAAGAAGCCAGAGCTGGGCTTAGATGGCACAGTCCTGAGCTCAGATCTGGAGACAAAGAAGCCAAGTTGGTCTGACTCAGAGCTTGGAGGTGCCAGGGTTTAAGTAGTTTCACAGTCGTGGGGAGTTGGGCTTGCGGCGGTGGGTGGCTGAGCGCCACGCTCTGCAGAGAATCACAGAATGGTTTGGGTTGGAAGGGACCTTAAAAATCATCCAATTTCACCCCTCCTCCGATGGGCAGGGACACCTCCCACTAGATCAGAGCTGCCTTTCTCTGCATGGAGCACGTGTATATCCAGCCCCGAGGCCTTCTTCTGACTTTATTTCACCTTCCTGATGCCGCAGTGCAGGAGGGCAGGGAAGGGGCATGATTTTCCCCCTATTTCTGTACGTGCTTGGGAGTGTTTGCCAGCGAAGGCAGAGTGTGAGGGATCCCTGGAGCCCTCCCAGCAGCCGGCGCAGGTGGCTGGCGCTTGGGTCTGTCTGGACGAGCAGTCATTTGAAGACACATCTGACTCTGCAGGATTTCTTCCTCTTAGGGGAAAGGCGCTTGGAGCAAAGGGCTGAGGTCAGCTCCAGCCCACTGGTCAGATCTGGAGTGTTGAAGATCCTTTTTACTGACAAGGACTTTGCCCCATTTCCCCTTTGCAGCTGACCCAGCACGCAGATGGGTCAAGGTCTCTTCTGGTTCTTCCCCTCCCCAGCATCCCGATAAAGGAAGGCCGTACAGAGCGAGGTCCCTATCTGTTGAGATTTGTGGAGTGGGATTGAGTTCAGCCTGGACTGACGCAGAAGCAAGCGTTTCAACCTTGCAGAATGTCCTTGCTTATCTTCCCTTTTATTTCCATTCTCCCCCTGCCTCTGCGTATTTTTCTAACTGAATGCTGACCAGCTGGGCTTTGCTTTGCAAGAGGTGCGCTCGCATCCCACACGGAGCTTTTGCTTGTCAGCACGGATCCTGTGTTTGCTTTCCTGATCCCTCTGCAGAGACAGCGAACACTGTGTCCTGGGGCTGGGCAGAGCTGTCTCGGTGTCAGAACAGGCAGATGCAGCCCCTCTGGATGGAGTGGGAGGGTGGCATCCCAGCCTGGCTGTCTCATGACCGGAAAGTCACCGAGCATTGGGAGAGCAGAGGACTGTGGAGAGAGGAGCAAGGAGCCCCAGGACTGGGTCACGCAGGCGTAGCCTGAGACCTTTGGTGGAGCAGAGGAATAATTTTTAGCGATTGTCATGCTTAAGATTGTCTTGTCCCTGTTTACTTGCACATATGTAGATCTGAGGCAAACTCACAGCTGCTCTCTAGTTGCCTATTGACTTCAAGTAGGATTGGATAGCGTCTGACTGGTTAGTTATTCATAGGATCGTAGAATCGTGGAATGGTTTGGGACCTCAAAGCTCATCCAGTCCCAACCCCCTGCCATGGGCAGGGACACTTCCCACTGGATCTGGTTGCTCCAAGCCCCATCCAGCCTGGCCTTGAACCCCTCCAGGGATGGGGCAGCCACCACTGCTCTGGGCAACCTGGGCCAGGGTCTCCCCACCCTCACAGGAAGAAATCTTTTCCTAAGATCTCATCTTAATCTCCTCTCTTTTAACTCAAAACTGTTACCTCTTGTCCTATTCCTGCACTCTCTGATCAAGAGCCCCTCCCCAGCTTTCCTGGAGCCCCTTTCAGTACTGGAAGCTGCTTTAAGGGCAACCTGGAGCCTTCTCTTCTCCAGGGCTCCTCTGGACTCACTCCAACAGCTTCAAGTCCTTCCTGTGCTGAGGATTCCAGAACTGAACCCAGGACTGTAGGTGAGGTCTCACCAGAGCGTAGCAGAGTAGTTTAGGATGCCATCCCTTGTCCCGCTGGTCCTGCTGCTTTGGATGCAGCCCAGGACACGGTTGGTTTCTGGGCTGGAAGTGTACTTTGCTGACTCACATTGAGCTTTGCACCCCCCTGCACCCCAAGTTCTCCTCTTCAGGGCTGCTGCCAATCCATTCTTCTCCCAGCCTCTGGTTGTGCCTGGGATTGCCCCGACCTGGGTGCAGGACCTTGCACTTGGCCTTGTTGAACATCATGAGGCTCAGACGATCCCACCTCTCCAGCCTGCCCAGTTCCCTCTGAATGGCAACCTCTTCCCTTCACTGTATTGACTGTGCCACACAGCTCAGTGTTGTCAGCAGACTTGTTGTGGGTGCACTCAATCCCACTGTTATCCCCCTTTTTTCTCAATAACAGATCAGCCTGGAAGCTGGAGGGAACAGGCTCTGAGCTGGTGTGTAGCTAATGGGAGAGAAGCACATCCCGCAGGGGAAAAGTAAGATTATACACTTGGCTCTTGACTGCCTCAACTGAGCAAACTGACTCCGGCCTGCCCTGGGTCATGAGGGGGAGTCGAAACGGTAGTTCCTGGAAATGGTCCACGCTTCCCATAGGAGCTCCTAGAAATGGTCCACGCTTCCCATAGGAGCTCCTAGAAATGGTCCACGCTTCCCATAGGAGCTCCTGGACTTCGGAAAGCTCAGTCACCTCTCTGTGCCCTGGGAAAATGGTGCCAGCAAGCACCCCTTAGTGCTGTAGGAGTTATTCTAGGAGCATTTCATGCCCACAGGCGCTATGTTCAGCTGGCAAAAGAAGAGGAGAGCTGACCAGAGATGAGGCTGGACTCACATCGATGAGGAGTGATGGCAAAATGAGAGATTATGGTTCTAACCCCAACTTTTACTCCTCAGCAGTGGTGGTGCTGTTTTCTTGGGGAACAGGTATGAAACATCCTTATAGGACAGTTTCATGGGAAGTATTCCAGGAGAAAGCGTCTCTCTTTCCCAGCAGTGCTATTTTCTGCAGACGGCTCATGTTCACAGGGTGGGTGATGCTGGGATCATAAAATGTTGGTTGAAAACATTTCTTGCTCTGCACAGACTGAAAAAAAAAAAATAAAAACAAACCAAACAAACCCGAGCCAGTGAATCACAGCCACCTCCTGTTGGAAGAGCATGACACAAAACCACCAGGCATGGCTGAACTGATAGAAGTTGTGGCTGCTGTGCTGCAGTGCTCAGGGCTGGGAAAGAGAGCCAGATGCAAATTGCTGACCTGCTGCCCAGCTCCGAGCCAGCCCGAGGGCTCATTCAGAATCAGAATTGCAGAAAATTGGCCTGAGAAGGTTTTCTGTAGTTGATGCAGTCCGTCCTGGTACCTTAAAGCAGGACAAACTCAATCTAAATCTGAGCACTTGAGTGCAAGCTAAATCTAAGCAGTGAGTACAAGATGCTTTTTAAAGAAGCTCGTATCCAGAAAAAGGTGAGTTGGGAGGCGGAAATTGCTTGTTTTGCAGCCAGCGCTCTCCTATTGAGCTACTTCCTATGGTGTGTGGCTATTCCTGGTTACTCCCAGAATAGGACTTGTTCCTCCTGTTGGGCAGTTTTTTTCTTTTTCATCTCAGCTCCACCCGGTGTAGCAGGCTGGATCTAAACTGCCTCCCGCGTCTGGTGTGACAGAGAAACGCTTTAAGTGAGCCACAGGAGCTGAATGTGGAACGTCTCCTATCACCTCTACTGATTTTAGGGCGGCTTAAGTTTGGAGAAACAGGCTTTGTATGATAAACCTAATACTGCCTTTAATGACAGCTCTGCTCCTCTGGAGCTATAAATACCAGTCCCCAGTTTGAACCCTGTTGATTGGTGTCAGCATCTTCCTGCAGCGATGACTCTGGATCTAATTGTCCAGTTGGGTTAACTTATTCTCCTTTACCAGGTGTGTGGACTGGGAGGGAGAGGTCATCACCAGATTAAGGACCTGTAGGAGTGTCCTTGGGGAATGCATGGGCAGTCCTAGCCAGGCACCTGCCCTTGAGCTGCTCACAACAATTGTGGCTGTGTGTTTACTCCTATCTTGGATAACAGAAGTTTTGGAAAGTCTGAGCTAAGCGTCTGGTTTCGACTGGGTGACTCTAATGCCGTGGTTTGGCTTTCCAAGGCTGAGTAATGCGGCGCTGCAGCCAACGATGGACGTGAGAAGAATGGATAGGGAGCGTTCCTGCTGGCAGGGGTCAGGCAGGCAGAAAGGGGACACTAAGAAGGTCTTTGTGGCCTTCCCTGGCACAAACTGGCTAACACTTAGCTGATATCCATCACAGAGATGAGAGGGCTGCAGAGAGTGCGGCAGGGCCCTTCCCAGTCTATCGAGAAAGTCCCCTTGCTGCGTGTATAACCATATCTGTTTTCTGTAGGGAACCGAAACTTTGTTCTTGCTGCAGAACCTCCAGTCTTTCTCCCCACGTTTAAACCTTTGCAGAGGTCAGAGGCTCCAGAGGGCACACCTTACCCTGTGTCCATCTCCTACCTCACCTTCCCTGCGCTGGGAGAAGGGGATGTGTGGCCGAGAAGGGTTTCTCAGCTGCCCTGCCCTAGGCAGCAGCAGGGAGAAAGGAGATGGATGCCAATTAAGCTAAAAGGTAGAGCGGCTGTTCTGCTGGTGGATGCTCATAAGATGCTTGGGGCAATTTTTATTCTGGAAGGCTTTTTAAGATAAATCAGTCTCCGGGAACTGATCTTCCTCGTGGATGAAGCAGCCGTGCTCTATAGCAGCTCTCCTGCTAAAAGCATCCTTTTGTTGTTCTGCCGTTGTTCCAGTGACCGTATAATAAAACACCATAATCACAGGCCAAAGTTCCCCAGCTTCCAGCAGGAACACGGCACAGTTCGGGACTGTCATTACGGAGACCAGCTTTTGGAAAGTAACAAAAACCTGGCTCTAAATTTAGCACCTGCAATCTGTAGGGTGCAGCCAGCGGCTCGGCTTCAGGGCCGGGAGGGAAAAAAAAAGGTACCTGCGAGATGACAAGCTTTGCTACGAGCCGCACGTGAAATCAAAGCTCCGGACTCATCTTGCAGTGGCACAGGCTTCAGTGCTGCATAATTCGGTGGGGGTGGGGGGTGGTGAGCAGGCAGGGGCGGGCAGGGGATATCAGGAACGCGTTAGCATGCATAGCAAACGCTATTATGCCTGTCATATAGTCGTTTTCTGTTTAAAAAGGAGAAACCTATCTTTCCTGGAATGGTTTGAGCCTTTAGAGGGTGAGTGGAGCCCTGCAGAGCTGCCTGTGTTCACCAAGCCCTGCCTGATGGCTTTGAATTTGAGGTTTGTTCCTTCCCGGCTGCAGGTTAGGGGTGGCCTTTGTTGTATTCTGAGTGGGTGTTTGGACCTGCTGCCTGGCTCTGCCTCCGGCTTGGAGGCCCCTCCGAAGGGGATGTAGGCTGCAGAGCTCTCCGAAGAGCTTTTGAGTAGGCATGACGATGCCCAGCAGCTGGGTTAGTGAACCAAGAGGGTTTTTTCCCCCCCGCTTCTTTCTTCCTGCCCTAGCTCACCCCTGCGTTGAATACTGCTGCCAAGACGCTCCGGAGCTTACCAGAAATAGAGTAGAAATTGTTAATGCGCCAGAATATTTGCCTTCTGTAGTGTAACTCTAAAAAAGCATATTTGTCTAGTTAGAGCATACTCTGCAAGCTCGAGCCTTTCTGCTGCGCTAGCGCAGCCCTCCCGGGCATTTGGATTGTGCACAGGCTGAGAGCTTTTGTAGGATATTTCCCTAGTAATGTGGGCTGAATTGTTTCCTCTGCTCCAGAGGAGTGCTTTTGCTATTGATGGCAGGGATCTCTCGAGAGTGGTAGAAAGCAGCCGCACGAGCACCCTGTGATTGCAGGGGCTTCAGAAGCGGTTGGGGCAGAAGCCAAAGAAAAGGCGAGCACCATTGTGTGGTGGTGGCTGGGTGCGTAGCTTGGCTGAGGGTGGAAAAGTCCCATTGTGGAGAGGACATAGATGTTGCCAATAAACCTATGGCCTTGCTCTTTCCTTTCATAGAATCATAGAACAACCAGGCTGGAAGAGACCCACTGGATCATCGAGTCCAACCATTCCCATCAATCTTTAAACCATGTCCCTCAGCACCTCATCTACCTGTTCCTTAAACACCTCCAGGGAAGGTGAATCAACCACTTCCCTAGGCAGCCTGTTCCAGTGCCCAACGACACTTTCCATGAAAAGTTTTATCCTAATGTTCAGCCTAAACCTCCCCGGTGTAGCTTGAAGCCATTCCCTCTCGTCCTGTCCCCTGTCACCCGGGAGAAGAGCCCAGATCCCTCCTCTCCACAACTTCTTTTAGGTAGTTGTAGAGAGCAATGAGGTCTCCCCTCAGCCTCCTCTTCTCCAGGCTAAACACCCCCAGCTTTCTCAGCCATTTCTTATAAGGCCTGTTCTCCAGCCCCTTCACCAGCTTCATTGCTCTTCTCTGAACTCGCTCCAGAGTTTGGAGGGGTCCTTAGAGGGAGGAAGAAGCAGTCAGGGAGGGGTGTGTGAAAAGATAGCGTGAGGTTTCTTAACAGATGATTAAATGCTGCTTCTCTCCAAACAGTCTTGGGGAAGAGACAGGATGAGAAATACTGAGCAGATTAAACCCACCGCTCTGCCTTCCTGCGATCTTAAGACAAGAAAGAGGAGTGAAATGTGTAAGCTAGCAGGTCTGGCTTTGAGTAATGTGGGCTTTCCAGTTGTGTATCTGCCCTGTGTGCTTTCAGATCTCTCTTTTCTGTGCACAGAACCCTTTGGAAGGTTTTGGGGTTATGCAACCCCCTGATGCTCTCCAGCCTGTGGGTTGGACACCTTGCAACTCACAGCCCTACGGTCACTCCGTGGCAGGTCAGAGCAAACCTCTACTAGAGACAAATTGCTGCTATAAAAAAACCTCATTCTGCAGGACCTGCTAGGTTGCATAAGCCTGCTGGGCAGATGGAAGCATCCGTCCCTTGGGGAGGGGATGGCTGGGGGCGGCAGGGGCTCTGGGGAGCATCTCCTCAACCCAACTGTGGTTTCCTTATGTCACATTGCTCCCTTTGGGCAAATTCAGAGCGAAAGGCAAACCTAGCTACTCAGTGAGCACAGCAGTTCCCTGGAGGTACGCTTCCTCGTTTCAAAATGTCTAAACTTGGGAATTTATAGATTGTCTAAAAAAAAAAAAAAAAACCCGCCACAGTTTGGCTTCTTGCCAGTATCTGTGGCAGAGTTGGGGAGACAAACGACATGTGGCTTTTGGGTGAGAGCAGAGCAGTTCAGACTGGTGCTTCTCCTGAGCATGAAGGGGACCCATGGGAGCCCTGTTTGGTGTCTCCATCCATCTGGGGCGGGTGATTTGGCAGAGCTGGGAAGACAAACTGTGTGTGGCTCATGGATGGGAGTAGTGTGGTTCAGTCCAGTCCATCTCTGCGGGGTGGAGGGAGCCCTGTAGGGCGTCTCCATGCCTCTGGAGTGAGTGCTTTGTTGGAGCTGGGGAGATAGACAGAGTGTGGCTCTAGGATGGGAGCAGTGTCCTTCTCTCAGGGATGGAGTGGACCCAAGGAAGCCCTGTGGGGTGTTTCCATCCCTCTGGGAGTGGCTGCTTTGACTTCTCACACTCTCCTTAGAGTCTGCCAGTTAGGCTTGTGGGGCTGGTATCTGGCCAAGAAGGTGGGAAATCCACATTTTTTCCTCTCAGTCTCACCTGGGAGAATAGTGAAAGTGGAACTACAGTGTGGAGTGATGTCAGGGCTGGAATTAGAGCTCCTATGGGTCACTAAGGTAGTGGCCATGAGTCATATTCCTGGTCCTTCAAAGACAGCAATTGATCGGCCTGTGCTGGGCTGCTTGTCATGCATCCTGTGTGCACTGAGGGAGTGGAAGAGGGATTGATGTCATTGGGTCGGGATGGCTCTTCCGTTCCCAATAGCAGGATATGTGCAAGACCCTGGAGCACAGTCAGACCTGATTCATGGCCAAGCCCACATTGTTAGGGATGAGGCTGCCGGCACAGGTGTAGGAGACAAGACTTAAAGGACCTTTCTGCAATGCTGGTCTGTGAGTCAGCATCGAGAAGGCAGCTTCTGGTGTCAGAGCAAATCCCAGCTGGATTGCAGCAGGGATGTGCTGCTATCAAGTTTGTAATCTATTCAATCTCTTCAAAAAAGGAAGGAAGAAATAAAACCTGGGAAATGAGAAATTGTTTGGAAAAGGAGGAGCCAGGAAACGGTCCAGCCAGTGCCATGGGCCCCTCACCACAAGAAGGATGTTGAGGCTCTGGAGCGAGTCCAGAGAAGAGCGACGAAGTTGGAGAAGGGGCTGGAAAACAGGCCCTATGAGGAGCGGCTGAGAGAGCTGCAGGTGTTTAGCTTAGAGAAGAGGAAACTGAGAGGAGACCTCACTACTCTCTACAACTACCTGAGTGGAGGTTGTGGAGAGGAGGGAGCTGGCCTCATCTCCCAAGTGACAGGGGACAGGACGAGAGGGAATGGCCTGAAGCTCTGCCAGGGGAGATTTAGGCTAGAGATTAGGAGGAAGTTTTTCACGGAAAGGGTCATTGGGCATTGGAATAGGCTGCCCAGGTTGGTGGTTGATTCACGTTCCCTGGAGGTGTTTAAGGCACAGGTAGATGAGGTCCTGAGGGACATGGTTTAGTGTTTGAAAGGAATGGTTGAGCTCAATGATCCGATGGGTCTCTTCCAACCTGGTTGTTCTATGATTCTATGATTCTATGATTCTATGACTCAGGCAGGAGCGTGTTCCCTGTTGAACCCACAGGCAGCAGAGCAGGTGGCAGTGTAACCAGCACCGTGCCAGGGAGGGTGACAACTGATGGTGTTATAATGTGTTACAGCGAGAAGAGTTCCTGGGGCTGCCGGGTGGATTGCCTGGGCGTCAGGGAGCACGGCAGAGACTTGGCTGTGTTCGCTGCGGTGGCGAGCTTTGGCGCGGCACCAGTTTAAATGCTGTTCTGCTGTTCGGTGGGTGGCTCAGCCTGGTGTCCCTGTCCCATGGCAGCAGCAGGAGAGTTTGGGAGAACACAGGCTTAGCTAAAAGAGCTTCCTTGCTCAGGGCAGCACAGGGTCCATGGTGTGGAGCGGAAAATGCCAGCGAGAAGGTAAACCCCACGCCCTGCCTGCTTTCCCCTCTTCAACACTACCCGAGTGGAACCTTACACAGTTGTATCCAAGGGGGGATCCAACTTCATGAAGGTTTTACGAGGAGCAAGTAAAGGATCTGCCTCTCTTCTCCGTCAGAGAAGCAATGGGTTCTTACCTCATCCTCCTTTCCTTATGATTTTTCCCGAGCTTTATTTCAGTTCCCTACTTTAAAATGCTGGCATCAGAGCAGTTTGAACCATCACCCCCATTTTAGGGAGATGCAGTCCTCCTCCCAGAGCGTCAGTGAATCTTAGACCTGCAAAGCCTTGTGCTACTGGTGCTGGAAGCCGTGCAAGCCAGTGACTAAGCCGAGCGTCTGGGGTGCTGGAGCCGGCTGCCAGACTGGGGAATGGTGGAGTGTGGAGGGGAGAAGGACCACTGTAGCTGAGTCAGCCCTCCAGCCAGGATGAAAGCTGAGCTGTCGAGTTTGTCTGCAGCGAGGCTGCGCGCCCACGCTGCTTCTCTAGTGGGACATCTGTTCTGGAGGTGGGGGGCACGCTCCTCCCCTGCACGAAGCTTGGGGATGCTCTGGGAATCAGACCTTGCTGCGGTGCTGGGGAGGGCCAGGCGCTGCCCAGGCTCTTGGACCCAAAAGGAGCTAGAGAGCCTTCGGCATGACCTTAAAGCTAGATTTGCCCAAGCCATGTCTAAGGAAGCAGACCCATTTCATTTTATTTTCCATCTGTTATCTGCATTGTGCGTTTAGGATGGGTCTCCCTGTCCTCTTCTCATCCAGATCATCTCTCTCTTCCTTTCCCTCCTCCTCCGTTACCTCACCCTGCAGGCATCCTTCTGAGACGCACCAGGCTCCCTCCTTCTCCTTCCTTTAATATCATTCCTCTCCGATTTGGTGCGGTGCTCCCCATCGCGCCTGCAAAGCACAAAGCGGCTCTTTCTCCCATTCATTCCTCTGGCCTGGGGTTAGCATTTCAATTGACAATCGTGCCATTGATTTGTGCGCTGGTAGTGGGATTTGCAGTAAATACCAGGCAATGGTGGGGTTTGCAATAAATGCCAGGCAAAGGGACTTGGCAGGGTTAGCCAGGCTCTGGAAACGAGCCCAGTGTCTTCTGAAGCTCCGGATTTGATTTCAGAGTGAGGGTTGTGGCAGGGTCATGTCTTCACCCCTGCCAGGGGGACAAGCCTTTCTTTGCAGTGCCAAAAGCAGCCTGGGGCTTGCTAGGAGAGGCAAATCCTCTTCTTCAGGGACATAGTGTGAGGAGCAGCTGAAGTCACTTGATCTGAGAAGAGGACACCGAGGGGAGACCTCATTGCAGCCTGCAGCTTCCTCACAAAGGGAGGAGGAGGAATAGACACTGAGCTTTTCTCTCTGACCTGTAGGAATGGCAGGAAGATGTCCCATTGGGGGTTAGGTTGGACATTAGGAAAAGGTTCTTCACCCCAGAGGGTGGTGGAGCACTGGAACCCCAGGGAAGCAGTCATGACACTGAGGCTGACAACATTCCAGAAGCATTTGGCCAACACCCTCTGATATATGGTGTAAATGTTGGAGTTGTCCTGTGCAGGGACAGGAGTTGGACTTGATCATCCCTCTGTGTCCCCTCCAACTCAGGTCATTCCATGATTCTATGATCAGGTACACTCTGCCTCATCATCCCTGGTCTGGAAGCCATTGATTCCCCAGCCTTCCAGCCTGGGGGTGCAGGGATAGTTCCCCGGATCCTGTCAGTTAGGGAAGGGGATCAGAGCACTTGCCTAAGTTTGAGGCAGAGCAGGGCTGGAGTCCAGCTTTGCAGGTCAGATCGAGGGCTGGTGCAGAGGAAGAGGGACCCCAGCACCCGCTCATGGAAACATCTTGCCAAGGTTCCCTTCCAAATAAAGTTAAATCAGCCCTGGAGCTGCAAACACACTTCTGGGCTCTGGTGAGCAGAGCTGTTTACTCTCAGCTTAGTGATTCAGGGCAGTCCCTGTGGAGCAGCAGGATAAATAATACGCTGGCGCCAGCCAAATTATTGTTTTGGGCTTGTTTGTTTCTGGCTGTTTGGGGAGAAGCGTGGCCTTGCAGGTTGGCGCAGCTCTTGGAGCTGAGCTTGAGAAAGCGGCAGCGATATTGAAAAACCCTCAAAACTAAAGCAAAGGTGATAGGAGCCTGCGGGGCTGAAGTGTGAGAAAGGGTGAGGTAGGAGAAACAGAATGACTGCAGGTGTATGTTTTCCTGCATGAGCAGCAAATTTAGGGGCTGGGCTGGAGGGGTGGAATCAAGAACAAAGTTTGCTGAGGTCTGGTCAGACCTGCTTGCGGCGTGTTGGTGATGGGTTGTGCTTTTAGTGGTAGCTGAAGGAGGAAAGGGCTTCAGAGGGGCTCCTGTTTGCATGGGCTGTTGCCTGCCTGCTCCACAGGGGATTTTTGAGGACTGTTGGGAAAGGAGTGGTGAAAACAGGATTAGTCCTCTCCTCCCAGCAATCACAGACAGAGGCTGTGGCTGCTGAGATTCCCCCGGCTAGCTGGCATGCCCGACTGGCTTCCCATTTGGAGGGCCACTTAAGCAAATGAGTTGCATAGTCACTCTGAAAAGACTTGAGGTCAGGATCTGCAGAGCCAAAGCACATGCTCAAGAGTTTCTCCAAGTCCTTGGACAGGGCTTGGTCTGTGAGGAAACGTGGGGAGTGTGCAGAGACTGCCATGCAGCTGGGCTTGCCTAGTTGCAGGGTCACAGAATCACTAAATGGTTTGGATCGGAAGGGACCTCAAAGCCAATCCAAATTCCAAATCCCTGCCACCAGCAGGGACACCTCCCACTGCATCAGGGGCCCCAAGCCCCATCCAACCTGGCTTTGAACACCTCTAGGGATGGGGCAGCCACTACTGCTCTGGGCAACCTGGGCCAGGGCCTCCCTACCCTCACAGGAAAACATGTCATCCTAAAATCTCATCTCAGTCTCCCCTCTTACAGCTTAAAACCATTCCTCCTCATCCTATCTCTGTACTCCCTGATCAAGAGCCCCTCCCCAGGTTTCCTGGAGCCCCTTTCAGTGCTGGAAGCTGCTCTAAGGTCTCCCTGGAGCCTTTTCCTCTCCAGGATAAACAACCCAAACTCCCTCAGCCTGTAAGGGAGGTTCTCAAGCTCTTGGATCACCTTGGTGGCCTCTGGACTCTGGATCTAACAGATCCAACTGTAGCGCAGGGTCCCAGCTGCCGAATGCCCCCTCTGCTGCCTCACCTCCCCATGGACTCTGTCCCGTGTTGCAGGGGAAGTACAGCCCAGAGGTGTTGTGTTAGTGAGAAGCTGTGGGCTGATGGTTTCTGTCCCGTGGCACACCTCCACTCTCTCTCATTGAGGCTGAGGTGCCCTTGCGAAACAGCACCCATGGCTCTGGCTGGCTATCCCATCACGAGGTGGTGCCTGGCAGCATCCGCACGGAGTTAGCAATGGGAAAGCCTTGCTGGCTGGGTGCTGTTTAGCCCCACCCAAGGATTAGAGAGTCCGAGGAGGTGTGCCTGGTGTAATGAAGTGGAGAAGAGCACCACAAATCAAGCAGGCATTCAGTAACCTCAGTGACTTCTCATAAGTCTTTTTCATTTTGGCTCTGTAGAGCCTTGGTGGGACTCCTAGGCAGCACACTCTGGGCAGAGGGGGAGTGCTGGACCGTGCAAGGGTTGTCCTCTGCCTGTCCTGCCAAGTGCCCCTATAAATAGAGAGGGACACGTGCCGCTGATTAATTGCCTGTCTGTGCAGGCAGCCAGCTAAGACTCAGCCTCTGTCTGCTGGGAGCGGCAGCACTTGCCAGGAGAGAGGCCCACTCTTCTTCGGAAAAGGGAAAAAAAGGAGAGATGAAAATGGAGTGCCCTGTCATGCTAAGCAGAGGTCAGGCCTGATTGGAGACTTTCCCCCCTTGGAGGAGCAATTCCTCTCATGTCGTTCTGCAAATTACAGCAATGACCATCTGCTGCCTGCGTTGCACCCTGCACAGAACTGAGCCCTGGCACTGCTGCTCAAAGCTGTCCAGATGTGGCTCCACCATCCTGGAGAGGGATACAGGACCAGTGGACCCCACTGAGGGTCAGCAAAAGCCTCTGGGGAGGAGGCTTATGACTGAGAAGTAGGGCCAAGCCTCCCACGTCTGAGCTGCCCACACAGAGGGGAAGGGAGTTTATCTTTAGGAAAGAGGAGCTGCAAAAGCCAGAAGGTGAAAGAGGAAGAGAAGAGGGGAGAACAGGCAGTTCTTTCTTCTAGCTGGGCCTAGACATCTTCTTGGCCGCAGCAAGCAGTTGTGACATGGGTCTTGCAGATCATTTCTTGTTCAGGTCTGGGGCGAGGAGTCCAGGAGTTGGGCCCTGGGGGTCCAAATCCATTCCTCCTTGCCCTTAGAAGGAGGATGAAGCTGGAGAGCAGAGAGGAGAGGTGTGATACTGGGCTGTGGCTGATGGGAAACGATCCACCTGCTGGGCACAGGGAGGTTCATCCAGCAGCAGCTCCTCTCCCTTTCAGCTAGATAAGAGGTTATAGCTCCAACTAAGCTTCTAAAAGGTCCCAAAGTGCAGCACAAAAATACAGGAGGCTGCAGAAGCCAAACCTTCAAGGCAATTGCCTGAAGTGGGTGTCAGAGAACGATGAGAGAACGTAGGGAGCCCTTAATTTTGAGGGAAGAGACATTTGGCTGTTGGAGCAGGACGGAAGGCAGCACTTACCTGGCTGCCGCAGAGCCAGTTCTAAGTCACTTTGAGCTTCTGCTCTCCTGCAAGAGCTCCTGCAGCAAAGTTTCCCTTCCTCCTCCATCACCAGCCCTGTAGGGCTAGGCTGGCTGCTCCATTGTGCAGTTCTCCTGTCCCCTGGGGCTGAGGGGACAATAGCTCAGCTCTGAGCCTGGGAGCTGCCTTTCCCTGCCTGCCTGGCTCTGGGCCAGCATCCCAGAGGGCTCCCAGCCCCTTGTCCTTTTTTTTCTCATCACTCGCACTGAGGACATGGAAAAGGAGTTGATCAGCCTTCGCTGGCTGTGAGTGCTCTCTGCAGTCAGCTGCAGTCGCCCTGATGAGTGTCTCCTCTGTGCTGTTCCTAGGTGCGAAAGAGTATGTATTTCCCAGGAGTGAGAAGTACCCAGTCTTCTATCATGAAGAAAACAGCTCAGCCATCTACATCGGGGGAGAGGGAAAGCTTTATTACTACAACTTTGCAACCTATGAGAACTACACGGTAAGGATGCTCTGCTACAAGTTTGGCCCCAGAGCTCTCTAATCATAGAATCATAGAATCGTTTGGTTGGAAAAGTCCTTTGAGATCACTGAGTCCAACCATGCCTGTTCACTATCCAACCATATCCCTGAGCACCTCACCTGCCTGTCCTTTAAAATCCTCCAGGGATGGAGACTCCACCACTACCCTGGGCAGCCTCTGCCAGGGCTTCACCACTCTCTCAGTAAAGGAATTTCTTCCTCACACCCAATCTAAACCTCCCCCAGCACAACTTGAGGCTGTTTCCATTTGTAACTGGGGTGAAGAGACCAGCACCCACCTCACTACAACCTCCTTTCCAGGAGCTGCAGAGAGTGATGAGGTCTTTTTTAAGTCTCCTTTTCTCCAGACTAAACAGTCCCAGGTCCCTCAGGCACCTCCAGCATGCCCCATCCATCTGGGAAGCTGCAATGTCAGCATGATGAAATGGGGCAAGTCTCCCACGTTACTCGTGGGTGGGTTCTTCCCAGGCAATGGTCCTCTTGAGGTCTTTGCTTTCCCTTTCTTTAGCATGAGAAGGAATGCTCAGACTCATGCCACTGGGGAGAAGCTGTGTTCTCATCCCCTTCCATTGTCGGAGTCCCAGCTGTTTTTCCTCAAAAGCAGGAACTTCTGGATCAGCTGAGCACTGAGTTAACGCAGCAGGATACCCCCCAGTTGGCTTTCTCATGACCCCTTCTTGTACTTTGCAAACAGATGCATTGCTGAAGTTTGGGCCCAAGAACTTCCCTTCTTGTTCCCAGGAATGTGTAGTGTCCCAGCTGTCGGACAACACCACCCACTATGGAACACCCATTCCCCGCAACAACAAATCCTCTCTTAAAACCCTTCGGAGAGCAGCCCAGCCTTGCTGCCAATCACACCCATCACTCTGGCCCTGCATCCCAAATTCTCCCCACTCTCTTGAGGGCCTGAGAGATCCAGTCCTACCTCCCCAGGGCTTTTGGAATGCCAAGGTGGGGAAAAGGGCTACGTTGTGGTGTTTAATGGCCTTCTCAACGTGCTTGCTTTGCTTCTTTCTAAGGGAGTGACTAAGTGTGGGTTGCCTGGGAATAAGCCCACGTTTGTTGGCTTTTAGAGGAAAGGAACTAAAGCCTCTCTCTTTCCTTTTTATTCCAGGAAGAATTCCCAGTGAAAAATGAAGGACAGTGCATGATGCCTGGGAGTTCGGTAGGTCCTACCACGCGATGGAGTAGTTGGATGGGTTACGGTTGAGGACCAATGGGGAAGGAACTGTATATGCTTTCCTGGGTGAAGACCTCCAGTGCATGTGGAGCAGGAGGCCAGAAGAGCTGATACCAGTTTTCTCCTCTGGTTTTAAGACCCATGAAAGAGCCAAGAAGCCATCTAGGAGTGAGCTTGGTAGTGCTGTGTGCTTGGAGCTGTGGGTCTGTGCTCTACTGTTCACAGCTGCTCATGCTCCTCTTCTTCTTGCAGGATGATAGTAAAAATTACCTCACGTTAGTGGAGAAGTACGGAGACGGGATGTTAGTGTGTGGGACTGGTGCCTGCGCTCCCACCTGCTGGAACTTGGTATGTTGTAGCCTCCTGTGATGGGAGCAGAGCAACACGCTTGTTTTGTGTCATTCTATCTCCATCTGTAAATGGTGCCCTGATCCCCCATCCTTCTCCGAGCGCTCTGAAATGCCCAAATGCCAGCTCCCTCAAGGAGCCTGTTGTGACAGCGCGGCACAGCCTGCATGAGGTCCATGCTCAGTTGTCATAGCCCTTCTCTCCTCAGCTGCAGTGATGCCTCTGCCTGGTCCTGCTGAAGGTGGCCCAAGTCATAGAATCATAGATTGGTTTGGGTTGGAAGGGACCTTAATGATCACCTAGTCCCAACCTCCCTGCCGTAGGCAGGAACACCTCCCACCAGACCAGGGTGCTCAAGGCCCCATCCAACCTGGTCTTGGACACCTCCAGGGATGAGGCAGCCACAGCTTCCCTGGGCAACATGTGCCAGTGTCATACCATCCTCATGGTGAAGAAATTCTTCCTTCTATCTAGTCTAAATCTGCCCCTCTCCAATTTATAGCCGTTCTCCTTAATCTTATCACTACATGCCTTTATAAAAAATGCCTCCCCAGCTTTCATGTAGGCTCCATCCTGGTACCAGGAGGTCACAATAAGGTCTCCTTGGAGCCTTCTCTTCTCCAAGTCCTTCCCTTGCTTTGGGCTGTGCCAGCCAGAGAGCTCCTGCCCTGGGGGTGGATGTGGGCATGTGGCTCCCCTGCCTTCCTTGAACTGATCACACTTAGGGAGCGTTTCTGTCCTTCTCCAGACACAGAAGAAGGAGAGCACTCCATGGGATGGGAGAGGCATCGCTCCTTTCACTCCCGACTCAAACACTCTCGTTGTAGTTGATGGTAAGTTTGACTGCTCACATATTTTCAGTCATTGTGCTGTGCAAGAGGACTGGGCTCTTGCCCTCAAAATAGGCACTTGAGGTGGCTCCAAGGGCTTTATCTTCTCTAGATGATGACTGGCCTTAGCCTTTCTTGCTTTTGCCTTGCTGAGATGCATGTTGTTCTAAGACAGAGCATGGTGCAGGGTTGTTTGTTCCTGTCCAGAGCATGAGGGTTGAGTCTCTGTGTGGGAGAGGGTAGAGGAAAGTGGGAACAGCAGGGAAGGAAGGGACCTACAGTAACTTCACTGCTCTGCACCTGGCAGGGGGAGAGATGGGCGTCCTTCTCAGAGGCAGAGCAAGAATCCATCCTTGCCACTCTTTAAGGAAAAGGACTGGGGGAGTTCTGCCAAGTCTGCTCAATCCTAGGCAGTGGGGACTGGGCTTCTTGAACTGTGTCCACCATCTGTGTGCCCAAAGAGTTCTTGGTTCCTTGTTTTCTCCTCAAAAACCCTTCTACCTGCTCTGGAAATAGCCTTCTGTTAAATGAGCCTTCGTATCCCACAGGTCGTGATATCTACTCCACCATCAAGAAGAGCCAGCAGAATGGCAAGATACCCCGTTTCCGTCGAGTGAGAGGGGGTGGAGAACTCTACACAAGCGACACGGTGATGCAGAGTGAGTACAGGGATGACCCTGAAGGTGTAGGATCCACCAGGGAGATAAGTTGGTCTCTTGGCCAGCCCACAATCATGGACCACACTAAGTACACAGCACAGCTTGGAAGGGTGAAGCTGGAATGTAGCTCCAGAGCTCCTAGCTTGGGTTTGGTTAGTCCTAGAGAGGGGTGAGGACTGAGCTGGTCCCCAACTTCAATGCCGGTGAGGAGCGACCCAGTCGTTCCTTCCAGCTCTCTTGCTGCCAAGCTGGGGGAATTTCACTTCTCTGCAGCTGGGACAAAACAGCTGACAAGTGAGTTCCTCTTGCTCAGAGTGAGGAGATGGGGAAAGAGAGAGAAACCGGTGGCAAGTCCCCTGCAGATGCTGGAAGGAAATATGGTTGTGTAAAGGTGCCTGTCAGCTATGGTGGAAACAGGAAGAACAGCTTCCACCCTGGGCAGTGACTCTTTCCAAATCCCCAGTCAGAGCGAGACCTTGAAACATGTTAGGCTGTGCATGGAGAAGAGAGAGAGAAAGGATCTTCCTCTGTTTCCGTGAGCTTATTGCTTTGCCTCCCCAGTGACAAAGGGGAACAGGAGGTTATTGAACTCCTGGACAAAGACAGAAGCTCAAATAAAAACGACACCAGCGCAAAATAGGACTTTGCATGCAGGGCAACAAAGGGGGAGAGGAAGCGAACAAACCTGAGAGATGTAGAGCCATAAAGCTGATTCCATGCATCATGGAGCTCCCTGCTGTGGGGACAGCAGCTAACGAGGCTCAGAGGGACCCTGCTGCTTGGGGGAGTGGGGCAGGCTTTGGGCAGGAGTATATTAATAGGAGGAGCATCACTGGGTTTTCCACACTAAATGTAAACAACAGTGCAGCTTCCTCCCACCGAGGGAGCCTTCCTCTTCCGTAACAGCTCTGCTGCGCAAGAAGGGAGAACAGGTTTTTCTTGCCACGAAGCAACTGAATCTTCATTGGGCTCTGGAGACTTGGCCTCCAAAGGAATGGTTGTGTAGAGTTGGATGGGAGGGAGAGCTAGGGTACTCCCTGGGAAGGTGGGATGTGGAGGTGGCTACAGGGGATGGACTGGGACTTGCACTTTGCCTGAGGCACAGACAGTGTTCGCATTTCCTCATCTTGTCTGAGGGTGAGTGACTGCGTGCAGAGCATGCTGGTTTGGTCCCCACCGGTGGCTTTTCAGATGAAATGTGTGTGTTTAGGTTTTCTAATGGCCTGCTTCCCTCTTCAGACCCTCAGTTTGTCAAGGCGACCACACTGAGGCATGAAGAGCCTTATCAAGATAAGATTTACTACTTCTTCCGTGAAGACAACCCAGACAAGAGTCCCGAGGCCCCTAGAAACATCTCCCGAGTGGCCCAGCTGTGTAAGGTACCACCAGAACAGTGTGTGGTGGGAAAGCAAGAGGGTTACAGGGGTGGCAAATGGACGTGCCAGCTCACCTAGTGTTACTGGCACATGAGTTGGCCCCTCTGACTCAGTCCTTTCCTCTGCCACAGTGTTTGTGTGGGGCAGCTCCTTTGGCCTTTGCATCCTTTGGTTCTCATCTTGCCTTTAGGGGAGAGAAAGCCCTGTTTTGTCTCTGGGATATTAGAAGGGTACATGATTGTTGCCGTGACCAGCATCAAACATACCTCCAAACCATCCCCTAATGATCTGTCCAAGATGCTGGATGGAAGGGCACTTTATGATCTTCTCTGCCAAACCCTGACTCCCTACTTTCCCTCTCTCCTAGGAAGATAAAGGGGGAACGAGTTCACTCTCTGCTTCCAAGTGGACAACCTTCCTGAAAGCCAGCTTGATCTGTGTCGACCCAGTCACCAAGGGCAACTTCAACTGGTTGCAAGATGTCTTCTTTGTCCCTGCGAGTAACTGGCGCTACTCAAAAGTCTATGGGCTCTTCACAAACACCTGGTGAGGGGCTTTGCAAAATGGGGGGGGGATGTCCCATCCCATGGGCCAAATTCTTTCTTTCACCCCTTTGGTTTCTCAGGCGTGTGGGTGGAAAACAGCTGGTGTGGACATGGTCAGCAAAGGTGCTGTGCACACAGCTGTGTCCCAACCATAGGGATGGTGGCCAACATCTCCTTGACCCTCTCTTTGTCTTGTTGCTTGCAGGGGAAGCTCTGCTGTTTGCGTCTATTCCTTTGAGGATATTGACAACGTGTTTCGAACATCCAGACTCAAAGGCTATAATGGTCCCAACCCAGAGATCAAACCTGGGCAGGTGAGTGAGTGATAAAAGATGCCCACATGAAGTGGAGAGGTCTCCTGAGGTCAGGAGAGCTAGTGTCTGTCCTATTGCTGCTGATGAGGGGACTGTCCCACCACTGAACAGCCAGGTGAGAGCTGGGGCACTGAGGAAGGTTGTAGGCACTGCAGAAAGGATCTGAGCTTTGTTGCTGGAAACAAAATGAGGCTGGATAAGGTCCAACCACTTCATAGAAAGCAAGGGGAGACAGGCATTTGCATGCCTTGGTGAACAGGTCTGCCAGCTCTTGTGTGATGCTGGAGGGCGATGTCTTGCCTCTGTTTGCCTAACCCCATGGGTTTCAACAAGCCAACCTACAGCCAAGCCGCACACTTACAGCTGGAACACGACCTGGCAGCAAACAGGGAGGTAGGAGAACTTAAAGCAGCTTCTAGTACTGAATGGGCCTCTAGGAGATCTGGGGTGGGGCTCTTGATCAAGGGAGAGCAAGGATAGGAATAGAGGGAATGGTTTTCAACTGAGAGAGAGCAGTTTGAGATGAGATCTTAGGAAGAAATGTTTTACTGCGAGGGTGGGGAGGCCCCAACACAGGTTTCCCAGGGAAGCTGTGGCTGCCCCATCCCTGGAGGTGTTCAAGGCCAGGCTGGACGGGGCTTGGAGCAACCTGATGCAGTGGGAGGTGTCCCTGCTCATGGCAGAGGAATTGGAACTGGATGGGCTTTAATCTCCCTTCCAACCCAAACCATTCTATGACTGTATGAGCACAGTCACAGCAGACCCAGGACTCGTGCTTAACCCCAGAGAAGGCTTGTGTGCCATGCCTGGGCATCCTCCTCTGGACTGGAGTGTCTTTGCTGTGCCCTTGCTCTTCTGCCTTTGAGCCTCATCCCCAGTGACTTGTCTGACTCTAATGGTGGCACTTATCCCCTCTTGCCGCAGTGTGTTTCTTCTGGACAGCACACCCCAAGCGAGACCTTCAAGATAGCTGACAGCCACCCAGAGGTGGAGGACCGAGTGGAGCCCTTCTCCCCCACTAAGAGCCCTTTATTCCACAACAAGCACCGCTACCAGAAGATTGGGGTGCACGAGGTTTCTGCGGGTGACGGACGCCGCTACAACGTGCTTTATCTGGCAACAGGTATTGGACACCATTTCCTTTGGAGTTCCGTGGAGTTTGCGTTCTCCCTGAGGGCAGGCAACACAAGGGAAGCAGATGAGACCCCCAGTACGGAGCGAAGCAAGGGGCTGTGTTCCCAGTTTGGCATATGCTTGTCAAGCAGCAGAGAGCTGCCAAGTCCCAGCATGGCTAAACACATCTGATTTGGCTGCAGAGGCAAAAGCAGGCTGAAAGCAGAATCCCAGCACGGAGGATTTACCCAGTTTGGCTGCTTCAGCCTGTGGTAGGTCTCAGGGAAAGTGTTTTTAGGGCAAGGGAGGGGTAGCAGAGCTGTTCTCAGGTGCAGCTTTCCACTGTCAAGAAGAAATCCTTTGCAAAGGGACATGCTGCATCATATCCTGTCCTTGTTCGCTCTAGTGCAGCAACACACACTCCCTGCGAGGCTGGCACCTCTAGCTGAAGATCCGACCAGCTGATCAGAGCTGCTGGCGGTCCTGGGGCAGCTGGAGATGCTGCAGAGCTGGGGCCAAGACAACTTGGCTGAAGGTGAAAGGGGTCGGGAGCAAAAGGTTGGCAAGCTCAGTCAGATCTGACCTCCCCTCCCAAGACCAGGGGTCTCCTCTGCTTCCTTGTGTTCCCATGGTCCTCCCTGCCCAGAAGGTGCGAAGGTCTCTATCCCTGCGCTTCCCTCTCTCACCTGCCTGCCTGTCCAAGCTTGCTCCCTACAACACATCCCTTTTCCTGCCCTATGCTGGAATTTATTCCTGGTACTTATGGAGGGACTTTCTGGGGGTTTTGTTTCCTAGTATGTGGTTAAAAAAACTGCAGACGGCTCTCAGTAGGTGGCCTGGGTTGGATTAGGGCCCACACGTGCTCCAATTATTCTGATCTTACCCAAAGCCTGAGGTTAAAAGCAGCTGATGCCTTGCAGATCCCTCCAGGGAGCTTGCCCCAGGATGCAGAGCTTGGCAAGGTGACTGCCCACCCTCACCGGGGTGAGTGGGGAGGCACCTGGGGGATCCTAATCCCTGCTTCACCTGGTTTAAATCTTTCACCTCCCTTCACTCATGATGGAGAAAGGAGTGGCTATTTCAGAAGAAGAAACTATGGCAATACTAAGAGGGCAAATGATAAGTCTTCCTGAACCCTGTTTCCCCCCTCTAATCTGACCCCATCCCTGGAAGTGTTCAAGGCCAGGTTGGATGGGGCTTGGAGGAACCTAATCCAGTGGGAGGTGTCCCTGCCTGTGCCAGGGGGTGGAACTGGATGGGTTTTGAGATCTCTTTCAACCCAAACCATTCTATGATTCTGAGACCTTCCCTGGAGGTGTTTAAGGCACGGGTAGATGAGGTCCTGAGGGACATGGTTTAGTGTTTGATAGGAATGGTTGGACTCAATGATCTGATGGGTCTCTTCCAACCTGGTTGTTCTATGATTCTGTGATTCTATGACAGTTTGGAGTTGTTTAACTGAGGAGGGGAGTCGGTTCGATTAGAAAAGCTGAAAGGCAAACTCAAGTTTCAGCCTTAGGCAGTGGTGAGATGGGGCTCATGCAAGGCCAGGAGGCTGTAGTGAGGTGGGTGCTGGTCTCCTCTCCCTGGTAAAAAGTGACAGGGTGAGAGGAAACAGCCTCAAGTTGTGCTCGGGTAGGTTTAGATGGCATATGAGGAAACATATCTTCACTGAAAAAGTGATGAAGCCCTGGCAGAGGCTGCCCAGGGCAGTGGTGAAGTCTCCATCCCGGGAGGGGTTCAAAAAGTGTGTAGCCATGGCACTTCGGGACATGTTTCAGTAGGCACAGTGGTGTTGCCTTACAGTTGAATTGGATGAGCTTAGATGCTTTTCCAGCCTTAATGATTCTATGATTCTTGGCTGGGAGAATGATAAGGCTCTGCTGTGGGAATTGCTATTGTCTGGAGGATCATTTTTTAACAGAGCAAGCGGACTTATGAGAAAGATCCCATCTTCTCTGGGTGGCTGGTTTCAGGAGCCCAGTCAAGTCTGGCTCTGAGAGGGATGGAGGCAGAGCCAGTTGTCTGCCTGGCTTCCTCTCGTCTGTCTGCAGCCCCTCTGCCTTACTTTTCTGCTCTCAGCATGCTTCCTCAGGCCTCTCCCCCCTTCTTTCCAGACAAGGGATCCATCCACAAGATCGTGGAGCTGCCAGATGGGGTGCAGAACATCATGGAACTCCAGGTCTTCCCGAAGAAGGACCCGATCCAGTCCATGATCCTGGACCACAAGAGGGTGGGTCTCTACCTGCTTCCCAGAGAGGAGAACAGTGGGTCAAGCAGGCAGCAAGGGAGGCAGAGGCAGATGGATTGATGACAGCCCCTGGATCTGGGGGTGGCCTCTGGGTGGGCTCGTGGGGATTTCCACAATGTGCTTTCATAAATCCTACGAGCTGGACTGATGTCCTCAGTCGTTGGTAACTCTCTGTGTGGCCAGTGAGCAATGGAGCTTTGTGGTCACCTCCTGTCCTCTAGAGGTGAGGGAAGAACAGGGCTGTTTGCTCACTGGGCCAAATCCCAGCACAGTGTTCTCCATGTGCACTTGTCCTCAGGGGCATGGTTTAGTGTTTGATAGGAATGGTTGGACTCGATGATCCGACAGGTCTCTTCTAACCTGGTGATTCTATGATTCTATGATTCCCTCTCACTGTTCATCAGGCTGATGTCCTTAGTCCTAAGTAACTTTCTGTGTGTTCATTGGGCCACAGAGCTGTTTGGACACCTTCTCTCCTCTGGAGGCAACGGAAGAATGAAGCTGTTTGCTCCCTGGGTCAAATCCCAGCGCGTTGTTCTCCTCCATGTGCAGTTGCACTCTGATTGTCCAGCCTTGCTGTCAGACGAGCTGCCAGACAGCACTGGTGCTTCATCCTGGAGGTGACAATACTACTGTCACTGGTGGGGGAAGGATGACTGCTCTCTTTCCTCTGAGAGGAACATATGGCTGTATTGCCTGTTGATCTCTCAACCTTGCGGGTGAAACCCACCGCAACATCACAGTGAAGCTGTAGGAGAAGTGCTGGACACTTGGAGCACTGGGTCATGGTGCC
Source organism: Coccyzus lansbergi (assembly GCA_033558105.1). Taxonomy (NCBI): domain Eukaryota; kingdom Metazoa; phylum Chordata; class Aves; order Cuculiformes; family Coccyzidae; genus Coccyzus; species Coccyzus lansbergi. Next base: position 395,678 of record JAUMJK010000733.1, on the reverse strand, counting down.
GAGATGATCAGCCCCTCTGCTTCCCTCCTGCAGGCGATGCTGTACGTCGGCTCAACAAGTAAAGTGGTGGAGATACCCATGGACATGTGCAGGGTGTATCGTAACAACTGCGAGAGCTGCTTGCTGGCGAGAGACCCCTACTGTGGGTGGTTCAATGGGAGTTGCCAGTCGGTTTATCTCAACCGGTACGTGGTGCCAACAGTTTGCTATTTCTCCTTCGCCTTCGGCTGGTTGACCTCATGGGAGAAATACCTGGTTTTGAGGCTATCGTAAATCAGAGAGTGTGCAGGCAGTAACAGCACAGACATCTGTGCTGCCCCCCCAAACTGTGCCTCTGCTGGGATCCATCCCTCCCACAGCACCGCTCCTCCCGGGAGGGAGAGCTCAATGCGTTTGGAGTGGTCATTGATTTTGGAGCACTGAACTCCACTTTTGCTGCTAGAAACATCTGGAGCTCTGCTGACTATGATGCTGCTTAAAGCAGTTGATTGTGGTGAATTGCTGAGTCTCACATTTGCCACCCACCAGCATCCGAAGTGGGGATACAGGGCTTTAAGCTTCCTTCCTTATCTGATCCATCACGTTGCGAATGCAGAGAAGAGCAACGAAGCTGGTGAAGGGGCTGGAGAACAGGCCTGATGAGGAACGGCTGAGAGAGCTGGGGGTGTTTAGCCTGGAGGAGAGGAGGCTGAGAGGAGACCTCATTGCTCTCTCCAACTACCTGAAAGGAGGTTGTGGAGACGAGGGAGCTGGACTCTTCTCCCAAGGGACAGGATGAAAGGGAATGGCCTCAAGTTCCACCAGGGGAGGTTCAGGCTGGACATTAGGAAATAACTTTTCACGGAAAGTGTCATTGGGCACTGTCAGAGGCTACCCAGGGAGGTGGTTGATTCACCTTCCCTGGAGGTGTGGATGAGGCTCTGAGGGACATGGTTTAGTGATTGATGGGAATGGTTGGACTCGATGATCCAGTGGGTGTTTTCCAACCTGGTCATTCTGTGATTCTATGATTCTCTGATCCTTTATGGGCGATTCCATTTGTAGTCCTGACACGCTGCTTCCCTGACCTTTGTGCTTTGTTAATACTTGTTCTCATCTGCCAGGGACGTGCGGCAGAACCTGGACTTGGACTCGTGGAGAGGAAAGTGCCAGAAGGCAGATATTAAGGAAGGTACGTAAGGGTTTGGAGCTGTAGACCATGTCTCCAGGGGATGTTTGGGGCAGGGTAGCTGATTCCCAAGTCTTTGTTAAGGCTTGTGCCAGGTGTTGCACATGCCTTGCTGAGGATCTGGGAATGATCATGCTGAGACTGTCGATGAGATTGAGACACCAGGCAAGTCTCAGCTTGGAATTAATCACTAGTTCATGTATTTCAGAGCTCAGTGAGAGAGCTTAAGCTCTGTGTTAGCTAATGTCCTGGGAGAAGAGTCCCATGGACTTCATCAGGTGTGGCCCAGCTTCTACCGTTGTTGTTAAATGGCTGTGTAACATCCCCTCACACCCAACCAGTCTTTCCTCCTGATTTGGGGAATCTGTGGTTCCTGGAAGATGCCTGTTTCATCCTCCCTTTCTCAATCTCTTCCAGCAGATGACTACCAGAACATCTCAGTTGTCCCTTTCTCCCGCTACTACCTCAACTGTCCCATTGAGTCCCACTACGCCACCTACAACTGGTACCACAACGACAGCCTCATCAAGACGTGCAACACCACACACCCCCAGCAGGACTGCTTCCACTTCATCCAGAATGTGAGCCACATTCACTACGGCCACTATGTCTGCATCTCGGAAGAGGACGGCTTCAAACAAGCTCTGGTGAAGGAGCGCCTGGTAAACCAGCTCAGGTTCATGTCCCAGAAGGGCCAGGCCACCATGACAATTGGCTCTTGGCTGCAGCTCCTCCTGATGGTGGTGTTGGTGGAGCTTTTCCACTGAACACAGCTGGACTGTGTTCCTACCATCCTGGCTGCTGCCGCTCTTCCTGCACTCGCTGTCTGCTCCTGAGGCAAGATCGTCTCTCAGTCGCTCCTTGGACATTAATCTCTGACTGTCCCACAAGGGGTTCTGGGCAGCAACCCCTCCATCTTTGGCCTTGGTGGAAGAGTCACAGCGAGGAAGAAGCGACTGTGGGGCAGATGGAGCAGGGTTTGGGGACAGGGAGGGAAGGGGGACGTTCACAGCACCCAGCAATGCGAAGGGAGCGGTGTCAGCCTCTCCCCGAGCTCGCACTGGTCGCTCTCTACCGATTATCGTCCTGAGCCTAGCTGGGGTGTGGACGTTCAGGGGACTTCTGCCGATGTGCATGCACTGATCCTCAGGGCACCATGACTCCTCTCTTTGGGAACGTGCATGTGATGAAGAGGAGGAGCCAGCCCTTGGCCTTTCTAACCGATTGATCCATGCTTCGCTCCAAGCGGGGACTGATGCCTCCAAGATTTATGGCTAATGTCTGTTTGGGTTGGCAAGCAACTGGAATGCTCCCAGTGTCACATGTGAGTCTCCTTCTGGTCTGGAGAATTGGGCTCTAGAGGGGTTTTAGGGTTTGGTTTCGTTTTTTGTTTTACAGCTGGCTTTGACGTGGGAGGGAGATGGGGTCCTGGCGCTGGAAACCTGCAAGCAAGGCCAGGCACAAAGTTAGCATTTTGCATGGAAAAGCCTGGGAAGATGACTAGATTTGGGATGTGGGGAAGGACAGAGCAAATGAGACAGGAAGAGAAGGTGGAAGCAGAGCCCAAACCAACCCTGGGTGGCCACGGGAAGATGTTTTAAACGCACAAATCCTCTGAAGGCAGCTAAGGGCATTTATCTGTGGGCAGCAGGCAGCCCCTGCTCCCAGCGCCTCTCCTGCGGGAGGGGGACCGGGCTTCCTCAGGGACAGAGGTGTCACGCTGCCAATCTCAGGGCAATGCTGACAGGCTCCAGGGGGCTGTGCCTGTCCCCACCACCCCGAGCAGATTTGCCTCTCTCCCTTGCATTGAAGGGCCAGGGGAGGATTTCTTCCCTTGTGCATTGAGGTCTCCGAGCAAGACTAAACTGTGAAAACCGGGATGCTCTCCCTGCGCCTGCATGCCAGGGGGGATCCCACACCTTCTCCAAACCTTTCCCAGCCCTCTCGACTGCAGAAATGCCCCAACTTCGGGTCATGTAACGGAGGGGGCATCGTATCTCATGCTTCCAATAACCTGGCACAGCTCCTGCTTCGTGCCTGCTCGGAGACACTCAGGAGTTCCCTGAGGCGTCTTGGCAAGGGGGGGAGAGATGCCACGTGCCTCTCGTGGCCACAGACTATGGACAATGGGCCAGAGCTTCCTACTGCACTACATTTCTGAGAAACCCCCTCCAAGTCTAGGATAGAGCTTCTTACGTCCCTTCTCAAAGCACTTTAACTTTGTGAACTAACAAATACCTATTTATTATCAACTGGCGATTACTGTACTTGTATAATTTTATAATATTCTAGAAAGTGGGTTCCAATTAGAGAAGAGAAAAAACAACCAACACAACAGCTACCAAAAAAAACCTTTCAGAGCTGTGACCAAAGTAAGAATGTGATCGTTGAAATAAAGAATGGAAAAGAGCAGGCGAGTATCGTGTTTTTCACCAGGAGCTGATGCTGCTGTGATGGTGTTCCTCCTCCTCCATGGCCAAGAGGTCCCCCCACCATCTAGCATGGATCTAGCATCTGTCCAGCATGGGCTTGCTAATTTCAGTTCAGGCTGGCGCTATTGAATCATTATGCCTGGAAAAGACCTCTAAGCTCACCCAGTCCAACTGTCAGCCCAATCTACCCCACTGTGACTACTAAACTCTGTCCCTAAGTGCCACGGTCACATTTTTTTTGACTCCACCACCGCCTTGGGCAGCCTCTGCCAGGGCTTCACCACTCTGTCAGTAAGGAAATGTCTCTTAATACCCAACCTAAACCTCCCCAGGTTCAGCCTGAGGCCATTTCCTCTCATCTGCACTTGGGGCACAACAACCCTATGCAGAGCTACAGACTGGGAGACGTCTGGCTGGAAAACTGCCAGGAGGAGAGGGACCTGGGGGTGTTGGTCGACAGCCGACTGACCATGAGCCAGCAGTGTGCCCAGGTGGCCAAGAAGGCCAATGGCATCTTGACTTGTAGCAGAAACCGTGTGACCAGCAGGGCCAGGGAGGTTATTCTCCCTCTGTACTCAGCACTGGTGAGACTGCTCCTTGAATCCTGTGTTCAGTTGTGGGCCCCTCAGCACAAGAAGGATGTTGAGGCTCTGGAGCGAGTCCAGAGAAGAGCCACGAAGCTGGTGAAGGGGCTGGAGAACAGGCCCTATGAGGAGAGTCTGAGAGAGCTGGGGAGTGTTTAGTCTAGAGAAGAGACTAGGCTGAGAGGAGACCTCATTACTCTCTCCAACTACCTGAAGGGAGGTTGTAGAGAGGAGGGAGCTGGGTTCTTCTCCCAAGTGACAGGGGACAGGACAAGAGGGAATGGCCTCAAGCTCCGCCAGGGGAGATTTAGGCTGGAGATTAGGATGAAGTTTTTCACACAGAGGGTCATTGGGCATTGGAATAGGCTGCCCAGGGAGGTGGTTGATTCACCTTCGCTGGAGGTGTTTAAGGCACAGGTAGATGAGGTGCTGAGGGACATGGTTTAGTGTTTGATAGGAATGGTTGGACTCGATGATCCAGTGGGTCTCTTCCAACCTGGTTGTTCTATGATTCTGTGATTCTATGATCTGTCACTTGTTACCTGGGAGAAGGGATCAGCACCCCCTGGTTACGACCTCTTTTCTGGGAGCTGCAGAGAGCGATGAGGTCTCCCCTCAGCCTCCTCCAGACGAAAAAACCCCAGATCCCTCAACCAGCCCCTGAATCCCTGGGGTCCAGCCCCTTCCCCAGCTCCGCTCCCCTTCTCTGGATGCGCTCCAGCAACACAATTCCTTTCTTGTGCTGAGGGGCCCAAAACTGAATACGGGATTTGAGATGCAGCCTCAGCCGTGCCAAAGAGCTGGTGAGGAGCAAGAAGCTGAGCAAATTCTCACTGTGGAGTCCCAAGGGAGATGTTAGCAGCACCCTGCTCATCACCGCCCACTGCATGCAGAAAGCGAGGGCTATAAATAGTGGTGGTGGGTCCTTGCGGGCGCAGAGCTGTCCCAGCACCTTCTGCTCGCTGGGAGCTGGGACAGGCGTCGCGATGCTCCCGCATATCCTTGCCTTTGACGTTGGGAACGGCTTTTAGGAGTGCACACGCGAGCTGCCTGGCTGACAGCCCACGGAATGAAGTCGCGCTGAACTCGCAGCTCTCTTTTTGCTGGTTTCGGAGGAAAAACGAGCTGACGGTTGACAGCCGGGAGGCAGAAAAAGGCCAGGCTTGGGATGGAGTGAAGCAGGGAATAGGAATCGAAGCTTTTAAAACGTGCCAGCGAAAGCAAAAGAGAACAATGCCTCCCCCTCGCTTTCAAACCCTCCATCAAAGCTCTTTGGCACAAAGGCAGGGCCGGTTGCAGAGCCCAGCAGAGCTGTCGCAGTGCTCAGCCACCTTTTGCAGGGCTTTCAAAGGGTTGCAGCTTCATCTAAACCCATGCCCTGCAGCCTTTGTGTGCGCTATTCTTCATGCTCGCTGCTGGGCCTGCTCCTGCAGGTACTGCTGGAAAATATTCAGGGATTGGTGGCTGCGTAGGAGTCTGTGAGCTCCAGCCCCAGTTTGCAGCGATGCAGCAACAAGCCAACATTTAGAGGCGATGGGGACCCAGCTAGTGGCACAGGGACAGCAGTGACAGGTACCTCTGGCCCTAGAGGTTTTGCAGGAGGGTTTTGCAGGTCCCTGATCTGCAGTGAAAGGTTTGGCAACTGAAAGTGAACCCCCCCCCCACACCTTCTTTCTTTCATTCTTAGCACAAGGTTTGGCAGAACCCTCCCTGCCGGCGCCGGCAGCATATGCAGCAGTGGCATCTTGACACAAAGAGAAACGAGCCCAAAAGGCAGGCGGGTTTGGGGCAGCTGAAACAAGAATTGGGATTTCTGGCAGTTCCTGCTCTTTCGTGAGAGGAGGTGGGGAAACTCGCTCAGGGCAGGAAGGGATCGAAACCTGGCGCCAGGCGTTATTGCTCAGCACTGTATGCGGACGCTGAGGTATTCGCAAGTCATAGAATCATAGAACAACCAGGTTGGAAGAGACCCCATTGGATCATCGAGTCCAACCATTCCTATCAAACACTAAACCATGTCCCTCAGGACCTCATCTAGAATCATAGAATCATAGAACAACCAGGTTGGAAGGGACCCATCGGATCTTCTAGTCCAACCATTCCTATCAAATGCTAAACCATGTCCCTCAAGACCTCATCCACCTGTGCCTTAAACACCTCCAGGGAAGGTGAATCAACCCCATCCCTGGGCAACCTATTCCAATGCCCAATGACCCTCTGTGTGAAAAACTTCGTCCTAATCTCCAGCCTAAATCTCCCCTGGCAGAGCTTGAGGCCATTTCCTCTTGTCCTGTCCCCTGTCACTTGGAAGAAGAGCCCAGCTCCCTCCTCTCCACAACCTCCTTTCAGGTAGTTGTAGAGAGCAATGAGGTCTCCTCTCAGCCTCCTCTTCTCCAGGCTAAACACCCCCAGCTCTCTCAGTAGCTCCTCATAGGTTCTGTTCTCCAGCCCCTTCACCACCCTCATCGCTCTTCTCTGGACTTGCTCCAGAGCCTCAACATCCTTCTTGTGGTGAGGGGCCTAGAACTGAACACAGGATTCAAGGAGCAGTCTCACCAGTGCTGAGTACAGAGAATCACCTCCCTGGAGCTCTACTGCTGCCAAGTATTGAAGTGCCAAAGCTCTGAAAACACTCACTAAAACCTCAAACACCAAAGTGATCTGTGGTATCCTGGGAAGAGGTGAGCGGGAGGGCTGGAAGCAGTGCACAATGGCCACGCTGACCACCTCCGGGAGCGGATAAACTGGAGTTATGCAGGGTGCAGGCCAGTGATAACACCATTTGGGCTGCCTAGGCTTGGTTTTCTTACCCAAGAAGCAGGCTGAGAGTTTGGAACCGAGCACTGCAAGGGTAACAGAGACCCACAGAACCAGGCAGGGGCTGTGGCAGCATCTCCTTTCCCTGCCCAGCCCTTGTCCCTTCTCCCTGGAGACAGCTAGGATGAAAGAGGGAGCTTTTTTCTAAATTTTCTGAGAAACACATCAAAGACTGAACATAGAATCAGAGAATGGTTTAGTTTGGAAGGGACCTCAAAGCCCATCCAGCTCTAAACCCCCTGCCATGGGCAGGGACATCTCCCACTGCATCAGGTTGCTCCAAGCCCCATCCAACCTGGCCTTGAACACCTCCAGGGATGGGGCAGCCACAGCTTCCCTGGGCAACCTGGGATGGGGCCTCCTCACCCTCACAACAAAATATTTCTTCCTAAGATCTCATCTCAATCTGCTCTCTCTCAGCTGAAAAGCATTCCTCCTCATCCTATCTCTGCACTCCATGACCAAGAGCCCCTCCCCAGCTTTCCTGGAGCCCCTTTCAGTACTGGAAACTGCTGTAAGTTCTCCCCAGAGGCTTCTCTTCTCCAGACTGAACAACCCCAACTCTCTCAGCCTGTCCTTGTACGGGAGGTGGATCATCTTTGTGGCCTCCTCTAGGCTCACACCAACAGCTCCCCAACCTTCCTTGTGCTGAGGAATCCAGATTGGAACTCAGGGCTCCAGGTGAGGTCTCACCAGAGCAGAGCAGAGGGGCACAATCCCATCCCACTCCCTGCTGGTCGCACTGCTTTGGATGGAGCCCAATTAAGTTTCTGTTTTGTTCAGGGTCATATTTCCCCTGGTTGCCGCCTGTTTCCTAGGAACACAATGAAGCGAAACCCTCAGGGTTGCTGAGCAAATACTGGTTCATTGTGGGTTTCAGGGGAAAAGGTGTGTATGGGGAGGACAAAGCCAAGACGTCACCAACCATGGCCACATTGTTTGAGTAAGTTATTTTAGAAGCCTATTTTTGACGGGAGCAGCAAGCACAGGAAGGCTGGGTACCATGCTGGCTGGAGGAGGCAGGGACGGCTGGACGCCTGAAACAAAAGCCTAGAGAGCATTTCAGTTTTTCCCAGCACTGTTTTTGGGGGCTATTTCTGCTCTGACCTCACCGGCAGCCTTGGTGGCTGCTGTAGGAGGACAATAGATCCAGGAAATACTGTATCCGTCTGAATCAGATGCTAGAGCTGGTGAAGAATCCCACAGTAGCTGCCTGCTTGCTCTGTGCAAGCACTTTGGGGTCTAAACTGAAGGAAGGCTCATCTGAGATGCTGTCTCCAGCCACAACATCCCCCTAGGCAGATTTTCCTGGTGGGATGGGGGTAAAGAGTGATCCAGAAGGAGCCGGCTGGAGCCTGGAATTGGGATACTGTGATAGCCACTCTGGGTTTGAAAAGAACCCCAGTATGTTCCCATACCAAGAATCACAGAATCACACAGAATCACCAGGTTGGAAGAGACTCACCAGATCATCGAGTCCAACCATTCCTACCAATCTCTAAACCATGCTCCTCAGCACCTCATCCACCTGCACCTTAAACACCTCCTTCCATCCTCTTCAGCCCCTAGAGGAGAGCACACGGAGCCCTCTCCCAGTGTAAATCTTATCTAGTGTTTTATCTTTGTCTCAGCTCATCCAGTATGCACTGCCCTTCATCCCACCCTTCGTTGGAGCAGCAGGCTCTCCCATCCTTGTCCTGCCCATCCCACTTGATGCAGCCAGTGCTGGCTTAGGTTTAGCTTCTTGTTCCCCTGCACCCCAAGTCCTTCTCTTCAGGGCTGCTCCCAATCCATTCTTCTCCCAGCCTCTGGTTGTGCTTGGGATTGCCCCGACCCAGGTTCAGGACCTTGCACTTGGTCTTCATGAGGTTCAGATGGTCCTACCTCTCCAGGCTGCAGGTCCCTCTGGATGGCAGCCGTTCCCTTCATTGTGTAGGCAGCACCACACAGCATCTTGTTGTCATAGAATCATAGAATCATAGAACAACCAGGTTGGAAGAGACCCATCGGATCATCGAGTCCAACCATTCCTATCGAACACTAAACCATGTCCCTCAGCACCTCATCCACCCGTGCCTTAAACACCTCCAGGGAAGGTGAATCAACCACCTCCCTGGGCAGCCTATTCCAATGCCCAATGACCCTCTGTGTGAAACACTTCCTCCTAATCTCCAGCCTAAATCTACCCTGGCGGAGCTTGAGTCCATTCCCTCTTGTCCTGTTCCCTGTCACTTGGGAGAAGAGCCCAGCTCCCTCCTCTCTACAATGTCCTTTCAGGAAGTTGTAGAGAGTAATGAGGTCTCCTCTCAGCCTCCTCTTCTCCAGGCTAAACACCCCCTGCTCTCTCAGCCGCTCCTCATAGGGCCTGTTCTCCAGCCCCTTCACCAGCTTCGTGACTATTTGTGGGCAAACTTGTTCAGGGTGTCCTCAGTCCCAAGGTCCCTGGGCTCAATTTGCTTGTGGTCCACTCTGGGGCATGGGGAATGCAGCTTTGCTGATGTTACACCAGCAAGTCAGGTAGGGTCGGCCATGGAAAGCGATACGAGTGGGAAACTTAGCCGCTTACTAGAAATGAGCTGACCTGATTGATGCTGGAGGAAGTTAAACCCAAAGTAAACCAGTATGCCTTCCTCCCACGTGGCCATGTTCCTCCTCTGTGAAGATACACACGCAAAAAGTTTTTCCCCTCTAGCCATGAGATTACACTCTGAGATCCCCAAGGGACAGTTATATTGAAAGAGTCCCATCTGGGTGAGATACCTCACCCCAGCTTGATGGGGACCCCCAAAACAAGTCATCAGCCCATGAAGTTTTAGGTCTATCCTCCTGCTGAGCTGCTCTGAATGCCCCTGGTAGTTCCTCGAGCATCAGGCACTCAGCTCTTCAGGGATTCTGACGGACACACACACTGGGTCACTCCATCCTCTCTGCTCCCAGGAGAAACTCTGGGACCCTCACCACAAGAAGGATGTTGAGGCTCTGGAGTGAGTCCAGAGAAGAGCCACAAAGCTGGGGAAGGGGCTGGAGAACAGGCCCTATGAGGAAGGGCTGAGAGAGCTGGGGGTGTTTATCCTGGAGAAGAGGAGGCTGAGAGGAGACCTCATTACTCTCTACAACTACCTGAAAGGAGGTTGTAGAGAGGAGGGAGCTGGTCTCTTCTCTCAAGTGACAGGGGACAGGACGAGAGGGAATGGCCTCAAGCTCCACCAGGGGAGATTTAGGCTGGAGATTAGGAGGAAGTTTTTCACAGAAAGGGTCATTGGGCATTGGAATAGGCTGCCCAGGGAGGTGGTTGATTCACCTTCCCTGGAGGTGTTTAAGACACGGGTAGATGAGGTCCTGAGGGACATGGTTTAGTGTTTGATAGGAATGGTTGGAGTAGAAGATCCAATGGGTCCCTTCCAACCTGGTTGTTCTATGATTCTGTGATTCTGTAAGTACTTCTTGCTCATGGCTATGGTCTCTTTGCAACTGCAAGTTCTCTCTTTTTCAACAAAATATTATGAAAATGAGTTGTTTCCCTAACCCCTTCAGCCCTGAACTGAATCACAGGGGATTTCTGGGCAGGAGTTTTACTATTGAAATTTTCCCAACCACCTGCTCACTGGCAGGAGCTGAAAGCTTGCAATGAATGGATTCAGTCACACAGAGAGCAGGGAAGACCCCAGGATGAAATCACTGCAGAAGATAAAAATGCCTGTTGGAAAACACATGAAAACCACCATCTTTCCCAAGGGACAAGTGCGATGGACAGGGAGATGAGCAGCGTCGGTCTGGGTATGGATGTGGGCTGCATTTTTAAGGTAAGAAAGCAAGGCCGTCAGCCCTCTGCCCTTGTTCCAGCTACTGATATGCCTGTTCTACTCAGCTCTTCATCCCAGTGATGTGATGCAGGCACTTTATTCTGCCTCTCCCAAACATGATCCACTATCAGCATCACCCTGGCTGAAGTCAGCTCCATCCTGGCTGGTTTCCATCAGCTTGAGGTTGAGCAGAAATACCACGTCAGAAGGATGAGCTGCTCCACCACAAGACCTTCCCAGTGCTAAATCACTGCAGTCCTGGCATTCGCAGCTCCTAGTGCCCGAAGGATATGGTGAAGAATGGGGCGTTTAGAGGGAGATTGGGGTTTTTATAGGGAGATTGGGGTTTTGCTGGGGCTGTGATGCTGGCTCAGTGGGGTTTCCTACCATGGAGCAGAAAGTAGGGAGCATGGGACAGGAGAGGACAGGGAGCAGGAGGAGGCAGAGTCTGTGCCCTGAGAAATTATAGATCCTGTGGCCTGGGAGGGGGCAGGGAGCATGGGGGCACAGGAGGTTTCTTAGCAGCCTCTCAAGGTGTGATATATTGGGGGAAGGTGTGAAGCGACCAGGCTTAGTCACCCTGCTCCCTCCCCAGGTGAGATACACTCAGAAAGCCCCATGGGTGGAAAGCAAGATTGTGACGTCTACAGGTGCCACCTCTCACTAGTAAGAAGCCCCACCGGCAGGATCCTCCTTGTCCCCAGCGTGGGTGGCATGGGGAGGTCATTAGGAAACAGCGAGAGTCTCTGTTTCGGTTCATCCAAGAATAGCAGGGGATTGGCCTGAGTCATGCGGGCATCGTGGGCGACCTGCTGCCTGTGGGGGTGGCCGAGACGCCTCCTCCCATCCACGTGCCATGCGCTTTGCTCATCACGGAGGAGGCCAACGGAGCCATGTTCCCACTGCCATCTCTGCTGGCTGAGGCAAGAGTGACACGGAGGGTTTCTGAGCACCTCACCCAAGTTTCCATCAGTGACCCCCCAAAACGTGTGGGTTCCTGCGCCCACCGCAGCAGCCGGTGGTTTCCTCTGTGAGCAGCGTGCTCAGGGGCTGATAGAGGGGCGAGAAAACCACCGCGTTTCCTTCTAGCTGTAGGGGTTGGGGAGGTGCTTTGAAAATCTCTAGGGGTGGGTGGGGTGTGGAGGGAGTAGAGCAAGAGCCCCTGTGGAGGATGTGAGTGGGACATGGGGGCGTGATGGAGGCCATGAAGTGGCTCCCCACACGAGGAGGAGATGGTGGAAAGGGAGGGTGCAGAGGTGATGCTGAGTGTGAGGTGGCTGTTCTCTCTTGGGGCTGGAGCTGGTGGCCAACCACGTGGATGTGGATCCCTTCACGTCCCTTGGGCCTTCACCTGTGTTTTTATGAAAACCAAGGTGGCTGGACTTAGAATCATAGAATCATAGAACAACCAGGTTGGAAGAGACCCATCGGATCATTGAGTCCAACCATTCTTATCAAACACTAAACCATGTCCCTCAGCACCTCATCTACCTGTGCCTTAAACACCTCCAGGGAAGGTGAACCAACCCCCTCCCTGGGCAGCCTACTCCAATGCTCAATGACCCTCTGTGTGAAAAACTTCCTCCTAATCTCCAGCCTAAATCTACCCTGGCAGAGGTTGAGGCCATTCCCTCTCATTCTGTCCCCTCTCACTTGGGAGAATAGCCCAGCTCCCTCCTCTCTACAACCTCCTTTCAGGTACTTGTAGAGAGTAATGAGGTCTCCTCTCAGCCTCCTCTTCTCCAGGATAAACACCCCCAGCTCTCTCAGCCGCTCCTCATAGGTTCTGTTCTCCAGCCCCTTCACCAGCTTTGTTGCTCTTCTCTGGACTCGCTCCAGAGCCTCAACATCCTTCTTGTGCTGAGGGGCCCACAACTGAACACAGGATTCAAGGAGTGGCCTCACCAGTGTTGAGTACAGAGGGAGAATCACCTCCCTGGACCTGCTGGTCACGCTGTTTCTGATCCAAGCCAGGATGCCATTGGCCTTCTTGGCCACCTGGGCACACTGCTGGCTCATGTTCAGTCGGCTGTTGACCAACACCCCCAGGTCCTTCTCCTCCTGGCAGTTTTCCAGCCAGACTTCTCCCAGTCTGTAGTTCTGCATAGGGTTGTTGTGCCCCAAGTGCAGGACCCGGACTTTGGCCGTGTTAAACCTCATGCCGTTGGACTCAGCCCAGCAGTCCAGCCTGTTTAGGTCCCTGTGCAGAGCCTCCCTACCCTCCAGCAGATCGACACTTCCACCCAGCTTAGTGTCATCTGCAAACTTGCTAAGGGTACCCTCAATGCCCTCATCCAGGCTGACCCTGTTCCTGTAGCTGGAGGGGAGGCAGCAGGTCCCACCCAGGACAGTGGCAAGGGCAGGGCTTGAGGACACTGGCGAGACATGGTGCCACCACGTCCTCAGGGTGTGAGGCTGCTCCAGGGTGCACAGGGAGCTGGTGGGTTCTTATCCAGGATGGGAATCTTCATGCAGTTTGTGACAGCTGGGACAAGCCATGGGTGGCGGAGCCAGAAGGGGACAGGTGCTATGGATCAGGAAGGGACAAACCCCATGCCCAGGGAGGGGACAGAGCCTATGCCTTGGGAGGGGACGGGGAGCATGGGGCAGGATGAGGCAGATGGGGAAAGACCTTATGCCTTGAGAGAGGACAGGGAGCATGGGGCAGGAGGGGACAGGTAGAAGAGCCAGCAGTGGCCAAGAAGGCCAAGGGCATCTTGGCTTGTAACAGATATAGCATGACCAGCAGGGCCAGGAAGGTTATTCTCCCTCTGGACTCAGCACTGGTGAGGCTGCTTCTCGAATCCTGTGTTCAGTTGTGGGCCCCTCACCACAAGAAGGATGTTGAGGCTCTGGAGCGAGTCCAGAGAAGAGCAACGAAGCTGGTGAAGGGGCTGGAGAACAGGCCTTCTGAGGAGCGGCTGAGAGAGCTGGGGGTGTTTATCCTGGAGAAGAGGAGGCTGAGGGGAGACCTCATTGCTCTCTATAATTACCTGAGTGGAGGTTGTGGAGAGGAGGGATTTAGGCTCTTCTCCCAAGTGACAGGGGACAGGACGAAAGGGAATGGACTCAAGCTCCCCCAGAGGTGTTTTAGCCTGAACATTAGGAAAACATTTTTTCACAGAAAGGGTCATTGGGCATTGGAATAGGCTGCCCAGGCAGGTGGTTGGTTCACCTTCCCTGGAGGTGTTTAAGACACGGGTAGATGAGGTCCTGAGGGACATGGGTTAGTGTTTGATAGGAACGGTTGGACTCGATGATCCGCTGGGCCTTTTCCGAGCTGGTGATTGTGATTCCGAGGGGAGGGCTCTGCGGGCCGGTGTCGCCCCCCGGTGCCCATCGCTGCTCTCGCAGCCGCCGCAGCAACCGGCTCAGATCCTCGTCTCATCCCCTGCTGCCTCGTCCCTCCCTCCTCCTAGTTTACCCGAGGCTGTTTAGAACTAGAATGAGCCCTGCAGAGCCCTCCTTCTCCAGTCCTTTAAGACCGTGGAATATTGTCTCCCAAGTCACCTCAAGTCAAACCCAGAGGCCTCCAGGAACTGGTTGGAACAATCCAGGGACCCCCCCAGAATTCTCAAGACCAACCCCAGAATCACCCCAAAAGTAGCCCCAGAAGGCCATCATGACCCACTCTCCTTTTTCCCCCTCAGACCCCAGTGCTAACTGGTTGTAAGTGAGTGTTACTGGGCTTGGGGACAAGGGAAGGTGTGTACCACCACTGCTGGGTGTGGGAGCCTTTGTCCCTACACTGTGACACCCCAAAAAGCCTTTCCTTCCTGGCAGCAGGGGGTTGGGGTTCCTGCACTAAGTGGGGCAGGAGAGCGCAGGGAAAGGGGTTCTGTGACCCCAGCACCACCTATCCAAGCGAGGGTGGGGGCAAGACACCCCTCAGGTGGCCAGGCAGCCCCCCCCAGGCTGCCCCCTCCCACAATGACACACCAGACCTGAGCTTTATTAAGCCGAACCCCCACTTTTTTGTTCCTTACATCATTTTTGTCATTTATCCTCTCAGCTCTCTCAGCTGTTCCTCTTGTTCTCCAGCCCCTTCCCCAGCTTCGTTGCTCTTCTCTGGACTTGCTCCAGAGCCTCAGCATCCTTCTTGTGGTGAGGGGCCCACAACTGAGTCCAGAGGGAGGAGAACCTCCCTGGACCTGCTGAGAGAGCTGGGGGTGTTTATCCTGGAAAAGAGGAGGCTGAGGGGAGACCTTATTGCTCTCTACAACTACCTGAAAGGGGGTTGTAGACAGGAGGGAGCTGGGCTCTTCTCCCAAGTGACAGGGGACAGGACAAGAGGGAATGGCCTCAAGCTCCACCAGGGGAAGCTCATGCTGGACATTAGGGAAAAACTTTTCACAGAAAGGGTCATTGGGCATTGGAATAGGCTGCCCAGGGAGGTGGTTGATTCACCTTCCCTAGAGGTGTTTAAGGGACGGGTAGACGAGGTGCTGAGGGACATGGGTTAGTGTTTGATAGGAATGGTTGGACTTGATGATCCGATGGGTCTCTTCCAGCCTGGTTATTCTATGATTCTATGATTTATCCTGCAGAGAAAATGTTTCTTCCCCTTGGCCGTAGGGTTTTCACTTTCAGCCCTTGCAGCAGCAGCCTTTTATTGGGGCGGCATTGTTTTGTGGAATCAAACTCTATAACCCAATTAAGGGATATAAAGTGGGTGTGTGTTTATTCGCTGGTGGGTGCAAGGGGGTAATCGTCCTAACTCACACACCATTTGGTCTAACAAGCAGATAGTTATAGTGTAAAGACATGCCTACTCCTAAACACCTACTACATATTCGTGACCTTCCCCACCTCGTATTATAATTAGCTATAGAAGGATCTTTCCAGTCTTGCGCTTGTGCAATGACTTCTGGTGGTCGTGGCCGACGATCTTGGGGATGAAGGGGAATCATAGAACAACGAGGTTGGAAGAGACCCACCAGATCATTGAGTCCAACTGTTCCTATCAAACACTAAACCATGTGCCTCAGCACCTCATCCACCCGTCCCTTAAACACCTCCAGGGAAGGTGAATCAACCCCCTCCCTGGGCAGCCTGTTCCAGTGCCCAATGATGCTTTCCATGAAAAGTTTTTTCCTAATGTCCAGCCTAAACCTCCCCTGGCGGAGCTTGAGGCCATTCCCTCTTGTCCTGTCCCCTGTCACTTGGGAGAAGAGCCCAGCTCCCTCCTCTCTACAACCTCCTTTCAGGGAGTTGGAGAGAGCAATGAGGTCTCTCCTCAGCCTCCTCTTCTCCAGGATAAACACCCCCAGCTCTCTCAGCTGCTCCTCATAAGGTCTATTCTCCTTCATCCTCCTCATGAATCTTCCCTGAACTCAATCTGTCTGCAGGCAAAGTCTCATCCTGGTCCAGTTCCAGAACTGTAAAGCAAGGTGCAGACGGATATTCTGCTGTTGCTCACATTCCATCTTTCCCTTATCAGTGACTGTCTGTGAACGAGCTCCTTCCTTATCAACACCCAGGGTTTTCAAGGCCCTTTACTAGCAAACGGTGCAAATTTTAGTGAGCTAAGCCCTTCTCTAAGTTCTTTCTAACTTCTCCTCTATATCATATGCCTGTTTATCAGCATGGGCCACCTGCCAGTGTCCATCCTTATCACCCAAGATCACTGCATCACCTGACAAACCCTGTTATTGCAACGCCGGGAGAAGATGATGCTTGGCAAGGTCTCCTGCCTTCCCCAATGTCAGCTCGCCTTGCTGCCAGGGCAAAACACCCTGTGCCTGTCCCTGTCCCTGGGGCGACCGTGACTCTTCGAGAGGCGGGCGAGAGCTTCTCACCTTGAGCAGGGCCCGAAGAGGGGATAAGAGTGAGGCCGTCCTCGTTTTCCACTGCTGCTGCCTGCTCCCATGCTCGCCCGGGCTGCGCCCAAGCCAGGCGCCTCGTGGCGATGTCCCCTTGCTCTAGCTGGGGGATGCCGCTGGATTCAGGGGGTTGCCGCCCCACTGCACGTTCCTCCTATCCCGTCAGCTCCTCGACCCTTTAACCAGCTGCCTGGTGACTGGCGAGCCGGGTGGCTCAACCTCTACCGTTTCTGGCAGGAGGGCGGCTTGCACAACGTCCATCACATCATGGCTCGCAAGTTCCAGCAGTTTGGGCCCATTTACAGGTGAGGCAGCATCTGGTCCTGGCATTCCCTCTGCTCCCCAGCTCCGGCAGCCTTTCCAGCCTGGGTTGCTGCTGCTCTTCCCTGGCCTGCTACAGGGAAAAGCAGGATTAATCGACAGCTGAGCTGCCAGAGCTGCTTATCTTGCTGTGTATCCACCAGGCTCAATGCCACGGTGAGGGGTGAGAGGGGAGACCTGCTTGGACATGTGGGTGTGAGGTGGCAGAGACGGAGAGCTGCTCTGGCCCCTGCCCCCACAGTCTCCACAGGGTCTGGTGCTGAGGTTCCCAGGCAGCCGAGGGACAAGGGGGTTCTCTACTCCATTGCTTCCCACAGTGCTGGAGGGCCTGATCCTGGTGCTGAGCCACTGCACCTCCTGGGATGGGATGAGCAGGCAGAACTTCAGGGGTGCCAGGAGGAGGGTAGTTGACTTGGAGGTGCCGAGGGAAGGCTGGTTGATGTGAGGAAATGAGTGGCTGCAGGGGGGCATGGGTCAGGGTGTGGGGCTGACCCTGCTCCGTGCCCTGGCAGGGAGAAGCTGGGTGTCTATGAGAGCGTGAACATCATCAGCCCTCGGGATGCTGCCACCCTCTTCCAGGCAGAGGGGACGCTGCCAGAGCGCTTCAGTGTGCCCCCCTGGGTGGCTTACCGGGACTTCCGCAACAAGCCCTACGGTGTACTCCTCAAGTGAGTCGGGGATCCCCTCAAAACGGGGCTCCCAGGTCCTATTGCTAAAGCTCCGGGCTCGATGGGGTGGTGAGGAGCTGGAGCATCAGGAGGGTGATGGAGATGTTATCTGGCCCTGTGGTTTGGGTGGTGGCATCCTTCAAGAGGGTAAATAGCGGGGGATGCCTTCTGACACCCACCCCCACAGACACTTTTGTGCCCTGTAGGAGAGGGGAAGCCTGGCGCTCGGACCGCCTGATGCTGAACAAGGAGGTGCTGTCGCCGCAGGTGGTGGAGGGGTTTGTGCCCCTGCTGAGTGAGGTAAGCGAGGATTTCATCCGTCGGGCACAAGCCCAGGTGGGGAAGAGTGGCAGAGAATGCTGGACAGCCGACTTCACCCATGAGCTCTTCCGCTTCGCCTTGGAGTGTAAGTGTCAGGGGCTGGACACCCGACCCAAACCTGGGCTGAGTCTCTGTGGCTGGCAGGGTGAGGGAGGTGGTTCTCGCCCTCTGCTCCCAGTCCTCTGATCCAAGGGCTGGAGCACCTCCCATCTGAGGACAGGCTGAGAGAGTTGGAGTTGCTCAACCTGGAGAAGGGAAGGCTCTGGGGAGACCTTAGAGCAGCTTCTAGTACTGCAAGGGGCCCTACAGGAAAGCTGGGGAAGGACTATTTACAAGGGCACAGAGCAATAAGATGAGGGGGAATGGCTTTAAATTGGAAAGGAGAAGACTTAGGTTAGACGTTAGGAAGAAATTCTTCACGATGAGGGTGGTGAGGCCCTGGCCCAGGTTGCCCTGGGAAATTGGGGCTGCCTCATCTCTCTTAGACTGTTCAAGGCCAGGTTGGATGGGGCTTTGAGCAGCCTAGTCTAGTGGGAGGTGTCCCTGCAGAGGGTTGGAATTGGAAGGACTTTAAGGTCCCTTCCAACCCAAACCATTCTATGATTCTATGTCCCTCCCCAAAACAACCCTTTGCAAGATGCTCGAGATAGTCAGTACACTGCATTTCCCCCCGCTTCATCCTCAGAGATGGATAAACTTCTCCCCCAAACCTGGAGGGTTTTGAGGGATGTCCTCTCTCCAAAACAACTCAGCACTGTTAATAAAACTTTTTATCATCTACTGCTCACCAACTGGTAGACAACTCTACCCGACGAGGGATGCCTCCATGGGCCTGCGATGCTTGGAGTGAGCAGGAGGCCAAGCCAGGTCCCCAGAGTCATGGAAAGGCTGGAGTTGGTTATGGGAGGACAGAGGAGATGAAGACAGGGTTCCCCCCAGTCAGGTTGCCTAATGGATGCTTTGCTTGCAGCCGTGTGCCATGTGCTATACGGGGAGCGGCTGGGGCTGCTGCAGGACTTTGTGGACCCTGAGGCTCAGCGCTTCATTGACGCCGTGTCCCTGATGTTCCACACCACCTCGCCCATGCTTTACGTGCCACCCACTCTCCTTCGGCACCTCAATGCCAAGACGTGGCGGGACCATGTCCAGGCGTGGGATGCCATCTTCACCCAGGGTGAGAGTTCCTCCTGTCTGTGCCTCCCAAAGTCCATTTGAGGGCTCAGCTTTGTAGCGCCGCTTCATCGCACCAGTGTGGAGACCATCTCTTGGGTCCAGTCACTCAGCACACGGATACCAAGGCCTGGAAGGCTTTTTACATCTAGAGCTTGTGGGATGGGACAGTGGGGAAACTATTGAGGAGTGATGAAGGACAGACAGCAGGCATCATGTTGAGGAGAGCAGCTCTCCCAAATGGTCTTGTGGACCTAGAGAGCTTTTGTCACCTGGGACAACTCTCCTGCAGGGTGTTCCCCAGTTTGGGACAACCTCATCCCCCACCCTCTACATCCACCCAGTGGCTGCTGGGTCCTGCAGTAGGGACCACAGACCCAAGCTCCCGCAGGAGCAATGCTGATGGAAAAGCCACTGCCATAGGGAGGCAATGTCCTAGGGAGCCACATGTGGTGCCTTTGTACATCATGGCCATGGGAGAGGAAGGCCACACTATGTCTCCTTGTCTCCTCAGCGGATAAATGCATACAAAATGTTTACCGGGACCTGCGGCTGCAACGCAAGAGCACAAAGGAGTACGTGGGCATCCTCTGCAACCTCATCATGCAGGACAAGTTGCCCTTGGATGACATCAAGGCCAGCGTCACCGAGATGATGGCAGGCGGGGTGGACACGGTAAGGAGCAGGCAGGGTTGCTGGGCAGGGAGAAGGTCCTGGATGGTGTTGAACCTTGCTCTCCTGCCCTGTTTCAGACCTCCATGACGCTGCAGTGGGCCATGTTCGAGCTGGCACGGTCCCCAGGGGTCCAGGAGCAGCTGCGGGCAGAGGTCCTGGCTGCCAAGCGAGAGGCAGCAGGAGACAGGGTGAAGATGCTGAGAACCATCCGGTTGCTCAAAGCCGCCATCAAGGAGACTCTCAGGTGAGGAGGAACCCCTGCTGAAAAACACCCTCAGTCCCCCCCGGATCTGAATCGCTGGCACTGTTGGGACTCTGTGCATGGAGGTGGGATGCAGCCAAGCCAGGCTGTGACCAAACCCAGGTGCTTGGGACCTGTCCTCCCTGCAGGCTGCACCCTGTGGCAGTGACGCTGCAGAGATACACCACGCAAGAGGTCATCCTCCAGGACTACCGCATCCCCCCCAAGGTGAGCACAGCCACCAGGTCCTTCCTCACCCTGCTCTGCTTTGTACAGGGCTATGGGCAGAGGCGGGACCTGCAGGATGAGCAGTTGATGTGGGGGAACCAGCCCCACACCAGCACCCTGAGTGCTGGTGAAGCCCTGTGGGGAGCCCAGACCCACGGGACCAATCCTTCCCCACAGACACTGGTGCAGGTTGGTCTCTATGCCATGGGTCGGGACGCAGAGGTGTTCCCCAAACCGGAGCAGTTCAACCCCCAGCGCTGGCTGGCAGATGGTCCCAAGCACTTCAAGGGTCTGGGCTTTGGTTTTGGACCCCGTCAGTGCCTGGGGCGCCGTATCGCCGAGCTGGAGATGCAGCTCTTCCTCATGCATGTGAGCATCCTTCTGGGGACACTGGGGACTTGGTGCTGGCAGAGACTGGGGAGATGGCTCGTGGGTGTTGGTACCTTCAGCATTTTCCATCCGTTCGTTTCTCCTCCATCCCAGCTCCTGGAGAACTTCAAGATCGAAACTATGAGAGCAGTGGAAGTCGGGACCAAGTTTGATCTCATCCTGATCCCAGATAAACCCATCTACCTGACCTTACGGCCGCTTGAGTCCCAGGCATGAGAAACCTGTTCCTTGGTGACACCCAGCTGGTCCCAGTTGTGGGGACAGATCAAGGTGCTTCCAGTTTCTTCCAGCTAGGCTTCAAGCCGGGGATAGGATTTGGGGGGACAGCTGGGAAGCTTTAATGGCCACATCCTTGGCTTGGCACATCCGTGCCTTCGCTCCGGTCTGCTCAAGGCTGTGCTTACGCCACGGAGGAGATAAACCAGAGCAACCCCAGCCCTGCTGCCACCCTGCAACCTCCAACAGAGCACCGAGTGGGTGGATGGGTGCTGCTGCACCCCTCGTGTTGCTTGGGAGTCCCTGGGTCACCTCCAAAGGGTCACGCAAGGGACTGAAGCCATACTCCCTCGGTACCACATAAAATTTTGCTTTGCTTCCGATTTACGCTGTAATTTCACCATATGAAAAGCACCGGCTCCTCTTTTACAACATTAGGTTTCTCCATCTCTCTTGCCAAGCATGGGCAGGGTGAGCAGGGGCTGGGGTCTTCTCAGGGAGATCACTGGCAGGTTCTGCTGGGGAGAGGGGAAAGGTCTCAGGGATCTGTAAATCCATCCCCACCCCTCTTCAGAGGGCATCGGGTGTGGATATGAGGGCTACACCAGGGGGTCCTGGGGCTGATGGGGATCCTGGGATGCTGGGGGTGGAACCTGCAGGGAAACTGAGGCAAATCCTCCCTGATGCACGGAGATTAATAGATTCCAGCATGGAGGCTCCTCTCTATCCCCCCACCCCACCTGTCTGGGTGCAGAGGAACAGCTCTTAGCCGTACTCCTTCCCTCCCAGTGACAAATGGCAGCTGCCAGACCCCTCTGTTGGGTGGTCCTGGTCCCCGCAGGTGCTCACCAAGATGGGGTCATGGGGGAAACCGTGCTCCTGCTCCAGCAGACGAGTGCCAAGCTCCTGCTTCTCTCGTCCCCACCTCCTCGCCGCCTCCTTCAACTGGGACAGACCCAAACCAGGCTGGTTCTCTCCAAGGCGTGGGGGCTGGAGGTGCTCCCCACCATCAAGCAGGGGATGGGAAGGAGATGCCCACCTGCCTCTCCAGCATCCTCCCACGGGCTTGTGCCTCCTCCAGCCTGGCCAGCAGAGACAGCTTCTCCGCACCTCTGAAAACACCCTGTGGACCATGAGATGAGCAGGAGTGGGGAAAAGCAATGCAGAATTATCCACCCTCCTCACCCATGCTCAAACAGGGAGCAAGCCATGGGGTGGCTATTGCCCTGTGGAGTCAGATGCCACCTGGGTGATACCCTCAGCATGCTGGGTCCCCATCTAGGAATTGCTTTTGAGGGGGTCACAGCTCTACTCCCCATCCCAGTCCTGTAACCCACTCCCTGGTCTCACCGGCAAGGCTGGGGGCTGTGGGACAATGGGGGATGAAGGCAGGGGGGGTCTCGCCAGCTCCTCTCGCAGCCTCTGGTTCTCAGCCAGCAATTGCGCATACACCTCCCTGGAGAGGACTTCACCTGTGGGATGGGGTGGTGGGGCCACTGGGATGCAGCCTACACTCACCCCATGCAGAGATGGGGTGTAGGAGCAAACTCTCACCTTCTCCATGCCCAAGGGATGAGTGTTGGAGAGCTCAGGATCAGCACTGATTCCCCACCACAGACCATCCCATGGTGCAACCCATCAGCAGGGGGAGGCCACCAGTGGAGCCCAGCAGCTGTATATGGGTTCCCCTCTGAGGGTCCTCATCACTTCTTGCACCCACCTGCCACCTTCCCAGTGCTCCTGCCTGCCCTGGCAAGCTTCTCCTGCAGCACCCGCTCCATCACCTTGATGACCTGCGTAAGAGAGCAGAGATGTCCCCATGCCACCAACTCAATGCAAGGCTGTGGTGAGCATCACCCCATCTCCCAAGTGCCAGGGGACAGGACAAGAGGGAATGGCCTCAAGCTCCGCCAGGGGAGATTTAGGCTGGAGATTAGGAGGAAGTTTTTCCCACAGAGGGTCATTGGGCATTGGAATAGGCTGCCCAGGGAGGTGGTTGATTCACCTTCTCTGGAGATGTTTACGGCACTGGTGGATGAGGTGCTGAGGGACATGGTTTAGTGTTTGATAGGAATGGTTGGACTCAATGATCCGATGGGTCCCTTCCAACCTTGTTGTTCTATGATTCTATCACATCTCCCCAGCCATCATGGTCCTGGGATCTGGTAGCATTGATGGAGGGGTGGAATGGGCCAGAGGGTCCAGTCTGCTCTAGAGCCCCATGTCCCCAGAACCGTCCCTCTCACCCCCACCTCACTTCTTCTCAATTTACTTTCTCCTGCTGCCGCACTGTCTCCTCCAAGCCCTTTGCCTTGGCCGCCTTCTCCTGGCACCTCCTCAGTGTGGCTTGCTGTTGCTGGTGAGCTCTCTGGAGCAGCACCAGGTCCTTCTCCCGGTCATTCTTCTGCAGGGAGGAAGGGAAAAAGCTCCCAGGGACTTCCATGCCAAACCTCAAGCCCTGAGGCAACTGGGAGAGCCTCATGGTGGGGTGGGTGGGGAGGTCTTGGGGCTCACAGGATTTCTTGGTTATCAGGGTGCTGTGATGCTCCCTCTTCCACCCTCCTGCTCCTCCACCCCCATCCCATTCCTTGGCAGTCCCTGCCCTCTCCTCCTGGCATCCATACCCGGATGAGCTCATTCTGCAGCTGCTGAACACGGTCCTTCAGCCTCCTCATCTCCCTTGTGTTGGCCGCCAGCTCGCGCTTGAAGGTGCCTGCAAGGGTTTGTGCTGCTTCCTCAGTTCAGGGGATGATGTGGTTCCCTGTGCAGTGCAAGGAATCCCCTAATTTCCAACTCCTGCCCCCTTCCCCATCACGCACCAAGCCTGTCCAGCAGCTCCTCCCGGGTCATGACATCCAGGTCCACGTCGGTAAGCAGAGCATGGCCCAGCTCCTCCTGTGAGGCCAGGCTGCGCCGCAGGTGCCCATTCTCCACCTCTAGGCTGGTGACATGCTGGCGCAGGGATAGGATGTCCCCTGCCATCCGCTTCAGAGCCAGATGATAGTTGCCCACCTCCTGCTAGCCCAGAGCAGAGCTGCTGGCATCCTGCTGCCAGCATCGGCTTTCCCTGGCACCAAGTACACAGCCGAGGATGCTTATCTTGAGGGTCAGACCCACCACGGAAGAACTAGAATATCCAGATTTTCTGCTCCTGTTGCATGAATCCATCCTTCTCTTCCCCATCCATCCATCCATCCATCCATCCATCCATCCATCCATCCATCCTTCTCTCTTGACCTTCCAAAACTCTTCTCCAACCACTCACCTCTCCCTCCACCCAGCAGACCCCTCTCCACCCATTCTCCATGTCTTCCTACCACCCCCTCTGGGGATAAAAACCAACTCTCCCAAGGATGTGGGGTGGTGCAGTGTTGGAGCTGGGGGTCACCCTCAAACTCTGAGCCTCACAAGGCTATCGAGATCTTTAAAAGAAAAGAGTTGGTGAAGAATAATGGAAGGATGAATATTTTTATACAGATGAGACTGTTTTTTTTTTTTTTTTCAGCACCTGTGTTGGTCTTGCCAGGTGATGCTGGAGGGAGGAAATAATTCCCCAAAGGTTTGCGTTTTCTCAGGCTGACCCTCCTGAGTCCCTCCCTGCCACACTGGGTTGCAGAAAGGATCCTGGCAGCAGTGACCTTGGCCAGAAGGAGCCACGTGCCTCCAGCTCCCCTGACTCCCAGCTCCCAGCCTTGGGGCTGGCCTTGGGTGGGGGGGTGCGTGACAGACACACAGGGTACGGGAAGGGGGTGCAGCATCATCATACAGCCTTGGGGAAGGGGGAGGAGGGGGGTAGGTGCAGCCAGAGGCTTAGCTCCTCCCTCCCCATCTGCCCAAGAGCTGTCTCCTCCAGGATTAGGTTTATTCTCAAGATAAAGGCTCCTTTAGCTAAGCACAAGGGCTGATCCTCCCCTTCCCCTCACCGGCAATGTCCTGCTGACAGCAGCCTGGCTTCGGTCCCCACGGGAGCCAGGACACACCTCGGGGACAATGCTCTTCTTCCCAGTGTCCCCTTTGATGTCCCTGATGCTCACAGGCTCCTGCTCTTCTCCAGTGACATCCTGGGACCTGTGGAGCAGAGAATGCAGGGACACCCTTGACCAGCTGCTCCTAACAGAAAAAACCCAAAACCACTGACAAAGCCTTGGCTGGGGAATCCTCCATAGCAAAGAGGAGACTTTTCAGGATGAGAGAGGGCAAAGCAGGTGCTGGTGGGGATGAGAGTGCAGGGAAGGCAGAAAGCTGGAGGAGATGAGGCAGAAGATTGGCAGTGACAGGACAAGAGAAGAAACTGCTGGGAGAAAAGTAGGGAGAATGGAGGAAGGAGGAACCCCTCCCAAGGAAGATGAGAAGGAGGGGGTTGCAAAACTGGCTTGGTCCCCATACCTCCACTTCTCCAACAATGCTCCAGTCCTGTGCGGGAACGGCTGTTTTCCAGGTAAGATGCTGGCCACGGCATCAGCTGCCGGGAGGGACATATCATCTTGGTGAAGCTGGCAGGAGACATCAATGCAGAGAGTGAACACGAGGAGCAGGCTGGGAAAAGCCCTCTGAGAGGAGAAGCAAGTTCCTTCGGCCTCTTCCTCACAGCCAGGAGCAGCCCTCCCGCCTTTCACCTGAGGCAAAACAACTTTGCTATTATTACTTCAGGGTCAGGATCCAGATCTGCCTCCAAAACCTTTGCCATCTCTGGCTGCAGTTCTTCAAGCATCCCCTTTTGGGATGCAACATGGTGTGGCCACTGGACTGGAAGACCTTCTCCTTTAGAGTGGGGATGGTTAAAGATGTCTGGCTTTGAGCATAATTTCATGTCTGGACCATTAGGTCCAGGGAGGTGATTCTCCCTCTGTAGTCAGCGCTGATGAGGCTGCTCCTTGAATCCTGTGTTCAGTTCTGGGCCCCTCACCACAAGAAGGATGTTGAGGCTCTGGAGCAAGTCCAGAGAAGAGCGACGAGGCTGGTGAAGGGGCTGGAGAACAGAACCTATGAGGAGCCGCTGAGAGAGCTGGGGGTGTTTAGCCTAGAGAAGAGGAGGCTGAGAGGAGACCTCATTACTCTCTACAACTACCTGAAGGGAGGTTGTAGGGAGGAGGGAGCTGGGCTCTTCTCCCAAGGGACATGGGACAGGATGAGAGGGAATGGCCTCAAGCTCCGCCAGGGGAGATTTAGGCTGGAGATTAGGAGGAAGTTCTTCACACAGAGGGTCATTGGGCATTGGAATAGGCTGCCCAGGGAGGTGGTTGAGTCACCTTCCCTGGAGGTGTTTAAGGGATGGGTGGATGAGGTCTTGAGGGACTTGGTTTAGTGTTTGATAGGAATGGTTGGACTAGAAGATCCGATGGGTCTCTTCCAACCTGGTTGTTCTATGATTCTATGATTAAGCCATGCACCCTCGGCAGGAAATCTGGCTATGACTGAGAAAAAACCCCAACCAGGAGCTGTCCCTGTAACCAGAAAACGTTGGTGACTCCAGCAACAGGGTGATGTCCCCATCCCCACCCACTGCCACCAGCACTCACAGTGGAAGAGAAGGGTCTGTAGTACAGCATCATTCCTGCTCCCGGGTGCTCCCAGCAGCCAGCCCTGCCTGCCGGCAGGTTGCCAGGCTCTGCCAACCCCAAACAAAGTCCCCGGTGATTTGGCCACCCCCAGGAAACATCCCACCCCTACGGTGCCACCCAAACCACCAGCCAGAGGACTTACAGTGATGCCAGGGGATTGTAGCATGAGTAAAAGCTCTTCTTCCCAAGCCCTTTCTGCTGGCAAAAGGATTTTTGTGGCTCCTAGCAGGCTGGCAAGCCAGGGGCTGTTGCTACAACACAACCTGCCTCTTAGCAGCTCCTCCCTACAGCAGCTCAGTGCCTAAAATCACCCATCTGCACCCTGATGGGTGCAGGCAGCTGGCTCTGCTGCTTCTTGCACCTGCATCTCTTCCCCTTCAGCATCCCTCTGACTGTCGCACATCCCATTGCTGCTTCCAAAGCTTTCAGGGCCAGCAGGCAGCTCCTGCAAGCATTCCCTTTGAGACATCGGCCCCTCACTGTCCCCAGCCCTCCCTCTTGGTCCCCAGCCTCGCTTGGGCTGCCATTGCCTTATCTCCTGCTCCCAGCAGACCCAAGGAGGTGACTTGGTGGCACCCAGTGGGGCTGGGTGACTCCAGCAGTGAAAACATCTCATTTCCATGCCTTGGATGCAGGCATGGAATTGCTCTCTCCTCTCAGCTTGATCCTCTGATGTTTCAAATGCTCAATTAACTTCTGAGGTCGCTTGTCTTGGAGACGCTGAGCAGCATCGGGCTTCGGTTCTGCTATGAGGTTGGACTGGTCTCAAGCAGAGAATAGTTCACTGATCAAAACTTGCTTTCATCCCGAGACAGAATTTAGTGTATTAAGGCAAGAGATACTCTACTCCAACTGCTATCCCAGCCCTGTCCCTCTTTGGGGGTGCCCACAGAGACTCTTATGCCTCCCACCTGCTGCGGCATCCGGCATCCAGCTCCCCTTTGGTGTTTGTTAAGAAACAAAGAGGCTGGTGTCTGCCAATGGAGCCCCTTGATTCCTTGTCCCACACCATCAATTTTTCATCAAAGAACCTGCAGGAAATGTGCAATTATCTGTTCCATCAATAATGCACAGGACTGCACTTGGCTCCCCCTTGCTAGGCAGCTGCTTTCTCTGCCTGCGCTGGAAGGTGCTGGGTTCAACCGTGGCTTTTCTAGGCTCAGACATGGCTTTTCCTGCAGAGCCGAGCCTGGAAAACCATCCCTAGCCTTTAATGCCAACCACAGAAGTGCAACAAACATGCTCCGAGGGCTGGAGCACCTCCCATACAAGCACAGGCTGAGAGAGTTGGGGTTTTTCAGTCTGGAGAAGAAAAGCCTCTGGGGAGACCTTAGAGTAGCTTCCAGTGCTGAAAGGGGCTCCAGGAAAGCTGGGGAGGGGCTCTTGATCAGGGAGTGCAGGGACAGGATGAGGGGGAGCGGTTTTCAGCTGAAAGAGGGGAGATTGAAATGAGATCTTAGGAAGAAATGAGTTTGCTGTGAGAGTGGGGAGGCCCTGGCCCAGGTTGCCCTGAGCAGTGGTGGCTGCCCCATCCCTGGAAGTGTTCGAGGGCAGGTTGGATGGGGCTTGGAGCCCCTGATGCAGTGGGAGGTGTCCCTGCCCATGGCAGGAGGTGGGACAGGATGGGCTTTGAGGTTCCTTCCAACTCAAACCATTTTATGATTCTGTGATTCTAACACTGCTCAGACTACCACCATCCTTTATTTCTGCCCAGACTTCTCCCAGCATCCCCCAGTGCCATCTCCAGGGACAGGGTCAGAGTCATGAGTATTTAAACACACTTTCCACTACACCTCCTGCCTCAAACCCACCTGGAGAGAGCTACATCTCTCCTTCCCGCAGGGGTCTGGGATGAAAGGCTGAGAATCCACGTCTGAAAAGATGGAAGCTTTGAAACTCCTGGCGCTCACTATTTATTTTTTCATATTTTTTTCCCTATCCTTTCCAAGCTTCTGAAGCTTCCCTTGCCTTTACAGTCTTTCATCCACCGCAACAAGCCACCTCCCTCCTTCCCATGTTTGCTTGACCAAGATCTTTTTTATTTACTTAACAAATTGCCCTGAGATGCTTTGATGTACCCGATTAGCTTCGACTGCTGGAACCTATTCATCTCCAGACAAGCAGCACAGAGGAAAGCAAAGCGGAGGAGGAGGAGGGGGAGCTAGCAATAAACCCCTGCAGGAGGCAGGAAGGGTCAAAAGTAGCTGAGAATTGTGTGTGTCAGATGATTTTGCATCCACATGGTGTGGCATGACCCCATTCCTGGCTGGGGTGGGGACAAAAATGCAGCCCAGTGAGAGGCTGAGGACTGGCCAACTTGTTTCACTGGTGAGCATGAAGGTATTTGAAGCCCTGGCAGCGCAGCAGCCTCTTCTGCAGCACAATCTCCTTGCAGCTCAACAAATCACACCTCCCCAGATGAGTATTAAGCCCAGTTCCTTAATTGTTATGAAGATTTGGGATAAGCTCAGATTTACATATCTGAGAAGAGAAAAAGCAGCAGCTTAAGGAGATCAGAGCAGAGGAAAAAAAATCCCATTTTCCCCTCTTTTCTGTAACAAAAACTCACAAAGCCATTGTGAGATAACACCACCTTCATTTTCTTTGCCTGATGCCCTTATCAACCTTACCCATCCCCTTGGGACTTGGGTACCACATGGGTCTGGTCAGGGATCATCCCCCTGGACTCAGCGCTGGTGAGGCTGCACCTCAAATCGTGGGTTCAGTTTGGGGCCACTCATTTCAAGAAAGACATTGAGGGGCTGGAGTGAATCCAGAGAAGAGCAATGGTGAAGGGGCTGGAGAACAGGACTTATGAGGAGCAGCTGAGAGAGCTGGGGGTGTTTAGCCTGGAGACAAGGAGGCTGAGGGGAGACCTCATTGCTCTCTGCAGCTCCCAGAAAGGAGGTTGGAGCGAGGTGGGTGCTGGTCCCTTCTGCCCGAGAAGAGCGACAGGATGAGAGGAAATGGCCTCAAGTTGCACCAGGGGAGGTTTAGATTGGGTATTAGGAAACATTTCCTTACTGTGAAAGAGTGGTGAAGCCCTGGCAGAGGCTGCCCAGGGTTGTGGTGGAGTCTCCGTCCCTGGAGGGTTTCAAAAGGTGTGTAGACATAGAATCATAGAATCATAGAATCATAGAACAATCAGGTTGGAAGAGACTCATTGGATCATAGAGTCCAACCATTCCTATCAAACACTAAACCAAGTCCCTCAAGACCTCATCCACCCATGCCTTAAACACCTCCAGGGAAGGGGAATCAACCACCTCCCTGGGCAGCCTATTCCAATGACCAATGACCCTTTCTGTGAAAAACTTCCTCCTAATCTCTAGCCTAAATCTCCCCTGGCGGAGCTTGAGGCCATTCCCTCTTGTCCTGTCCCCTGTCCCTTGGGAGAAGAGGCCAACTCCCTCCTCTCTACAACCTCCCTTCAGGTAGTTGTAGAGAGCAATGAGGTCTCCTCTCAGCCTCCTCTTCTCCAGGATAAACACCCCCAGCTCTCTCAGCGGCTCCTCATAGGGCCTGTTCTCCAGTCCCTTCACCAGCTTCGTCGCTCTTCTCTGGACTCGCTCCAGAGCCTCAACATCCTTCTTGTGGTGAGGGGCCCACAACTGAACACAGGATTCAAGGAGCGGCCTCACCAGGGCTGAGTCCAGAGGGAGAATTACCTCCCTGGACCTGCTGGTCACACCATTTCTGATCCAAGCCAGGATGCCATTGGCCTTCTTGGCCACCTGGGCACACTGCTGGCTCATGTTTAGTCGACACGGCACTTGGGGACATGGTTTAGCAGACATGGTGGGGTTGGGCTTCAGGTCTCTCTGGGGAAATAGAGAGATTTTTAACCTGGTCGTGTCCCACCCACTCTGGTAGGGCGCACCAGCCGGCGAAAGGTAGGAAATAAACGATGTTTTATCTGATTAAACTAAGGTTGAACTCCCTTCCCATGCATCGGGGATAGTGGGGGGAGCCGTGCTGAGACGAGGGTGGGTGGGGGGATATTAGCCCAAGCATTACAATTCAATTTAAGAGTTAATTGGATTGCATTGAAAAGCGCTTAATCTGAGCGGAGTTCGATTTAATAGAGACACCACATCTTCTGCTCCCTTCCGCACCAGGATGATGATTTTAGGGCGGGTGATTACTATCGCTATTGAGCTCCGGGCCCAGCTGCCGGCTGCTGATACCATGTTGAACAAGGAAATAAAAGCCTCTGAATTACACTGGGTAATTCAAGGGGGGTGAGATGCTCCATGTAGAGACGACACCTCCCCATTCTCCCTCCCGCCTGCCTGCTTCTTCAAGATAAGGCTGAAGAAAGCAGTCATGCCACCAGCAGGGACCGCGAGTCCTCTGCGAGTCGCTGCTGGTTTACTTTGCTCAAAGAAAAAAGGAAAGAAACAGGAGGGGGGGTGGAAATAAGAAAACTGACAGCAAGAAGGAGGTGGGATGACTTTGGAGAGCAAACTCTGTCTGAGTCAGCTGCTGGCTCCTGGGAAACGATTCTTCCTGCATCTTACTGTGTGGGGCTGCATTTGGGAGGCATGGGGGACAACCAGAGTTGGTGTCCCCAAGTGATGTCCTCATGCTTATGGTGATCAGGGGGAAGGGGAGCCAGCAGAACCTCCCAGGATGGCTCAGAGCTTGGCCCAGTGCTGTTGTGCACTCGTGACCAGGGGAGAAGAGAGGAAGGGGAGGACAGCAGATCCTCCTCCTCCCAAGATCATAGAATCATAGAATCATAGATCAACCAGGTTGGAAGGGACCCATCGGATCTTCTAGTCCAACCATTCCTATCAAACGCTAAACCAAGTCCCTCAAGACCTCATCCACCCGTCCCTTAAACACCTCCAGGGAAGGTGAATCAACCACCTCCCTGGGCAGCCTATTCCAATGCCAAATGACCCTCTGTGTGAAAATCTTCCTCCTAATGTCCAACCTAAATCTCCCCTGGCGGAGCTTGAGGCTGTTCCCTCTTGTCCTGTCCCCTGTCACTTGGGAGAAGAGCCCAGATCCCTCCTCTCTACAACTTCTCTTCAGGTAGTTGTAGAGAGTAATGAGGTCTCCTCTCAGCCTCCTCTTCTCCAGGATAAACAATCCCAGCTCTCTCAGAGCATCCTTTAGTGCTGCTGTTCACCCACGACCACAAACCAGGGCCAGATCTAGAAAAGCCCCCTCCTGAAACCAAAAAAAGAGGGAAACAGGTTATGGCTGTTACCCTAGGTTCCTGCTGACCCTTTGAGTTTTTTTTTTTCCTACCAGGAAAACACCTACATCTGTGTTTTAAGTTAAACAGGTTTCCAGCAACCTGGGATGTGAAGAAGTGGAGAAATAACAGCCTGTTTCCCAATTATACCTTTTAAAATCTGTGCATGGGACCCGAGTTAAATACCCTCCCTTGCCCCCCCCCCACTTTTTAAGTGCCCTCAAAGAATTTTCATGCCCTGGGCTTTTTTGATAGGAATGGTTGGACTCCATGATCCGGTGGGTCTCTTCCGGCCTGGTTGTTCTATGATTCTATGATTCTATGAAAAATAAGTGGCTGCAGAAGGCTCAACCCTGATGACAGGCACTGCGGTGACTTGTCCTTGGCCCAGCTGGTGGGTTATTGCCGGCGCGGTGGCCATCCATTCTCGTCTTTGCTTATGTATTGACGCGATTTGCTGATAAAACACCCATTGCATTTCAGCAGTGAGCGTAAATCCATCAACACCCCAAGCTGCTGCGCCAAGAGCATCCAGCGGTGAGCAGCACCCGCTGCCCTGAGAGCCCACCCCCTTAGCACCCAACCACCGAGGATTTCTCTCTTCAGCCAGCAGGTCCCAGCCTTCATTAATTAGCACCAGGAAAGGCTGAGAGGTCACTAAACGTGGGTGGAGGAACCTTTCTGTGCTATGTTCACCGAGGGTTTTTAGCATTGCTGCCAGGACTCACAAGGGTGCAAACATGCCAAAACACACAACCCCAAACCTGCAAAATACGGTATTTTAGAATCATAGAATGGTTTGGGTTGGAAGGATCCTCAAAGCCCTTCCAGTTCTAACCCTCCGCCTTAGGCAGGGACACCTCCCACTGGATCTGGATGCTCCAAGCCCCATCCAACCTGGCCTTGAACACCTCCAGGGATGGGCCAGCCACCAAAGCTCTGGTCCCTGCCCCTCCATCACCATCCACTGCCCTGTAAATACCTTGTCCCCCTGCTTACCACCCCAACTTGCCATAAAGAAAACATTTCCAGCTGCTTTTACTCTCCCCCAGCCAATCTGGGCTGGAAGCAGGGATATTGCAGGCAGTTTTGGGGTGCCTGCGAGACTTCTGCCATGCCCTAAGTACCACTAAGAGCTTCTCTCCTGTTTATGACTGCAAGTCACCCTATCCATGCCCTGGTCCAGGGAGGTTATTCTCCCTCTGTACTCGGCACTGATGAGACTGCTTCTCAAATCCTGTGTTCAGTTCTGGCCCCCTCAGCACAAGAAGGATGTTGAGGCTCTGGAGCGAGTCCAGAGAAGAGCAACGAAGCTGGTGAAGGGGCTGGAGAACAGGCCTTCTGAGGAATGGCTGAGAGAGCTGGAGGTGTTTATCCTGGAGAAGAGGAGGCTGAGAGGAGACCTCATTGCTCTCTCCAACTACCTGAAAAGAGGTTGTGGAGAGGAGGGAGCTGGGCTCTTCTCCCAAGTGACAGAAGACAGGATGAGAGGGAATGGCCTCAAACTCCACCAGGGGAGATTTAGCCTGAACATCAGGAAAAAAATTTTCATGGAAAGAGTCATTGGGCAGTGGCGGAGTCTGCCCAGGGAGGGGGTTGATTCACCTTCCCTGGAGGTGTTTAAAGGATGGGTGGACGAGGTGCTGAGGGACATGGTTAGTGATTGATAGGAATGGTTGGAGTCAATGATCTGGTGGGTCTCTTCCAACCTGGCGATTCTATGATTCTGTGATTCTGGTGTCACACAGAAGGGACACCAGGGGAGCCCCCTCAGTGCAGCATGTTCATCCTCCAGGCTTGGCATCACCAGAGCCAGAAGCGAATTAAATGAAAGAGGGATTCAGAAAATTGCTGAATCCTTCATTTCCTCTAGAAGGAAGACCTGGAGGTCACGTTATTTATGGGCCTCTTTAATTAATTCGCTTAATGTATCATGGGCATGCGGGGAGGGGGGAGGGGGGGGGAGGGGAACCCACCCAACCCACCCAGCCTGACGCTACTGACCCATGGGTGCTCAGCTCACCCCAAACCTGACTAAGCCTCATCTGATGCAGAATGGGGCCCCCACATCCCAACCCTGCGACCTCCTGCCTGCATCCCAGCCTCTCCCTGCCCTGGGAAGAGTAGAAGTGGGAGGGTTTGAGGGGTCTTGGTAGGCCTTGGGTGACCTTGAGGGATCTTGGTAGGGCTTGGGGGAACCTTGAGGGGTCTTGGTAGGGCTTGGAGGCACTTGGCAAGGTCCAGTGGGGTTCCAAAGGGCTCCGTGGGGGTTCAGCAGGGTTCAGAGGGCTTGGTGGAGTTCAGGGCTGTTTGGCAGGCACTTGCAAGGCTTGGGGAGGCTTGGTGGGGTTTTGAGGGGCTCACTGGGGGTTTGGTGGGATTAGGAGGGGCTTGGTGGGGTTCAGGGGAATTCAACAGGGCCTTAGAGGGGCTTTGTGGGTTCAGTGGGGCTCGGAGAGGGGTGGTTCGTGGGGTTCGATGGGGGCTCAGGTGAGGCTCAGCAGTGGTCGGGGGTCTTGGGGGAGTTTGGAGGAGGCTCAGCAGGGTTGGGGGAGGCTCGGTAGGGGCTTGGGGGGGCTCAAGGGGACTCAACAGGGCTCAGAGGGGATCAGAGGGGTTCAGAGGAGTTTGGGGGGCTCGGCAGCACGGCGGGGCTGACGCTAGATGGGGCTGCAGCCGCACATGGGAACTTGACTCTCACAGAACGCTCAGCATCATCTTTACCCCTTTCAGCACTTTCACCCGCTGCAACACCTTCACCCCTTGCAGCACCTTCATAACCTGCAGCATCCTCACCCCTTGCAGAGACTTCTCCCCTCGCTGCACCTTCACATCTTGCAGCACCTGCTCCCTGTGCACCAGCGTTTTCCCTTGCACCAACCTTGTCCCTTGCAAATCCTCATCCTTCTCATCCCTTCTCCCCCTGCAGCACCTTCTCCCCCTGCAGTACCTTCTCCCCATTCACCATACTTGTCCCTTGTACATCCTCATCCTTCTCTCCCTGCAGCACCTTCTCCTCCCCTGCAGCACCTTCTCCCCATTCACCATCCTTGTCCCTTGTACATCCTCATCCTTCTCTCCCTGCAGCACCTTCTCCTCCCCTGCAGCACCTTCTCCCCCTGCAGCACCTTCTCCCCATTCACCATCCTTGTCCCTTGCACATCCTCATCCTTCTCATCCCTTCTCCCCTCTTGCAGCACCTTCTTCCCCTGCAGTACCTTCTCCCCCTGCAGCACCTTCTCCCCATTCACCATCCTTGTCCCTTGCACATCCTCATCCTTCTCATCCCTTCTCCCCTCTTGCAGCACCTTCTTCCCCTGCAGTACCTTCTCCCCCTGCAGCACCTTCTCCCCATTCACCATCCTTGTCCCTTGCACATCCTCATCCTTCTCATCCCTTCTCCCCCTGCAGCACCTACTCCCCATTCACCATCCTTGTCCCTTGCACATCCTCATCCTTCTCATCCCTTCTCCCCTCTTGCAGCACCTTCTTCCCCTGCAGTACCTTCTCCCCCTGCAGCACCTTCTCCCCATTCACCATCCTTGTCCCTTGCACATCCTCATCCTTCTCCCCCTGTAGAGCCTTCTCCCCATTCACCATCCTTTTCCCTTGCATATCCTCCTCTTACTGATCCTCCTCCTCCCCCCTCACAGCACCTTCACCCCTTGCAGCATCTTCACCTCCTGTGGCACCTTCTCCTCATGCACAATCCTTTTCCCTCGTGCATCCATATCCTTTGCATCCCCTCCTCCTCTCACAATACCTTCCTCTTTCACATCTCGCCCGCATCCCCCTATCCTCTTGACCTTTGCAGACCTCACCCAGTAGGCACAGAAGCCCCAACCTCCCCTGGAGGTCACCCAGCAGCTGGAAATGGGTCTGACAACAGGGCCTCGATGCTGCTGGCAGGCAAGAAATCCTGCCTAACTCACCAAAACTGCCTGGTTATCCACCCCACGGTGTGTTTTGGGGGCACAACCTGCATGGCTGGACTCTCATCTTCCAGGATGGACCACGTGCAGTGCTGGGAACAAAATGCCAGCAAGGCAGAGCAATGGCATTTACTTCTCCCAGCCTCATAAGAGGCCCCGTGGCTTGCGAAAACATCGACAGGCCAGGGAAATACAGATGATTGGGAGCAGGGAAAGAAAGGCTTGGGAGAAGAAGCAAATGTTAGAAGAAACGCCCCCCTAATCGTTAAGTGCTGCTAGTAAATTATTCATCGCCTGGTAAGAGAGGCGCAAATCTATTCAGCGAGAGGGCAGGAGGGTAGGAAAACACAGTTAGACTGAGGCCAGTGCAAACCTCAGCCTAAGGTCATCAAAAATCAGCTCCAAACCATGGCAAGGCTAAGGTGGAGTTTTATGTCCCAGCATAAACCTGCACGGTGGCTTTTTTACCTCTGTGTGACCAGAGAAAGGTTACCCCATCTCCCATAATCATAGAATCATAGAATCATAGAACAACCAGGTTGGAAGGGACCCATCGGATCTTCTACTCCAACCATTCCTATCAAACACTAAACCAAGTCCCTCAAGACCTCATCCACCCGTCCCTTAAACACCTCCAGGGAAGGTGAATCAACCCCCTCCCTGGGCAACCTAGTCCAATGCCCAATGACCCTTTCTGTGAAAAACTTCCTCCTAATGTCTAGCCTAAATCTCCCCTGGTGGAGCTTGAGGCCATTCCCTCTTGTCCTGTGCCCTGTCCCTTGGGAGAAGAGCCCAGCTCCCTCCTCTCTACAACCTCTCTTCAGGTAGTTGTAGAGAGCAATGAGGTCTCCCCTCAGCCTCCTCTTCTCCAGGCTAAACACCCCCAGCTCTCTCAGGCGCTCCTCATAGGGCCTGTTCTCCAGCCCCTTCACCAGCCTCATGGCTTTGTTTTCCTTGCTTCCCCCCCTCAACTTTTTAATGAAGGCATTAACGAGGAGATGGGGAGCAGGACCTCACAAGCCGCAGGGTAAGGGGTTTGATCAGCTGGAGCGGAGTGGGAAGAAGTGACAGGGCTGTGATCAGCCGAGTGCTGCCCCCCAGACCCTGCTGCGGGGAGGGGGCTGTCATATCCCAGCTCCCCTCCGCACACACGCTCCATTAGTAGGGTGTCAGCCCTGATTGCTGGGGCTGTCAGGAGATGGCTTTGCCGGGGCCTTCTGAGCAAATCCCCTGCGTTGCAATGCAAGCCGAGTGAAAATAATTTGCGCTTTAGGGGGAAGGAAAAAGCAAAAGAAAGAAAACGGCTGTCAAGTGTTGAAGTGGGGGGAAATAATAATCCTACCAGTAAAACTTTCTAGCATTTTTAGCCGGAGAAAGGGCAGGGCAGGGTGTGCCCAAGGCTTCTACAAACCTTTTCTGGCCTCCCCAGCTCCAGTTATCCTCCTGGAAGCATCCTTGAAACCACTTCCCACCCTCCCTCACTTTATCATAGAATCATAGAATCACCAGGTTGGAAAAGACCCACCGGATCATCGAGTCCAACCATTTCTATCAAACACTAAACCTTGTCCCTCAGCACCTTGTCCACCCATCCCTTAAACACCTCCAGGGAAGGTGACTCAACCCCCTCCCTGGGCAGCCTCTGCCAGTGCCCAATGACCCTTTCAGTGAAAAATGTTTTCCTAGTGTTCAGCCTAAACCACAAGGATGCTCTTGTGGAGATGCAGTGAAGTGGATGTGAAGCAGCTCGTGGCACTGGTGCAAGCAAAGAGCAAAGCCAGGTGTGAAAACACATCACGCAGACCGTGAGGTGATGCCAGAGCTGGATCCTGTGTGAGTCTGAAGGACATTGGGGTTTCTCTGGAGCTCCAGGGCTGTTTGGTCCATCAGTTTTGGACCTTGCATCCTTATGACATTTAAGCTGTTCCATGGTACCTGCACCTGCACACCCCATTACAGGTTTCTATTAGGCTGGGAATAAAGCAGCCGCTGTGGCTATGGGAAAGGAAGCAATAAAGCTCAGTGGATTGGAGGAATTAAAACAGCTGGAGGAAAAAAAAATAGCTTTTCTGTATTTTTATGGTTGTTATTTTATTGCTAATTTTCTTCCTGCTTTGCAGGCTGAATCGCAGGGAGAGGGGCTGAGTTGAAGGTGGGGTTTGGGCAGCCACTGACAAGGAAATAACTGGTCTCTTAGGTGGCTCAGGGCCTCTCCACCCCACTATTTAATAAGTAGAATTGGGGTTTAATGACCTGTTATTTTTAAAGCCAGATGGCTTAAAGTACAGGAAGATATTAGGAGCATGAAAGTTGGGTTTCAATTCATCCACGGGCTCCATTTATCAGCACAAAAGGTTGGAGGAGGAGCACAGCTGCTTTTTTTTTTTTTTGTTTGTTTCCTGGAGCTGAAAGGTATGAGCTGGAGGTGCCTGGGGTTTCCAACGTAATGCAGTGGTAATAGGAGAGAATTTACTAAATGGATCTGGGATTGAGCAATTACATTGAAGCCAGTGCACTCAGGCTGCTCCAGTGAGTTCTGCCCCCAGCAAGGTGATGGGATTCTGTCCCCACTCCACGCCTTGTGCCACCCCAAGCCAGCTGGGAACAAAGGATGGAGAGGTACGATACAAGAAATTATTGCTACTACTAGGCTATGGATAAACCCCACGGCTCCCAGCAATATATAACTTGGAAGATATATTAAAATTTGGGATTTAGGCCCATTTTTCGCTGTTAGGAGGCATGATGCACACCTTCACGGTGGTTGGCAGGATGATGCTTTTGATAGGAATGGTTGGACTCGATGATCCGATGGGTCTCTTCCAACCTGGTTGTTCTATGATTCTGTGATTCTGTGCTGCGGCCTGGGTGTCAGTGTGGTGTTATTGGCAGCTCTCAAGGCTTCTTACCTGGCTATAAAATGGGTGCACGGGGGCTGCCTGCAGCTCTTCACCCCTCTTGAATCCATCAACGATGGTAGCATCCAGGCTGGGGAGGGCATCACTGCCAGAAGGGGTCAGGAATGCTGCTGGTCTCTGGGAATGGAGAGGTAATGTCTGTAGGACAGGGATGCAATGACAGTGGAAAGGAGGCACCTGGCCTGAGCTGCTCCCACTGCTTATTCCCTGTCCCACCATGCGTGTCCCCTCTCCCAGTACCCGCAGTCTCTGTCCCAGCATCTGTATTCCCCATCTGCCACCAGGACATGGTGTGGTGGGAGAGAGTTGGGTTGACTACATCCATTGCATCTTTGCAAGGTGCAAGGGGAACTCTGGGCAGAGAGGAGGTCTCTGGGGTGAACCAGTGCTGGACCAACAAGTTGAGGAGAAGGAGAAGGCAAAGGCAAAGGCGAAGGAGAATGCAAAGGTGAAGGAGAAGGAGAAGAATGAGAATGAGAATGAGAATGAGAATGAGGAGAAGGAGAAGGAGAAGAATGAGAAAGAGAAGGAGAAGAATGAGAATGAGAAGCAGAAGGAGGAGAAGGAGAAGAATGAGAAAGAGAAGGAGAAGGAGAAGGATGAGAAAGAGAAGGAGAAGAATGAGGATGAGAAGCAGAAGGAGGAGAAGGAGAAGAATGAGAAAGAGAAGGAGAAGGAGAAGAATGAGGATGAGAAGCAGAAGGAGGAGAAGGAGAAGAATGAGAAAGAGAAGGAGAAGGAGAAGAATGAGAAGAATGAGAATGAGAAGGAGAAGGAGAAGCACAAGGAGGAGGAGGAGGCAGTTCTTTGCACTGAAGCCTGTGTTGGTGGAAATAGCAGGTCTGTGCCCATCTGAGCCCATCTCTCCCATTCCCCAGGTGGGCAGGAGTTGCTCTCCAGGCCCTGTGGCTGCAAAGGGATGCTAAAAGCCACTTCTCTGCCTGAAGCTGCCCCTGAGTTTGGTGCCTGCTGGGTGAGGCACCTCCAGCACACCAGCATCTCCTGCCAGACCCCTGCCAGATGCTGCCGGCAGCAGTAATGTGATTTCCCTGCTCCTCATTTCCCGCACCCGGCTCTGTGTGCCCTGCTCTCCTCCCGCCAGCCTGGCTTTTATAGACTCCCCTCTAATCCAGTTAGAGGGGGAAGTCAGATCTAATGGAATAAAGGATGGAGTCCTCAAACTCCTCGCTACTGCCTGCGATGGCAAAGGCACAGAGAGGGAACATGCTCCATTCCAGTCCCCCCAGCTCCCAGTACTGGGGCAGTGAGGGCTGATGGGGATCTTGCCACTGGGATCGTTGCCTCGAGGCACTGCACTCACCCATTTTCCCACCTGAGAGATGGTGACTGTGAGCTGGCAAACGCTTGATTTGCCTCCCCGCCTGACAGATGCTGCCTTTGCTTTGCAGGCAGAGCAATCAGGCCGGACGCCTTCTCCAAATTGGCTGCGGGCATGGGCAGCGGCAAAGTGGCCTTCGCTGGGTATTACTCCGTGCCTACGCCTGGCCTCGCCTCGTTAGTGCGGCTAATGAAGGCAGCGAGCATCCATCCCCCTGCAGCAGTGGGGATGATGAGGTATCCGGGGGCCCCTCCGTGCCCTTCCCCATCGCTGCCTCATTGACACCATCAGCATCGCCATCCCCTGTGCCGCCGCATTTCATTACGGCCCTGACGTCAACCGAGCTCCTCCAGCATCAAAGCTGGGGTGAAGATGCCCCCCGCCCCACCACTCTCCCTCCTCCCTGGGGGAACAGCATCATGCAAAATGCAACAGTTTAGGCTTTGCCTGCAATTACCGGGGCCGGTGCTCCAGCTGCTGCCCCACACGCTGGAGCGATGGCCAGCACGGCCCCATTGCCCACTGGAGAGCTGCTCGCCCGAGCGCACGTGCTCTTAATTCAATTAGCACTGCCCTGAACGCTCCCTTGGGATCAGCAGGCGGAAACCAACAAATTCTCCTTAACAAAGACATTCCCTGCTCTTTTTTTCCCCCCCTCCTGGTTCCTCGCTGGTTCAAGTCTCCCCAGCTAAGGATGGTAGAGATGCTGTAATGCCTGTTATAATCTGCTCTACAATAAGGGGAACAGGGGATGTGTTTGACGGACAGATGTCAACCAAGAGCTGGCATTTTTGAGGGACTTGGTTTAGTGTTTGATAGGAATGGTTGGACTAGAAGATCCGATGGGTCCCTTCCAACCTGGTTGTTCTATGATTCTATGATTTGGGCTGTGCCCAAAGTCCTCAGAGCCTTTGAACCCTCAGTGCATTCACCCTCCCTGAGAGAAGATGCTCAAGCAGGGAAGGGTGATGCTTCCCTTGACCAAGCCTTTCACCACCTGCGATGTGATTTGGGGATTAAAAAAAACCTGATTTTGGTACTTCTGGAGGGCAAACTTGGCCAGACAGGCTGAAATAATGGGAAACACATGGTGATTCCCCCTTTGCCAACCAATGCAAACCTGTTTTGTTGTGATTCTCCATTTCCCAACCAATTATAAAACCTTATTTTTGTGATTCCCCCTTTGCCAACCAATTGTAAATCCTTTTTTTTTTTTTGTGCCAGCCTAACAGGGATCTGGCTGCCGGGCTGGCATAGTGACAATTTACGCCCTGGTGCTGTGACAATTTACTCCAGGCACCGATCTGCTTCTGGTTTTAAATGGCAGCAATTACATAAATTAAGGCTGTTTAAGCAATGAGATAGCTAGCCTGTTGATTTTTTTTTTCCCCCCCTCGCCTGGAAAAAACACAGCACTTTTCATTTTTTTTGCAGAGGCTGCCACCACGTGCCAGCACATCCCCAGATCTCAGGTGACGTGACCCACTCAGCAAAGTGGGTGGCAGAGGCTTGAAGTGACCCCGAAGGTCCCAAGTGCTGAATTAATGGGTTAAGCAAGGTGGGGCTGTGCCAAAACAAAGCATAAACCGGGGCTGGTTAATAAACAGGGGTGATGAGTAAATCCCTTAGGAATAAAGATGCTTTCAGTGTACACTTTCCAGCCCTTGGATGGGGCTCAGCATCCTCTAGGCACGTCCCCCTGACCCTGCAAATGGATTTGTCGCTGGCTGCCGTGTGGTCAAACTCATCTTTCCTCACTGAGGCACCAAATTTGGGGTGGAAAAAGAAGAATGAAGGGAAAATAGGAGCCCTGCCTTGAGCCACAAGCTGGTGTGCAGGTGAGTGAAGCCAGTTGCAAGTTTTCCCTCTGCAACAGTTTTTCAGTGACAGCCGGTAATTTGCTAAAACACCAGCGATTTGCTCAAGTCTTTGATTTCTTTGTCTCCTTGAGACGATCAAAGTCTTTTGTTCTTGTTCTGGGTTCGAAAGAGAGAGCAGAGGACTGAAGCAGAGGGAGAAAGGGCTGGGTGGGGGCAAACTCGGTGGCTTTACAGAGGGGTTCAGCCCAGTGTTGCCCTTTCCCTTGGATATCACAACTCCTCTTTGCTTATCTCTGGTGTTGGGCCTCTCGGCTTTTAATAAAACAGCCTCTAGACCCTTTCCCCATGGCTGTTACACACGTAGCAGTGTTTTAAGACCCTGCAGAAATACCAGGGGTTGAGTCCTGTTTATAGGGAGCCCCTTATCCTCAGAAAATTCTACCACTGAGGACATTTTCCCAGCATGTAGAGTCTATGTGAGCATCCAAAGCCAAGCTCAGGAGCATCCAGACCTCTGGCAGGAGATGGTAAAATCACCAAAGAGCAGCCGGGATTTATACCCACTTCCAAGTGTGCCGGGGAGTGCAGATGGCCCAGGGTTTATTTAGCTGCTGTTTGTCATAAAAAGCCCAGCCAATCTAGGTTACGCATTTTCAGCTCCCTGTGTTAAAATAAAAAACACTAAGAAAAGAAACGAGAGCTCGGTGAGCCTGTGCTCCTTTGCCATCTGGCTGGGAAGAGCTGTGGGGAGAGAGTACAGGGCAAAAGAGGTAGGGATGCTGGGGCTCCT
This sequence comes from Coccyzus lansbergi, assembly GCA_033558105.1. NCBI lineage: Eukaryota > Metazoa > Chordata > Aves > Cuculiformes > Coccyzidae > Coccyzus > Coccyzus lansbergi. The sequence continues at coordinate 353,256 of JAUMJK010000733.1, read as the reverse complement.
CGCACCCTGGTGATCGGCAAGGATGCTGGGGCTCCTCGCACCCTGGTGATCGGCAAGGATGCTGGGGCTCCTTGCATCCTGGTGATGGGCAGGGATGCTGGGGCTCCTCAGCCCCCAGTGATAGGCAGGGATGCTGGGGCTCCTCACTCTCTGATGATGGACATGGATGCTGGGGCTCCTCACCCCACAGTGATGGGCAGGGATGCTGGAGCTCCTCACTCCCTGATGATGGACATGGATGCTGGGGCTGCTCATCCTGTGGTGATGGACAGGGATGCTGGGCCTCCTCACCCCCTGGTGATGGGCAGGGATCCTGGCACTCCTTGTACCCTGGTGATAGACAGGGATGCTGGGGCTCCTTGCACCCTGGTGATGGGCAGGGATGTTGGAGCTGCTCACCCCCTGGTGATGGACAGGGATGCTAGGGCTCCTCGCACTCTGGTCATGGGCAGGGATGCTGGGGCACCTTGCACCCTGATGATGGGCAGGGATGCTGGGGTTCCTCACCCCCTGGTGATGCACAGGGATGCTGGGGCTCCTCGCACCCTGGTGATGGGCAGGGATGCTGGCACTCCTTGTACCCTAGTGATGAGCAGGGATGCTGAGGCTCCTCGCTCCCTGATGATGGACAAGGATGCTGGGGCTACTCATCCCCTGGTGATGGACAAGGATGATGGGGCTCCTAGCACCCTGGTGATGGGCAGGGATGCTGGGGATCCTCACTCCCTGGTGATGGACATGGATGCTGGGTCTCCTCGTCCCCTGGTGATGGGCAGGGATGCTGGGGCTCCTCGTACCCTGAGGACAACCCTGGTGTGAAGGGTGCCCCAATGCCTTACCAGGTCCGTTCAGATCCTCTATTGATTGTCTTTGCCTTTTGGTCCCCACTTGGCCACTTCTTGCAGTCCCAAAGGCAAGCTCAGGACTAAACCATGAGCTGAGGATTGGAAATCCAGCCATCAAGCAGCCCTTGAAGCCTTGGACTGCCCAAAGTGGGAGAAGCTTGCTGTGGTAGCAACTCGTCTGCTTGCTGAGCTGTGTTTTTTGGGGTGGTGAGGATCACAGCCAGCCAGCTGGGGCATCTTCCTCAGAAAATCCTGACCTCCAGGCAAGAAACAAAGCCCTCTTCAAAGCCAGGAGGAGCCAATCCTGCCCTCACCCTGCTCAGCAGCCGCTCACTCATTGATTTGCATCGCTCCGAGTCTGTCTGTCCAGGCTGCCGCTGGATGAATTAACGAGACGTGGAGCCCAAGGCTGGCTCTGGTGCTCCTGTTTTTTGTTTCCACTCCCAGCTCTTACATATATTAAGGAAGGCAGGGCTGGAGGGGGGGAAAGGGAGAGGTTCGGGAAGAGTAGAAAAAAAAAAATTACAGCTCCCAGATCAAAACAATAATCAGCTAAATGAATTCCGCAGCATTTTCCCGCATGACTGCGAGTGATAATTTAGTGCAGCAGCCAGCTGGAAGCAAAAGGATTAATTCTGCACTTAGTGACACCCATGTGAATAATTCATCACACGCAGACCCCTTTTCACTGACCCCCCCTGGGCAACCACTCCAAAGACCCCCACCAGCCGGTCCCTGGCCCGCTGAGGCTTCCCTGGGGATGGGGGTTCACGTTCGCCAATGCAGCATCCAGTCTGATCCCAAATTCACTTTACGGGTTTTTTTTTTTTGCAGATGGGAGTGGAATCTGCTGGCTGCAGTAATTAGATTGGTCAGCCTGGTGGCCGCATCCTGACCTGCCCAAGGTCTGTTCCTGCAGCCAAGGGCAAGGCCATCCCTTCCCCAGGATGAAAAGCCACCAAGTTCCCTCCCTGCTGTGACATCTCTGGGGACAACAAATGCTGAAGGAGAAAGAGAGCAGGACGTTTGTCACCATGGTTAACCAGCCTGGCCCTTCTCCACATGGAGACAGTGAACATCTTGTCCCAAGCCCCCTGCCCATGCCCTGCCTGTCCCTCTGCCGGGACTGGATGTGATGGATGCACGAGGACAAGAACAATGCTGATCTTCCCAGCTGCTTGGTGGGGCAATTCAGAGCCCTGAGACAAGAGGCACAAGGGATAAAACCCAGATCCAGCCCATCTGATCTCTGCCTGAGGGGTTTGGAAAGAGGGTGGCAATTCTAAAGAGCACTCTCCTGCCCTAACTCCATCCTCATCTCTCCCTCCCTTCAGATTTGCCATTCCCAGCATCTCACCTCTGACTGAAGGAGTTGCAGGCAGAGCCCCACAGTCGGGATGTCCCCAGATGTAGTTTTGAGGTCCGTGCCCTGGGGAGACAGAGGAAGGGTCACAACCTGTGCTGCCCTCTGCATTTCTGCTGGAGCTCTGATGGCTTTGGCATCACCCAGATGCCATCCAGGGCCCTAGGGCTGTGGTTTGGAGCAGGGATCCCCATTTCCTGTGGGATGCTCTCAGAATCTATACTAGGCTGCCCTCCCGGCCGTAGACATCCCTCCCAACCATGCCAACAGCTGTAAGTACCATACGTACCATCACTGGTAGGTAACATCACTGTGCCACCTTGCCCAGCAACATCCAGCCCTGTTCAATGTCTTTATCAATGACCTGGATGAAGGCATCAAGTGCTCCCTTAGCAAGTTTGCGGATGACACTAAGCTGGGTAGAAGCCTGGATCTGCTGGAGGGTCAGGAGGCTCCAAAGGGATCTGAACAGGCTGGACTGCTGGGCTGAGTTCAATGGCAGGAGTTTTAACAAGGCCAAGGCCGGGTCCTGCACTTGGGGCACAACAACCCTGTGCAGCTAAAGAATAGGAGAAGTCTGGCTGGAAAGCTGACTGGAGGAGAGGGACCTGGGGGTGTTGGTTGACAGCCGACTGAACATGAGCCAGCAGTGGCCCAGGGGGCCAAGAAGGCCAAGAGCATCTTGGCCTGGATCAGAAACAGTGTGACCAGCAGGTCCAGGGAGGTTATTCTCCCTCTGGACTCGGTATTGGTGAGACCCTCCTTGAATCTTATGTTCAGTTGTGGGCCCCTCACCACAAGGAGGATGTTGAGACTCTGAAGTGAGTCCAGAGAAGAGCAATGAAGCTGGGGAAGGGGCTGGAGAACAGGACCTATGAGGAATGGCTGAGAGAGCTGGGGGTGTTTATCCTGGAGAAGATGAGGCTGAGGGGAGACCTCATTGCTCTCTCCAAGTACCTGAAAGGAGGTTGTGGAGAGGAGGGAGCTGGGCTCTTCTTCCAAGTGACAGGGGACAGGACAAGAGCGAATGGCCTCAAGCTCTGCCAGGGGAGGTTTAGGATGAACATTAGGAAAAAAATTTTTCACAGAAAGGGTCATTGGTCAGTGGCAGATGCTGCCCAGGGAGGTGGTTGATTCACCTTCCCTGGAGGTGTTTAAGGGATGGGTGGATGAGGTGCTGAGGGACATGGTTTAGAGATTGATGGGAATGGTTGGACTCAATGATCCAGTTGGTCTTTTCTAACCTGGTGATTCTATGGATCTATGATCCCATATCCCACAGCTCACCTGCACAACAAGACCATCCACACGCATCCCACCATCCTGTGCCACCAGCTCCCGGAAAACACGGCTTGTGAGGGGCAGCACTGAGTATCCCACAGGAAGGAGGGTGCCCGGAGCATTCCATACTGGAGAAGAGACGAGAGAAACTGGCTGAAGACATGGTAGACCAGGACCTGAGCCTAGTCAAACCCAGGGATGAGGGAGAGCATCCCAGTGGGTTTCCCAGACTCACTGGCTTTGTGTGGGTAGTACTCAATCATCAAGGCGGTGTCTTCGGAGAAGATGGTGGCCACATCTCGGCCTTGGAAGAGGAAGGAGGTGTTCCAGGTGGGTTGTTCTGGGGGCCCGGCTGGTCGAGACATCTTAGGAGACAACAGGAAAATTATCCTCCAGCTACCTTCTCTCTCTAAAGATAAATAAGCAGAGAGAGAGAGAGAGAGAGAGAGGAAAGGGAAGGAGAGGTGGAGGTAAAGAAAAGCACAACCTGTGCAGCAACATCACTTTTCTGGCTCAAAAGCAACCCTGAATCCCAGTTGTTTGAACTGGCTTTCACGGGGCTGTTGAGCTTGACCGCTTCCCTCCGACTAATCCCTGCCAGCATCTTCTCCCTCGCAGAGCCAGAGGAGAGAAACAGCACATGGACCAACTTCATCATGATGGGAAGAGCCTGGAAGATCATCTGTGCTCACTTCAGGGTCAACTTTTTGATACCTACTGGGCAACCCATGTTTGCACTTGGGAAAGGAGTTTGCCGTGATATATGGAACCCAAAAGCCTGCTTAGCAGGCTTTTGGGTTCCATATATCACGGCAAACTCCTAAGCGTGAAGTCCATGTCGTCCAACTGATATCGAACAGTGGGCAACGTGTTTGTCCCCAGAGCCGTGAGCTGTCATTAGAAATGGCATCAGCCCAGCCCCGCCAGCTCTTCAAAGGTCAATCTTAACACTGGCTGCCCAGTACCAAGCAATTATTGACAGCGGCTCCTTTTTAATGCCGTCGCTCCATCCCCTCAGCCAGCGTCGCCCAGCGGGGACGAGATGCTGATCGGCTTTTCTGCATCAGCACATTTCTGCTTTGTCGGGGAGGGAGGAGGAGAAGGCGAGGGGAGCTGGGGGGTGGCCCTCTGCTCACGTTTGGAGATGCTAATGGGCATTATATGCACCTCGGAGACCCACAGAGGTGCATTACTCAGCCCTGGGGGCTGTCAGCAAGGGGAGGGCAGGGTTGGGATGCTTCAGAGCCTGAAAAGACCTCCACGATGGGTTGCATCGGGCAGCACTCTTAGTGCTGGCTCAGCACCTGACTGGCTGTCAATTTGTCGGGGGCTCCCCAGTATAAGTGGAGGTTTTATTTAGCTGGGATGCAGCTTGATCCCGCCCTGTTCAATGTCTTCATCAACGACCTGGATGAGGGCATTGAGGGTACCCTTAGCAAGTTTGCAGGTGACACAAAGCTGTGTGCAAGTGTCGATCTGCTGGAGGGTAGGGAGGTTCTGCAAAGGGACCTAAACAGGCTGGACTGCTGGGCAGTGTCCAATGGCATGAGGTATAACATGGCCAAAGTCCGGGTCCTGCACTTGGGGCACAACAACCCTATGCAGCGCTACAGACTGGGAGAAGTCTGGCTGGAAAACTGCCAGGAGGAGAGGGACCTGGGGGTGTTGGTCGACAGCAACTGAACATGAGCCAGCAGTGTGCCCAGGTGGCCAAGAAGGCCAATGGCATCGTGGCTTGGATCAGAAATGGTGTGACCAGCAGGGCCAGGGAGGTGATTCTCCCTCTGTACTCAACACTGGTGAGGCCACTCCTTGAATCCTGTGTTCAGTTGTGGGCCCCTCACCACAAGAAGGATGTTGAGGCTCTGGAGCAAGTCCAGAGAAGAGCAACGAGGCTGGTGAAGGGTCTGGAGAACAGGCCTATGAGGAGCATCTGAGAGAGCTGGGGTTGTTTATCCTGGAGAAGAGGAGTCTGAGAGGAGACCTCATTACTCTCTACAACCACCTGAAGGGAGGTTGTAGAGAGGAGGGAGCTGGGCTCTTCTCCCAAGTGACAGGGGACAGGATGAGAGGGAATGGCCTCAAGCTCCACCAGGGGAGATTTAGGCTGGAGATTAGGAGGAAGTTTTTCACAGAAAGGGTCACTGGGCATTGGAACAGGTTGCCCAGGGAGGTGGTTGATTCCCCTTCCCTGGAGGTGTTTAAGGGATGGGTGGATGAGGTCTTGAGGGACATGGTTTAGTGTTTGATAGGAATGGTTGGACTTGATGATCCGACGGGTCTCTTCCAACCTGGTTGTTCTGTAATTCTATGACTGCAGGGAGCTCAGGACATGCCTGTAACTGCTTAGGGAAAACCCACTTGGACTGGGGTGTCTCCAACAGCCAGATTTGGCTCAGCACCCTCCAGCCACATTTGGCTCAGCATCGTCCAGCCACCTCTCTGCTTTCAGAGAGTGTTCCAGCCCACAGGGCTGTTCCGTCACCCTCAGAAAGCCTGATCTGGGGGGGAAAATCTCCAGAAGAACACCGAACATCGACTCCAGTTACTTTTCCTGGCATTGACCTGTATAAGGCGCTGCGAGATGGCACCATTTTGGTCGCAGCAGGGAAAGAAAAAGTCAAATGCAGGAGCATATTGTTAATTTGACCCCAACTGTAGGAGGTCCGTTGCTTCTCTGACTGGGACAGGGATGGGAGATGACATTCCTGCTTTCCTCCCCGACATGAGGGGTTGGAGGGGAGTAGGATTCTTTGCCAGGCCCAGGCTGTCTCCCACTGGCTGGATGGGACAGATGGATGCTCCGTGCAGGGCGTCAGAGCTGATGCACTGATTTGGGCAGACGTCTTGGCAAAACAACTGCCCCTGCCCAGGGCCACCTGGAGGAGCACAACAAAAGGGGTGGGGAGGAGGAGGAAGGAGACGCCTTTGCCCTCACTTGCTAGCCCAGCTCATCTCCCATACAAAACCTGTTTCAAAGGCAGCATCGTTGTCACAAGCAGCGATGGCCAAGCATGCAGCATCTCTCCTGCCTTCCCAAGGGATAGAAACATCCCTTGGTCCTCAAGGCTGCTAGCCTGGAGTACGCAGACCCCAGAAGAGCAAGTGAGAAGTCTCAGTAAGTGGGTTAAGCTGGTAAACCCCAAGGTAAAGAGCCTAAAGAGCCTGAAAGGAGATTTCATTTAGATGGGGCCAACACCACAAAGGCTCGAGCTTGGTGCTGGGAGGCCAGGTGCAGTGTGGCTTTCTGTAGGAGGCACTGCCTGGTGCCCATGCACCCCGCAGATTGGTCATTGCCACCAATGTGTCCAAATCCATCTGTTTAGGCAAGAAAGGGGCTGTTGGTCCAAGGAGAGCACCCAAGGAGAGCAGTCAACACACTTGCAGGTAGCTCCGGGCAGGTCTCTGTTAGCTCCTGACCAGGAAGACCAGGTCTCTGGGACCGCCAGCCAGGCAGGGAAGGGTTAACCCCTCCAAGAACCCCCAAAACCCCTAAGTAAGAGGGGTGCCACCACCCTGATGAAGGTGAACTCAGGCACTGTTGTCTGTAGACACTGATGGGAACTGACAGGCGAGAGGACACGCTGGGCTGGCAGAATTATCGAATCCGATTAGCCTGCCCAGGAGTTTGCTCGGGGAAAGCCATTAACCTCTGGAACCAGGAAAGCAATGCTCCCTCCTCCTCCTCCTCCCAACCTTCCTCTAACTTTTCCTCCCACATGTTAGGAGTTCACCCTCCTTGGGAAGGCACCATGTCCTGCAGGTGGGGAAACCGAGGCAGGAGATGGGGTTGGGGAAGAGAGCAGATGGAGGCTATGCAGCTCCCCAGGGCACCGTGTCTGTGCATCCCGGGGGATAGCATCCTCGGCAATGTGCAAAGACAGACAGAGCCATGCGGGCGAGGGGAGGAGGAGGAGGAGGCAGCAGCATGCACGCAGGCCAGATGGCTGAGTTTAATCACTTGTCCTCCTGCATCGGGCTCCCACGGCTCCGCGCTGGCTCTGCTACCTGTGCCAAGGCTGTGGAACGCGGCTTGGGCTCACCCAGCACTGAGGTCCCATCCCTTCATGGGTTTTCCTGTGCGAATTTATCCATGTCAATCCAAAGGAAGTGCATTTTAGTTGCCTTAGAGGTCAAATATCCCTGCACCCGCTGGGAAACTGCGGTCTCGGGCAGCTGCATCCTGGAGCAAAGAGATGTGGGGATAATGCTGGGACAAGTACAGGGAATTTTCTCCCCCAGTATCTACTCCAGAGGCACCATGGGCAGCCCATAACCTCAACTTCTTGCCATGGTGGGATTTGGGATGCTGAGGGGAACCAAGGTGGGTGCAGACCCAGAGCAGGGGGTCCCGGGCATTTCCCCACTCGCAAAGAGCAACCCAGGGAGGTGGAGGCAGGGACAATAAACCAGTAATTATTACAATGAATGAAACACCCAGGCAATTTTTATGATAATTCACCATCTCGTGGGTGACTTGGCATCTGGCCGGCCTCATCTAAGTGATATTTTATATATGGGCTCCCCAAAGGTGTCGATACAGGGCATTACACTCCGAGACGATAAAAAATCAATGCTTGAGGGGAAGGACCAAGACAGGGAAACGTGTGCTCTGCTGGTGTTCAGCACCAGCTGGATCTGTCTTTTCAGGGTGGGTGGACATCTGCCCTCACCATGCTTTCGGCTGGCACTTTGCAGAAGGTGAAGGGGTAGAGCAGTTCTGGATTAGAGGGGTGGCAGCTTCATGCTGGCTTCTGGCTCGGCTGCCCCATCACACCTCCTCCGTGCCCTAGGATCCCTCCAGTTCCTTACTTTTCCCTCCCTGCCAATTTTTGGCAGGGCTCAGGAACAAAAGCAGGGCCCTCCTCCCGCTCGCTGATGATGCCGCGTGCGGAAAGCATATGTTTCCCTGGCAACAGCTATTTTGAAGATGTGTGTTGCTAGCTCTCCCAGTGGCACTTGAGTCCTGGGAAGAAGGTCTCTGCCTTCAAGAGGTGTCATTCAAGCCAGAGGTGTGAGCAGAGAAGGCGGAAAATGAAGGATAAAGGCAGAAAGGAGGAGCTGCCTGTGGGTTTGACAGGCAGGACAAGGTGGATGCAGGGAGTGGGTCTGCGATGCTCAAAGCTTTGCTTTGCCCTTAAAGCTTTTCTCTGTGCCAGGTCCTCAGTTCCCCTGCCAAAGGACAGATGCCGATTGGCACCCAAGTGGGATGGATGCTGCTGGACTTGTGCATCCCCATGGATGTGTCCAACTTCATACCTGTGGGAAGCTGTGGTTGGCAGCTCGGGTGATACTGAAAGCTGCTGCTGGAGGATCTGGGAATGTGATGGTGGTGGGGCTGATGCTGGGACAGGTAATGGGATTCTTTTCCATGAGGTACCTGAGAGGTGATGGAAAGGGAGAGAGTCAGCACGTGCAGGGTTCATAGAATCATAGAATCACCAGGTCGGAAAAGACCCACCAGATCATCGAGTCCAACCATTCCTATCAAACACTAAACCATGTCCCTCAGCACCTCGTCTACCCATCCCTTAAACCCCTCCAGGGAAGGTGAATCAACTCCCTCCCTGGGCAGCCTCTGCCAGTGCCCAATGACACTTTCCATGAAAAATTTTTCCTAATATTCAGCCCAAATCTCCCCTGGCAGAGCTTGAGGCCATTCCCTCTCATCCTGTCCCCTGTCACTTGGGAGAAGAGCCCAGCTCCCTCCTTTCCACAACCTCCACTCAGGTAGTTGTAGAGAGCAATGAGGTCTCCCCTCAGCCTCCTCTTCTCCAGCTAAACACCCCCAGCTCTCTCAGCCGTTCCTCATATGGCCTGTTCTCCAGACCCTTCACCAGCTTTGTTGCTCTTCTCTGGACTCACTGCAGAGCCTCAACATCCTTCTTGTGGTGAGGGGCCCACAACTGAACACAGGATTCGAGGAGCAGTCTCACCAGTACCAAGTCCAGAGGGAGAAGAACCTCCCTGGACCTGCTGGTCACGTCGTTTCTGATCCAAGCCAAGATGCCATTGGCCTTCTTGGCCACCTGGGCCACTGTTGGCTCATGTTCAGTCGCTGTCAACCAACACCCCCAGGTCCTTCTCCTCCAGGCAGCTTTCTAGACAGACTTCTCTTGTTCTTTAGCTGCACAGGGTTGTTGTGTCCCAAGTGTAAGACCCAGCATTTGGCCTTCTTAAACCTCCTGCTATTGGTCACAGCCCAGCAGTCCAGCCTGTTCAGATCCCTTTGGAGCCTCCATACCCTCCAGCAGATCCAGGCTTGCACCCAGCTTAGTGTCATCCACAAACTTGCTAAGGGAGCACTCGATGCCTTCATCCAGGTCATTGATAAAGACATTGAACAGGGCTGGACCCAGCATTGAGCCCTGGGGACACCACTTGTAACTGGCCTCCAGCTGGATTTAAAGCCATTCACAACCACTCTCTGGGCTCAATCACTTCTGGCAAGCCAAGGAAGGGGTGATTGCACCAGGGATGCTCAGGTTGTCCCAAGCCCAGTACCCACAACCCAGTCACCAACAAACCCCTGTGGCCATCACTCACTTGTACTCCTGAATATTGGTCATCACTCTGGCTACAGCGACAAGGGCCCCATGGGGGGTGGCCAGGCGGTCCGACAGCCCCTGCAGCAGCACCTGGGAGATGAGGAGCCCATGGTGAGAGGTCAGCAAATGCAGGGGAAGGAACAGTATCAACAGCCACCAGAGCAGGAGGCAACATACAGCATCCTCCTCTCTGAGTTGAGATGCTCTGGTCCATCCTGGACCCTGTAAATCTCTCCTGCCACCCATTGTCCCCAGGGTCACCTCTCACCTCCAAGGCCACATAGCTCAATCCATCGCAGCGAGGAATGAAGCTCCCTTTGCGGGTGATGGTGACGTGCAGGACTGTCCCCACAGGGTCAAGCTTCCTTGGCTGTTTGCAGAGGAGAGGTAACCATGGGAAGAGGAAGGGTCAAGGCTACCAAACGCTGGTGCTGGGTGTGCAGACAGCCCATTGCTGGCAATAAAGCATCAACTGATAATTAAAGCTCACTGTCCCCCGGAGCCTTCCCAGAAACGATCAATATAATAAATCCTTCTGCGTTTAAATATTTAATCGCTCCCAATTGCTGTGCAGGGAAGAGAAATTTCTGCCAGTTAGAGCAAAGGGGAGGTTGACTTGGGGGAAGTATCAAGTGAGTTTGCCAGGTTTCAGCATACAAGGAGCCATGGGACTGTTAAAAGGTTGGCACGGAGGAACCTTCACTGAGGGGCTTGGGAAGCTGCTTCTCTCTGGGGCTGGGCACCCACTTACATTCATTAATGCACAGCAGTACCTGTTTAATGAACCCTCCGATACCTAGCCCTGCATCTCCTTCCACAGGATGCTGAGGGAAAAAGTACTTCCCAGCTTGCAATCCCATCCCTTTTCCTCTGTGTTTTCCCCACTGGAGATGAAAAAAAAAAAAAGCCCAGTACAACGCTTCCCTTGTTCCCACCTCACAGGAAGCCTGGGCAGCTCTTTGCTTGCTCACAAGCTTCTTTCAGCACCTTCCCTGACTTGCCAAATTGAGGTTTCCCACCGGGATTACACCGTTACACAAGGCTCCCTTCACCCGCAAGCCCCAGCTCCAGCAGGGGTGACAATCGGAGTTACAGGCAGGAATAAGCAGCAGGATGGAGTGGCAGGAGCTGTACCTACCAGCACCAGCCTGCAGTGGTGGAGCTGGAAGGGCTGGAGGTGTCGCACTGGCACCTGGAAGGTCCCCAATGCCTCCTTGGTGGCCTTATCTGCCAGGGTGAGAGTCAGAACTGGAAGGGAAAGGATCAGCCATCAGGATAAGTGGGACTGTCTGCAGAATTTGAGGAAGGGGAGGGCAGGCAAGGCTGTGGGGAGGGAGTTGGGGAAGGTCTGGGTGACGAAGGGACGGAGGCAATGGGTGAATTGGTTCATTTTCAGCAACCTCTTCCCCTCACAGGTCATGGGGGGCAGGATTTAGCATATCCTACGTTTATATGCTCGCACACATATATGAACGCCAAGGAGTCATTGAGAGCACATAGAATATCATAGAATATCATAGAATCACCAGGTTTGAAGAGACCCACTGGATCATAGAGTCCAACCATTCCTATCAAACACTAAACCATGTCCCTCAGCACCTCGTCCACCCGTCCCTTAAACACCTCCAGGGAAGGTGAATCAACCACCTCCCTGGGCAGCCTCTGACAGTGCCCAGTGACCCTCTGTGTGAAAAACTTCCTCCTAATCTCTAGCCTAAATCTCCCCTGGCGGAGCTTGAGGCCATTCCCTCTCATCCTGTCCCCTGTCCCTTGGGAGAAGAGCCCAGATCCCTCCTCTCCACAACCTCCACTCAGGTAGTTGTAGAGAGCAATGAGGTCTCCCCTCAGCCTCCTCTTCTCCAGGCTAAACACCCCCAGCTCTCTCAGACGTTCCTCATATGGCCTGTTCTCCAGCCCCTTCCCCAGCTTCATTGCTCTTCTCTGGACTCACTGCAGAGCCTCAACATCCTTCTTGTGCTGAGGGGCCCACAACTGAACACAGGATTCAAGGAGCAGTCTCACCAGTGTTGAGTCCAGAAGGAGAATAACCAACCTGGACCTGCTGGTCACACCATTTCTGATACAAGCCAGGATGCCATTGGCCTTCTTGGCCACCTGGGCACACTGCTGGTTCATATTCAGTCGGCTGTCGACCAACACCCCCAGGTCCCTCTCCTCCAGGCAGCTTTCCAGCCAGACTTCTCCCAGTCTGTAGCTCTGCTTAGGGTTGTTGTGCCCCAAGTGCAGGACCCGGACTTTGGCCATGTTAAACCTCATGCCATTAGACTCAGCCCACACATCCCAGGCATGCCCAAGAAAGAGAAGCCTGTGAACAATTGGCACCAACGCAGCTCAGGTTCCCATTTAAAAACTCAGCCTTTCCCACTGATCCGTCTCCACCTCCTGGCTCCAACCCACCCTGCTCAGCAGCCCTGAGCTCTCCCACACCCAGGGTCAGCCCTCAGGTGGGTTTTGCAGGCTCTTGCCCTCCCAGCATCTGCCATCTCGGGATACTCGGTTCCCATCTGTCTGCCAGCAGGGCAGCATCGCCCCCACCAACCGACATTGGCATCCCCAGCTCTTCTCTAGATTTAAAGCAAAGCTGTAATTCAGTTGACAAGCAAGAGTAGGAGCCTTTTATATACGTCAAAAACCAGAGCTGATCGAAGGGAAAACCGCCCTCTCTTTATGCTGCCAGCAAGACTTGGGCTTCCCTTCCCCCAGACTAATGACTGCACTGAGACACCCGCCTTAACTCCTGCTTGGCCAACCTCGTGATGCAATGGGAGTGCATGGACCCCTTGGGTTCAGCAGCACCACAGTGTGTCCCTCAAACGAAAAGGATGCACTGGGTGAGTGCATGGACCGTGGTTTCCAAAGGTCATTCTTTATCTGAGCTCAGGAGGTTGTAGAGAGGAGGGAGCTGGGCTCTTCTCCCAAGTGACAGGGGACAGGACAAGAGGGAATGGCCTCAAGATCCGCCAGGGGAGATGTAGGTTGGACATTAGGAGGAAGTTTTTCACAGAAAGGGTCATTGGGCATTGGAATAGGCTGCCCAGGGAGGTGGTTGATTCACCTTCCCTGGAGGTGTTTAAGGCATGGGTGGATGAGGTCCTGAGGGACTTGGTTTAGTGTTTGATAGGAATGGTTGGACTAGAAGATCCGATGGGTCTCTTCCAACCTGGTTGTTCTATGATTCTATGATTCAGCAAGTCATCGATTTATATGGAGATTTGCTTTTTCTCCCAGCCCCTTGTGGAAAGAGCACCAAGGAAAATGGTCTGGGTTTGAGTGAGAGATAAGTGGCTTTCCTGCTGGTCAACAGTGATGATAAATCGTTCTCAGCAGCCCCACCAACCATATTCCTGGGCAAAGAAAGGAATCATAGAACTAAGGAATGTCCTGAGTTAGATGGGACCCATAAGGATCATTGAGTCCAGCTCCTGACCCTGCACAGGACAACCACAATATTCACACCATGTGTCTGAGGCCTGGCAAGAAAAGGTGTGAACTGCACCAAGAAAAGGCAGCTCCGATCTGAACATCTCGGAGCTGAACATCTCCAGACATCTGGGGGACGCTGGGAGAAGGATGAGTGAGACCAGAGGTCCCATCGGGTTTCCCCTGATACCACAGGAGGCAGGTCCAAAGTACATCAAAAGCTCCTTGATTTCATTAAGATCAGGGCCTAATGGGATTAGGTGTGAAGTGAAGATTGGCTCCCAGAGTTAGTTTTACAAGGGTCTGATTATAATCAAATCCCCTCCCTTAATGCCATGAGCTTTAGTACAGTTACCAACTTAGCAGTCCTCTTCTCCCAAGAAACAAGTGACAGGATAAGAGGAAATGGCTTCAGGTTGTGCCAGGGGAGGTTTAAATGGGATATTAGGAAAAATTCCTTTACTGAAAGAGTGGTGAAGCACTGGCAGAGGCAGTGGTGGAGTCTCCATCCCTTGCAGGGCTCAAAATATACACAGTCGCCACACTTGAGGACATGGTTTAGTAGGCACAGGGGTGTTAGGCTGACAATTGGATTGGATTAGCTTTTTTTCACAACCTTAACGATTCTATGATGTGTGCCCAACCAACACAAGGTGTTAGGGTCAGGATGGCAGTGGGGAAAGTTTGGAGTCCTCCCAAAGTCCTCCCTGAGCAACGAAGCTGGAGAAGGGGCTGGAGAACAGGTCTTATGAGGAGCGTCTGAGAGAGCTGGGGGTGTTTAGCCTAGAGAAGAGGAGGTTGAGAGGAGACCTCATTACTCTCTCCAGCTACCTGAAAGGAGGTTGTAGAGAGGAGGGAGCTGGGCTCTTCTCCCAAGTGACAAGGGACAGGACAAAAGGGAATGGCCTTAAGCTCTGCCAGGGGAGATTTAGGCTAGAGATTAGGAGAAAGTTTTCACACAAAGGGTCACTGGGCATTGGAACAGGCTGCCCAAGGAGGTGGTTGATTCCCCTTCCCTGGAGGTGTTTAAGGCACGGGTGGATGAGGTCCTGAGGGACATGGTTTAGTGTTTGATAGGAATGGTTGGACTTGATGATCCGATGGGTCTCTTCCAACCTGGTTGTTCTATGATTCTATGAAATGCTGATTCCCATGAGATGCTTCTGAGCGTGCCTAGGTTGCCACCTGCAGCCCTGCGTCTGGGGGCACATCCCTCCTGGTCCTACCTGGAAACATGAGCCACCACTGCCATGTAAGGCTCAGGGCACAGATTGTCCTCATGGTCACCCTCTATCTGGGTGCTGCTCAGGGTCGTTTTGAGCATGGGCTACCTAATACCTCAAGACTAACCCTTTGAGAAGATCACTGAACCATAGAATGGTTTGGGTTGGAAAGGACTTCAAAGCCCATCCAGTCCCACCCCTTGCCATGGGCAGGGACACTTCCCACTGCATCAGGTTGCTCCAAGCCCCATCCAACCTGGCCTTGAACACCTCCAGGGATGGAGCAGCCACCACTGCTCTGGACAACCCGGTCCAGGGCCTCCCCACCCTCACAGCAAAGCATTTCTTCCTAAGATCTTGACTCGATCTCCCCTCTTTCAGTCAAAATCCTTTTCCCCTCTTCCCATCCCAGCATTCCCTGATCAAGAGCCCCTCCCCAGCTTTCCTGGCGCCCCTTTCAGTACTGGAAGACTGTTGTTATAACCAAGTGTCTCACCTGCCCAGGCTGCATCTTCAGCATCCATTTCCACCGTCACCTCCTCCTCCCAGGTTGGTTCATGGGTGGGAACTGAAGATGTGTGGGTGGCACACACCTCTGGGTGCTGCTCATCCTCTCTGCTGGTCTTACTGGCAGGGAAAAGGAGACAAAACAGGATGGTTAACTGGGTGAGGAAGGGAAATGTGTGGACAGTGAGCTGCGCCTGGGAGAGAGCTGAGCACAGACCCCTTTTGATGCAGTTCATAGTAGCCAACCCACCCTCCCACTGCCCCTGACAAAGCTTTGTCCATGGTCCAGGGGGAGCTACATTGAGGGTCCGGATCTGGTTTTCCTTCAGGCTGCCCCTAGTGACAGAGTTTGCAACCCCTTTTATCCAAAAGGCTATTTCAGACCCCAGAGGCTCATTATCCAACAGTATTGATGAAGGAAAGGACTGGGAGGAGGCTGCTGGGAAAGGAGAGAGAAGATTGAATGTTAACGACCAGCGTCATTAAACCTGGCACATAACAAGGCTGAGCAATAATTACAACGGAGCTAGCAGCTACGGCCACAGGTAATTCTTCATGCCTGTTGGTGCAGAGGCATCACCATCAGGGTGGTTTGTGGTTGTTCCTCCCATTTTCATCAATCAATCATCAATTACGCAGGAATGTGACTGATAAAAATTATGTCCCCTCTCCACATTAGAGGAGGTGTCAGATCTTTTAGGGGGTCTCTTCTGCCCAGAGGGATACTTGGTGTTGTCCCGGGAGTCCCAAGACCATGGCAGAGTCCCGTCACCTGGTGACATGGTGTCCTTGAACCCTCTCCATCCCCAAGCACAAGGTGAAGAAGGACAGTGACGGTGATGTGGCATCTGGTCAAAGTGACAGAGACGCCCCAGCTCTGTCAATGGATTGCTCTGGATATTAGGATGATGAAGTGTCCAGTGCTGGTTCCTTCAGGAAAGCTCTTGCTGAAGCAGAGCCAATGCAGCTCTTACGAAGAGGTTACCAGAGCACTGTGGTGACTGAGAGCAGATGGGGCACTTTGCCACAAAATCTCTGGGGGAAAGGAGATGATAAAGGTCCTTCCAGCTGCAGGGTGAGCTTCAGGTACTGGTGGGACCAAGCAGATCACACTCACAAGACCTCCATCCGTGTCTCTCAGACCCTCAGCCAAGCTGCATCCATGCCCCATGCTCCTCTTCTATCTCCCACGTGTCGCCTTCCCCATCAGAGTATCCCACCTGCATCTCACAGAGATGGAGCCGAGCCGGCCGGCTCTGGCAGGTGGGAATTAGCATTGGGCTGGCACTGCTATGGAGAGGCTGGATGAAAATCGGCTCTCCAGTAATGAGCTCTGTGGGGGATTGCTCTACCAGCAACGTGCTCAGAGTCCGAATGAAGCCAGACCTGGGCTAGGGGAGTGGGAGGAGGAGGGTGAGAACTGACTGCCCTGGGCCGCCCTTCATTATAGACTTGCCTAAGGATGAGAGAGCATTCAAAAAGAGCTGTGAAGTCAGGAGGAGGGGGAAAAAAACAACCCATAATGATACAACACATGGGGATGTGCTTCAAAATCAAATGAATAGGCCGGGGGCAGCAGGATCGGTGGAGAATGGAGATGGTTTGATGTTTCCTCCTCACCCCAGCCAGCTCCAGATGAGCTGGTGGGGCAAGAGATGGAATCTCCAACAAGCAGACACTACAGAGGCTGCAAGCCTGGGGGGAGGACTGGCCAGAATGGCCTAAAGGAGGCTCCTCTGAAGCTCCACAGCTCTCCTTGCCTGCTCCAGGGCAGGCACTTCGCTCTGCCGTGCATTGCCGCACCAGCCACCCACTGCTGCGATAAAACATAAAGATAAAAGATAAAGACGGCCACCCCCGGGGATTTATTATACATCAACGTCTTGGGGACAGCATCACGCAGCCACTCCGCTGCGTGTGACACCTGAGGGCCCAGCAAAGGGGCTGGCAGGGCTGTGTCCAACCCTTGCAAATACTTATTTATCCAGCATTAGAAGTTATTATCTCTACAGGGTGAATTATTGCTCGGGGCCGACATCCCTGCAGAGGCAATGGGATGGTGCAGGCACATCGTTCTTGGGGAAAAAAAAACCTGTGCAACATAAATGCAGTTTTCGGGGTCTTACTTATGCAGGGCTTGTAGGATCTGCCCAGGCAGAAGGTGATGATGTTCCCCACCATGGTGCTCAGGCCTGAGCCTGTGGGCCTCGGGAGCAATTTGCATAAATGAATAAGGATAAATAAATCACAGAGTTATAAGAGCAATTTCTGCCAAGAATCAGAATGAGAAAGGAAGAATTAAGATTCCCCTCCCCTTTCATAAACCCAACTCTCTTGACCTTCTAATGCTGGGATTGAGTAGCTTCAGTTCCCTGTGACCTAAGCCGGGTGCTGGGGCAAGGAGGGGTCCCCAAAAGACGCTGGTTGGTCCTGCTTCTCACACCCGCTTCTGGGGTTACGAACAGAGTCCCTTGATTTATTTTTGGGCACATCACAGAACCAATCCTGCTTTGCTAGTAGGAGCATCCCAACCCCTTTCCATGTGGAGCATCCCATCTGCAGCATGACCAGGACTGCAGGCAGGGGAATGTCGGAGTCCCCATCCCCCAGGCTGGGAGCAGACACATTCAGCAGCGACCTTGAGTTTCTTCTCTCAGTGCTGAAGAGCAGAAAGGAAGAAGCGAGGAGGTACTTTCAGCCGCCACAGTACTCAACGGAGAGGAGAAGCCAGCTGGAGCCAGGCGCTTTGTGCCATTAATTGCAAACACACCTGCCTCAGGCGCGCCAAGGTCATCCCTGCATCACTCTCGTCTGGGAACAATTTATCTGTGCACATGAAGGAGTGAAAGGAAGATGCAGAGCAAACCCACAAGTGCCCCTGAAAGCAGGGAGGGGGGATTTGCTCAGCATTAAGAGGATGAAGAGCAGAGCCAACCTGTTGCCAGGTACCTGGAGCATCCACAAAAGAGGAGCCCGTCCTCTCTGGGGCATGGATGAGCAAAAAAGCTCATTGGGTCGCATGCGCAGCCTCTCCTGTTGTTCAAGGTCTTTCCGATTAACTCTGCTAAGCCTTTTCTTCCCTGATCCTCTGCATCGAGAGCTGGAAGCGATGCACACAGCTATGGAGTGCTGTGGGATGATGAGTCTGAGCACGAGTGACTGGGCACAGCCACAAAGGGTTGGTGTGAATGGTTTTGCTCCCCTTCTCTCATTCCGCTCCTGAATTTTTGGGGAGGATGCTCTGGATGATGGCAGTTTGAGCTGGGGCTGGCTCTGCTGGTGGTACCCATCCACTTTTTGGGGGATGGGCTGCCACCAGATCCCTACCAGCACACTCACCACCTGCTTCTCCTTCCCATCCAGCCACAAAGGGTTGATGTGTTTTTCATAGAATCATAGAACAACCAGGTTGGAAGGGACCCATCGGATCTTCTAGTCCAACAATTCCTATCAAACACTAAACCAAGTCCCTCAAGACCTCATCCACCCGTCCCTTAAACACCTCCAGGGAAGGTGAATCAACCACCTCCCTGGGCAGCCTATTCCAATGCCCAATGACCCTCTGTGTGAAAAACTTCCTCCGAATCTCCAGCCTAAATCTCCCCTGGCGGAGCTTGAGGCCATTCCCTCTTGTCCTGTCCCCTGGCACTTGGGAAAAGAGTCCAGCTCCCTCCTCTCTACAACCTCCCTTCAGGTACTTGTAGAGAGTAATAAGGTCTCCTCATTTTGCTCCCCTTCTCTCATTCCACTCCTGATTTCAGGGAGTGATGCTCTGGATGACGGCAGTTTGAGCTCAGGCTGGCTCTGCTGGTGGTACTCAGGCACTTTGGGGGCATCAGCTGCACCAGAACCCCCACTGGTGCATCCACCGCCTGCCTCTCCTTCCTGCCCATAAAACCCCACCTCTCAACAGCAACATGCTACTCTCCTTCAAAAGCAAGTGCCCAGCAAAACAATAACTGATTCCCTTCTGCCTTGGCTCCCTCACTATGGTTACTAAAAGGCCCCTCATGTGTCCTGCATCCCTAATACCACCCTCCCCTCCATCACTCCCCTGTTACCATGGCAATGCGGTGACGGAGCAGCACCAGAATGTAAAGAGAGATGCAACAATCACACGCCACCCTCGTGCTATCATTTAGGATATTGATGTTTAAATCTCCCGAGATTATCTGGGTATAATTGGTTTATGGAAATAGAGACAGCTCCTGCGGTGGAGTTACTCAGGCTGTCGGGACAGAGAGCAGGGCCTTGGCATGGAGGGGTTGGGAGGAGAGGGGTGATGGAGGAGTGGCAGTGGGGGCTGTCAGCCAGCTCCCTCTTAGGTGCAGGTGCCCGGCTGCCGTAAAGCCAGGGACGGAAAGCTGCATCCCTCCTACCCTCCCTGGGATGTCCGATGCGGTTGGAACTGGGTACCATGCAGAAAAGGCACATTGTGTCATGTTAATGGATCTTGGGACCCCTTCCCCACAGAACCCAGATTTTCTATACTGGAACACACCCAGCAAGCAACAGTTTGCTCTGTACGCTTGCAGAGAAGATGTTTGCAGGTTTTCCCAGACCTGTCTACATATTGTCCCTAGCGGATGAGCCCCAGTCCTGCTGCTGATTGTCCCCTGGCATTGATGCATCCACTTGGGTACCAGCCTGCCTGGAGTTGCCCTGGAGAAACCAAACTCCGCAGTCAGGCGATGGTCTGAAGCCTCTGACAGCTGCATTATCCCCACATTTCAGGGAAGCGATGCTGAAGCCTCTCTGCCTCCTGGAAGGGCTCTTTGGGATCGCAGGCTCACCCCACAGCAACACCAAGTAAAGCTGCCTCCCTCTTAACACAGACCAAAGCATGACCGGCTAATTGAGTCCCCTGGCACATGCATAATGCACGAGGAGCCAAGTTCTCCTTTCCCGAGCATCCTGTTTTATTTATTAAATCTCTCTTTTATTTATTGTGATCTCATCCTGAAACTCAGGCAGCGTTACCCTGTGGATTCTTTGACATCATTTTATACTTCCAATATTAGGAATGCTTTCTTCCTGACGCCCCACTGAGCCAAAGCACCCTGGTCCCTGCTTTCCCCTATCTCAGTGAGGATTCCCACCTCCTCTCCCCACACTGAGCACCCCACAGAGAACATGCTCGTGTGTTTTGCCTCTAAAGAGGTTTCCCCCTCCATGGGGGCTGCAAAGATAATAGCAGGGCAACAGTTCTTAAACCCTTTCACTGCGTCCCCATGGTCCCCATTATCCCTCTTTGCAGATGCTGGGTACTCACACCACGACATACGGCCAAGGCACCCGGCCCTCCTGCGTAGCTGGGAGGTTGCTGGCACTGTGGAGGATGATGGAGATGGCTTCTTTCCCCACATTGGCCAGGTGTCCCCCCCCAGACGCTGGTGCAGTCCCAGGCTCCTCTGTCCCTGCAGGGGACACGGATACCTGCCAGGAGCAAGCAGGAGAGATGTCATGGTGGGTAGTGGCAAAGCTGTGGATGTGGGAGGCTCTGCAAAGGGGTCTGAACAGGCTGGACCGCTGGGCTGAGACCAATGGCAGGAGGTTTAACAGGCCAAATGTCAGGTTCTGCACTTGGGGCACAACAACCCTGAGCGGCTACAGACTAGGAGAAGTCTGTCTAGAAAGCTGCCTGGAGGAGAGGGACCTGGGGGTGTTGGTCAACAGCCGACTGAACATGAGCCAGCAGTGGCCCAGGTGGCCAAGAAGGCCAATGGCATCTTGGTTTGGATCAGAAACAGCATGACCAGCAGGTCCAGGGAGGTTGTTCTCCCTCTGGACTCAGCACTGGTGAGACTGCTCCTCAAATCCTGTGCTCAGTTGTGGGCCCCTCACCACAAGAGGGATGTTGAGGCTCTGGAGTGAGTCCAGTGCAGAACAGCAAAGCTGGTGAAGGGTCTGGAGAACAGACCTTCTGAGGAACGTCTGAGAGAGCTGGGGGTGTTTATCCTGGAGAAGAGGAGACTGAGAGGAGACCTCATTGCTCTCTCCAACTACCTGAGTGGAGGTTGTGGAGAGGAGGGAGCTGGGCTCTTTTCCTATGTGACAGGGGACAGGACAAGAGGAAATGGCCTCAAGCTCTGCCAGGGTAGGTTTAGGATGAACATGAGGAAAAAAAAATTCATGGAAAGGGCACTGTCAGAGGCTGCCCAGGGAGGTGGTTGATTCAACTTCCCTGGAGGTGTTTAAGGGATGGGTGGACGAGGTGCTGAGGGACATGGTTTAGTGTTTGATAGGAATGGTTGGACTCGATGATCCGGTGGGTCTCTTCCAGCCTGGTGATTCTATGATTCTATGTCCCCAGTGCCATCCCTGTGGCCCCACCTCAACGACTCAAGCTTATCCACACAGATGCTGTTTAATGCTGAAAGCCTGGATGGAGGAGAAGAAGTTGCAGAGATGGTGTTCCCAGCTCATCTCCATTGCCCAAGCCGGTTCCCCAGGCCTTTGCTTATTGCTGAGCTCATATGAGGGAGAAGAAGCTGTGGAGATGGTGTCCCCAGCACATCTGCATCACCCAAGCTGGTGCTCAGCACTGAGAGCCAGAATGAGGGAGAAGAAGGTGGGGACATAATGACACTTCACCATTACAGCTGCCTCTTTCCTGTTCCCTGTGACCAACTGGGGCTGCACACCATAGAATCATAGAACAACCAGGTTGGAAGAGACCCATCGGATCAATCAAGTCCAACCATTCCTATCAAACACTAAACCATATCCCTCAGCACCTCATCTACCTGTGCCTTAAACACCTCCAGGGAAGGGGAATCAACCACCTCCCTGGGCAGCCTGTTCCAATACCCAATGACCCTTTCTGTGAAAAACCTCCTCCTAATCTCCAGCCTAAATCTCCCCTGGTGGAGCTTGGGGCCATTCCCTCTTGTCTTGTCCCCTGTCACTTGGGAGAAGAGCCCAGCTCCCTCCTCTCAACAACCTCCTTTCAGGTAGTTGTAGAGAGCAATGAGGTCTCCCCTCAGCCTCCTCTTCTCCAGGATAAACACCCCCAGCTCTCTCAGCCATTCCTCAGAAGGCCTGTTCTCCAGCCCCTTCACCAGCTTTGTCGCTTTTCTCTGGACTCGCTCCAGAGCCTCAACATCCTTCTTGTGCTGAGGGGCCCACAGCTGAACACAGGATTCAAGGAGCAGTCTCACCAGTGCTGAGTCCAGAGGGAGAATATCCTCCCTGGACCTGTTGGTCATGCTGTTTCTGATCCAAGCCAGGATGCCATTGGCCTTCTTGGCCACCTGGGCACACTGCTGGCTCATGTTCAGTCGGCTGTTGACCAACACCCCCAGGTCCCAGGTCCATGGATGTTATCAGGCCATGCCAGGGCCACAGCCGGGGGCCAGGCTTTCTGGGAGGACGTCCAGCAAGTTGAGAACATCCTGCATGGAGTGAAACCAGCCCAGTGTCCCTGCTCATCATGGTCTCACCAGTGGCAGCTATACCATTGCCCAAACAAAGACCTCAAGCCAGTTCACCAAAACACAGATTAAACATTTTAAGAATTTCAATTTCCCCAAGGGTCCTCTGACTTGCCAACAACTCCCCCTGCTCCCCTTCTCACCAATCCTGACATCTCTGCGATATATAGGGACTCCAAGAATTGGGATCTCAGCCCAACCCAGGGGGAAAAGGGGGAGAGTATGGCAGCTTCCCCCCACTCCATCTCATTAATTCCCACCAGCTGATGTGATAAGAAATAGCAGAGCTGCAAGCTGCCGCTCCTCGCCCGTGGGGAGACCATCCCCACACCCATCACACCCTGTCCAAGTGAGAGACGGTGCCATCCCCCACTGCCTGCATCCTCACAGTGCCACCATCCCAGGCAGCGCGCAGCATTAATACACCAAATATCGCATAGACCTGTGCCTACAAGGGGTTAAAACCCACCCAGCGCTGCAGACCCTGAGAAGCAAACCTTGCGTGCATCCTTCTGACCTCCTGGGGTGAAAGCAAGAGCTCCAGCCCAGCAACAACCCTGTCCTCCACCCCGCAGGCTTCTCAAAGCTGCTGCCTGCAAATCCCCTCCGACACGTGGCTTTGCCTCCAAACTCTGTAATGAGAGGTTGGCTCATCCTGAGCCCAGATCTCTCCCTTGTCTCTCCTTCCAGCAGCAGCGGTGATGGGTTTGGCAGCTGGGAGGTGACCCTTCCCCTTGGGGGGTACCTAAGGATGGCTTGTGGGATCGAAACCTGGGTGCTCTGATCACCCACAGCCAGGAAAAAAACCAACCATTTAGATCATCTCTCCCCCTATTCCCCTTATTTTGTTGCTGTCAGTTCAGAAGCCAGGGTGCTGGGGACAGGCTCCAAATCCTTGATAGCCAGAAAGTGGCACCAGGAACACAAAGTAGGGGAGCATTCCCCAACCTGCAGGGTGGTTGGATCCCAATCCTACCCTGGCTTTGGCTCAGTCACAGTTATCCCCCTGCCAAGCGATGTTGATGGAGAAGCGAAATGACAGAGTTTCTGATGTGAGATGATCATAGAATCATAAAACAACCAGGTTGGAAGAGACCCTCCGGATCATCGAGTCCAACCATTCCTGTCAAACACTAACCCATGTCCCTCAGCACCTCGTCCACCCGTCCCTTAAACACCTCCAGGGAAGGGGACTCAACCCCCTCCCTGGGCAGCCTATTCCAATGCCAAATGACCCTTTCTGTGAAAAACTTCCTCCTAATCTCCAGCCTAAATCTCCCCTGGTGGAGCTTGAGGTCATTCCCTCTTGTCCCGTCCCCTGTCACTTGGGAGAAGAGCCCAGCTCCCTCCTCTCCACAACCTCCTTTCAGGTAGTTGTAGAGAGCAATGAGGTCTCCCCTCAGCCTCCTCTTCTCCAGGCTAAACACCCCCAGCTCTCTCAGCTGTTCGTCATAAGGTCTGTTCTCCAGACCCCTCACCAGCCTCGTTGAAGAGAATAAACACTATCCTAAAGAAAAGAATAGTGTGATTTTACTCTATTCCAGTGTTGGCAAAGAGGACAAAATGCAGGATGGAGATGGAAGGAGAAAAGCAAAGACTTGGGTTTAAGGATCCTGGGCAAGGATAGGATGGGCAAGGGTGGCTGGGGGCTTTGAAGAGGTTGGGTTTTGGATTTACAGGCAGGGAGACTGCACAGGTGAGCTGGTAGGGTGGGCAGGGTCATCCTCGCTGGAGACTCCTCTGTCCTTTAAAGAAATCATCTGTTCAGCCTCCAGTTTTAATGAATATTTGCACGCCAAACGCTCACCTGAAACCCAATCCAGAGGAATTCCAGCTGGGGAAACAACCTTTGTTTGAATTGCACGAACACCTTCAAGCTCACTGATGCAGCCCTGACCTGGGGCAGCCCAGGCTGTGCTGTTGGATTGGTGTCCCATACACTTATTTACAGCTCCAGTTTACAGTTTTGGGGGCATTTTCCCTATTTCACATTCCACATAACAGAAGCAGGTTACTTAGCACACCTCTTTACACCCCCCACCTATAATTATATCTCCCTAAAACCTGAGTAGGTTTTACTGCCAGCAATGGTTCCAGCACAATAATTACTGAGGAGTTTTAATAGCAAATTCACGAGCAGTTAAGCTAAGTAAAACTCAGCAGGAGAACAAAACATCTTAAAAATAGCAGACATGAACAATGCCAAGCTTTGTAGACAACCCCTACCTGAAATCCTCGTCAAAGCTGTGATTAACTATCAAAAAAAAAAAAAAAAAAAAAAAAAAAAAAAAAAAAACCTAGTCCCTAAGCAGAGCCAGGAGGTAATTCAGTATTTCTTCCAGAAAGGAAGGTGCCTGTGATTCCAGGTAGAGCCCACGCTTGTTTTTCAGCTCTCTTGCTCAGTGGGAAGCAAAACTTCTCTGTCTCTGCCAAGCCAAGTGCTCTCACCCAGGGGTCTGCAACCTGTAGCTTGTGGAGGTGGAGAACAAAAATAAAGTCCCTTTGTCCCCAAGGGTCTTGTCTGGAGACACCATGGTTAAAACATGCTCAGGTTCCTTGGAGCGTCACCAACTCCTGCAGAGCATCTCAAACACCTCCTGCGATCCACTACCCTATCCAGCACCTTAACCGCAAGTCTCCCTTAAAGCATCCTTAACCATGATTATTAATTATTCACACCGTGATGTTGCTGGGAGGTTGATTAATGGTGCCTGAGCTGCCATCATCGTAATTTGTTTTCCTATCAACTCTTTATCATCTTGGAAGAAGCATCGGGGGCCAGGCAGCAACTCTACAGCAGTGCTCAGCCAAGATTAAATTGCTTCTGGCTGTGGGTTGACAAGACATAAATAGCCTCGAGAGCCCCGTGTTTAGTTTGGAGAGGACAGTCCAGGCTGGGAGCCAGCTGGGACCTCAAGCCATGGCACTTCAGGGGCTCCTCCATCCCAGCTCAGCACCTTTCCACAGCTGGAGACCACAGCTGCATTCTCCCCTTTGCAGAAGGTCGGTGCTTGCAGGATGCTCCTTGAATTCTGATTTCACCTTCCCTGGTGGTGTTTAAGGCACAGGTAGATGAGGTCCAGAGGGACATGGTTTAGTGTTTGATAGGAATGGTTGGACTCGATGATCCAATGGGTCTCTTCCAACCTGGTTGTTCTATGATTCTGATTCTCCGGAGTGTTGGACACCACAGGGTGGGATGTGAGCACCTGGGGCTGTACACCTGCAGCGTTCACCCCTCAACCCCAAACACAGCCCTGTCAGTGCTCCCTGGGACAATGCACTGCTGCTCTGCAGGAGACACCACCTCCTACCCTACCATGTAAGGACTAGAGCCTTCCTGGTTCTTTGTAGTGAGCCCCACAAGCCCCTCAGCCCCGGGGAAGCCAGGAGAGATGCTGCTGCAGGAGCAAAGATCCACTCCTCTATGTTAGGAGCACTCGCAGCACCAAGCTCCTCCCTGCCCTTGGCAATTTATGAGAGGCTGTTGGGAATGTGTCAGCTTTATCCTCCTCCTGAGACTTCATAAAATAATAGTAGGTTCCATGAGCGAAGATGGACTGGGGTTGGTGTGAGTTTTCCTATGTGATGTCTCCCCAGGCTCCTTTCAAGCCTCCTTACAGCGGCTAAACACCGGCAAGCCGCTTCCCTTCCCCTGGTAGCTGAGAGGATGGAAAATAAAGTGCAACTTGGCTTTAAACAACCAGCAGGATCAGGCCACAGGTTAAACAGCCAGCACTGTGCCACTGGGGATCTGAACACGGCCAGGACATCCCAAAGCCTGAGCATGCTGGGCCGCCGGGTGCCCCTTTGAACTTCCTAGCAGATCCAGACACCTCTCAGGGCTAGACTCAGGGCTCTGGGGTGTAAGAACACAACAAGAACCCCCAGAATGCCACAAAGTGTCTCCTGATGATGGGAGTGAGCAGCCAACTAACAGCCGATCGGCTCCATCGCGAGCAGTGAGGAAGCATCCACCTCCGGACAGGGGGAACTGCGACATGGAGAGGGTCTTTGCACATCATCAGGCAGCAGAATGAGGTGAATTGTGGACATAGAGGCCACAACCAGCCCTGTAAGGGCTCAGTGGGAGGATAAAACTGTTTCGCGCAACTTTCTCCCAAGGTGCTGCATGAGGGACATACATAGAATAGTAGAATCACCAGGTTGGAAGAGACCCACTGGATCATCAAGTCAGACCAATCCAAGTCCATCAATCACTAAACCATGTCCCTCAGTGCCTCGTCCACCTGTCCCTTAAACACCTCCAGGGAAGGTGAATCAACCACCTCCCTGGGCAGCCTCTGCCACTGCCCAATGACTGTGAAATTTTTTTCCTAATGTTCAGCCCAAACCTACCCTGGCGGGGCTTGAGACCATTCCCTCTCGTCCTGTCCCCTGTCATTTGGGAAAAGAGCCCAGCTCCCTCCTCTCCACAACCTCCACTCAGGTAGTTGTAGAGAGCAACGAGGTCTCCCCTCAGCCTCCTCTTCTCCAGGATAAGCACCCCCCTCCCTCAGCCGTTCCTCAGAAGGCCTGTTCTCCAGCCCCTTCACCAGCTTCGTTGCTCTTCTCTGGACTCACTCCAGAGGCTCAATATCCTTCTTGTGGTGAGGGGCCCACAACTGAACAAGCAATTTAGCCTCTGAATTCAGGGGTTTCTAGGTTGGGAGATGCATCCCAGTTGTACAATGCATGGTGTCGCTGCACCTACTAGTCCGCATTGGTCCCCACAAGCCCAGGGTGTTGGGTCCAGCCTGACATCCCTCATCCATGCGAGTTTGCACCCCCCCAGCCCAAGCACCACGGCTCCTGGGCTGTCTGCTCTGCTCTCCGAAGCAACCGGAGCCTCGTTGCTAATCAGATTTGAGGCTGTGAAATCTCATTTGAGGCTCTATTAATGCATAGCTGGCATGACACAGGCCCCGGCCTGTCTCCAATGAGCAAAACAAGGAAAGCAATCTAGCTGGGAAAAAACGCATCTCCCGGAACAGGCTGGGGAGAGCCGGCCAAACGCAATTACATTTAAAAGGAAGATTAAACCAGTATCAGCACTCCTCTTCCTCTGACCCCTGCTCCCACCTGTGGGAGAGGAGCACTGAGCTGTGCTGATGGGTGTCCCCAGCATCGTGGTCCTTGAAGCAGGGATTGCAGCAGGATGCTGCCCCTCTACAGCAAAGGGACAAAGGGGAACAGTTTTAAACTGAAAGAGGGGAGATTGAGATGAGATATTAGGCTGGATGTTAGGGCTGGAGCACCTTCCAGCTGGGGACAGGCTGAGAGAGTTGGAGTTGTTCAGCCTGGAGAAGACAAGGCTCCAGGGACAACCTGGAGCAGCTTCCAGTACTGAAATGGGACTCATAGAATGGTTTGGATTGGAAGGAACCTTAAGGATCATTCAGTTCCAACCCCCTTTCCATAGAGAGGGTCACCTCCCTCTAGACTATGACAAGATGGGTCCATAACGCAAAGAACAGAATCATAGAACAACCAGGTTGGAAAAGACCCACCGAATCATCGAGTCCAACCATTCCTATCAAACACTAAACCATGTCCTTCAGCACCTCGTCCACCAGTCCCTTAAACACCTCCAGGGAAGGTGACTTAACCCCCAACCTGGGCAGTCTCTGCTGGTGCCCAATGACCCTTTCCATGAAAATTTCTTTCCTCGTGTTCAGCCTAAACCTCAATCAGCAATCAGGTTCCCACATGAAAGGAACCGGAGTGCACACAGCTTCCATTTCTAGGATCTAGCAAGTACATCCTCCCTGCCACAGCAAAGGCTCTAGACTCTGGCAAGTGCTGCTGAAAACACAGCCCTAAGCTAAACAGCCATATGGTTGGAGAAGTTGGGCTCTGCTGCTGGCCCAAGGCAGCCCAAGCTCGATTTCAAAGCCAACCCCACTGTATTACAAAGAGTATTTCCCAACACCTTCCCACAGCAGGTTAAAACCCACGGAAAAGCACCCGAGCGGTTAAAACCCTTTACAAGATCCCCAGGGAAACAAAAGCAAGAGGAAGAAAAGCGATGCAGTAAAGCAAACACTGTTTTATTCATCATTTCATCCTGCCAGCCTCAGCTCTCCCTGCCGCTCCCGTAACCCCCAGTGCTGCCGGCAGACTCCGCCGCTCTGCTCTCATTTCCAAGCCAGAAGCGAGGATGGGGGATTTTTATCTTGGATTGGGGCTGAGCTTGATATATTCTCATTTTTAAGCAAGTTGTTTCCTTGAGGGAACCCTGCGGGAGCTCATTAAAGATCACAGGGTGGTTTTGGGGTGCCGGGAGGAAGGATGCTCTCCCCATCACCACACAGGGTTGCTGATTCCGAGCCAGTTTCCCTGGGGAGTCCCATTGCCACTGGCCAGGAATCCCTTTGAGCTAAAAATTGCCAAATTCATTTGCCTTCCATTTATGTAGCAAACTCCCAATTCACCTGTCAAATAATTAAATGGGCTGGCAGCCCAGCATTGCCTCGTCTGCTCGATTGGGAGAATTTTACACTTTCTATATTTGTCAGTGGCAACAGTGCAATTTCCTCCCCCCCACCTCTTAAAATGGAGCAATTTTCTCTTTTTAACCCCATTTGCTTTTCTCATCAAGGCAGTTATTTGACACTTAAAGGGACATGATGACTTAAATTGCAGGAATTAAAGCTCACAGCCGCTCCCTCTGCTTGCATTTTCCTCCAAGCATCCAAAGAGTTTATGGTTTGCCAATGAGCCAATCAATGTGCAGCTTGAGAAAACCTCTTGAGGATCTGTTCTCTCCATCCTAGAAGATTTTTCTCCATTTTAGCTCAGAAAATATGAACTGCCACTCTGCACTGGCACATTTCCGTGGCCTCAAGCTCCGCCAGGGGAGATTTAGGCTGGAGATTAGGAGGAAGTTTTTCACAGAAAGGGTCATTGGGCATTGGAATAGGCTGCCCAGGGAGGTGGTTGAGTCCCCTTCCCTGGAGGTGTTTAAGTGATGGGTGGATGAGGTCTTGAGGGACTTGGTTTAGTGTTTGGTAGGAATGGTTGGATTAGGAGATCCGATGGGTCCCCTTCCAACCTGGTTGTTCTATGATTCTATGAAAATCTAGAGCTAGGCAGGAAGAGGAATGTGGAGAACGGGACCTCTGAACAAAGTTGGGCAGGCTCAGCTCACCAGTGTTATCACAGAATCATGGTTTTGGTCAGAAGGGACCTTAAAGCTCATCTAGTTCCAACTCCCTGCTATGGGCAGGGACCCCCACCCCACACTGGATCAGGTTGCTCCAAACCCCAACCAACCTAGTCTTGAACACCTCCAGGGATAGAGCAGCCACAGCTTCCCTGGGAAACTTGGGCCAGGCAACCCCAACCTCACATAAAAACATTTCTTTCTAAAATCTCAATCTCCCCTATTTCATCTCAAACTCTCCCCTTGCCCTCTCCCTGCACTCCTTGATCAAGAGCTCCTCCCCAGCTTTCCTGGAGCCCCTTTCATTACTGGAAGCTGCTCCAAGTTCTCCCCGGAGCCTTCTCTTTTCCAAGGCTGAACAACCCCAACTCTCTCAGCCTGTCCTCGTTTGGAAGGTCCTCCAGCCCTCAGATCATCTTTGTGGCCTCCTCTGGACTCACTCCAACAGCTTCACGTCCTTGCTGTGCTGAGGACTCTAGAACTGAACACAGGGCTCCAGGTGAGGTCTCCTCTGCAGAGGAGCAGAATCCCCTCTTCCCTCCCTACTGGTCCCACAGCTTCGGATGCAGTCCAGGACACAGTTTCTGGGCTGTGAGGGCACATTGCCAGCTCATGTTGAGCTTCTCATCAACCAGGATCTCAACTCCTTCTCTTCAGGGCTGCTCCCTGATGATATGATGATTATGATAGTGATGTTGTTCCCCTGCAATACACCAGTAAGAACACCCGTTTTCACACTCAAAATCCCCTCCTCATCTTTCAGTGAACGAGAGCTATGCAAGCAGCACTCCAAAGCTATTTGCCTCCCATTTTGCTCCCAGCTTCTTCTGGCACAGAGTGGGGATGATCAAGGGATGCCGAGAGCTGGGGCACTGCTAGAGGAAGGCGAAGTCTCTGATGAACCTGTCAAGGCGCGCTCCTCCCTGGGCTGACAGCTTTTCAAAGCCCTACAAATTGCTTGCCAGAGCAGCGTTATTCATCTCTCCTGCATCCTGGGGCGAGCCCTGACAACAAAGTTTGTTTTTCAGCCTCATTGGGCTTTCAGCGAGTCGAGGCGGGTCCAGCCCCTCACCCCCATGTCAGGGCAGCAGGCTGGGCCCCTGCCATGCTCCCCGTGACGGCCACTGTCATCGGACCGGCTGATGGATGAGCCAGCCAGGGAGCAAATGGGAGACACACGTCATCCATCACTTGCTAACAGAGACCTCTGCCCCAGCCCTGCTGCTTCGGTGATGGGAAGACAGAAGCTTTTATCCACCATCATTGCTCAGCAAGATGGGGTACATGGTGAGGGTAATCGTGTCCTGGCGTGAGCATCTGCATCCCGACACAAGCGTCTGCATATCAACACAAGCATCCGCATATTGACACAAGCATCCATGCCCTGCCCCTGCTCCCCCTCCGACTGCAAACAGGCAGAAATGCAAGATCGCAGCCCCAAACCATTCCCCAGCCCCTCAGTACAGCCAGATGGTTGAAATAGCCTTTCAATCAGGTCTGGATTTAATTTGAAGCATTCAGGAGAGGCCAGAGCTAGGGTCTGCCCCCCACTGAAAAGCGCCAGAGCCAGCAAGCTATTGCAGCTCACAATGTGCCATACATACCTGATTGGTGGGGAAATGACTTCTGAGATACCCTCTGCATGTATTAAGGCAGCCCCAGCCTGAATCCTCCCCCAAACAAAAGAAAAAAATAAAAAGCCTTATTCCTAGGTACCATCTTTGCTCATCCCTGTGATTCCTGTGATTCCGTTGAGCAGCGAAGCTGGTGAAGGGGCTGGAGAACAGGCCCTATGAGGAATGGCTGAGAGAGCTGGGGGTGTTTAGCCTGGAGAAGAGGAGGCTGAGAGGGGACCTCATTACTCTCTACAACTACCTGAAAGGAGGTTTTGGAGAGGAGGGAGCTGGGCTCTTCTCCCAAATGCCAGGGGACAGGACAAGAGGGAATGGTCTCAAGCTCCACCAGGGGAGATTTAAGCTAGAGATTAGGAGGAAGTTTTTCACACAGAGGGTCATTGGGCATTGGAATAGGCTGCCCAGGGAGGTGGTTGATTCACCTTCCCTGGAGGTGTTTAAGGCACAGGTGGATGAGGTCTTGAGGGACATGGTTTAGTGCTTGATAGGAATGGTTGGACTTGATGATCCGATGGGTCTCTTCCAACCTGGTTGTTCTATGATTCTATGATTCCTGGTACATCCATGCATGCTTTGCTAGGGAAGTAGTTTTGCTCTGTGGGGAATCCAAGCCAGCAGCAGGTTTGGTCCCATTTTTAGGACCTGTCGGATCTCCACAAGTCACAGCTGACCTTGCACGAGTGGATGGGGTGTAACCACACCATGGGAAGCACCGGCTGCATCTCACTCAGCTGCCTGACACCCCTTGTAGCCTGGTAAATAAGCAAGACGGAGTGGGAATACACGCTGTGTGCAAACCCATTTGTTTGATACGGAAAGGCTGTGATTCCTTGTACCCTGACAGCAACAGATTGCTGTTTTGGGATGGGTGCCTTGCTGCCAGCTGGTCCAGGGAGACTGGAAACAAACCATCTTCTGTGGGCTTGCAACCAAGTCCAGCTGCCAAGGAGATCGCTAAAAGCTGGCTCCTTCCCCTCAACATCAGGGAAATGGGGATGGTTGGCCCAGGAAGGGACTGATTTCTGCTGATCTGGAGGAGATTTCCCCTTGACTAAGTCCTGTGCTCTGCTGCAAAGTCCCCAGGGGTCCCGACAAGCCCAGTCTCCACCCCTGAGGGATGAGATATCCTTGAGGATGACGGGTCCAAGGCTCAGCCTCAGCTGTCCCAGTGACTGAAAGATCATCCATGGCTTGATATCAGCCTGTTCAGTGCTGTGTGCAGGTCTTGGGACAATTAGGGAGCCGTCTTGCTCTGCAGCATGCATGAGGCATTTGAAAAGCCAGCAGAGCCTCCCTCTTCGTGCCTAGGAATACATTATCTACAGGTTGCGGTGAGATGAGAAAAATCATTATCCCTGTGCTTTGGCCTTTTGGGTGGAGCTCAGCACCATCCATCACTCCTCCTGTCCTGCAGATGAGATGCGCAGCACGGAGGCCGAGTCAAGGAGCTTGTCCCCTGCTGGGATGCGCCTGCATGTCTTTGCCATTTGGGAAAGCAAACAGATGCCATATGCCGGCATTCAGATTGCTCAGAACACTGGTCCAGGCAGCAGCCCTGCGATGGGACCCACCGGAATCCTCCCCTCTCTGTGTCCCAATGTCAGTGACTCCACAAACTACTCCACAAACTCCCTATGAGGAGTGGCTGAGAGAGCTGGGGGTGTTTAGCCTAGAGAAGAGGAGGCTGAGAGGAGACCTCATTGCTCTCTACAAGTACCTGAAAGGAGATTGTGGAAAGGAGGGAGCTGGGCTCTTCTCCCAAGGGACAGGGGACAGGACAAGAGGGAATGGCCTCAAGCTCCACCAGGGGAGATTTAGGCTGGAGATTAGGAGGAAGTTTTTCACAGAAAGGGTCATTGGGCATTGGAATAGGCTGCCCAGGGAGGTGGTTGAGTCGCCTTCCCTGGAGGTGTTTAAGGCACAAGTAGATGAGGTCCTGAGGCATATGGTTTAGTGTTTGATAGGAATGGTTGGACTCGATGATCTAATGGGTCTCTTCCAACCTGGTTGTTCTATGATTCTATGATCACCTAAGTCCTGCCCAAGTTTAGGAAGGTATTTAGGCTCTCAAGCTTCAGTTTACTATTCATCTTTCCCACACACAGCAGGATCAGCTTCAAGATGCAAAGGTTTGGACCACCAAGAGCCAAACCCACTGCAGACCAATAAGCAACTCGCATCGCATCGGCTTGCTCTAGGCTGCAGCATCCCAGGAGGGCTTTTGGAGAGTAAAACTCCCTCCCAGCTCCACCTGGTCCACCCCCTTTCCCTATAACCCAGCACAGCTCAACCACCCTCCAACACATTTTCCATCACTCCAGCCCTCCTAGGAGGGCAGGGAGCCAACAGACTCCCACCTCTCAGCTTTTAATTTTTAAATACAGTCCATCCTGGCAAATACTTGCCAGGTGACATCAGCAGCAGGTGATTTATTGCATTCCCTCTGGGGGCCCAGAAGCAAAATTGCATTTGATAATGCCTCACTTTACGCCCCTGGCCCAGCTCTGCAGCCTCCCTCTCCACGTCCCAGCTGATTGCTATCGATTTCCGCAGCTTGAAAGAGTTTACGTTGAGACATTTGCTGAGCAAACTCAATCAGGGCTTGTTAATAAGCGTTTCTGGCCAGTAAATTTTCAGCCGATCAGGGTGGGGATAGCGCAGCCGCTTGAAAAATCAAGAGAGACGAAGTGAAGCAAAGGGCTAGGAGCTGGTCCAGGATCCTGAGGGTTTGCAAAGTGCAGCATCCTGCCTGCAGTGCAAGAGGCAGGTGACTGCCCTGGAGAGGGCCTGAGCAGCTCAGCAGGGCTTGAGCACCCCATAACTCCCACAAAATACATGGATTAAGTGCTCCAAATCCATCAGCAACACATTTACCCTGGACAAGGGAAAGAGCCAAGGCATAGAATCATAAAACAACCAGGTTGGAAGGGACCCATCGGATCTTCTAGTCCAACCATTCCTATCAAACACTAAACCAAGTTCCTCAAGACCTCATCCACCCGGCCCTTAAACACCTCCAGGGAAGGTGAATCAACCACCTCCCTGGGCAGCCTATTCCAATGCCCAATGACCCTCTGTGTGAAAAACTTCCTCCTAATCTCCAGCCTAAATCTCCCCTGGTGGAGCTTGAGGCCATTCCCTCTTGTCCTGTCCCCTGTCACTTGGGAGAAGAGCCCAGCTCCCTCCTCTCTACAACCTCCCTTCAGGCAGCTGTAGAGAGCAATGAGGTCTCCTCTCAGCCTCCTCTTCTCTAGGCTAAACACCCCCAGCTCTCTCAGCCGCTCCTCATAGGGCCTGTTCTCCAGCCCCTTCACCAGCTTTGTTGCTCTTCTCTGGACTCGCTCCAGAACCTCAACATCCTTCTTGTGGTGAGGAGCCCAGAACTGAACACAGGATTCAAGGAGCGGCCTCACCAGTGCTGAGTCCAGAGGGAGAAGAACCTCCCTGGCCCTGCTGGTCACACCATTTCTGATCCAAGCCACGATGCCATTGGCCTTCTTGGCCACCTGGGCACACTGCTGGCTCATGTTCAGTCGGCTGTCGACCAACACCCCCAGGTCCCTCTCCTCCTGGCAGTTTTCCAGCCAGACTTCTCCCAGTCTGTACCTCCAACAGCAGTAGGCAGCCCCCATGCAGACCACGCCACAGGGGAGAGGGATGTCAGCCCAATTTTTCCCATACAGCCACACCAATGTAGTCACCAAGACCAAGAATCAAGGGGCCAGCATATAGGACGTCTTGGTGACAACACCATAGACACCTTGTCACCTTTCCACTGCAGGAATCCTTAGCTAGGGGGCTGAGTAAGGTCTGCCAGCCCCATCCACGAGCCAGCAGCAGTTGCTGGTGGTCCAGCGGCTGCAGAGGACGTTGCCATCAAACCCACCAACCCCAGACCACCCAAGAGCACCACCCCAGCTAGAGGACACGAGGGGCTTCCTGGAAGGAGAAGAGAGCCCAGAGGATGCCTGGGGATGAGATAATCCCTTCTCTGGTGCTGTAATCCAGCCCTCTCAAGCAGTGTTTGCACAGGTGTATGAGACATCTCCGAAAGCAGCACAGAACATCTTCATCAACAGTCATGTTATTCTTACAGTGAGATGCAGGAAACAGAGACCCTGGGGTAAGGGCTGGCTTTCCCCTCCTTTTATTTAGACAGCTTTTAGCATAACTAAAGAAAGAGAAAAGCAGCTTCCCAGACTGTTTGCCCTGCCCTATGGTTTCTGCAGGTTTTAGAAGTCTAGACTTGAGCTGTAAGATGAAATATTTAAGATGCTTCAGCCTCAGATGCCCACAGTCAGCATTTTAGGAGCAAATAGGTGACACTATCCACTGCCTGGGGACAGCCAACTTGCAGGGTTGCCTTCTGGTATTAGATGTGTGAAGTTTGATGTCTCTTTCCCCCATCCCACAATCAGGCAGGTCAAGCAGCATCCTAGAAGCAAGAACTGGTACCCAAGCTGAGCTGGAGATAGGATGGAGGTGGCCATGACCCCTTGCATCCCTCCATCTCCTCTCCAGCCCTGCAAAGCTCTAATCATAGAATCACCAGGTTGGAAGAGACCCACTGGATCATTGAGTCCAACCTTTCCCACCAATCTCTAATAGGAATAATCTCTAATAATAATCCCTAATAGGAAGATACTACAAGTAATAGCATTTTGTTATTAGTTTAGGATGGTGTCTTCTCCACCAGCTGCACTTACCTGCATGGGTGAGGGGGCCAGATCCTGGCTGGAGTTTGGGGAGGAGAGGTGGAAGCTGCTGCAGCTAAGCCGTGGCCTTGGGGCAGGCACCGAGGAAGAAGAGGAGGACGAGGAGGAGGAGGAAGGATGCTCATCTGCTGAGTCACCCAGGAGCTCCGGGGAGGAGCTGAGCGCAGGGTCAGCCTGAAGCCTCTGGGAGCAAGAGAAGCAGTTTGAAAGCCCAGTTTTATGCTCCAACACCCCTTTCCCCGCAGTGTCCCACATACCATCTTCCCCCTCATCCTGGGCAGACCCTTCTGCATCCCAGCTCCATCTTCTAAAACTTGGGCTCAAGACCTCAGCCTTCAATCACAGAATTTTTACAAGAAATAAACCCCTCTCTTAAACCAGCCCTAACCACCCCACCATGGTTTGTTTTAGACTTAGAAACACAACAACCCAGCCCATACCTCCTTAGGGCTTGCTCCTCCACAGCCCCAGTTTCGCCAGTGGGAGGAGAGAGTAACAAACCTATTCTTATTTTAAAAGATACCTTATTATTAAGTTTTTTAGCAGCTTAGCCTAACCTCCACCCTTTGTAGGGAGCACCTGCCTAGCTTGCAGCTGTTCCTGATGGGGACTGGCTCCTCCCAGCCCTTAAAATCCTCAGACAGGGAGCAGCAGGTTGCTGTTAGGCTGCTTCACTCTCCCTAGTGTCTCTGCTGGAGGGATTGTCCTGCACCAGTAAGGAAGGTGAGGAGGCTCTAGGTAGGATAAGTAGCTGGGCTGGAATCATAGAACAACCAGGTTGGAAGGGACCCATAGGATCTTCTAGTCCAACCATTCCTATCAAACACTAAACCAAGTCCCTCAAGACCTCATCCACCCGGCCCTTAAACACCTCCAGGGAAGGGGAATCAACCACCTCCCTGGGCAGCCTATTCCAATGACCAATGACCCTTTGTGTGAAGAACTTGCTCCTAATCTCCAGCCTAAACCTACCCTGGCGGAGCTGGAGGCCATTCCCTCTCGTCCTGTCCCCTGTCACTTGGGAGAAGAGACCAGCTCCCTCCTCTCTACAACCTCCCTTCAGGTAGTTGTAGAGAGTAATGAGGTCTCCTCTCAGCCTCCTCTTCTCCAGGATAAACACCCCCAGCTCTCTCAGCCGCTCCTCATAGGACCTGTTCTCCAGCCCCTTCACCAGCTTCGTTGCTCTTCTCTGGACTCACTGCAGAGCCTCAACATCCTTCTTGTGCGGAGGGGCCCAGAACTGAACACAGGATTCAAGGAGCGGCCTCACCAGTGCTGAATCCAGAGGGAGAATCACCTCCCTGGCCCTGCTGGTCACACCATTTCTGATACAAGCCAGGATTGTGGAGGTTTTGGTCTTGCTGCTAGTGCTGTGAGTGGGGTCTAGGACAAGTTGTAGGTCTTCTACATAGCAATGATAGCACGTGAGGAAGGGGAAACTGAGGCAAGGATGTGCTGTTTACCAGAAACACCCCTGAAAGCCATGAAGACCTTCTACCTTTTTCCTCTATTCCATCTATCCCATTTAAGGCACGAGTGGATGAGGTCTTGAGGGACTTGGTTTAGTGTTTGATAGGAATGGTTGGACTAGATGATCTGATGGGTCCCTTCCAACCTGGTTGTTCTATGATTCTATGATCTGGTGTCTCTGTAGAGCTATGTAGCTACCCTAGGGCCAAATACTGTCTTAAGCAGCCTGAGTTGGTCTCGTTTTGCTGAAGCGCAGGACCTCTGACCCCCAGGTTTGTGTTCTCTCACCTCAGGGGAGCAGGCACGGCCCTCGGTGGGCAGTGAGTGGTAAGCGGACTCGGGTGTGCGGAATGAGCGGCTGGGGACGGGGATGCCCAGGGCTGGGGATGCTGCGGCTGTGCCTGCTGCTCGCCGCTCCTCCTCACGGGCGCTGGGGGAGAGCGGAGATGGTGAAACCAGTGTGGTAAGTGGCCGGTGCTCGTGTAGGGACGCAACAAAAGCCAACCGGCCACAGTGCATTGCTGGCTGCTCGCTGCCCACCCGCAGCAAAGCCATCACGGCGCTATAGCGGTACCAGTCCTCATCTCTCCCTGCAGAGAGCTTCATCCGAGGCTGGTTGGTGCGGGGGTAGATGGCAAAGAAGGCTTCACCGACCCGCTTGTTCCTGCGAATCCTCTGTGCTCTCCCTGGGAAGTGCAGGGCCTCGATGTGGAGCCGCACATCATGGTTCTTGTCGTTCTTGCAGAAACCTGCTGGGCATGGAGGGGGAGTGAAGCCTTGCTTACAAGGGCTGGTGGTCCCAGGAGCATCTTCCCAGGCTCATCCACTTGCAAGCTGGTTAGCTTTGTGCTATGAACACTAGCAAATGGGTTATTCAGCCTGGACACATCTAGATCTTGGGTTGGGATGTTAGAATCGTAGAACTGTTATGGTTGGAGAAAACCTCTAATCTCATCCAGCGCAACCCACCGTGTTCCTGAATTGCCACATCTACACACTTCTTGAACCCCTCCAGGGTAGGTGACCCCATCACTGCACTGGACAGCCTCTTGTAATGCTACATCACTGTCAGTAAAGACATTTTTCCTAATATCCAATCTAAGCCTCCCCTGGTGCAACTTGAGGCTGTTCCCTCGCATCTTATCCCTTCTTACTTGGGAGAAGAGACCAGCATCCACCTCGCTACAGCCTCCATTCTGGGAGCTGCAGAGAGCAATGATGTCTCCTCTCAGCCTACTCTACTCCAGGCTAAAGAGCCCCAGGTCCCACAGCTGCTCCCAGAACCCCTGGGCTGCAGCCCCTTCCCAGCTCTGGTCCCTTCTCTGGATGTGCTCCAGCCTCTCAGTGTCCTTCTTGCACTGAGGGACCCGAACTGAACCCAGGACTCAAGGTGCAGCCTCACCAGTGCTGAGCACAGGGGAACAATCCCTGCCCTGCTCCTGCTGGCCATCCCATGGCTGATCCAAGCCAGGATACTGTTGGCCTCCTTGCCCACCTAGGTCAGTGCTGGCTTGTGCTCAGCCACTATCATCCAGCATCCCCAGGTCACTTTCTGCCAGGCAGCTTTCCACCTTACCTCTGGGCAAAGTAAAGGTGAATTTCCTCTTCTGGAAACAGTAGATCTGGTTGAGGTAGCTCTGCTCGATCGTGTCAGTGGTGACAGAGCTGCTCTGGATGACCTCTCCGTTGTTAATGCGGAGTTGGATGCCGCTGCCAGAGTCCTGCAGCAGCGGGTTCTCCACGGTGAGCCTCAGGGCATAGCGGCCCGGCCGGTTAAACTGGACACTCACCACCTCAAACTCAAAATCCAGGGTCTTCTTCTCAGCCTTCAGCCGGGAGCGCTGCAGGGTCAAGGGAATGCGGGGCTCCCCTCCTTTGCCTGCCATCAGGACAGATCAGGGGTTGTACCCACCCTGATAGCAGGGACCTTGTAGAGCTCTGCCACAGAACAAGCTCTCCTGTGGCAAGTTTCTGAGCCGAACCAGCTCCGCTGCTGCTCTCCCTTTCTCCAGTGAGAAAGCGCCTGAGGGTGCCCCTGGGTATGTGTTGCCTTCACATCTCTGCAGGCAGTTTTCAAAGGCAGCAAAAAAAATAGGAAAGGCAATCCCTGTACCTGAAAAAGAATCCTTCAGTGCCTCAGGGAGCTGCTGAGAGCTTTCCTGCCCCTGTGCAATGGCAGGGACAGGGGCTTTGAACTCTAGTTTGTTTGCTGGGAAACCAGGTAACTAGATGCGAAACGGTGGCTGCCTTCCAGCAAACAGCCCGGAATATCCAGGGTGATATCAAACGATGCAACACAGACGTGTGTACATCTCTGCACTGGGGACCTGATGTCTCCTTGAGCCCTTTGCTTTGGGTGATTCGCCACAAAGGGGGTTTCTGGATGTTGCTGAGCCTCCAAGAGATCCTGGGTCATTGGGCATTGGAATAGGCTGCCCAGGGAGGTGGTTGATTCACCTTCCCGGGAGGGGTTTAAGGTACCAGTAGATGAGGTGCTGAGGGACATGGTTTAGTGTTTGATAGGAATGGTTGGACTCGATGATCCGGTGGGTCTCTTCCAACATGGTGATTCTATGATTCTGGTGCTGAGGATGGTGTGAGCCATGCCAGCTGCTCCCACGTGCTGCTGGAACTCATGGGACAATCATGCTTCTCGTGCACCCATGGGCTCTTTGCTGGATCCTCCACTGATGAGATCATGCAACTAAGCCTGATTTGTCTCTAAGGCATGTTTTTATCTGGATTTGCTCATGGAAGTGACTCTCCGTGAGTCTGGGCAAGACAAGGGAGAGGAATGGGATAAGCCAGGGCAGCAGTGCCTGCCTGTGGCCAAAAGGGATTGGGGACATTCACTCACTTAATCCTCATGCCTGGTACTTCTGCAGAAAAGCCCAAGATGGAAACTGACCCATAACTTGAAGTGTCACAACAAAACTCTGTGCATAGCCAACTGTGTCCTGGGCTGCATCCAAAACCGTGGGACCAGCACAGAGAGAGGCGATTCTGCCCTTCGTTCTGTTTAGGTGTAGACCTCACCTGGAGCCCTCCATCCAGTTCTGGAGTCCTCAGCACAGCAAGGACATGGAGCTGTTGCAGTGAGTCCAGAGGAGGCCACAAAGATGATCTGAGAGCTGAGGCACCTCCTGTGTAAGGACAGGCGGAGGAGAGTTGGGGTTGTTCAGCCTGCAGAAGGCTCCAGGGAGACTTTAGAGCAGCTTCCAGCACTGAAAGGGGCTCCAGAAAAGCTGGGGAGGGGCTCTTGATCAGGCAGTGCAGGGACAGGATGAGGAGGAATGGTTTTCAGCTGAGAGAGTGTGGATTGAGATGAGATTTTAGGAACAAATGTTTTCCTGTGAGAGTGAGGAGGCCTTGGACCAGGTTCCCAGAGAAGCTGTGGCTGCCCCATCCCTGGTGGTGTTCAGAGCCAGGTTGGATGGGGCTTGGAGACCCTGATGCAGTGGGAGGTGTCCCTGCCCATGGCAGGGGTGTAACTGGATGGGCTTTGAGGCTCCTTCCAGCCTGAACTGTTCTATGAAAACTAACAATTGCAATGACTCTGTGCCTGGTTTGGAGTGCTGGTCACAGCCTGCCTAGAAGCTCACTGGGCTCCGGGCACATAGGGATTGATCCAGCTCTGGGATCTTGCTGCTGCAGCGAGGGCTGGGGATGCCTTGAGAGTCACCCCCAGGCTGCAGAAGGGAAACTGGGGCTGTTGGGGTGCCTGCACGTGGGTTGGAAGCCTTTTGGGGGTGATGCCCTGAACTGAAGGAGTTTTAGTTCAGATCTGCTCTCCTCCAACTCAGTGTTACATGGGCTGTTCTTTCCCACGCAGGAATGCCAGTTTCTGGCTGGTGCAACTGGAGCTGAACCCCCTGCCTGCTAAACCTGCTTCCAAGCCAGCTGAACATCCGGAATTAGTCCCACCATGGATATTTCAGGACTGACCTCAAGGGTTTTGGTGACCTGGGGTGGGCAGGGAGGTGGAACAGCATTGTCTGATCCTCACCAGGAGCCCCCTGTCATATCTTATTCCCCATCATCGCTGAGAATAGTGCATTCCCACAGCTTTCAGGATGTTTCCAGTGAAATGTGAGCCAGAGCTGGGCTACC
This sequence comes from Coccyzus lansbergi, assembly GCA_033558105.1. Classification (NCBI taxonomy): domain Eukaryota; kingdom Metazoa; phylum Chordata; class Aves; order Cuculiformes; family Coccyzidae; genus Coccyzus; species Coccyzus lansbergi. The sequence goes on along the minus strand of JAUMJK010000733.1, from coordinate 311,521 downwards.
AGATGGCCCTTCTCTAAGACAGCTCTGCACTCCGTCGAAAAAGCCACATTCCAGTCTCTTCACGCTGGTGCAAGCTTGAAACAACAAGGATATCCTAAGGGGCAGTGGTTGGGGGATAATGCAGCATCTGAGACCCCGCGGCATATAACTTGTGCATTTTCTACCGTGGGAGAGAGCACAGGAGCAGCACAGGGATGTGCAAGGGAGCCAGCTGAGACCTCTACCAAAATCAGTCTCCAAGAATCCCTTTGGAAGGGTGCATGGGCCATCAATGGACTCACTAAAAATCATGGAAACACTGAACAGTTTGGGTTGGAGGGGACCTCAAAGCCTATCCAGTTCCACCCCTGCCATGGGCAGGGACATCTTGCACTGGACCAGGGGCTCCAAGACCCATCCAACCTGACCTTGAACCCCTCCAGGGATGGAGCAGCCACAGCTTCCCTGGGCAACCTCAGCCAGGGCCTCCCCACCCTCACAGCAACACATTTCTTCCTAATATCTCATCTCAGTTTTCCCTCTTTCAGCTGAAAACCCTTCCCCCTCATCCTATTCCTACAATCCCAGATCAAGAGCACCTCCCCAGCCTTCCTGGAGCCCCTTTCAATAACGGAAGCTACTCTGAGGTCTCCACAGTGCCTTCTCTTTTCCAGGCTGAACAACCAAAAGTCTCTCGGCCTGTCCTCAGATCATCTTCGTGGCCTTCTCTGGACTCACTCCAACAGCTCCATGTCCTTGCTGTGCTTTGGATTCCAGACCTGAACACAGGACTCCAGGCGAGGTCTAGAGCAGAGCAGAGGGGTAGAATCCCCTCTCACCCTGCTGGTCACACTTCTGATCCAGCCCAGGATAGGGTTGGCTTTTCTGGGCTGTCACACAGCTCATTGCTACTTTCAGGGGTGCCAGTTGTGCCCTCCTGGTCCTTCCCCAGTTTCTGTTTGGGAGAGAAAAATCCATAGTCTGGATGCTGTGGAGGGTGGGATGAGGACTGGGGGGAAACAGGTCATGATTTGGGGAGATTTGGGCATTGTGTTTGGTTTAAAGCTAAAGAAAAGGGCACTTTGTATGGTGCTAAACTTGAGCTGTTGAAATGGAGAAACCAGGAGTCATTCCTCTTCCCGTCAATCTTGCTGGGAAAAGCACTAATTTCTTGTTGGGAAAAGCACTAATGTCTCCAGGGTGCTCGGGAATGCTCGTGGATGTGTTTCTTCCTTGAGAGGTCGGAGAGTAGAAATGCTTTTAACGCCGTTGGAGGTATTGGTGGTTCTTTCCCCTGATGGCTGGAGACTGCTCCCAAAGCGGAGATATGTTGAAGTGACGTATCTCATATCTGAGAGCACAAGGATGGCTTGAATTGAGAGTGTGATTCTACGAAATGGCAGTCGGGGCTGCTAATATCATCTGGAGTTGGCATTGTTGTTCTTCTTGGCCTTGCTCTAACCCTGCCTTCCACCCTCATTCTCCTGGGTGGGACCCTGAGCTGGGCTCTGCCTCCCTGGGGCACAACAGCAGGAGGAGCCGCAGTGGTCAAACTGGTGTCTGTTCAGTGCTCTGGTTTTCAGCTCCCAAACGCTCCCGAAAGTCTCTGTCTCAATTAAAACCCTGCCAGGCTCTCATGCAGGAAAATGGGAACTATTTCATCCTTAACAAGCCTGTTTAATTTCCTCCCCGCCCTTGTGCAAACACATTATGAAGGCACTGTTAATGACAGCATCATCAAAGACTAATTTTTGCATAATCGAATCTAAAGCACAGTTCATTCATGCAGCATTTTCTCAGCTGTACCAGCAGCACACGTGCAGCAGGTCTGAAGGTGCCACCTACATTGTGTTCACGTGGCATCAGGAACCAAATCTGGGGCTGGGCATCCTTCCTTGCCCCCATAAAGCTAAATACCAGTTCTTCACGGCTCTACTGGGAATGAAGTTGATTCATAGAATGCTGTGAGGTCTATTTATTTTGGCAGGCTGGGGGGTTTTGTTCTGTACAATGAAAAGTGGCCTTTGATGGCTGGAGCTCTGTCTGTGCGATGAGCTCAGGATCTGGGTCTGGAAAGCTGTCTATTCATGATGAGAATTGGGTGTTTTGGCCAAAAGTGGCTTCCTGCTGTCCTTAACTCTGTTCTTCCATGTGAAAGTCCTTTCCGTTAGGAATGGGTCCCTCTGGGTGCAGGGAGAGGCAATGATTTGCTCTTTGTGGTTGCTGAGTTGCATCTGGTGCTGCCGGATGAGAAGCTCAACCTTCAGGGAAAGTGTCATTGGGCAGTGGCAGACGCTGCCCAGGGAGGGGGTTGAGACTCCTTCCCTGGAGGTGTTTAAGGGACGGGTAGACGAGGTGCTGAAGGACGTGGGTTAGTGTTTGATAGGAATGGTTGGACTTGATGGTCCAGTGGGTCTCTTCCAACCTGGTGGTTCTACGATTCTATTTCCACAGAAAGGGTCATTGGGCACTGGCAGAGGCTGCCCAGGGAGGGGGTTGAGTCCCCTTCCCTGGAGGTGTTTAAGGGATGGGTGGACAAGGTGCTGAGGGACATGGGTTAGTGTTTGACGGGAATGGTTGGACTCAATGATCCGGTGGGTCTCTTCCAACCTGGTGATTCTATGATTCTATGATTCTATTCTATGAGCCAGCAATGTGAGCTTGAAGCCCAGAAAGCCAAGGTTGTCCTGGGCTGCATCAGAAACGTGACCAGCAGGGTGAGGGACGGGACTTGTGGCCCTTCTCTGGACTGACTCCTTCCTATGCTGAGGGCTCCAGAACAGAACCCAGGACTCTGGGTGAGTCTCATCAGAGCAGATGAGCAGAATCACCCCAGGATGGACATCACCAGATTATTTTTGTCAAGGAGGGTAGAAAAAAAGCCTTGTAACTCTGAATTTTAGCCTCTTCCTTCCCTGTCAGCCACTTTCACAGTCCTTCAGCTCTCCCAGGAATCACATTTGAGAACGAACAGCATTTCTCATTTAAATACAGTCCCAAGGAGGGAAAAAACATCCCTGAAGATCGCTTTGTTCAGCATTGCTACAAGGTTTTGGCTAAAAATTAAGCTAAATCTTCAACCTTGATTAATTTTCCTTTGCTTCACTTGCTGTCACGTGTGTATTTATCTGGATTAGAGCCTCTTTTTTGTAAGCTGCTGTCTCCTGGACTAGATGTAAGCTGGTGGGAAGGTGGTGTTGGCCCAGGAGCAGTCGGATAAGTTCAACAGGATGAGAGGGAATGGCCTTAAACTCCACCAGAGGAAGTTCAGGTTTGACATTGGGAAAAAGTTTTTCATGGAAAGGGTCATTGGGCACTGGCAGAGGCTGCCCAGGGAGGGGGTTGAGTGACCTTCCATGGAAGGGTTTAAGGGATGGGTGGATGAGGTGCGGAGGGACATGGTTTAGTGGTTGATGGGAATGGTTGGACTCAATGATCTGGTGGGTCTCTTCCAACCTGGTGATTCTATGGTAAGGGCAGTGTGGCAAAGCCGGCTGTTCCTCCCAGCCGCCTGTTCCCATCAGGGCTGGTTGGCCCCTGCCCTCATCCCTGTGGCAAATCACCCCATAATTCACACCCCAAGACATCGCACATCTCCTTCCCACCTTCTCCAGGCTGTTTCCTACAGCTGTGGGACCATTGCTGTGTGAACCCGAAGCAGGATCTGGTCATCTCCAAGGGGCTGCAGGGAGGATGCTCTGGTGGTTTGATCCCCAGACCAAACTTGTCGCCAGACCAAGCTTGTCCCCAAGCTTGCACCAAAGCTTTCAAACCCTTCCCAAGTTGCACCAGGTGAAGGCAAACCCAAAGAAACCTGCAAAATTTGTGCAAAAGATTGGGCTCGAGTGATTTACACCAGTAAAGAGCTGCCCCTTTGATTCACCCCAGAAGGAAGCTGAGATGTTGGCATCCCAGGGCAGGGACACAGCAGCATCTTGGTCCCTGGTCTTCCCCCCGAATCTCAGCATGGGGAGGGTGGAGAGAGCAGCTAAAACCCAGCTTCAACCAGCGGCGAGCTGGGGAAGAAGGGGGCTGGGTCGAGCTGCCTCCTCTCCCGAAAAGATCTGCCTAATCGAAGGGAGAACGGAGCACGGGGTTGGTTGTTTTTGATTTTCTAAACCCCAGGGTGGCCCCCAGCCAAGGCCTCCTGGCGATGGAGGGGATAAAGTTCCCAGAGCCACCGCGAGCCTCCGCTTGCTCGCCGGTGCTCTGAACTTTGCCTTGAAGCTTGCATGGCTGCATCCACGCCAGGATCTCTCCAACAGATGCTTTAGAATCGTAGAATCCTACAACAACCAGGTTGGAAGAGACCCACCGGATCATCAAGTCCAACCCAGCTTAGCAAGGCTACACTTCTCCCATCGAGCCAAGTCTCTGTGTACCTTGTGTCACTGGTTGGAAGAAGGTAACTTTTTAATTTTTTTTTTTGTCTCCTTTCCCTCCCTCTTTTTGTTTTTCTTTTTTTTTTTTTTTTTTTTTTTTTTGTCATCACTTCTTGCAAACTTGGCAAGGCAGGGGAAGCCGGGCTGAACCAACCTGCAGAGTTGGTTGTAAACGCAAGAATCTTTCAGCACCGTTTCCTTACGGTGGGACGAATCCTGCCCTGGAGGTGCGGGAGTCCCCCAGAATCCCAGCTCTGCTCTTAAGCAGGGATTTTTTTCCTCTTTCTTCAGGGAAGCTTTTTTCCTAGTAGTTGCTCACCCGCCTACCCTCAGCACCGGGGGAGCTGAGTTTATGGGATGCTCTGCCCTGAACCCCTCCCAGGAACTTCTGATGTATGACTTTGTCAGCAGGTTTTGGTGCAATCCTGCAAACTCCTGACTTTTCCCCATCGCTGCCTTGTTGAGGGGGTTTGTGTGCAGCAGGTGCCGCTGCCTTCGCTTTGAAATGAAGCAGCGGGGGGGGGGGGGGGAATGTCAAGAACCTAAAAATAACCTTAAATAGCCTCCTTGGCTTAAGTGTTTAAGCTGCCTTTGCTTTTAAAATGCAAAAGACGCTTCTCCTTTCCCTTGCTGATGTGTTTATGATCTCTGTGATGGATTTATTATCTGCAGGCTCCAGCTTTGCTGAGGAAAGGCTTTGTGAGGAGCTGGCGAGGCTCCTGGGCTCTCTTCTGGGTAACGGAGGTCGGGGTGAAGAAGAGATTTAGGGGAGAAAGGCGGCTATTTCGGATGAGAACTGGTTTCTCTATGTCTGAGATGGGAGGAGGGAGGAAAAAAGCTGTTGGAGAGGGATGGCTGGATGGGATGAAAAACTTCCTGCAGAACTTTCGCTGCCCAGGGCAGGGGCTTTCCCAAGAACATGGGGAGAGCTGTGGGCTGGGGCACAGCGAGTTCATCAGCCACCAGGCTTCCTGCATCAACTCACCAGTGCAATGAGTTCGGTGGCCTCAGTCCCCTGGAGTTGAGCCTGTCCTAGGGGATGAGTGAACAGTGACTTCCCAGTGGTTCCAGCCACCGACTGGATAGTCCGGGGCCAGGGTGTGAGCTCCTTGACGCTTGTGTTTGGGCAACTTGGGGATAGCATGAGGCCTTCATGGTAGAAAAAGCTCTGCATGTCCAGAAAGGTGATCGAAGTCTTCAAAAAGCTGTGGGTGAGGGCACCTTTGGTGCTTGAAGGGCTACAAAGTCAGCAGTGGAGGGAAGGGATGGGACCGACTGTCCCTTTGCTCTTTCCGGCTGAACAGACGGGACTGAAAACCAACCCTTCTCATCTCACTTTTGTGGACTTTGGGGTCTGAAGTTGTCTGGCTTGGCTTGTGCTGATGTGAGAATGGGTCTTGTCTCTCCAAGCATCGAGTGAAGCCTCTCAATCCAGTTTGGGGAATGAGCAGCTCATGAGTTGGATCACCAGCTCCTCTCTTTGCTGATGTCCTCCAAGGCCATCCCTGTGTCACCTGGTTTGCAGGGACCAGCACAGCAGCCACCAGCGCAGCTCCTGAATGCCAATTGAATTAGAGGAGATGTCGCTTAAACAACTCTTCCCCTCCTTATCCCAGCCCAAGAGCTCCCTGAACAGTTGTGAAATGAGATCTTTATCATTTTTATTAAAAGCTGTACATAAGGCATCACCATTAGGCTGCATGGGAGGAGGGAAGGGGGGTAATTCCCTTATGGCTCCCCTCTTCTTCCCCCAGTTTAATTCTGAGTGGTGGGATGCAAAAGCTCCCCAGAGAGTGATGGATAGTGGGAAATGAGGAATATGAAGGAGCTTTATTGAAGCCATCAATCTGAGGCGAGGCTGCTGCGATCAAAGGCCCAGCCTGTTTCGGCAGAGGTTATGCGGAGGAGCAAAGAGATCAGGTTTCGGGGAAACACAGGGCATCAAGAAAGAGGCTGCGGAGCCAGGGAGCTCCTGGCTCAGCCTGGCCACAGGAGCCAGCACCTGCAGAGCAGGGTGGGGAGCGGAGTCCTTGCCCTGGCTGGGGATGCTGATCCTGCTGAGGTTTTGGCATACCTGCTTCTCCTTCTCCAGGTCACCTGGCTCTGCAGCCTGGGCAGTATTAGGGAGTTTAACTCTTCCCTGTGTTGTGGTGAGGCTGAAGACCCTCATCACAGGCTTCTTCCTATCTGCAGTGAGGTCCCTCCTCCAGCACAGCACCAGCCCTCTTGGCTGGGTTTATAGGGGACACATTCATAGAATCATAGAACAACCAGGTTGGAAGAGACCCATCGGATCTTCTAGTCCAACCATTACTATCAAACACTAAACCAAGTCCCTCAAGACCTCATCCACCCATCCCTTAAACACCTCCAGGGAAGGGGAATCAACCCCCTCCCTGGGCAGCCTATTCCAATGCCCAATGACCCTTTCTGTGAAAAACCTCCTCCTAATCTCTAGCCTAAATCTCCCCTGGTGGAGCTTGAGGCCATTCCCTCTTGTCCTGTCCCCTGTCACTTGGGAGAAGAGCCCAGCTCCCTCCTCTCCACAACCTCCTTTCAGGTAGTTGTAGAGAGTAATGAGGTTTCCCCTCAACCTCCTCTTCTCCAGGATAAACACCCCTAGCTCTCTCAGCCATTCCTCATAGGACCTGTTCTCCAACCCCTTCACCAGCCTTGTTGCTCTTCTCTGGACTCACTCCAGAGCCTCAACATCCTTCTTGTGGTGAGGGGCCCCGAACTGAACACAGTATTCAAGGAGTGGGTCTAGCCTGCTATTTGGGGCTAGCCTTGGATGTCCCTACATCACACCATCACCTATTCAGCCTTGTGCTGCCATACCTTGCCTGATAGTGTCCAGCAGATAGGTTGGAGGCTCTGAAGCACCTCCTCCTTTCTCCGGACGCTTGTTTTTTTTGTGGATGATGACCAAGATGTTGCTACCCTGCTTGGTGGGCCATGAAAGAGGAACTTCCCCTGAAGCATGAGAACATTTGGAATAGGTTGCCCAGCGAGGTGGTTGATTCACCTTCCCTGGAGGTGTTTAAGGCACGGGTGGATGAGGTCTTGAGGGACTTGGTTTAGTCTTAGATAGGAATGGTTGGACTAGATGATCCGATGGGTCCCTTCCAACCTGGTTGTTCTATGATTCTATGATCCATCTCATGGTGAGCAGCAAGCTGGGCTGGAACATCACCTGGTGCTGGGACGTTGTTGACCAACCTTGGTCCCCATACACATGGAGAGACAGGCAGTAAAACCCCAGGAGCTTTGTGTGTGTGATCCTCTGATCAAGGGTGTGCTGGAAGAGGACACAAGGATGTGCTGAAAGGTGGAGCTGACGTGCCACCCAGATTGCTTGTCAGCTCCGTCTTGTGATGTTGCTGCCCAGTGCAAATTCAGGCTGTAACTTGCCCAGTGGGGCTCCCTTATGTGCCTCTGGCTGAGGTTTTCTCTTCTTTCCTTCCTGCTCTTCAGAGGCCACTGTGTCCCCAGGCAGCCAAAAACCAGAGGGTTAGCAAGGTGGCATCTGCTGCCTTGTTTGGAGGTGGGTGGCGTGGGGCGATGCTGCTGGGCTAGCAGGTAGGTAAATCTTGCTTTCTGCTGGTTGCACTTCTTCGAGTGACGCCACGAAGAGGTGAGAGGGGCACAGGCAATCTCATGGTGGCTTTTGGAGCTGGCTTTTCATCCAAATGCTTTATGGTGGGAAAAACAGCATCACCAGCAGGATGCTGTCCCATGCCAGGGCTGGCAGGGCTCACTTTACCTGCCTAAACACCAACCCCAGCTTCCCAGCCCTACCAGCCTTTGGTGGCCCCATGGGAGGGGAAAGGGACTTGTAGATGTGTGAGTGCACTGCCATGAACTTAACAGGCTCTTTCTACCTTTTTACTGAGTGCTACATTCCTGGGAGGTGAGGTCAGAGCTGCTTCTCTGCTCAGGCAAAAATAAGGGATGGTTGGAGAGTCGATGGGACATGCACTGGGTGGACTCAGCACTGGTGAGGCCACTCCTTGAATACTGTGTCCAGTTCTGGGCCCCTCACCGCAAGAAGGATGTTGAGGCTCTGGAGCAAGTCCAGAGAAGAGCAACGAGCCTGGTGAAGGGGCTGGAGAACAGAACCCATGAGAGAGCTGGGAGTGTTTATCCTGGAGAAGAGGAGGCAGAGAGGAAACCTCATTACTCTCTACAACTACCTGAAGGGAGGTTGTAGAAAGGAGGGATCTGGACTCTTCTCCCAAGTGACAGTGGACAGGACAAGAGGGAATGGCCTCAAGCTCCGCCAGGGGAGATTTAGGCTAGAGATTAGGAGGAAGTTTTTCACAGAAAGGGTCATTGGGCATTGGAATAGGCTGTCCAGGGAGGTGGTTGATTCACCTTCCCTGGAGGTGTATAAGGCACGGGTGGATGAGGTCTTGAGGGACTTGCTTTAGTGTTTGATAGGAATGGTTGGACTAGAAGATCTGATGGGTCCCTTCCAACCTGGTTGTTCTATGATTCTATGACTGGGGACACGCTCTGGGGTCTGTCTGAGTGGGTTCCTCACTCAGGGCTGGTGGGGTCTGTCCTTCCTCTGCTGGAGCCTGTGCTTGTAGGGAGTGCGATAGTGTCAGCACTTTGATGTGGACCAAAAGCTGGGGTGGGATGATCTATCTGAGTTTTGATCCTCTGGGAAGGGAAGTGGAAGACCCAAGTCTCATCAAAAGAAAGTCCCTGGAGGGAACTAAAATCTTGCTGGGGCTGTGACGTCCAGCAGAACATCAGGCCATGGAGCAGCATGGCCATGATGGCAAGTGCCACTTGTCTGTCTAGGGACAGGACTGCCAGCAGGATCACAGAGCTCATTTGGGGGATCTCTTTGAAGCTGGAATGCTACATCCATCACGAGGGTGAACACCAGCTGTACAAACATTAGCCCCAAGCACAGCTGCCGGCTCAGTCATCCATTTCCAGCCTGTCACCTTGGAGCCACTGTGCAGCCTGGATGGGTTTGGTGATGCCCCTGAGCTGTGGGTTGAGGTGTCCCCAGGACATGGTCTAGTTCCTGGGGCTTGGAGGCTTCCTGGCATTGCTGATGACTTTGGGCAATGCCTTTCTGATAGTGGTGGTAGAAGCACATTGCAGCTTCTGCAGTGGAGCTCCGGGACAGCAGTGGAGGGTGTGGGGCTGTCTGGGCCAAAGACATCAAAAGATAATGAGGAGAAGGAGAAAGGATATCTTGTTGAGTCTGGCACTATGACAAATCCTTCTTCCTTTTTATTGCTACAAAAGGAGAGGGGCTGAGGTTTCCTCCTGGGTCTGGGGGAGGCTAGAAGTTGTGTGGGGCATCTGGTGGCACAGAGGGACACTGGGGATGTAGGTCATGGGCTCCCCAGCCGCAGTGAGGTTTCATCCTTGCTTTGCCAACCAGCCTGTGCTGCCGAGCCCAAAACTTGACCCTTGTGCTGGTTTTCGAGTCATTGGCGTAAAAACTGTTAAACAACCCAAACAAAGGCTCCGAGTCTATCAGCATCCCGCAGTGGGCAGGGAGCGGTCAGAGAATGACTAGGTGTGCCCTGAGCACTCGTGTTGTGCAGGACAGGGGGGTGTTCATCTCTTCTCCCTCCTCCTGAGTCCAGATAAAAGCTGGATCCTTGGAGGAACCGCTGGATTTTGAAAACTCCCAGTCACCCTCGGCTGTGGGATTGACCCAAGAAGATAAAGCCTCTTCCTCGTCGCCTCCATCTCTGCATTTCCAAGAGCCCAGGAGGACTCACCTTGGGAAAGCCTGTTTGCTCGCTGCCTATCACCGTCTCTCCACAGCCCACGGAGAGAGGAAAGAGATGGCCGTAGCAGCCAACAGCTCTGCTGGGATGCACAGTGCTCCGCTGGACAACAGCATTTTCGCCGACGATGATCTTGCCTCTGACTGGTACATCTACGAAACCATGGAGCCAACAGCGCCACAGGATGAGTAAGTGCCCAGACTTACTGATGTGTCTCCCTGTCCCTCCTGGGGTCACCCTAGGCAGCTGCCAGCCTCCTGCCCGGCTGCTCCATCCCCTTTCACCTTCCCTGGAGGTGTTTAAGGGATGGGTGGATGAGGTCTTGAGGGACTTGGTTTAGTGTTTGATAGGAATGGTTGGACTCAATGATCCGATGGGTCTCTTCCAACCTGGTTGTTCTATGATTCTATGATTCTGTAGGGCAATGTCCCCTGAGGCGATTTAAAACTGCTCAGTTTGTCCCCTAAAAATGCTTCATTTCTTTAGGGTGCTCGTGGCAAGAGCTGGAGTAAATCCTGCAGCAGGCACCTCTGCTAAATGCACTTTATTTTGCTTAACCTCCTCCAAAATACAAAGTCAAGTTCATGGTGTTAAACTGCTGCCTTGGCCCATCTGAAGCCTCCTGATCCTTTGCAAAATAGAACTGAGCATCCCTGGGCACCCATGGGGTGTGGTTAGTCTGTAAGTGGATTTTAAAGCCTAGTCCCTCTCCATTCATAAAGGTCAGTTCTTCATCAGAATGGACTCCCCCAGAGCAGTGCTTCATGGGCTGCGTGTGCTCCAGGGAAAGGACCTCACAGCAAGGACCCAGCACTTCATGCCCTCCTAGCTGAATGTCATTCCTCAGAGCAAGAGAAGTCCTATAGGAAGGGGAAACTGAGGCACAGAGTGACAGGGCAATTTATCCAAGTTATCATAGAATCATAGAACAACCAGGTTGGAAGAGACCCATCGGATCATCGAGTCCAACCATTCCTATCAAACACTAAACCGTGTCCCTCAGGACCTCATCCACCCGTCCCTTAAACATCTCCAAGGAAGGTGAATCAACCACCTCCCTGGGCAGCCTATTCCAATGCCCAATGACCCTCTGTGTGAAAAACTTCCTCCTAATCTCTAGCCAACAAGGCTTGGAGCTGGGCATCCCAAGGTCCATATATCAACACCTATTGTCCCTCTGTTGACTTAGCTCCCTGGGGGTGGGTTTTATGCCACTCAGTTGACTGATGCCTAATCCTGAGGTTAAGCAGGAAGAGATCCTGGTGGTGGACAAACCCAAAGGGTCCCTCTTCATCCTTAATCTTCTGCATTGTGAAACAGCCTTTGAAATCTTGCCCTGCCCTGCTTTGTCCAGGCAAACCTCCACCTGCATGTACCAAACCTCTGCTAGAAACCCTTGAAGTGTTTGTTGGGTGTCTTCCTTTGCAGCCATGGTTGGTGAAGGGATGGAGGCAGCACTGTGCCTTGGGGTGTTGTCCATTTGATGGCTTCTGGATACTCTGGCATTAGATGCTGAAACCCTGGTGATACCAAAAAGCGTTTTGGTCTCCCTGGTCTCTCAGCCACGTGGGTGATTTCCCTGGATTTCCAGAGTCTGGATGTTTTTGAGCAACGGGAGTTTTCTGGTCTATCCAAGGCCAACTGTTGGGAGATAAAATAAGGCAAACCCCAGAACTTTGCTGGTGGCAACTGGTCTTGTTCTGGCAGGGTGGTGACACCCTTGGATATGTGACGCCCAAGAAATCCTGACTTCACTATCATAGAATCATAGAATCATAGAACAACCAGGTTGGAAGAGACCCATAGGATCAACTAGTCCAACCATTCCTATCAAACACTAAACCATGTCCCTCAGGATCTCATCTATCTGTCCCTTAAACACCTCCAGAGAAGTTGAATCAACCACCTCTCTGGGCAGCCTATTCCAATGCCCAATGACCCTCTGTGTGAAAAACTTCCTCCTAAGTTTTCTTAACTTTCTTTTTTTCTTTCTTTTTTTTTTTTTTTTCCCCTAAGGTTCCTATCAGACCCTTCCCAGCAGCCTTGCTCACGGGAGCTGTGCAGCTCCCATCTCTGCCCACCCCACCAGTGCTGTGGGGTTTGGGAGGGCATGAGGGCTGTGGTGACCTTCTCCGCTGCGAGTTCTGGGGCTCAGGGATTTCAGCTCCCTGGAACAGGGATTTGCTGCCCGGGGTTGGATGCCAGTGGCTGGGTGTGATTGCGCCTGGCCTTGGCGAGAGGAGGAGGGCTGCGGCAAAGCAGAGATTAAGGGATGTAAAGGAGGCCAGAGAGTGAATAAATAATGTGAAGCCTGGCACGCCTGCCTGGCTGGCTTGGGCTGGCTGGGGGATGTGGCTCTGGGTTCCCATTCTGCACGCACCTACCCCGGGCAGTGATCAACTCCGACTTCCCCCCAGCTCTGGGGCTGATCCCTTCTCCATGGGAGAGGCATCGTAACACCCTACAAGGAGTCTTCGTCCTCCCAGCTGGCATTTCATAGAATCATAGAACAACCAGGTTGGAAGAGACCCATTGGATTGGTTTAGTGTTAGATAGGAATGGTTGGACTAGAAGATCCGATGGGTCCCTTCCAACCTGGTTGTTCTGTGATTCTGTGATCATCAAATCCAACCATTCCTATCAAACACTAACCCATGTCTCTCAGCACCTCGTCCACCCGTGCCTTAAACACCTGCAGGGAAGGTGACTCAACCCCCTCCCTGGGCAGACTCTAACAGTGCCCAATGACCCTTTCTGTGAAAATTTTTTTCCTAATGTCTAGCCTAAATCTCCCCTGGTGGAGTTTGAGGCCATTTCCTCTTGTCCTGTCAAAGTTTTCATAAGTGCAGTGCCTTAGGTAGCAAGTGGAACTGCTGCTTTGCAGGCTGCACCCCTCAAAAAGACAGAGCCAGACCAGATACAGGTGTAAAAGAGGTAAAGATGGGGGTTCACTTTTCATTGCTGATCCCCCTGCTCGGCCTTGGCACGTCTGTACGTGCAGGGAGGTCTTCCAGCCCCTGTGGAGATCAGCTTGGAGCTGCTCCTGGGTGTTATCTCTCTCACTTGAACATAATAGGCTGCCCAGGGAGGTGGTTGATTCACATTCCCTGGAGGTGTTTAAGGTGCAGGTGGATGATGTATTGAGGGACATGGTTTAGTGTTTGATAGGAATGGTTGGACTCGATGATCCGATGGGTCTCTTCCAACCCGGTTGTTCTATGATTCTATGATAAAGTCGTCTTGTGAGGGTGACTTCATCCATGGTTATTGATGGTTGTGTAGCCCTGCTCTTTGGAGGTTTGTCTCTTCCCAGTGTCAGACTGGAATCTCTGCTGCCACCGTGTACGTGGGCATCATCCTGTCTTTGCTTTGCCTTTTGTGGGCTGAATACAACCACATCTGATGTTTTTCCCCACTTCCCAGCATGTTACCCAGTGTAATCCCCGACTGCGACCCCACCATTTCTCCCAGACTGTATCACATCTGCATGACACCCATCTCTGTAAGTACCTGCCAAGTCCCGTGGGGTGGGATATTTGCCCTAACATCATATTCGCTGTTCTGCAGCTCAGGTCATGCTCATCCATTCCCAAACTGCAGATCTGGGCTTTTCAGCTTGAGCTGGAGTGAGGTTTCAGCTGGGATGGTCTAACAAGGGACTTGCACATCTTGCATGAAATATTGTTTTATGCTTATAATCAATGGAAGGCTTTGATTTTGCCAACCATGTCCTGGGCTGCATCCAAAGAGTGACCAGCAGGGAGAGGGAGGGGATTCTCCCCCTCTGTTCTGCTCTTATGAGACCTCACCTGGAGCCCTGTGTTCAGTTCTGGAGTCCTCAGCACAGGAAGGACATGGAGCTGTTGGAGCGAGTCCAGAGGAGGCCACGGAGATGATCCAAGGGCTGGAGTACCTCTCATACAAGAACAGGCTGAGGGAGTTGAGGTTGTTCAGCCTTGGGAAGAGGAGGCTCCAGGGAGACCTTAGAGCAGCTTCTAGTACTGAAAGGGGCTCCAGGAAAGCTGGGGAGGGACTTTTAACATAGGTATAGAGTGACAGGATGAGGGGAATAGCTTTAAATTGGACAGGGGTAGATTTAGACTAGAAGTCAAAAAGAATTTTTTCACAATGAGGGTGGGGAGGCCCTGGCCCAGGTTGCCCAGGGAAGTTGTGGCTTCCCAGTCCCTGGAGGTGTTCAAGGCCAGGTTGGATGGGGCAGTCTGAGTCCAGTGGGAGGTGTCCCTGCCCATGACAGAGGCTGGAACTGGATGGGTTTTAAGGTCTCTTCCTGTCCAAACCATTCTGTGATAATATGATTTATTTTTATTTTTTCCAGCATGGTCCCTCTGAGATGTTTAAATCTTGTAATCCCTCAGAGCAGTTGAAAGGCACGTGTCCCTGCTTCAGCTGTGGCTGAATTTAAGACTTAGGTGGAGATGGTGTCTCTGTGGAGGCTCCTATCCCACAGCAGCATGTCTGAACCCCCCACCCAGTCACCCCCTATGTATTTACTGCTCCCTTGATTGGGTTTCTGGCAGTTGGCTGTGCTCGTGGGCTTGTCCTTGCTGGTGAAACGCAGGCGTCTCTACCAAAGCTGCTGGAACGGTGTCCCAGGACTGCTCAGGTACCCTGGCCCTGCTCCCCAGTCTTCAGGTTCCCTCTCAGCCTGCATCCAAGTGGGTGGAGGGACGCTGAGGTGCAACCAGCTCTGGGCTAGAGGATGGTGGGATCAGAGCGAGCTGGGGTCAGGCTCATTCCTTCCTTGGTTTGCAGTCCAGCCAACTTTCTGGAGGAGGAAGGCAACCGAGGGCTGGTGGCTGCAGTGTTCGGTATATTGTTCTCCTCTCTGTGTGTGCTGGTCTTGGACAAGGACCCTCTGCCACTCATCACTCACTCCTCCCAGAGCTCTCGGGGTAAGTTGAGCACCGCCCTGGCCTGCAGACTCCACACTCCTCCCCACACAGGACCAGAGTGAGCAACCTCTTCACCCTGGTCCATACCGAGTGCCACCTTCTCTTGCCTGCTTTACTTTCCTTTCTCTCTTCCCATCATCCCATCTAGAATACTGGAAGATCCTGGCTTTGCTCTACTACCCTGCCTTCTACTACCCCCTGGCTGCTTGTGCCACCGTCCGGCACAGGGTCAGCTACCTCCTGGGCTGCCTGCTCTCCTGGTGTCACTGTGTGATCCACATCTGGCAGAAGGTGGATTGTCCCCAGTCACCAAAGGTACATGTCCCATCACCTGGGGAAGGAGTGAGGAGGCTGGTGTGGTCGGGGGCTGGAGGTGGCTTTCTCACCATCTCTTTATAGTGACATTAAGGTGTCAGCTGCCTAGGACTAGACCCTAGACGGGGTCTGTTTCATGTGTGACAATTCTACCTCTCCCCAGATATACAGGTACTACTCCACGCTTTCTTACATCCCCATCATCCTCTGCCTTGTGCTCTTAAGCCTTTGGTATCCAACCCTACTCATCAGGAGCTTCACCAAGCAGGAAGAGACCTTGGATAAAGAGGTAATGAAGATCCGTGGGGAGACTCGTGGGGTGGTAGCATGGGAGAAGCCCTTGATGGACCAGGACATTTTTGGGAGCTCTCCTGCCCTCAGCCCATCTGACTGGCTGGGGGATTGGCAGAACTGGGGTGTTCCCAGGGCACACGTTCCCAACTTTGCTCTGACACTGGATCTGCCTCCACTCCGTCCCTCCGACAGCATGGGACGCAGCCCTGTTTATCTTGCTGGATTTAGAGAGGGAGTGAAAAATCCACCTTTGGAGTAAACTCCTTAGTACAAGAGGCTTAAGGCATCAATGCATCCCATTCAGGCTGGGACTGGGGTCACCTTGTTTTCCCAGCAGGCTGGATAATCCCCAGCCCTTTGGGAAACGATGGGATTTGTTGGGAAGAGAGGAGGGAAAGCCTACTTAGCAAAAAAAAAAAAAAAAAAACCAATCTGTCAACCCAGTCGTGGACTGAAGTGACCCCCAGGCTCTTGAAAGGAGCTGGTTGGTGGGAATGGGGGGCAGAAGACTGGCTGCCAGCATTGCTCCAATCCTTTCATTATCCACTCAAGGGCTGGAAGCCCAGCACCCACACCCTGTCTGGAGGGAGTTGTGGAGCATCGTACTAGCGATGGGCGAGTGGCCATGGGCAGCAGAGCAAGGATGGAGATGCTCTGTTGAGAGTCTCCCAAAAGACAGAGTCACCTCTCCCTGGCTTGATTGCCTGAGCTCGTCCCTATGCTCGAAGCAGGCAACTTATGGCTGTTTTCCTTAAGGTTGCAGGAAGAGGTTATTACAAGAAGTACTTAAAAGCTGTCCTGTCCAAACGTTTGCAGAAGGGGAGGTAAGGAAAACACCTTCCTATAGCTCTGCCTGACCAGCAAGCGTCTGCTCCCAGTGCTTGCAATGGGGGCAGATTGGTTCCTTGTGCCCAGTGCTTGCAATGGGGGCAGATTGGCTCCTTGTGCCCAGTGCTTGCAATGGGGGCAGATTGGTTCCTTGCACCCAGTGCTTGCAATGGGGGCAGATTGGCTCCTTGTGCCCAGTGCTTGCAATGGGGGCAGATTGGCTCCTTGTGCCCAGTGCTTGCAATGGGGGCAGATTGGCTCCTTGTGCCCAGTGCTTGCAATGGGGGCAGATTGGCTCCTTGCTCCCAAAGAACATGTTTTTCACCCTCTCCTTCTTCTTCCAGCTCCACTAAGATAGAAGAGAGCCTACTCTCAAGGGTCCAGACCTATTTGCGTTCCTACATCTACACTCCCGAGGAAGGTAGGATGTGGGCAGGCACGGGCTGTGCTCTTGGCTGTGGCAGCAGCTCAGCGAGCAGGCTGCCTCCTCTTCCCTGGGGAGAAGAGCAAATGCCTTTCTTGGCTCCTTTCCCAAAGCATCTGTGCCGTGGCAGCTGCCACCCGCCGCACGTGCGACGCCTCAGCTTGTCACAAACTGTTGCGGTTTGGGATGGGGAGCTGGGCTCCCCCTCCTCCATGAGGACACGAGTGGGCTGAGGCAGTGAGGTTCAGGCGTGGGTTGCGCTAATATTTGCAACCTGATGCTCGATAAAGTTACGCTAAGGGAATAAAATCTACAAGAAGTGGATAAAATTCCCATCATCCCAGGAATGGGGAACTTCTCCTCATCCCCTCTGCCCATGGAAGAAGAGGGAACTGTCCTGGGGTGTGCACCATAAAGGATGTGTGACTCCCTAGGCAGCAGGTAGCCAGTAGCTGGGATTTGGTGCTGTGGGTGCACAAGGGCTTTCATGGGCTTGAGGGAAAGGAGGACCAAAAGGAAGGAAACTCATCCAGCTCAAGTACAAAGAAACCATCCCCAGCTATATAGCCTCGCAAGATTTCCCTGGGGAAATCCCAGTTAATACTTCACCAACTTGTTCCCCTCACCACAAGAAGGATGTTGAGGCTCTGGAGCGAGTCCAGAGAAGAGCCACAAAGCTGGTGAAGTGGCTGAAGAACAGGCCTTATGAGGAGCGGCTGAAAGAGCTGGGGTTGTTTAGCCTGGAGAAGAGGAGGCTGAGGGGAGACCTCATTGCTCTCTGCAACTACCTGAAAGGAGGTTGTAGAGAGGAGGGAGCTGGGCTCTTCTCCCAAGTGCCAGGGGACAGGACAAGAGGGAATGGCCACAAGCTCCTCCAGGGGAGATTTAGTCTAGAGATTAGGAGGAAGTTTTTCACAGAAAGGGTCATTGGTCATTGGAATAGGCTGCCCAGGGAGGTGGTTGATTCACGTTCCCTGGAGGTGTTTAAGGCACAGGTAGATGAGGTCCTGAGGGACATGATTTAGTGTTTGATAGGAATGGTTGGACTTGATGATCCGATGGGTCTCTTCCAACCTGGTTGTTCTATGATTCTATGATTCCAGTGCCTTCCCCTGGGTATTTGCTATGGCACTGTTGGGTTGGGTGGACCTGCAGCCTGCTCCACTCCTCTCCCATCATCCCACATCCCAGCTGCTCTCTGATCCACCCCTCCAATTCTGCCTTACAGATTTCCGGATCCCACTGAAGCTCGTCCTGTCCATAACCATGGCTGTGATCGGTGTCTACCAGGTGATGCTGATGGTTAAACACCAAGCAGAATCCCCTCCCTGCCTTCTTGGGTGCTTCCTCTCAAGCCAGAGGAGCCCAAAGGTCATTGCCACACCACAGTTTTGATTCCAGGGGTGGCATTAGCGTGCCTCAAGGTATTATCATCCCTTGCCTGAGCTGCAGTAACCAGCCATGTGCTCCCTAGGCTCAGCCAGCTTTAAGTCTAAGCCAAGGCAATGGCTCAGCAGTGGGGATACCACGACGCGGGGCTCACGTGGCACTGTTCCCTCACAGGTTGCCCTGCTGCTCCTGGTAGCTGTCATCCCCACCATCCAGATTGTGCGGGCAGGAATGACCAAGGACGTTGTGGTGTTGTTGGTCCAGTTTGGCTTGGTGCCCACAGAGAATCCGGCTGTCCCAGGTGACATGGAGAAGGAGCTCAACACCGTCAAGTACTACCTGTGGTCCCTGGAAGGTGGGTTCCCAGACAGATCATAGAATCATAGAATCATAGAACAACCAGGTTGGAAGAGACCCATCGGATCTTCTAGTCCAACCATTCCTATCAAACACTAAACCAAGTCCCTCAAGACCTCATCCACCCGGCCCTTAAACACCTCCAGGGAAGGTGAATCAACCACCTCCCTGGGTAGCCTATTCCAATGCCCAATGATCCTCTGTGTGAAAAACTTCCTCCTAATCTCCAGCCTAAATCTCCCCTGGCGGAGCTTGAGGCCATTCCCTCTTGTCCTGTCCCCTGGCACTTGAGAAGAGCCCAGCTCCCTCCTCTCTACAATGTCCTTTCAGGAAGTTGTAGAGAGTAATGAGGTCTCCCCTCAGCCTCCTCTTCTCTAGGCTAAACACCCCCAGCTCTCTCAGCCGCTCCTCATAGGGCCTGTTCTCCAGCCCCTTCACCAGCCTCATTGCTCTTCTCTGGACTTTTGGAGGATTTTTGGAGGATTTCATAACTTATCAAAAAGATTTCTAGCCCGGAGGATGGTCCAGGAAACTGGTTGTTCACAGGGCAGTTTCCAGGGGGACTTAAAAACCAGCTGCCAAAGCCGCAGCCACGCAGACATGAAAGGTGGATGCGTGAACCTGGTGCTGTGCCAGGCATCTCCAAGCAGCTGCCGTGTGCCAAGGTGGGGAGACGGAGAGCCAGCAGCACTGCGCTGCAGATGCTGCCCTGCGGCTGTGGGCTTTGATATGTGCTGGAATTGAGCAGATGGCCCCCGGCCCCCTATGCCCTGGACAATTGAAAACCCTGGATGGGGGGCACAGGGAAGGCTGGGGTGCCTCCCTCCCTCCACATCACTACCTTGGGGTACCACCAACCGAGAGGTGTCCTTTCTATGGCTTGTTCAGAGTCACCGAGCCCCTCCTTTCTCATCCCCTGTTTTTCCAACATCTCTAGCTCTCTTTCTCCACTTCCTGCTTCACTCCCTTTTCTGAAAGCAGCTTCCCAGCCTCTCTCCATCGCACTGCCTGCTTATCACAGCTTCTTCAATGATTTTTCCAGTGCGGAGCAAGCCTCACTGCTTGTATTCATAGAATCATAGAATCATAGAACAACCAGGTTGGAAGGGACCTACCGGATCATAGAGTCCAACCATTCCTATCAAACACTAAACCATGTCCCTCAGGACCTCATCCACTCGTGCCTTAAACACCTCCAGAGAAGGTGAATCAACCACCTCCCTGGGCAGCCTATTCCAATGCCCAAATTTCCTTTGGCTGCTTGTCATTCCCTTTCCCTTTCACTTTCTTGCTAGCTTAAGCCCACCTGTGAGATGGAGAAGGGTCTCTAGGATCACATCCATGCAGGCCCATAACTCAGCTCCGCTCCTAAGATAACAATAAAATTTTGTGCTGGGGCTGATGGCACCTCTGACCCATCTGTCTCCTCCTGCTTCTCTGCAGTCTGCTACATCTGCTCGCTGGTGCTGTGCTGCCTGCTGACCTGCGTCATGCTGCTGAGGACACTAGTGATGCACAGGTACAGGGTGGTACCCACTCCTCCAGCCTTGACCCTGCCACAGAGCCGGGATGCAAACTGCTCTCTCTCCCCAGGAACAACCTGAAGTCGCTCTACCAAGGGGCCGTGCTAGACGTTTTCTACAAAGCCCACATCCTCCGCCCATCCCGACAAGCCATCGTCTGCTGGATGAGCTTTGCCAGCTTCCAAACAGCTTTTGCCTGCCTAGGTAAAGGGTGCTGAGGGGCAGAATCGGGTGAATGGGTGGTGGACCCCTGCCTTGGACAGTCTACCTCAGATTTAAGCATCTCTTCATCCTTATTTGCCCCGTTATGCAAAGGGGTAGCTGCGAGGCTTTTGTTCTTCTTTCCCCAAACACAATCTGTCCTTCTTGTGGGAAGGACCATGCTGAACACCAAATGGTTAGACAGAAATAAAGGGGGATGGGGGAATGATGATTCGTTTTGGCTCAAGCCCAAGTATTTTGATTTGAGGAGCTGTCGCAGCATCTCATGCTAAGGACCGTCTGTCTCCTCCAGTCCCGGTCTTCACATCCTGGGTGCTCCTCATGGTGCATCTTCCCCAGCACAGACTGGGTCTCCCTAGCTGGGAGGACTGGCTGTCACATAGATGGGTGGAGGACATCAAAGGGGGTAGAAATTCTCACCCCAGCATGGCATGGAGACATTTTTAAGGCCTCCCTGCACCCTCAGAGGTGACTCTGGGTAGCATCTGTGGTGAGAGCCAAGCTGAGGGTGGTGGGGTTGGGCAGTAAGGGCAGGGTGACAACCACCAGGTTAGTGACCATCCCTCGGGAAAGAAGACCTATTCTGCAGGCAGATCGCAGAGATCGGCACAGGAAGGATATGGATCTGTTGGAGTGAGTCCAGAGGAGGCCACGAAGATGATCTGAGGGCTAGAACACCTCCCATCTGAGGACAGGCAGAGAGAGTTGGGGTTGTTCAGCCTGGAGAAGAGAAGGCTCTGGGGAGACTTAGTTTTGGCCACCAAGTCATAGAATCATAGAATCATACAATCACCAGGTTGTAAGAGATCCACCGGATCATAAAGTCCAACCATTCCTTTCAAACACTAAACCATGCCCCTCAGACCCTCGTCCACCCATCCCTTAAACACCTCCAGGGAAGGTGAATCAACCACCTCCATGGGCAGCCTCTGCCAGTGCCCAGTGATCCTTTCCATGAAAAACCTCCTCCTAATCTCTAGCCTAAATCTCCCCTGGTGGAGCTTGAGGCCATTCCCTCTCATCCTGTCCCCTGCCCCTTGGGAGAAGAGCCCAGCTCCCTCCTCTCCACAACCTCCACTCAGGTAGTTGGAGAGAGCAATGAGGTCTCCCTTCAGCCTCCTTTTCTCCAGGATAAACACCCCCAGCTCTCTCAGCTGCTCCTCATAGGGCCTGTTCTCCAGCCCCTTCACCAGCTTTGTGGCTCTTCTCTGGACTCGCTCCAGAGTCTCAACATCCTTCTTGAAGGATGCATCCTTGATGCATCCCCAGCAGAGTCAGCTGCATCTTGTTGTGCTGCCGTGAATCTACCTCCTGCTTTACAATCTTTTTTCTCAAGTCATTAAAGCAAAGCAGTGGAGATGAAGCAAAGGAACTACAGCTGCTGCTGATCTCAGTGTGATTTATGATTAGAAATCAGAGCTCAGGCTGATTTTTATGATGAGGCATCATAGCTGCAGCCCCAAGTGATGACTCTTCTCAGTGGGAATAATGTGGGGAGTGATAAGAAATGCTGAACTTGTAATCAAATCCCGTGTGGAGCATTGTGTTCAGAGTGGGGGAGGCAGGTAAGGATGTCTCAGGCTTTTTAAGGGATTAAAATGAAAGACATGCTCAGCAACGAGCACGAGTTCGGGGCATAAGAGTAAAGACAAGAATCACTTCTCCATTCTCCCCCACCATGGTTTCTCTCCACATATCTCTTTCCCAGGTCTTCTCATCCAGCAAGTGATTTTCTTCATCTGCTCGGTGGCGTTTGCCTTCCTCATCGTAATCCCACTCCAGTCTGGCACAAGCTCATACCTCTTCAAAATCATCCAGAACATGTGGTGAGTGCTCACAGCCCTCGGAGAGGGACGGAAGACCCAAGTGGATGCCATGGCCATGGTGTGTTTTGGACTGCTGGATCAAGGGGTGGGTCTGTCTTGGGCTCTTTCAGCTTTGCTGGAGGTTTCTGCTGCCTGGGATGGTGTCTCATACTCGGGACCTTCCTGGTATCCAATCTACCTCTTCCCTCCCTCCCATCCAGGCCCTTCTGGTTGACCCTGGTTGTTGCCATCATTGTGCAGCACTTAGCAGCTCACTACCAATTCCTGGAGCAGCATCCCCTGCGGAAGGAGCTCACCAACAGGTATTGGGATGTGGAGGACACTTGGGGCAAATCTGACCCTCCTGAGGTTCAAGACCCTGGGACTGTGTTGGGTTTACACACCCCCTTGCTGTCCTGGTGCCTTCTGTGCCGCAAGCCATGGAGGGGAAGCCTGTGGGCTTGGGGATTTAAGTGGCTTCATGCTCCCAGAGAGGTTTCTTCATAGAATCATAGAACAACCAGGTTGGAAGGGACCCATCGGATCTTCTAGTCCAACCATTCCTATCAAACACTAAACCAAGTCCCTCAAGACCTCATCCACCCGGCCCTTAAACACCTCCAGGGAAGGGGAATCAACCACCTCCCTGGGCAGCCTATTCCAATGCCCAATGACCCTCTGTGTGAAAAACTTCCTCCTAATCTCCAGCCTAAATCTCCCCTGGTGGAGCTTGAGGCCATTCCCTCTTGTCCTGTCCCCTGTCACTTGGGAGAAGAGCCCAGCTCCCTCCTCTCTACAACCTCCTTTCAGGTAGTTGTAGAGAGCAATGAGGTCTCCTCTCAGCCTCCTCTTCTCCAGGTAGTTCTTCAGATGCTTTAGAGGGCCGTGGTCTCTTTACAACGTTGATTTTGGTGGGGTGAAGCTGGCAAGGTCTGTTCCCTGCTCCACAAACCCATTTGCAAGCCTCAGAGGAGGCCCAGATCCTTCAGGACTGGCTGAACTGGCTCAGACACTGACAGAGGGTGATATGCTCCTTCACTCATACATGGTTTCGTTGCCTAAGTTGCCTCCTTATATTGAAGACCAGGGTGAAAGGTGGATCTAGATGCCCTGTCCAGCCAAGGCATTTCCATCACCACCATCACTTGCCCAGCATTGTGAGGAGGCTGCTGTAGGCTCTTCTGACTTCCACGGGAGCCGATGTCCTTCATCCCAAGCCACCATGCTCATGTTTTGTCTGGTTTCTAAGCCTCCAAGCAGAAATGGAGACTCTCTGAAAGCTGGAGGCCAAGTTTTGAAGTCCTGATGGTGCACCAGGTGCTCTCCTCTCCATGAACCCTGAAGGGTGTTGGCTTCTCTCCACGGGATGGAGACACCTCAAAGAGGGACTGTATCTGCTAAGGAGGGAGGGAAGGGTGAGAGGCTTATTTTGGCAAGAGGTTTCTCTGGTAGAGAAGGGCTGTGCCTCCTGTCCGGTGGTGTTTGTGTTCCTTACTCCTCCTCCTCCACCCACAGGCGAGCTCTCTACATAGTCACCTACCTGCTCTTCCCCATCAATGTCCTAGTGGGTGTCCTGGCCGGGGTGTGGAGGATGGTCATTTCTGGCCTTTATAACGCCATCCACTTCTGCCAGCTGGATATCAGCCTGCTGAACCGGGGTGTGGAGACCTTCGACCCAGGTAGGATAGAGGATAGGGTCCTGCTGCAGCACCTCCATGAACATGGGGTCCCTCCTCTCACCATCAAGCTTCTGGCCAAAAGATCACTCGGAGCTGCTGAGAGTGAGAGTGGCTTCAGGTCCTCATGCTCTGTATTCAGAAACAGGTAGGACAATGGGAGCAAGTGGGTCATAGAACAATCATAGAACATAGAATCATAGAACAACAACCAGGTTGGAAGAGACCCATCGGATCATCGAGTCCAACCATTCCTATCAAACACTAAACCATGTCCCTCAGGACCTCATCCACCCGTCCCTTAAACACCTCCAGGGAAGGTGAATCAACCTCCTCCCTGGGCAGCCTATTCCAATGCCCAATGACCCTTTCCATGAAAAACCTCCTCCTGATCTCTAGCCTAAATCTCCCCTGGCGGATCTTGAGGCCATTCCCTCTTGTCCTGTCCCTTGGGACACTTGGGAGAAGAGCCCAGCTCCCTCCTCTCTACAACCCCTTTTCAGGTAGTTGTAGAGAGTAATGAGGTCTCCTCTCAGCCTTCTCTTCTCCAGGCTAAACAACCCCAGCTCTCTCAGCCGCTTCTCATAGGGCCTTTTCTTCAGCCCCTTCACCAGCTTCATGGCTCTTCTCTGGACTTGCTCCAGAGCCTCCTGACTCTACTTGATCCCACTTTTCTATCCATCCCCAAAGCAGATGATGCCCTAGCTGGGGATCTGTGGGCTTCACCAGCGACCACAGCAGTCCATGAGCGGTAGACCCTCATCTTTCCTGTGCCAAGGCAGGAGAGCTCAGCCCTTTCTCTGCTTTACCTGCTGGAATTTTGGGAGAGGAGCTCATCCCCAGCTCTGGCAAAGCAGAGCTGAAGCCTGGCAAATAACCGTACCCTTTGCTCTAGGGCAGGAGGGACAGAGGAGCCATGGAGACTGGTCCTACAACACGTGTTTACTGTGGGTTGTGTTCCCCTAGGCTACCACGCTTACTGCCACTATCTGAAAATCGAGGTCAGCCAGTCCCACCCAGTGATGAAAGCCTTCTGCTTGCTGCTCCTCCAGCTTGCCAAGCCAGAGGGGCCACCTGGGCTGCAGGCCAGCAATGTGGAAGAAGGTGAGACATTCCCACTGCCAGCTTGGTGGGGGGTGCGTGGTCATTTCTGTGGGGTGGCGCCAGGGTCTCCTCTGTGGGTTTGCTGCTCCTCTAGAGATGCTGTTGGTGCCTTGGGGTAAAGGGATCGCTTGAGGGTTGTGGTTCCGCTGCTTCCTCTGCTTTTATGCCACCTCCTTTGGTGCACAAATGTCTCCATCCCAAGAGCTGCTCCCATTCCTCTGTCCATGCAAGGGCAGGATGAGTCCCATCTGCTTTCACCCCAGGGTGTAGGTGCCACCTAGGCAGCTCTGGTGATGGGGAGACGGGGCTGAAATACTCCCCTCTTCCCATCTCCTTCCAGGCATCCAGCTGATGCAGTCCAAGAAGGCACCGCCAAGCAGAACCAGGTTCAAGCAGAGCCGAGCGCGGTGGTGGCTGGCCTACACCCTCCTCAACAACCCCTCACTGACTGCTTGTCGGAAAACAGCCCTCTGTGACCCCACGGCCAACGGCACCCAGCTCAGCCCCCCCAAGCCCTGACCTCCAGAACAGCCCCCCCACCTCTCTCTGCTTCCTACACACACTCCCATCCCATCCCTGTCTCCCATTGACTCTCCTCCTGTGCTGGCAGGAGTTTTGGGCACCTCTTGCTCCTCTCCAGCCTCTGATCCCTCTCCAGTGGTGATAGGGGCTGGTTTTTAGTTCTAGGTCTGTGCTGGGCCACTACCATGGCCTGGAGGTGAAGACACAGCTGAGGCAAATGGATGACCTCCAAGCCTGACTTCGATAGAGAGCGGTTTTATGAGCCAAGCTAAAGCCCTCGGGCATCTCAGAAATACCTTCTTAAGAGACACTGCTGCAATGAGCCCACCAGTTCTCAATGGTTGCCTTTCCCACATGGCCAGGCAAGCGACTACTCAGTGCCAGGACAGTAAGGAAACAGGGAGAAGGGGGGGTGAGGTGGAGGGATCCTCAGCCAGACTGAGGATGAGGAACTACCTGCCTCTTAGCGTGATCTCCCTGCGCAGAAGGTCCCCACTGCCAATCCCATCCCAGCTTCTCCCTTTCATGTCTGATCCTGGCTCTCCTCAGGCACTGCACCTAACCCTAGGAGTTTTCTTTCCCCAATTTTGTGAAATCCCCATCTGCTCTAGGTCATGAGGCTGCAGAGCCATTTGTTTTCCTGTAACT
This sequence comes from Coccyzus lansbergi, assembly GCA_033558105.1. Classification (NCBI taxonomy): domain Eukaryota; kingdom Metazoa; phylum Chordata; class Aves; order Cuculiformes; family Coccyzidae; genus Coccyzus; species Coccyzus lansbergi. Next base: position 285,378 of record JAUMJK010000733.1, on the reverse strand, counting down.
CTTGTCCCCTTGGTACCTCCTGCTGCCACTCTGTTTTGTGTAAAGCCAGTGGTTCCCCAGGGCCAGTGACCCTCCAAGAGCTGAGCTTGAATCCATAGAAAGCAGTTTTACACCTCACTTGGACATGCCAAGCCGGGGAAGGTTAATAAACCACATACCTCATTCCTACACTCGGGGTTGTGCCTGGTCTCTCGACTGTTCCCAAATAAGCCAGACCTGGCAGGAAGGACATGAGGACACTCGTAGCTGTGTCTCCGAGTGGTGGTTAGGACTGACCTTGCTCAGCAGAGGCTTTGACCTGGGAGTGATGGGACCAAACCTTCCCACCTTAGGGAAGTTCTAATGCAAAGTTTGGTTTCCCACCAAAATGTTTGCCCCCAAAAGCATAGCTCCCGCGACGGATGGGCACTGAAACAGGACATTTTGTGGCTAGAGCACCAAAGATAAATCTACAAGGTGTTGTTGGATCATTTCTTCCCCTGACGTATCCCTTGAAAATTCTGTCTTCGGTGGCGGGAAGGATGGCTGGCATCAGCCTACTGTTGCAGACAGCAAGCAGGGCTTTTGGTAAGCAGGGTTTCTGGGCCATCTCCTCTGGTCTGAGCCATCCTCGGAGATGAGCAGACCTGATCTTTGCAGGTTTCAAGGACCCCATCCCCTTTTGCTGGAGCGCTCTTATCTCTGTTGATGTCATTTAGGGTGGGTGAGTCTGAGCCCTGTGCGCTGGGGTTTGCCTGGGGGGTCCTGCCATCTCCCCACAACATTGAAGCTCCCTGGGTGGGACTTGGGGCACAACAAGCCTATGCAGAGCTACAGACTGGGAGAAGTCTGGCTGGAAAACTACCAGGAGGAGAGGGACTTGGCGGTGTTGGTCGGTAGCCAACATGAGCCAGCAGTGTGCCCAGGTGGCCAAGAAGGTCAATGGCATCCTGGCTTGGATCAGAAATGGTGTGACCAGCAGGGCCAGGATGGTGATTCTCCCTCTGTACTCAGCACTGGTGAGGCCGCTCCTTAAATACTGTGTTCAGTTGTGGGCCCCTCAGCACAAGAAGGATGTTGAGGCTCTGGAGCGAGTCCAGACAAGAGCAACAAAGCTGGTGAAGGGGCTGGAGAGAAGGCCCTATGAGGAGCAGCTGAGAGAGCTGGGAGTGTTTATCGTGAAGAAGAGGAGGCTGAGAGGAGACCTCATTACTCTCTACAACTACCTGAGTGGAGGTTGTAGAGAGGAGGGAGCTGGCCTCTTCTCCCAAGGGACAGGGGACAGGACAAGAGGGAATGGCCTCAAGCTCCACCAGGGGAGATTTAGGCTAGAGATTAGGAGGAGGTTTTTCACAGAAAGGGTCATTGGGCATTGGAATAGGCTGCCCAGGGAGGTGGTTGATTCACCTTCCCTGGAGGTGTTTAAGGGACGGGTGGATGAGGTCCTGAGGGACATGGTTTAGTGTTTGATAGGAATGGTTAGACTCGATGATCCAATGGGTCTCTTCCAACCAGGTTGTTCTATGATTCTATGATTCATTCCTTTCCCAGGAGCCTGCCCTTTCCATCCCAGTGAAGAGAAGGGGGGTTCTTGCCTTGCAGGCACTGCCCAAACAGCCACCCAGCACGCTTGGATGCTCAGAGCCCTGTCGCATCTGCTGCCCTGACCAGCACTGTTTTAATCGTATTTGATTACTGTCTGGCACACAGTACAATGTCACCAAACTGGGTGACAATGGTGGCACCGGAGGCAGATCTGGGTCATTTTCTTTTTAAAACATCAGGAGCCCGAGGAGCGGTTCCTGCTGCTTTCCCAGCTCTGGGCTTTGCGTGCTTGGCTTGGCGTGTCTGAGCGCAGGAGAAAGGCAGCGCTGACGGGTGCTGGGTGTACAGCGCCCTAAGGCTGCACTCTCCTCTGCAGCCCGTTCCAACCCATCTCCAACCACCCAGACACTACGACTTTGACGGAAGCCTTGGTAATCCTTGAAATCTTTCACAGCTCTGGGCCATGGGTGGAGACGGATTTCAGCATCTGTTGACACAGCCCTGCCCAAGGCCTCCTCTGCGACTGACGTGAGAGATGGGAGCCCTGGGAGGAAGACAGGAGGTGGCTTCATTGATTTGCTTGTTTTCTTTCCCTTCTTTGACACAAGTAGGGTGCCCCGGGGGGTGAATTCAGCCGCTCTCCTTCATGGTGGCTTCTCACCTCTTCTCTAACCCCCCAACATTTGTTATGGCCATGGAATAGCTCTGCCCATCCACCCAACCTTGGACTGATGGTGAGATGGCTCAGATCCAGCTGAAAACCAGCTTTAACAAAAAAAAAAAAAATTGCCCACGTGAGGAATGGAAAATTAGGTCTGGGTCATGCTGTGGCTTTGCAAACATAAAGAACAGGAGGAGGAGCTAATGGGGATTGTGGTATCCAGGACTTGTGTAGGGTGGTGGTCTTGGTGGGTCAGGATGGTGATGCCAAGTGTGGTATCACCTGCTGCATCCAACCCAGGAGCTCTGTGGCAGGTTGCCCTTTGATTTAGGAATGACGGGTGCTTAATATCGTTAATAACTTGACATAAAAGCTCTGAGCAAAATTGGCAAATACAGAGCGATTCGCCTTTCGCTGCTGTGAACCAGCAAAGCTAGGGGGGGGAGCAGCAGCCTTGCAAGGTGGACAAAGACTTTCAGGCGTGGTCTGTGTTGGCTGCAATCTTATTTTGTAACCTTATCCCCAGCTCCAAACCCCGTTTCCCAGCTGAGATTGCAGGAATAATCTCCATACCCCACTTTGTCCAGGCAGACAGGGATAGGAGGACCCCGGCTGGGATGAAGTTGATGTTAAAAGTTGTATTCTACAAAATGAAACCAAAACTCTCATTGGGGCTGTGATGTTTTTCATCCTTTCTGCCTGTAATGGGAAAAATATGTGCCTCCTTGTTCGCATCAAAGGCCATTCGTGTGAGGAGCTGCTGGCTCTTTCTGCCTTGGGACCCCCACAGAGACCTCGGCGCCGCACTTGGACGGTGTTGATGTACGGCAACCCCTCAGCTGCCCTTCTCCTTACCCTGTGAGCTGGCTGGACATCAAATTGTAAGGCTGGAGGCTCCAGGACAGCTGCTTTTCAGCTGGTTTTGGCGTTGCTGCCTTCCCCTTCCCACTGCCGGCAGTGATGGGGGATGTTTGGGGCACCCTATAAACGCATCCTCCCTCCAGAATCATAGAATCATAGAATCATAGAACAACCAGGTTGGAAGGGACCCACTGGATCATTGAGTCCAACCATTCCTATCAAACACTAAACCAAGTCCCTCAAGACCTCATCCACCTGTGACTTAAACACCTCCAGGGAAGGTGAATCAACCACCTCCCTGGGCAGCCTATTCCAATGCCCAATGACCCTCTGTGTGAAGAACTTCCTCCTAATCTCCAGCCTGAATCTCCCCTGGCGGAGCTTGAGGTCATTCCCTCTTGTCCTGTCCCCTGGCACTGGGGAGAAGAGCCCAGATCCCTCCTCTCCACAACCTCCTTTCAGGTAGTTGTAGAGAGTAATGAGGTCTCCCCTCAGCCTCCTCTTCTCCAGGCTGAACACCTCCAGCTCTCTCAGACGCTCCTCATAGGTTCTGTTCTCCAGCCCCTTCACCAGCCTTGTCGCTCTTCTCTGGACTTGCTCCAGAGCCTCAACATCCTTCTTGTGGTGAGGAGCCCACAACTGAACACAGGATTCAAGGAGCGGCCTCACCAGTGCCAAGTCCAGAGGGAGAATCACCTCCCTGGACCTGCTGGTCACACCGTTTCTGATCCAAGCCAGGATGCCATTGACCTTCTTGGCCACCTGGGCACACTGCTGGCTCATGTTCAGTTGCTGTCGACCAACACCCCCAGGTCCCTCTCCTCCTGGCAGTCTTCCAGCCAGACTTCTCCCAGTCTGTAGTTCTGCATAGGGTTGTTGTGCCCCAAGTGCAGGACCCAGCATTTGGCCGTGTTAAACCTCATGCCATTGGACACTGCCCAGCAGTCCAGCCTGTTTAGGTCCCTTTGCAGAGCCTCCCTACCCTCCAGCAGATCCACACTTGCACACAGCTTTGTGTCATCTGCAAACTTGCTAAGGGTACCCTCAATGCCTTCATCCAGGTCATTGATAAAGACATTGAACAGGGCTGGACCCAGCACTGAGCCCTGGGGAACCCCACTTGTCACTGGCCTCCAGCTGGACTTAACACCATTTCCCACCACTCTCTGGGCCCGGCCATCCAACCAGTTTTCCACCCAGGAGAGTGTGCGTCTGTCCAGGCCAGAGGCTGACAGTTTCCGTAGCAGAATGCTGTGAGAAACTGTGTCAAAGGCTTTACTGAAGATCATCACTGGGAGATGTTACAGCACAGGGAGAGCTTTGGGGTAGCTGGGGGAGAAGGGAATTGGTGATGAGGTGTGGTACCCTAGATGATGCTCAGTGTGGGGGATTTAGGGGTGCACAGAGGCAGCACACACCAGCTTGTTTGAAAAAGAAGGTATTTATTGCTGTCCATACGGCTTTGGTTATAAGGCGAAGGTGGCCGCAGGGTTCCATCCAGCTCCCACAGGCGAGTACTGGCAGAAGGCACAAGAGCTGGACCACCCATGCCCCAGCGTGAGGGAGATGGAGATGCTCGTGCCCCTGCCATGAGACAAGAGGTTCCTCATCCCCCTGAGGCAGCCAGCTTTGTTATATATGTACTGCACGGGAATGCTAAAGCACTTAAAGAGTGTGTTTATGGCTTATAGGTCAGCTCAGCTTCTCTTTCTATTGCCTGGGTTTTCCCAGTCTTTCCTCCTCTCACTCTACCACATGCCTCCCACTCGGTTTCCCATCAGAGAGGAGCGCTGGGAAATTATTTTGTTCTCTTTGAGCTCAATCCCTCTCTGCTGGGGTCAGAGCCAGAGCAGGTCAGCTCGGTGGGTCCAGCCCAGACGAGCATTTTGGACCACAGGGTTCAGCAGTGAATGAGGAGGGTTGCATCACAGTTGCATCACATCTGGGAGAGGTACTGAGGGTGGCAGGGCTTGATTTTAGAATCATAGACTTGCTAAGGTTGGAAAAGACCTCTAAGATCATCAAGTCCAACCGTCAACACCATGGTTACTAAACCACGTCCCCAAGTGCCACATCTGCATACACTTAGAACCCCTCCAGGACACTCCACCCAGTACTGCCCTGGGCAGCCTCTGCCAGGGATTCACCACTCTTTCAATAGAGATATTTTTCCTGATATCCAATTTAAACCTCCCCTGGTGCAACTTGAGGCCATTTCCTAATGATGGGATGAAAATTCCATCTTGCAACAAGCAGGGAGGGCATGGGTACCCTGGCTGGTCCCAGCACCCAGCCTGCAGGAACCCTTTATGCTCCTGCAGGGATGAACCCTGTGGAAAACCTCCTGCTCCACACAAGTGGCCTGATCCAAGCCTGTGGCCCCATCCAATGCATCCACTGTATCCATTCTTCTTGCAAAGCTCAGTCAAACATTGTTCCACTGAGTCATGTGCCCTGAGACCCTAGGACCCCATGGCCATGCTATTCCCCCTGCCTCAGGCTGCTCCTTCTGCTCCTGGTACTTCACATGAGGTTGGTGGTAGGAAGGATGTGCCTGGCCAAGGACCAGGGTGCTGGTCACAGCAGGGATGTCATCTTTGGGGCTGCTGGACTGATGGAATCCTCTTTGCAAGAGATGCCCTCCCTGGTCACAGCTCAATGCTGCAGATGGAGCAGGGCTTGTGGTGATGGGCTCTGGGGATGGGTGACGATCACCCTGTCGAGGGTGGTCTGTAATCCTGCAGCTGCACTTTGGTCTCAGGAGGGAAATAAGTCAAGAGGCAGCAGATTTGGACACTCAGAAAGCAGCAGCATAATGAGGATCTGGTCTACATCACCCAAGCTCGTTTGAAGCTCTCAGCTGATGGAGCCCAGCCCTGACCCCCATCTAAGGAGGGGTTAAACTACCAGCCCCTTTGACTCCTGACTGCCCACAGCTCCCAGAAGCTCAGCAAAGGCACGGCACTACGTGAAGATAAATGCTACGGAAAGAGGGAGAACCCTCGAGGCACTGTTTCCTCCTCCCTTTAACAACAGAGCACGATGCCCAAAGCCAGTAGGAGGGTCCCCAGGTGGACCTGGGGCACCACTCCTCCAGCCCTGCTCTTCGACTCCCTTGGTATGTGGTAAACAATAACCAGCTTTTCTCCAACGCCAGAGGGATCCATTTCATCCCCCTTGTAGCAGTTCCGGTCCCCAAGGTGGCTGGCTAGGGGGTCATCTCGGAGCAGGTCTTCAGCTGGATTCTCCGACCCAGCCAAGGCCACATTGACTGAGACATCCCGTGTGCCCACGTCGTTGACAGCGACACAGGTGTAGATGCCTTCATCCTCCTTGCTGAATTTGGGGATGGCCATGGTGCCGTTCTTGAAGACCAAGAAGCGCTCTTGGCTCTGCTTGATGTTCCCGTCCCGTGCCACGTTCGGCCCACTGATCTCAACACGGCGGCTGGAGGTTTGGATCTTCCACCTGATCTCTGGGGGAGGGTTGCCTGCCACGCTGCAGTGCAGGGTCAGCGTGAGACCATCGTACATGATGGTGTTGTCCAGGTTGGAGAGGTAGGTGAGCTGCACAGAGGGGGCAACGCAGTGGTGGTCGGGGATGTCTGTCACCGCCCTGCCCTTCAGCTTACTGGGAGCCACACAGAGGGTAGATCCCCCCTTGGTGATGGAGACGGAGGTGTTCTCAGTCCACTTCTTCAGCCAGAAGACCTTGCAGGAGCAATTGAAGGGGTTGTTGAAGATCTGTAGCTGTGATAGGGAGGGCAGGTTGTTAAAGGTGCCCTCGGCCAAGGTGGTCAACTCGTTGTCGTTGAGCCAGAGGGAGCGCAGGTCCTTCAAGGAGCGGAAAGCATCCCGAGGCAGCCCAGCCAGGCGGTTGTTGTTCATCTTCAGGATCTGCAGACCGCTGAGGTTACGGAGGTCCTGCCAGGGAAAATCTGCAATCTTGTTGTGGCTCAAGTCCAGGTTCTTCAGGTGCACCAAAACGGCAAAAGCCCCTGGCTCCACCAGCCCAATCTGATTGTAGCCCAACCACAGCGACTGCACTTCAGGGACCTCAGCGAAGGAGCCCTGCCCCAACCAGCTGATCCTGTTGGCTGACAAGGTGAGGATGGTCACATTGGAGGACAATCCCTTGGGTACCTCCTGGAGGTCCTTGTAGGCACACTCAGCCAATAGCTTCCCATTCTTCTTGATGGAGCAGGAGCACGTGCTGGGACAGGCCAGGCAGGGCCCCAGGAGGGCAGCCAGCCCCAGGCAGCAGAGCAGGGGCCTCATCCTTCCACCTGGGAACAGAGTTGGGGGGAATGAATAGGACGGGTCTAGCCAAGCTGAGGAGCTGCTTTTTTCTTGTCTATTACTAAGAGGAAGCAGCAGAAGAGCGAAGCTGGTGAAGGGGCTGGAGAACAGAACCTATGAGGAGTGGCTGAGAGAGCTGGGGGTGTTTAGCCTGGAGAAGAGGAGGCTGAGAGGACACCTCATTACTCTCTACAACTACCTGAAAGGAGGCTGTAGAGAGGAGGGAGCTGGGCTCTTCTCCCAAGGGACAGGGGACAGGACAAGAGGCAATGGCCTCAAGCTCCACCAGGAGAGATTTGGGCTAGAGATTAGGAGGAAGTTTTTCACAGAAAGGGTCATTGGGCATTGGAATAGGTTGCCCAGGGAGGTGGTTGATTCACGTGGAGGTGTTTAAGAGATGGGTGGATGAGGTCTTGAGGGACTTGGTTTAGTGTTTGATAGGAATGGTTGGACTAGAAGATCCGATGGGTCCCTTACAACCTGGTTGTCCTATGATTCTGTGATTCTATTATTATCCCAATGCTTCAGCTAGAAAAGGCTGTTTGAAATATTCCCTAATCTAAAGAAGGCACTTCCTTGCCAAGAGCAGAGACTTCGACTACCAATACGAGCAGGGAACTTTCCCCTCAACCCTTTCCTTCCCCCACTCTAAATGCCTTGTGTTGATCTCTGCTGGAATACCACCCACTAGGCTGCTGTTTCCCCAGGTTTCCAGATGAAAACTGGGAGCAGAGGGTTCAGAGCTCACCCTGCTGAGGCTGGAATTAAGAGAAACGGAGCGACCACAGCTCTTTCACAACCAGCCTTCCCCTAAATCATCAAGTTGTTGGTATTTCCAGCAGGCTCACAGACCTCAAACCCACCCCCCATCTCCATCTTTTTCCACGTCATGGAAAAAAACAGCTTCTGAAGTTTTTTGGTTTTTTTTTTTTTCCCTAAGCAAGAGAGAGTGTAGGGTCCCTGGCTCCTGGAAGTCTTGAGAGCGAAATATTTCTGAGCTAACTCCTTACTCCCCTTCTTCTTGCCTCGTGGAAGGGACTGTGCAAGCTCAGTTCCCGCTGCCTGGGAGCTGCGTCCCACCAGGGAAGAGGTTAACTGCGGCTCCGCGAGGAGCTGGCAGCGAGACCCCCTTTGTCTGTCTTGTAGGCAAGTTTTGCTGCTCCTTCCAGTCCCCAACCCTGTCATTTAGAGCAGGAGGGGGGAGACAGTTGGTTGCCAATAGAGAAGCTGAATTAGCCCTGCACCAGGACTTGCGGGGAGGGCGGGGGGGGGGGGATGGAAACGACACACAAACGGTCCTGTCCTGCAAGGATGAATCATAGAACCATAGAATCACCAGGTTGGAAAAGACCCACCGGATCATCAAGTCCAATCATTCAAAGATTGGGGTTCAGGGGATGGGGAAGGAGCCCCGAGGGCTGTGGGGGTGGTGATCCCCTTGGCTTGGGGGTGGTGATCCCCTGACGTTCTTCAATGCCCTGGGTGCTGGTTTGGGGGTGCCCCATCCCTCCCTGCCCGGCACAGCTCTGGTCCCCATCACCCCAAGCTGGGGGAGCAGGGCTGGGGCTGCATCCGGGGGGGCATCTCCAGGATGGGGCAGCCCTGCCGGACAGGCCAGGGTATACCCGAGCCACTGGAGTAAACTGAGCACGCCTGCATCCCGGCTCCCTCCCATTGCACCCCTGCATCCCAGCTCCCTCCCACCGCATCCCTCTATCCCAGCTGCCTCCCATCATAGAATCATAGAACAGCCAGGTTGGAAGAGACCCATCGGATCATCTAGTCCAACCATTCCTAGCAAACACTAAACCATGTCCCTCAGCACCTCGTCCACCCGTCCCTTAAACACCTCCAGGGAAGGTGAATCAACCACCTCCCTGGGCAGCCTATTCCAATGCCCAATGACCCTTTCTGTGAAAAACTTCCTCCTAATCTCTAGCCCAAATCTCCCCTGGTGGAGCTTGAGGTCATTCCCTCTTGTCCTGTCCCCTGGCACTTGGGAAAAGAGCCCAGATCCCTCCTCTCTACAACTTCCACTCAGGTTGTTGTAGAGAGTAATGAGGTCTCCTCTCAGCCTCCTCTTCTCCAGGCTAAACACCCCCAGCTCTCTCAGCCGCTCCTCATAGGTTCTGTTCTCCAGCCCCTTCACCAGCCTCGTCGCTCTTCTCTGGACTCTCTCCAGAGCTTCAACATCCTTCTTGTGCTGAGGGGCCCACAACTGAACACAGGATTCAAGGAGCGGCCTCACCAGTGCTGAGTCCAGAGGGAGAATCACCTCCCTGGACCTGCTGGTCACACCATTTCTGATCCAAGCCAGGATGCCATTGGCCTTCTTGGCCACCTGGGCACACTGCTGGCTCATGTTCAGTCGCTGTCGACCAACACCCCCAGGTCCCTCTCCTCCTGGCAGTTTTCCAGCCAGGCTTCTCCCAGTCTGTAGCTCTGCACAGGGTTGTTGTGCCCCAAGTGCAGGACCCCTCCATCGCCCCCCTCCATCATGGCTGCCTCCCATCGCATCCCTCTGTCCCCAGCATCCCCTCACGGGGCAGTTAGCTGTCCCGGCCGCCGGGGCTTGCCGAGGCATCCCGGGGGCGGCGGGAGCAGGGCCGGCACGTCGCATACCAGAGCCGTGAATAACCCTCCGGCCTCCCGGCCCTCCCTCCCTCCCCGGCCCGGTCCCCCCCCAGCCCCGCCGCCCCCCGACCCCTCCTGCCCCTTCACCGGCGGCTGCTCGGGCGCCTTCGCTGCTCTGCGTCGGGGAAAGAGGCAGCGCCGCTCCCCTCGGCCCTCCTCGGCCTTCTCCTCCCCTCCCCGTCCCCCCGGGCCTTTCTGTTTTCCATGGCACAGACCCACTCCCGCTGCTGGAAAACGGCCGCGGGGGCCTTTCCTCCTCCCCCCCACCCCCAGGAGCTGCTGCTGGAGCCTAGCGGTGCCAGGCACCCCCTCCGCTCCCCGAGCTGGGGGAGCAGCCAAATCCCTGCCCCATAGGGAACCCCTGCCCGACTCAACCCCCTCTTTGCACCCAGAGCTGGGGGAGCAGCCAAATCCCTGCCCCATAGGGAACCCCAGCTCCACTCGACCCCCCACTTTGCACTCGGAGCTGGGGGAGCAGCCAAATCCCTGCCCCATAGGGAACCCCAGCTCCACTCAACCCCCTCTTTGCACCCGGAGCTGGGGTAGCAGCCAAATCCCTGCCCCATAGGGAACCCCAACCCCACTCAACCCCCTCTTTGCACCCGGAGCTGGGGGAGCAGCCAAATCTCTGCCCCTAAGGGACCCCCCTTTGCACCCGAGGCTGGAGGAGCAGCCAAATCCCTGCCCCATAGGGAACCCCAGCCCCACTCGACCCCCACTTTGCACTCGGAGCTGGGGCAGCATCCAAATCCCTGCCCCATAGGGAACCCCAGCCCCACTCAACCCCCTCTTTGCACCCGGAGCTGGGGGAGCAGCCAAATCTCTGCCCCTAAGGGACCCCCCTTTGCACCCGAGGCTGGAGGAGCAGCCAAATCCCTGCCCCATAGGGAATCCCAACCCCACTCGAGCCCCACTTTGCACCCAGAGCTCAGGGAGCAGCCAAACCAGCCCCATAGTGGACCCCAGCTCCACTCGACCCTCACTTTGCACCCAGAGCTGGGGGAGCATCCAAATCCCTGTCCCATAGGGGACCTCAGCCCCGCTTGACCCCCCATTTGCACCTAGAGCTGAGGAAGCAGCCAAACCAGCCCCATAGTGGACCCCAGCCCCACTCAGCTCCCCCTCTGCTCCCAGAGCTGGGAGAGCATCCAAAACCTTCCCCCTCGGAGAATCCCAGCCCCACATGGACCATCCTCTGCTCCCAGAGCTGCAGCAGCATCCAGATCCTTCCCCTGTGGAGAACCTCAGCCTGGCATCTTGGGGTCCATTGTGTCCCCCACCTCCCAGGGGACATCTAGGGAACAGGGTGGAAGGCGAGCTGCTTCTGGACGAGACGGGGAGGCTGCTGGCTGGTGAGTTGATTCTGAGAGAGGGTGAAAGGCTTGGGGGGTCTTGGGGGTGGCAGGATGCCCCCCCTGCAGGGTTGTATGAGGCCGGAGCAGGGCGAGGAGGAGGTGGTGGGTGTCGGGAGGATGGTGTGGGTCAGAGAAGAAAAGAGGATGGGCTGTCTAGGTACAGGGAAGCCACCATCTCCTCTGACCCGCACTGAACTGCTGATTAAAAGCTTTTAGAGGTAGATCATAGGGTCATTCACCCTGCAGCCACCATCCTCCGCTCACGAAGGGGATGCTGAAAAGGCACGGGTAGATGAGGTGCTGAGGGACATGGTTTAGTGTTTGATAGGAATGGTTGGACTCGATGATCCAATTTTTTTCTTCACCTGGGATGACAGATAATTTGGGGATGGGGGAGGAGATGAAATCTTCATTCTGGGGCTGTCCTGAGCAAAGAGTGCCTTCCTGCAGTTTAGGCAACAACCTGAGTGGGTGACAACTCGGCCTGGTGAGCACAAGCGTTTCACCATCTACTCGATGCCCTGAGCTGGTGAGGGGCCCTGTGTAAGGGTTAATGCCTTAGGAGAGGCTGAGCCACCCTGCTGGAATGCTTTAACCCTTTCCAGAAGAAACCCTTCCCAGCCCCTCCTGGACATGGAGCGGGTGGGAAGATGCAGAGCTCCATCCCTGACCCCTTCTTGTGCCTTTGGGTACCTGATGCTAATGTAATGCCCTCCTGAAAAGGAGCAAATCTCTGAGTAATCCAGCATCAGTAGTAGCTCGTCAGGAGGAGATTCCCTGTAGATACGTTAGGCAGCGAAATCTATTACTCCCTAATTAAATGGAGGCAGAAATGATTGTTCTTTTTCCATTCCTTATATGTTTCTAAGCATGAAACTCAATTATAAGTGTATCCACAGAGGGGGATTTGCCTACAAGAAGGAGTCTCTGCTTGGCACGGGATTTTCAAAGCTGGAGCAAACACCTGGGCTGCTGCAGCAGAGCCTCAGATTCCCAGGATTTAAAGGATTTGGGTGGACAACCCCCTGCCCACGGCCTCTTCGCTTGCTGACCTGCTTTGTCTGTCTCCCACTCCCCTCCCTGCACTCCCTGCCGCAGGAGTAAGATGCAGAGGCTGGACTTAAAATAGAAACCCTTCCTTGGGAGGTTGGAGAAATGTTTACATGGGGGAGGGAGGAGCTGCATTTGGGGAGGGTGAGGGGCTCCGGTGGGGCCTCCCGTGGGTGCTGGTGAGTGGGCGGCTGTCCCCACACAACAGTGGGATGTCGCCTCTCAAGCAGGGACACTGGGAGGGCAGGTGGCTTTGTAGCTCCAGATAAAAAAAAAAAAAAAAAAAAAACGCAATCAAAGGCAGCTTTAAATCTTCACTGTGTAATTGTGGGCTTAAATCAGCAGGAGGAGAGAAGAGTGCACCCGGCTGGGGTAGGGAGGAGGGGTGGAAATCCATTGGGCACCTTCTTAACACCCCTGGTTTCTTGGGAAACGGGGTGACCCTAACCCCTGTCCCTTGGCATCCCTGATGTGGCTCCGTGGAGTGGCACAGTGCCAGGAGTAAAGTCATGGATGTATGTGTAGGGTGCATTTAGGGGACAAGCGTTGGGTGTATGAATGCACAGAGAAAGAACATGCATATTCATGGATAATGTGGGTATTTGACGTGTTCTTGCACATGTCTTGAGCTTCTATATTGTGTGTGCATAGAGCTTATAAAAATTGTTTGTGTATATTGTATATATAGAATCATAGAACAACCAGGTTGGAAGGGACCCATTGGATCATCCAGTCCAACCATTCCTGTCACCTATATTCTTGCTGCCTGCGCATGTATAGAGTGTGTGAGTATATGTGTATAGAGAGTGCATGAGTGTTGGGAGAAAAGATGGTTCGTTTTTTTCCTACACAGTGAGTTTATAGAGTGTGTTTATAATATATTTGGGTTATTATGTTTGTATGCATAGAGGTATTTAATCATTGAATCATAGAATCTCCAGGTTGGAAGAGACCCACAGGATCATCGAGTCCAACCATTCCCATCAATCACTAACCCATGTCCCTCAGCTCCTCGTCCACCCGTCCCTTAAACCCTCCAGGGAAGGGGAATCAACCCCCTCCCTGGGCAAAATCTTCATTTATTTCCCCTCAATGCTGTAAATGGGAGTTGGGGTTCAAGGGGCAGCAAGGTCGGGGCTCAGAACCCCCCATCCCCCCCACCCCAGTGCCTTGGGGGTGAGGAACTGGGGACACAGGGATGGATGTACAGACAGACACGGGGACAGTGGTGGTGAGGGGGACGTTGGTGGGTTTTAGCATGAGGCCTTCGAGGCAAGATCTATAAATTTGCTATAGACCGAGTACATATGAAATGTGTGCGCATATAACAATGATTTCAGTATATACTTAGCGTATGTACACACATCAGATGAGTGTGTGCAGCAGAGATGTGTCTATACAGGCTCTGAATATCTATAGATAATATGTGTGTGAATTATCTATAATGTGCATATACAGAAATAGAACATATGTAATGCATGCCTGGTGTAGGGGTAGAAATACAGGTATTTAGAGGGGGTTGGGGGTGTGTGCTCTGCCTGGAGCTGCAGCGACGAGTCTCTGTGCTGTCTCCCACCTCCTTGGGGCTTAGGGGCTTTATGGCAGTGCCAGGTTCTACTGGGGACTGTGCCAGGCTCTACTGGGGGCTGTACCAGGCTGTATTAGTGGCTGTGCTGGTCTGTACTGGGTTGTACCAGGGAAAGTACTGGGCTCTCTCGGGGCTGTACTGGTGTCTGTAGCAGGCTGTACTGTGGGCTGTACTAAGGGCTGTACTGGTGGATGTGTCAAGCTGTACTGGGAGCTGTACTGGGGGCTATATTGGGGGCTGGATCAGGGGCTGTACTGGGGGCTGCGCCAGGCTCTACTGGGGGCTGTATCAGGCTGTATTGGTGGCTGTGCTGGGCTGTACTGGGTTGTACCAGAGGAAGTACTGGGCTGTACTGGTGGTTTATCATGGGCTGTACTGGTGGCTGTAGCAGGCTGTACTGGGGGCTGTACTAGGGGCTGTACTGGTGGATGTACCAAACTGTACTGGGAGCTGTACTGGTGGATGTACCAGGCTGTACTGGGGGCTGTACCAGGCTTTACTGGGGGCTGTACCAGGCTGTATTGGTGGCTGTGCTGGGCTGTACTGAGTTGTATCAGGGGAAGTACTGGGCTGTATTGGGGCTGTACTGGTGGATGGACCAGGCTGTACTGGGAGCTGTACTGGTGGATGTACCAGGCTGTACTGGGAGCTGTACTGGGGGCTATACTGGGGGCTGGATCAGGGGCTGTACTGGACTGTACCAAGCTGCATCAGGGGCTGCACTGGGTTGCACTAGGGGCTGTACCAGGCTGTACTGGGTTGCTGTACTGGTCTGTACTGGTCTGTACCGGACTGTAGAGCCTGGAGGCAGCGTGGAGAGTAGCAGGCTCAATCTTCCCCTCGTCCCCATCAAGCACAGAGCCGGCTCCGCTTTCAATCCCTTTTATTGACTCTTTCACAGACAGGAGCTCGCAGAAAGGCGCCCGCGGCTCTCGCCAGGCTGGGGGCTGGGGGGGGGGGGGGGGGGAGGGGGTGGGCGGCTGCTACCCCCCCTCTCCCGGGGCCGAGCCCCCCCGCCCGCAGCACGGGCTCGTCTACGGCACAGACACTTGGCTACAAGGCTACTCTACCCAAAACACATCGAGAGGCCCCGCCGGGCCGGGGTTGGGGGGGGGGGGCGGGATGTACCGGGGATGGGGATGGTGGAGGGGGCGGGGGGGGGGGGTCGGGACGCCATCCCGGGCAGCGGGCGGGGGGCGTGGAGCTGTCCAACCCCGCCGGGTGCTGAACGGGCCGCGGGGAGAGCGCCGGGGGCGGCCGGGGAGCTCACCGGCTACAGGGAGGGAATAGCACCGGGGACACCCGGCACACACCGGGCTAGGGGCGTGGGGATCGCACCGGTACCCACCGGGCAACCGGGGATGGGGATCGCACCGGTACCCACCAGGCAACCGGGGATGGGGATCGCAGCGGTACCCACCGGGCTACGGGGATGGGGATCGCAGCGGTACCCACCAGGCTACGGGGAGGTGATCGCACTGGTACCCACTGGGCTATGGGGATGGGAATCACACCGGCACCCACCAGGCTACGGGGATGGGAATCATGCCGGCACCCACCAGGCTACGGGGAGGTGATTGCACCGGCACCCACCGGGCTATGGGGATGGGAATGGCACCGGCACCCACCGGGCTATGGGGATGGGAATGGCACTGGCACCCACCGGGCTATGGGGATGGGAATCGCACTGGTACCCACTGGTCTATGGGGATGGGAATGGCACTGGCACCCACCGGGCTATGGGGATGGGAATCACACTGGCACCCACCGGGCTATGGGGATGGGAATGGCACCGGCACCCACCAGGCTACAGAAAAGGGATCACACCAAGAAACCCCGGTACCCACTGGTCTATGGGGATGGGAACGCACTGGTACCCACTGGGCTATGGGGATGGGGATCACACTGGTACCCACCAGCCTATGGGGATGGGGATCGCACCGGTACCCACCAGGCTACGGGGATGGGAATCACACTGGCACCCACCGAGCTATGGGAATGGGAATTGCACCAGGGAGACCCGGCACCCACCGGGCTATGGGGATGGGGATTGCACCGGTACCCACTGGGCTATGGGGATGGGGATCGCACTGGCACCCACTGGGCTATGGGGATAGGAATCGCACTGGCACCCACTGGGCTATGGGGAGGGGATCGCACCGGTACCCACTGGGCTATGGGGAGGGGATCACACCAAGAAACCCCAGTACCCACTGGTCTATGGGGATGGGAACACACTGGTACCCACTGGGTTGTGGGGAGGGGATTGCACCGGTATCCACCGAGTTACGGGGAGGGGATCTCACCAGTACCCACTGGGTTGCGGGGATGGGGATCACACCGGTACCCACCAGGCTACGGGGATGGGATGGCACCGGGGAGCCCCGGCATCCACCGGGAAACGGGGAGGGGATGGCACCGGCACCCACCGGGCAACCGGGGATGGGATTGCACTGGTACCCACTGGGCTACGGGGATGGGGGACCCATTGGTACCCACCAGGCTACGGGGAGGGGATGGCACCGGGGAGCTCCAGCATCCACCGGGAAAGGTGGGGATGGGCTGTACCGTGCCGGGCACCCACCGGGAAGCGGCCGGGAGGATAACGCCGAGGAGCGGAGGAGACTTACCGGGGATGGAGGGAGCGGCGGGACCCGCCGGGGAATGAACCGTTTCCAGAAAGGAAAAAAAAAAAAAAAAAAAAAAACACCCACAAAAAAAAGGTTTAGGGAGACGGGGCTTTCTTCTTTTACCCATTTTTTTCTCTTAATTTCGTTTTTGTCCTTTGAGGGGAAAGAAATTCTGGGGAAATTGGAAGGCAGAGGCGGGCGGGGGGGAGGGAGTCGTTGCGATGTTGCCGCCGAACGGGGAGCGAGGGCTCCGGGACCCGAAAGGGAAACGAAATCGTGGGAGAAACCTCCCGCCCGCATCAAGCATCCCCGGGGCCAAGCTCCTTCCCCCGGGACCTGCTGCCTGAGGGAGGACGAAGAGGAGGAGGAAGGTCAGGCGAGAGTCGCTGAGGATGCTTCGGTCTTTCCTCGGAAGAAAACCAGCAGCAGTGCCCTGGATGGGGTTGGGGGGAGGGGGTCATGGGGAGGTGGGGACTGGGATTTGGGGTGTAGGGGGTGCTGGGGGGCTCAGCGGGGACGCTGCCGGTAGTTGCCGTTGATCTCTTGGGAGATGGTGACGGCCTCGGCGCCCAGCGGCAGCTTATCGCTGTACTCCGAACGGACCTCGAACTCCTCACCGTTGGCTTTGGATTGCGACTCGGCCATGGAGCTGGCCGCCACGCTCCCTTCTCGCTCCACAGCTCCTTCAGCCTCTCTCCTCCTGCTCCTCTGCCTGCCTCCTTCATCGTCCTCCTCCTCCTCCTCCTCCTCTCCTTCCTCCACGTCCGCTTCTCCCACCTCGCTGGGGTTGTAGTTCTTCTCCGACTCCAGGTAGGAGACGCGAGGGTCAAAGTCGGCCGCCATGTGCTTCTCCATCTGGTCGGGATTCTGGGCTTTCATGATGAGCTTGTACGTCTTGCCGTGGTACTTGGAGAGGAGGTGGCACCAGGTGGCCCCCATCAGCGGCAAGGTGGCCAGCAGCAGCAGGAAGATGCTCACCACCACGATGATGATGAGCGACGGGATTTCTTTCTTCGTGGTGAAGACCACTTGGACCTGGCAGTCCTCGCCCAGGTAGGTGAGACACACCGAGTAGTTGGTGCCAGGGTTCAAGCCCTGGAACCAGTACGAGTTCACCCCTTCCTCGATCTTGGACCACTGGACCAAGGCGTGGCCCTGCTCCCTCTCTTGGCACAGGTAGAGCATCCTGAGGTGGACCTTCTCGGGCTGCAGGTAGGTGGGGGTGAGCTGCACCCGAGCGTCTCGCTCCGACACATCCAAAGCGATCACCCCCAGGTCGAACGTGTGCTGCTTGAAGTCTCCGCTCTGGTTGAAAGCGTGATTGGAGATGTACTTGCTGGTTTGCGTGGAGCCACACTTCTTCTCAAAGGGAGGGTGCTGGAAAGGGACTTGCTCGTCTCCCGTGGACTTCGTCCCGGCTGCCAAGGACGGTTGGCTCTGCCGGGTGGGACCGAGGGGTTTGTTTCTCTCATCTGGCATAAGGACACTGTTCTTTGCTCCCTTGGCCCCGGGCTTCTTGTCACCTGGCTGGGCCTTACCCGCCATGGGGTCCCTCCCAGGCTGCAGAGGGTACTTCTGGGTCCCTGCCACGGCCACATTGACCGAGGTCTGGTTGCTCCCCATTTCATTGGTGGCCAGGCAGGTGTAGGTGCCTTCCTCCCTCTTGCTGAGGTGGGGAATGACCAACGTGCCGTTCTTGAAGACTAAGAAGCGCTCGGGCTCCTGCTTGGGAAGATCCTTCCCGGCGCTTTCCTTCGGGCTCCCGTTGAGCTCCAGAGTTTGGCTGGAGGTGCGGATCTTCCAGCTCACTTCGGGGGGCGGGGTGCCCGTCACAGCACAGTGCAGGGTCAGGGTGAAGCCGTCGAAGAGCTCGGTGGTGTCCAGGTTGGGATAATAGGTGAGCTGCGTGGTCGGCGAGGTGCACTGCACGTCTGGCACCTTCCCCACCGGCACTCCTCGGAGCTGCTCCGGGAGGGCACAAGCTATGGAGTCCTTCTCGGGGATGGAGATGAGGGTGCTGGCCATCCACTTCTTCAACCACTGGAGCTTGCAGGAGCAGTTGAAGGGGTTGTTGTAGATCTGCAGGTGGGAAAGGGAGCTAAGCGAGTCGAAGATCCCCTCGGCCAAGGTGGTGAACTTGTTGTTGTTGATGCGCAGGGACCGCAGGTCCTTCAGGGTGTGGAAAGCCCCCTGAGGCACCAGGGCCATGTGGTTATTGTTCATCTTCAGCAGCTGGAGAGCGCTGAGGTTGTAGAGGTCCTGCCACGGGAAGTCCACGATCTGGTTGTGGCTGATGTCGAGGTTTTTCAGCTGCACCAGGATGGCGAAGGCACCGGGCTCGATGGAGCGGATCTCGTTGTGCGCCAGCCAGAGGGAGGTGACCTGGGTCACCTCCACAAAGGAGCGGCGCTGCAGCGAGGTGATCTTGTTGGCCGACAGGCTGAGGGTGGTCACGTTGGAGGGCAACCCCGTGGGCACCACTTGCAGGTCCTTGTAGGCGCAGTCGGCGAACTGGTGGGCGTACTTGTCCACGCAAGCGCAGGGCTCGGGGCACGCCCGGGCCGTGCCCAGCAGGGCCACCAGCCACAGGGACAGCAGCAGGGCCATCTCCCCCTGCCTAGGGACACAAGGAGCTCTCAGGTCTACCACCTCCACGCTCCACCCCACTCCCTGCCTGGTGAGAGGCGGTGGGGGGGGCCGAGCCCCATTGTCTGTGCCTGGTACCCCCCTTGCTCCTTCTCTTTCCCCTTCACTTCCACCCACCCTGTTTTCCTCCTTTTCCTCTCTGCTTTCCCCACCCTTCTCACTCTCTTTTTCATAGAATCATAGAACAACTAGGTTGGAAGAGACCCACCAGATCTTCTAGTCCAACCATTCCTATCAAACACTAAACCAAGTCCCTCAAGACCTCATCCACCTGTGCCTTAAACACCTCCAGGGAAGGTGAATCAACCCCCTCCCTGGGCAGCCTATTCCAATGCCCAACGACCCTCTGTGTGTTTTTCTTTTCTTCTTTGCCCTTTCCTCCCCCGCAAAAGAAATTAAATCCCGTTTGCTTTCTTCTCCGCTTCAATTTATCTTTTTTTTTTTTTTTGCTCCGTCTATTATTTCTTTTGCTTCTCTTTCTCCTTCCAGCTTTTTTTTTTTTTCGCTCTTCCTCTCCCTACTTTTCATAGAATCATAGAATCATAGAATCATAGAACAACCAGGTTGGAAGAGACCCACCGGATCATCGAGTCCAACCATTCCTATCAAACACTAAACCACGTCCCTCAGCACCTCATCCACTCGTCCCTTAAACACCTCCAGGGAAGGTGACTCAACCACCTCCCTGGGCAGCCTATTCCAATGCCCAATGACCTTTTGTGTGAAAAACTTCCTCCTAATCTCCTTCTCCTATTTTTCACTCTCCCTTCTTTTCACTCACCCTTCTTTTCCCTCTCCCTTCTCCATCTCTCCCTAGTTTTCCCCTTCCCTATTTCCCTCTCCCCACTAACCCCCCTTTCACCCCTCTCTCTCACCCGGGGGGTGACCCCCACCTTACCTGCTCCTAAGTGGCGTTAGGCGACAGGCAGCCTTTCCCTTCTCCGCTACCGCTTCTCCGCATCCCTTGGCACGAGAGGAGCCTCCGGCAGCCCAGACGCCACGGTGAGGGGCGCAAGGGGTGGGGTAGGGTTGGGTAGGGTGGGGTAGTGGGGTAGGGTGGGGGCGACACCCCCTCGGTCGTCCTCTCCCCCCCCCCCCCCCCTCCACCTCTCTCTCTGCGGGGACTGTGCGGGCACTGGAGCTGCTGAGACGAGAGAGAGAGAGAGAGAGAGAGAGAGAGAGAGAAGGGAGGGAGGAATTAGCATTTCTGCCAGTCCAACCCCCCCCCCACCCCCCACCCCCCCAAGGCTGCCCCCTCCCTCCTCACCATCCCTTTCCCCCCTCCCTCCTCGCCACCCCTCTCCCCCCTCCCTCCTCACACCCCTTTCCCCCCTCCCTCCTCACCACTCATCACCCCTTTCCCCCCTCCCTCCTCACCACCCCTCCCCCCTCCCTCCTCACACCCCTTCCCCCCTCCTCCTCACCACCCCTTTCCCCCTCCCTCCTCATCACCCCTTTCCCTCCTCCCTCCTCACCACCCCTTCCCCCCTCCCTCCTCACACCCCTTTCCCCCCTCCCTCCTCACCACCCCTTTCCCTCCTCACCACCCCTCTCCCCCTCCCTCCTCACCACCCCTTCCCCCCTCCCTCCTCACCACTCCTTCCCCCCTCCCTCCTCATCACCCCTTTCCCCCTTCCCTCCTCACACCCCCTTTCCCCCTCCCTCCTCACTACCCCTTTCCCTCCCTCCCTCCTCATCACCCCTCTCCCCCCTCCCTCCTCATCACCCCTTTCCCTCCTCACCACCCCTTCCCTCTCCCCCCTCCCTCCTCATCACCCCTTTCCCCCCTCCCTCTTCACACCCCTCTCCCCTCTCCCCCCTCCCTCCTCACATCCCTTTCCCCCCTCCCTCCTCACCACTCACCACCCCTCTCCCCCTCCCTCCTCACACCCCTTTCCCCCCTCCCTCCTCACACCCCTTTCCCCCTCCCTCCTCACCATCCCTCTCCCCCCTCCCTCCTCACACCCCCTTCCCCCCTCCCTCCTCACACCCCTTTCCCCCCTCCCTCCTCATCACCCCTTTCCCTCCTCACCACCCCTTCCCTCTCCCCCCTCCCTCCTCATCACCCCTTTCCCCCCTCCCTCTTCACACCCCTCTCCCCTCTCCCAACCTCCCTCCTCACATCCCTTTCCCCACTCCCTCCTTACCACTCACCACCCCTCTCCCCCTCCCTCCTCACACCCCTTTCCCCCCTCCCTCCTCACCACCCCTTCCCTCTCCCCCTCCCTCCTCACACCCCTTTCCCCATCTCCCTCCTCACCACCCCTTCCGAAAAAAAAAACCCCAAAATAAATAAAAATACCTGTAATAAACGCCCTCCCCGTGAATTCACCCCCCTTTGCCCCCCCCCTTTTCCCCTCCCCGTGAATTCACCCCCTCCTTGCTCCCCGTTTTCCCCTTCCCGTCGCCTCCTCCCAGTCCTCCCAGTCGATGCCGTCGGGGAAGGGACACTGTCCCCGCACCCTCCCGGACCCACTCGAGAAGGGTTCTCGGGGCTCCGCCAGCCCCCCCGGTGCCCCCCGGTGCTTGGGGATGCTCCCCCCGCCAGGCAAAGAAGCGTTTGAGGGGAGGGGGGGGATGGAGTTGAGAGGGGGACTGGGGCTGCTGAGGGTCCCCGGGACTGGGGCTGCTCTCCCTCCTCTTCCTCCCGAAGGTTTCAAGCCCGTGGGAAGGAGACGTAACGAAGAGCTCCTTCTCCTCTTTGCCGTTTCTCCTCCGACGTGGGGGTCTCTTCTCCCTCCCCCCCCCCAACCCCCAACCCCCAGCCCTGCTCCTGCTTCCCCCTTTCCAAGAGAAACCTCAGGAGACATTGATTTTGTCAGCGGGATCGATTCCTGCCCCCCCTAGCCCCCCACCCCCCACCCCTTTATGCCCCCAGCATCCCCATCCCTCCCTTTATCCCCCCAGCATCCCCTCCCCCCACCTTTATACCCCTGAGCATCCCTGCATCCCAGCCCCAGCTGGGCTTCTGGGGGGGAAGGGCGTCTCTGAGCCTCTTCCCTGCTTGCTCTTAGACAGAGAACAAGCCAAGGGCCAACTCGGCTCCGCATGCCCTCCTCACAGAATCACAGAATCACAGAACAATCAGGTTGGAAGGGACCCATCGGATCTTCTAGGCCACGGGGGTGGGCGTGTTCTCCTCTCCCAAGGACGAGGAGAAGGAGAGGGGGGAGAGGAGGGGAGGTGGTGGCTGGAGAAGCTGAGGAGGGGAAGCTGCGAGAAGGCAAAATGCCAGATCTGAACCTCGGTGCCAACTTCATCCCTGCCGGGAGGCGAAGCTAGTGAAGGGGCTGGAGAACAGGCCCTGCGAGGAGCGGCTGAGAGAGCTGGGGGGGTTTAGCCTAGAGAAGAGGAGGCTGAGGGGAGACCTCATTGCTCTCTACAACTACCTGAAGGGAGGTTGTAGAGAGGAGGGAGCTGGGCTCTTCTCCCAAGTGCCAGGGGACAGGACAAGAGCTACAGACTGGGCGAAGCCTGGCTGGAAAACTGCCTGGAGGAGAGGACCTGGGGGTGTTGGTCGACAGCCGACTGAACATGAGCCAGCAGTGTGCCCAGGGGGCCAAGAAGGCCAATGGCATCCTGGCTTGGATCAGAAATGGTGTGACCAGCAGGTCCAGGGAGGTTATTCTCCCTCTGGATTCAGCACTGGTGAGGCCACTCCTTGAATCCTGTGTCCAGTTCTGGACCCCTCACCACCAGAAGGATGTTGAGGCTCTTGAGCAAGTCCAGAGAAGAGCGACGGGGCTGGAGAACAGAACCTATGAGGAGCGTCTGAGAGAGCTGGGGGTGTTTAGCCTGGAGAAGAGGAGGCTGAGGGGAGACCTCATTACTCTCTACAACTACCTGAAAGGACATTGTAGAGAGGAGGGAGCTGGTCTCTTCTCCCAAGTGACAGGGGACAGGACAAGAGGGAATGGCCTCAAGCTCCACCAGAGGAGATTTAGGCTAGAGATTAGGATGAAGTTTTTCACACAGAGGGTCATTGGGCATTGGAACAGGCTGCCCAGGGAGGTGGTTGATTCACCTTCCCTGGAGGTGTTTAAGGCACAGGTAGATGAGGTCTTGAGGGACTTGGTTTAGTGTTTGATGGGAATGGTTGGACTCGATGATCCGATGGGTCTCTTCCAACCTGGTTGTTCTATGATTCTATGATTCTATGATGCCTAGTCCCTGGGGACCACCTAGATCCAAGTGAGTCATGCCTCAGTTTCCCTTCAGCCCTACGATGCGAGGCCTGATGGGTGGTTGACCCCCACAGGGTGGGTTGAGCTGCCTGGGTGCTGTGGGACCACCCAAACCGCCTTGTTTCCACACAAGGGAGCGAACGCTGAGTGTTACATCATCCTCCATCACGGCTGTCACCATGCTCCCTGGCGCAGTTTTGGCCCAGCTCAAACTCACTGGGTAATTTCCAGTGAGTTTACAGGACAGATGATCCGAAAGCCATCTACTTGATCCTCAGGAATCCTGCCATGTATATAAAAACAAACAGATATTACCGCCAATTAAAAAAAAAAAAAAGCATAAAACCCCAAGCAAACAGGGGACAGGATGAGAGGAAATGGCCTCAAGCTCTGCCAGGGGAGCTTTAGACTGGGCATTAGGGAAAAATTTTTCACAGAAAGGGTCACTGGGCACTGGCACAGGCTGCCCAGGGAGGGGGTTGATTCACCTTCCCTGGAGGGGTTTAAGGCACAGGTGGATGAGGTGCTGAGGGACATGGTTTAGTGTTTGGTAGGAATGGTTGGACTTGATGATCTGGTGGGTCTCTTCCAACCTGGTGATTCTATGATTCTATAAGCCCAAGCATTCTATGATTCTATGATTCTATAACATCCCCCAGAAAAGCCTTGGGAATGGGCCAGGGATCTGTCCCAAGCAGATGGACAAGCCCATCTCGCTTTGAGGAGCTACAGGGCTCCGCAGAGGGATTAAATTGGAGGGACACATCACTTCAAATCCAGCTCAGACATCTGCCGGGCAGTGCTTCCCTGCCTCCCTCCCTGCTGGAGAGGACTTTGAAGCATCGTGGTGCTCTCAGCATCCTTGGGGCTGAGCCATGACTCACTCCCTTTCCATCCCAGCCTCTGGCTGGTCGTCCAAGCATGCCCTCACCCTCCCTGTGACACTCCCCCAAGCACTAGCAATTTGCTGCTCAGGGAATTACGGCATCAGGCATTTGGAGTAGTGGCTCATAAGCATTTTCTTCCCTCTATTCTGCTCACTAGCTGAACGCCCACAGGCTTTTAGCTTTTCCGAAGCTTCACTGCAGGGAGTCCCACTGTCAACCAGCCAGAATCGTTGGGCTTGGTGTGTTCAGACAGGGAGATGCCTACCCACAGTGCTCCTCAGCCCTTGCTGCAGGTTTCATGGAATTATAGAATCACCAGGTTGGAAGAGACCCACTGGATCATCGAATCCAACCATTCCTATCAATCACTAAACCATGTAGCTCAGCACCTTGTCCACCCGTCCCTTAGACACCTCCAGGGAAGGGGAATCAACCACCTCCCTGGGCAGCCTATTCCAATGCCCAATGAGCCTTTCCGTGAACATTTTTTTCCTAATCTTCAGCCTAAGCTCCCCTGGCCGATCTTGAGGACATTCCCTCTCATCCTGTCCCCTGTCACTTGGGAGAAGAGCCCAGATCCCTCCTCTCCACAACCTCCACTCAGGTAGTTGTAGAGAGTAATGAGGTCTCCCCTCAGCCTCCTCTTCTCCAGGTGAAACACCGCCAGCTCTTTCAGCCGCTCCTCATAAGGCCTGTTTTCCAGTCCCTTCACCAGCTTTGTTGCTCTTCTCTGGACTCATTTTAGAGCCTCAACATCCTTCTTGTGGTTAGGGACCCACAACTGAACACAGGATTCAAGGAGCCCAGGCTCCCTATATCGCTGTGGGGTTGTGGGACCACGTCTCAGCCGTTGATGGTGTCGATCCATGTCTGGGGCTCGGTTGCAGAGCTCTGCTGGGAGACGCAGGGATGCAAGACTGCAAAGCTGCTTTGAGGAACACGAATGTAGGTTAAAATGCCACAAGGACACGGCCAGCACAGTGAAGATGCTTGCTTTCTGCCTTGGCTGCTTTCCATCTCACTACGCTGAGCTCTTCCCAAGATGCTTTCATTCATCGTGGAACAGGAAGAAACCCAAGCGTCCTAGATACGGTGGCAGCATTTCAAGAGCATTGGAGGCAGCACCTTGTGCTAGAAATGGGTCAGGGGATGAGGCTTGTGTGACAGGATGAATAAAGCATTGCTCTTCATGCTCTAGAGGGCCAAACCCTAACCTAGACACTTGGGAGGGCATCGTAGCATGAAACAGCACAGCGTGGGTTATGTCATCTGTCCACCTCTCCATTCACACCTATTGGACACAATACGTGGGGTTTGAGCCACCACTTGTGCCTTAGTCTCTCATGGGATGAGTTTAGGGAGTAAGAGCAGGGCTTTGTGGTGGCTTTTTGATCCCCTCAGATGAGATCTCCGTGAGAGGATGGTGGAGGATGGAGGTGTGGGTAGGTAGGTGGATGGATGGACTGATGGGTGGATGGATGGATGGATGGACGGACGGACTGATGGGTGGATGAGTGGATGGATGGATGGATGGATGGACGGACGGACGGATGGATGGACTGATGGGTGGATGAGTGGATGGATGGATGGATGGATGGATGGATTGACTGATGAATGGGTGAGTGGATGGATGAACAGGCTCTGAAGTTGTCAACCTCCACTTCACTCCTGCCTCAGCTCCAGGTACCCTAAGTTTCAATGTGCTCTTGAACATAGAATCATTGAATCATAGAACAACCAGGTTGGAAGAGACCAATCGGATCATCAAGTCCAGCCATTCCCAACAAACACTAAACCATGTCCCTCAGCACCTCATCCACCTGTGCCTTAAACAGCTCCAGGGAAGGTGAATCAACCACCTCCCTGGGCAGCCTATTCCAATGCCCAATGACCCTCTGTGTGAAAAACTTCCTCCTAATCTCTAGCCTAAATCTCCCCTGGCGGAGCTTGAGGCCATTCCCTCAATTCCCTCAACATGGGAATAGTAGAAGCTGTGCTGGGGCCAGGTTTACAGCTGGTGTTGCCCATTGCAGCTCTGGGGATGTATCTCCCACTGGTATAAATGAGGGCAACCTCCCAGCTGAGGAATCACCAGATCCCCATTGTGGTCAATGAGGGGTTGCCCTCCTCACCAGGCTGCTCAGCAGCTTTGCCTATTTAAGAAGGAGAAGGGCAAGACCCCAGTTTGGGCTCTCCTGGCTTCTCCAGCTCTGAACCTTAAGCTGGCTTACAAAATCCTTTCCCAAATCAGGTGAGTGCATTAAACCACCACCCTGAGATCATCCTGGCTGGCCAGGGGCAATGTGGTTTCTCCTTTCATGCAGAAAATGTTTCCCTCAGTTTTCCCTCGCCACTTCTATTTAAGACTCCTGACACCCACCCGCCCACCCACCCCCATTCCCACTTCTTTCTCTTGCTGGTCCATGGGATGCAAACCTATTCAGATATTTCATAGAATCATAGAACGATTAGGTTGGAAGGGACCCATCGGATCATTGAGTCCAACCATTCCTTATCAAACACTAAACCAAGTCCCTCAGCACCTCATCCACCCGTCCCTTAAACACCTCCAGGGAAGGTGAATCAACCACCTCCCTGGGCAGCCTGTTCTAATGCCCAATGACCCTCTGTGTGAAAACCTTCCTCCTAATCTCCAACCTAAATCTCCCCTGGTGGAGCTTGAGGCCATTCCCTCTTGTCCTGTCCCCTGTCACTTGGGAGAAGAGCCCAGCTCCCTCCTCTCCACAACCTCCACTCAGGTAGTTGTAGAGAGTAATGAGGTCTCCCCTCAGCCTCCTCTTCTCCAGGCTAAACACACCCAGTTCTCTCAGCCGCTCCCCATAGGGCTTGTTCTCCAGCCCCTTTACCAGCTTCGTTGCTCTTATCTGGACTCGCTCTAGAGCCTCAACATTCTTCTTGTGGTGAGGGGTCCAGAACTGAACACGGTATTCAAGGAGTGGCCTCACCAGTGCAGGCTAATGCTTTTTTTTTAGGAATGCAATCCAGCTGAACTTTCTTAGGCTCACTGAGACAAATCCTCCTGGGCCTTGGACTCGCAGCCTCCCTGGCCCGCCAACCTTAGTGATCTCACAGGGCGTAATCAAATGCAGAGGAGCTGGCCCTTTCGCTCTAATTAGTTTTGCATGATTGTTGAGGGAAGAAAAATCCATTTTCATAAACAGAAAGGATTTATACTGCTCCTTCTTGCCTTCACCCCCCCTCCTCCTCCTCCCGAGTCCCAAAGCACTTTGCTCGGGGCTAACAGGGAGTCATTTTATGAATGGTTTAGATTGAGCAATGCATTATTAATAACAGCCAATCATCATATTGTATATCATTTCAGGAGATTTGCTTAATTCAGTGATTTACTGCCCTAAAAAAAAAAAAAGCCAGATGGACTCTGGTATTTCCTTACACCTCTGTCTTGCAGGGGCTGGGGGAGGGAGCGTGTGGTTCATGGGGTGGTTGTGGGTTTAAGGGTGATATAAGCGGGACTGTGACACCTTGTGAGTGAGTAGAGGCTTGTTGGAGATGGAAGCTGGTAGGACCTTTGAGGAGCCCTCACCCTGCAGGGCTACCCCAACTGCAGCCCTTTTTTCTGGGGCTTGTTGGATGCTGCTCTGCTCACGTTGCGGTGACAAACCCTTTTCTAGCCGGATGAATGAGCTTTATAGCAGCTCAGGGCAAAGAAACAGCTAATCTGGCTCCCACAGCCCATTGACTTCGCTATTGTTTTACAAGATTTGGATGAGGTTGGTGACAGCAGACAGATGGGGTCTGCTCTCCTCTGGCCGTGCCCCTTGTAGAGGCTTCTCCCTGCGCCACAACCCTGTATTAGACAGTAAAGCATCCCCCTGGGTAAATGAGATGGCATCATCTGAATGTGGTGACGAGCCCTGTGTGCCACCATGGGAGCTCCTTTGGGATCACTCCCTGTAAAGTGCTGTATGGGGTGGGATCTGTCCTGATGCCAGCAGGGTTGTCATGCCCAGGGAAGGCAGCTCCCTTGCTTCGCTGGCCAAGACCCAACTCCAAGAAGTCACAACTGTCTCCAGGCTGCTGCTCCCAGAAGATGAGGGTCACACTCCCTCCCCATCTTAGCAAATTTGTAGATGACACTAAGCTGGGTGGAAGCCTTTATCTGCTGGAGGGTCAGGAGGCTCCAAAGGGATCTGAATAAACTGGACCACTGGGCTGAGACTAACAGCAGGAGGTTTAACAAGGCCAAATGCCGGGTCCTGCACTTGGGGCACAACAACCCTGTACAGAGCTACAGACTGGGAGAAGTCTGGCTGGAAAGCTGCCTGGAGGAGAGGGACCTGGGGGTGTTGGTTGACAGCGACTGAACATGAGCCAGCAGTGTGCCCAGGTGGCCAAGAAGGCCAATGGCATCCTGGCTTGTATCAGAAACGGTGTGACCAGCAGGTCCAGGGAGGTTATTCTCCCTCTATACTCAGCAATGGTGAGACCACTCCTCAAATCCTGTGTTCAGTTGTGGGCTGCTCACCACAAGAAGGATGTTGAGGCTCTGGAGCGAGTCCAGAGAAGAGCAACGAAGCTGGGAAAGGGGCTGGAGAACAGGCCTTATGAGGAAGGGCTGAGAGAGCTGGGGGTGTTTATCCTGGAGAAGAGGAGTCTGAAAGGAGACCTCATTGCTCTCTCCAACTACCTGAAAGGAGGTTGTGGAGAGGAGGGAGCTGGGCTCTTCTCCCAAGTGACAGGGGACAGGACAAGAGGGAATGGCCTCAAGCTCCACCAGGGGAGGTTTAGGCTGAAGATTAGGAAAACATTTTTCACAGAAGGGGTCATTAGGCACTGGCAGAGGCTGCCCAGGGAGGTGGTTGATTCACCTTCCCTGGAGGTATTTAAGGGACGGGTGGACGAGGCGCTGAGGGACATGGGTTAGTGATTGATAGGAATGGATGGACTTGATGATCCCATGGGTCTCTTCCAACCTGGTGATTCTATGATTCTTGGAGAGGAGACCTTAATCACATCCCTTTCTAGCCCATCTTCTCCCACCTTTCACCCCCACCCAGAGGACCCGTTCATCCCCTTCACAGAATCATAGAACAACCAGGTTGGAAGAGACCCGTCGAATCATCGAGTCCAACCATTCCTATCAAACACTGAACCACGTCCAACCATGTCCTTCATCCTCTGTGCCCGGTACCCGCAGACCAGACGCCTCGGTGACGGTCGCAGGACCTCCTTGGCTAGAGGAGGGACCAGCGGTGCGTTCCAGGGATGCTTGTGAGGCTGTGCACAGAGGACACCTGGTGGTGCGCATCCTGCACTGCCTGGTCGGCTTGGGGACATCACTAGCACCCTCTGCCTGTCACCGGGGTGGCATCCAGGCTGCCGGGGACGTTGTGGGAGCAAGGTGCGTGCTGCTGCCTGGGCAGAGCGAACGACGGCCTGAGAAGAGTGTTTGATAGGAATGGTTGGACTAGAAGATCCGATGGGTCCTTCCAACCTGGTTGTTCTATGATTCTATCTCCTCTCCCGACCTGCTGGGCTGAGGAGGAGTGGAAATGCTGTGCTGTGTAATTTATTTTATAAAGATATTAATTATTTTAAAGATATTAACATATTATTATATGAGGTTTAACATATTATTATATGAGGTTTAACATATTATTATATGAGGTTTAACATGTTATTATATGAGGTTCAACACAGCCAAATGCTGGGTCCTGCACTTGGGGCACAACAACCCTATGCAGAACTACAGACTGGGAGAAGCCTGGCTGGAAAACTGCCAGGAGGAGAGGGACCTGGGGGTGTTGGTGGACAGCGACTGACCATGAGCCAGCAGTGTGCCCAGGTGGCCAAGAAGGCCAATGGCATCCTGGCTTAGATCAGAAACAGTGTGACCAGCAGGTCCAGGGAGGTGATTCTCCCTCTGGACTCAGCACTGGTGAGGCTGCTCCTTGAATCCTGTGTTCAGTTGTGGGCCCCTCAGCACAAGATGGATGTTGAGGCTCTGGAGTGAGTCCAGAGAAGAGTAACAAAGCTGGTGAAGGGTCTGGAGAACAGGCCCTATGAGGAGCAGCTGAGAGAGCTGGGGGTGTTTATCCTGGAGAAGAGGAGGCTGAGGGGAGACCTCATTACTCTCTACAACTACCTGAAGGGAGGTTGTAGAGAGGAGGGAGATGGTCTCTTCTCCCAAGTGCCAGGGGATGAGACAAGAGGGAATGGCCTCAAGCTCCACCAGGGGAGATTTAGACTAGAGATTAGGAGGAGGTTTTTCATGGAAAGGGTCATTGGGCATTGGAATAGGCTGCCCAGGGAGGTGGTTGATTCACCTTCCCTGGAGGTGTTTAAGGCACAGGTGGATGAGGTCTTGAGGGACATGGTTTAGTGTTTGATAGGAATGGTTGGACTCGATGATCCGATGGGTCCCTTCCAACCTGGTTGTTCTATGATTCTATGAAATCCCATGCTGGAAGGACAGAGGCTCTACGAGTCCTGTTTGCTGCTGCTGTGAGCATCCCTGGTGCACAACCCCGACAAGCATCCCTGCGTCCCCAGAGTGGTTAATCTGAGATCCAGCGAGCCCAGCTCACCCCATGGTTCTGCTCATGCCTTTTCCACCTCCCACAGGATGAGGTTGCGCTGGGCTAGGATCCTGACTGCCCTCCTGGAGGGCAGCTTCTCCTGCACCAAGGGCTGCAGTGTGGTGTAGCTCTGCAGGTTGCAGTGGGTGAGTATCGTTCTCGCATCAGCTTGGGGAGGGAGTTCCAGGGCTTCCCAAAGATTCTGCAAAGCCTTGGCTGTGGCCAGGGCGCTGCCCTCATTGAGCTGCTGCTGCAGCTGCCTTTTCAGCAGGCTCTTCAACTTGTAGGAAGGTGCACTGGGCAGCTTTTCTTTGATCAAGGACAACATATCCACATAACCACCCACGAGGTGGCAGAAGTCCACTTTCCTGCCTGTGGCATCCAAGGCTTTAAAGAGAGCTGGCAGCTCCAGTGCCCAGAAATTATAGACGATGAGGATGGGCCTTGGGAGACGAGAGAGGTACCAGAGGAGGTGCTGTATCCCAACCTCCATGGGGAAACCCTGGGAGAGCAGCGCCAGCACCGACTCGGGGGTCTGAATCATTGTCTTGAAGGTGTACTCTCCGTTGGCTGCCGCCAGCTCCATGATGTGCTGGGCTGTGGAGGGGAAAGGATGGGGCTGGGGTAAGCACTGGGGTTACCCGACTCTCTCCCACCCCACCCAGCAGCTCTCCCTGCCCAGAGAAGCCAGTGCTCACTTTTCTGGTCAATCTTCACGCTGAGGAACACCAAGGTGCTCAGATCTGACCCGTCATCCTGGGGGCTGGCTGGGGTGATGGGGCTGGGGGAGCGTGAGGCGCCACTCTCAGACCACGTTGGGCTGGAGGGTTTCTTGCTGTCCAGAGGCTTGGTGGGTGCCTGCAAGAGAGTGGAAAAGGGAGCCCAGTCCCATCTACCTGCTTGGACCTGGCTGGAAATGCTTGAGGAGCAACCCTGGGTGCACTGTTAGCTATCAGAGAATCACCAGGTTGCAAGAGACCCACCAGATCATTGAGTCCAACCATTCCCATCAATCACTAAGCCATGTCCCTCAGAACCTAGTCCACCCGTCCCTTAAACAACTCCAGGGAAGGTGAATCAACCACCTCCCTGGGCAGCCTCTGACACTGCCCAATGAGCCTTTCTGTGAATAAATTGTACCCTAATGTTCATCCTAAACCTCCCCTGGTGAAGCTTGAGGCCATTCCCTCTCATCCTGTCCCCTGTCACTTGGGAGAAGAGCCCAGCTCTCTCCTCTCTACAACCTCCACTCAGGTACTTGTAGAGAGCAATGAGGTCTTCCCTCAGCCTCCTCTTCTCCAGGGTAAACACCCCCAGCTCTCTCAGCCGCTCCTCAGAAGGCTTGTTCCCCAGCCCCTTCCCCAGCTTTGTTGCTTTTCTCTGGACTCATTCCAGAGCCTCAACATCCTTCTTGTGGGGAGGGGCACACAACTGAACACAAGATTAGAGGACTTGATTGTGTGCAGTGCTGCGAAACCCACAAGGTCTGATGGCTCATTGCTGCCAGGGGTGGGTTGGGTGTGTGTGTTGTTTCTCAGGAGTGGGCTGGCCATGGGAAACCCTGCTGAGAGCCCAAAACCATGATCTGGGCTGAGGTCCCAGCATGGATGGGGCCAAGTGAACAAGAGCAGAGCCCTGAACACAGCCCGTCCTAAGCAGGGGCTGCAGTTCAGGACAAAGCACACAAGTCTGGGGACTTGCTGTCCCTATTTGTGCATCTCATGCGCATGCAGCTCATGAAGGAGCATAAAAGCGGATAAGCAACTTTACCAGAGGAGATACTGCTAGACTTAAAGAACCGATTGGCCTCTAGAGGAAAATGAGACTGAATTGGACTGGGAGGAGGTTCGGTGCCTCTCCAGGCTCACCAAATCCTGTGCCTATCACAGTGAGGACTCACCAGGGGTGAGTAAAAGTGGCCACACCAACCATCTCCTGCTCAGCTTTGGCAGGTTCGGACATCCACAGGATGCATCTCCCTACTGGAAAAGTAGGACAGCAATGCATTCAAGAGGCTCCAAACTCATTTTAACTCTGTCTTTCCCCCAGTGACAGTCCTGCACCCCTGGACTGCACACCCTGCAGCAACGAGGCATCCTTCTCCCTCTGCACCAGCTCTCTGCCCCTTCACCTGCAGACCAGGGGAGATGGAATTGTAGCTGAACAGATGTCTGCAGGGATGAGCTCCTCCAGGGGAGATTTAGGCTAGAGATTAGGAGGAAGTTTTTCACAGAAAGGGTCATTGGGCATTGGAATAGTCTGCCCAGGGAGGTGGTTGAGTCCCCTTCCCTGGAGGTGTTTAAGGCACAGGTGGATGAGGTCCTGAGGGACTTGGTTTAGTGTTAGATAGGAATGGTTGGACTAGAAGATCTGATGGGTCCCTTCCAACCTGGTTGTTCTATGATTCTATGAGAGCAAAACCAAGCACTCCCCAGCCGGGTGGGATGTGGGATTGCTTAAATTCCAGGTTCAAATTAAGTGTTTGAAGGGCATTTAGGGTCCCTCTGCCTGAGAGGTGCAGAAGGACGGTGGGATGGTGGCAGTGCCCTGTGTCCCCCTCACCCGGCTGTGCTTGGAGTGGCCCAGCTGGCCTGAAGGGAGTTAGATGAACCGAACTCGGCAACAAAAACGTGATCGCAGATGCTCTTGTTACCCAAACCAGCAACAAACACATTGAGTTTTTGCACGTTGAGCAAAGGAGTTTTATTGAAGGGTTAAGCAGAGAGGGGGAAATATGCAGGATTTGTTGGGGTGTGGAATCACCCATGCAGCGACACAGACTCTTAGCTCTGCAATAGCCATGGATGATGGATCTGGATAGAGCTGGGCACCAGAAATGTTCTTGTGACTGCAGAGCATGATAATCCCCAAGTGAATCCCACAAGGTTCCTCCTCAGCCCCATAATCTCCTTGTAGAAGTTATCTGAGCCTCTAGGCAGCTCCCTAGCCCTCATCCTCCCCTTGCTGAAGGCTGCAGCTTCCCTGGGCTGTAT
The DNA here is from genome assembly GCA_033558105.1 of Coccyzus lansbergi. NCBI lineage: Eukaryota > Metazoa > Chordata > Aves > Cuculiformes > Coccyzidae > Coccyzus > Coccyzus lansbergi. The sequence goes on along the minus strand of JAUMJK010000733.1, from coordinate 251,507 downwards.
CCCACTGCCTCTTCCCATTGCCTACCCACTATCTCCCTCTGCTGCTCTTTTGCTTCTCCTTTAAACCCCTATTTCCCATCTCTCAGGGTTGCACTTTTCTAGTGCCCAGCACTAGACCATTGGGAAGATGTTATTAACAAATATTTATGTCTTCATGTCAACGAAAGCTGTAAAATGTTCCAGGGTAAAATATGCAGATAGAAAGCACGATTCCCCTATATCCCAAGGATTTCTTTCCTGAAATTAAATGACGAAGTCGTACGGTGTGAATATTAGAATGGTTACCTTTAAAGATACGAATTTAATTAGTTAGCATAATATACAATACCGAATACAATAAGGAAAAGTATATTGTCAATGAAGTTATAAATTTTGTATTTACTTTTGCTTAGTCATTATTAGCTGGAATTGGTCTAAGTGTCTGTATATGGGAAGTATGTGACAATATCTTTTAAATATTTATACATAAATACAGAAATTTGCTACTAACATGTATAGTAAAATATATTGACTGATTTAACGGTTGGACTCGATGATCTGGTAGGTCTCTTCCAACCTGGTTGTTCTATGATTCTATGTTCATACCCTTGGGGCCTCTCTTTTTTTCAGCCTGTGCCTTCGCTACACCCCTAAATCCACATCGTAACGACAGACACATGGTTCCCACAGGGACTTCTTGCTACAAGCTGCTCGTGTCCCCCAGAGCCCCAGCCTTGAGATATTTTGCCTCTAACAGGGAATGGGAACAGGGTTGTAGCCCCACAACTCTTTTTTTTTTTTTTCCCTTTATAGATGAATCAGGAGAGCAAAGAGAAACCGCAGAAGCAAAATATGAATACAGAAGACAGCAGCAGGCTGGGGTTTAATCAGGAAACAGCTTTATTGAAGAGTAAGAAGAGCATCTACAATAATTAATACAAAAAGAAAAGGGGTTGTTAACCCCCTATATAACCAGTACTGGAAAATCACTTCCCCTACCCCCTCCCCTGACTACAAATTAGCTGCTCTTGCCTCCGTTTCCAAAGGGATCCCTGCCTTGTGCTGTTGTTGGGGCAGCTCAGCAGGGATCCCATGCCCTTGGTTCATCTAACCACCTTGGCCAGGACCGTTTGGTTGGAACACAGGAGATGGCAGCACTGGTGCTGTGAAATGGCACTGCAAGGGGTTTGGAAATGTCCCTTTGCGGATGTTCAGATGGTTCCTACCTGCTCAGGTGGCTTCTGGGAGCTTCTCAGCCTGTGTAGGCACAGGACTGACGAACTCTCCGAGCACATATACTACATTCAACTTGATTTTTATAAAATTTCATTCTTTTTATTTTTCCTTTTTTTTTTTTTTTTTTTTTAAGCTAAGTAAAACCTTTGCAGTGAGATGGAGATAACTGAAAAAGTCGTTATGGAGGACTGGTTGGTATGGGATCCCACCTTAGCACAAATCAAGCTGGGGTTTGCTGGCTGCGAGAGAGGACCCTGGTGCTCCAGAATACGAGATACTGGCAAAGGTCTTAGCCCAGAGGGTCTGGTGCTTGAGAGCAACCAACGAGGAAGAGAAAGCTGCAAGCAAGTTTCTGGCTGATGTTACGAAGGGAGAAGACTCATGTCTGAGCATAGCTGGAGGGAAGGGAAAGGCATCCCCGAGATGCTGGGGCTCAGCTGCCTCTTCTGCCTGGGACGTGGCTCAGCAAGGAGTGACGTCTGGCGTTACACTCATCACTGCGTCATCCTCGCTGTCCTCTAAGCTCTAGAAGATGATGTCCAAGTCTTCTGTGGAAGGAAAAGGATGATGCTGAAGCTTCAAGTCTGTGGTGCTGTATCATATCAGTTTTCTCATGAGAGGACCATTCTTATCTCCCGATTTTTGCAGCAAAAGGCAAACACTTCTACCATGACCATGAACCACTCCATCCTTGGGTGCTCTCAGATGCACCCCAAGGTGTGGGCAACCTCTCCACTGCTGTTTCACCCAAGTAATGAGCAATAGAACAAGAGGAAATGGCTTCGAGTTGTGCTAGGGGAGGTTTAGAGTAGATAGTAGGAAAAATTTTTTTACTGAAAGAGTGATGGAGCACTTGAAGGGTCTGCCCAGGGCAGCAGTGGACGCTCCAACCCTGGAGTTGTTTAAAAACGTGTAGGCACAGCACTTCAGGGCATGGTTTGTAGGTATGGTGATGTTGGCTGATGGCTGGACTGGAGGAGCAGAGAGGTCTTTTCCAACCTTAATGTTTCTATAATTCTGTTCACCCCATGGATCCTGCACCAGCCTCTCCAGAATCATAGAATCATAGAACAACCAGGTTGGAAGGGACCCGTCGGATCTTCTAGTCCAACCATTCCTATCAAACACTAAACCAAGTCCCTCAAGACCTCATCCACCCGTGTCTTAAACACCTCCAGGGAAGGTGAATCAACCACCTCCCTGGGCAGCCTATTCCAATGCCCAATGAGCCTTTCCATGAAAAACCTCCTCCTAATCTCCAGCCTAAATCTCCCCTGGCGGAGCTTGAGGCCATTCCCTCTTGTCCTGTCCCCTGTCACTTGGGAGAAGAGCCCAGCTCCCTCCTCTCTACAACCTCCTTTCAGGTAGTTGTAGAGAGTAATGAGGTCTCCTCTCAGCCTCCTCTTCTCCAGCCTAAACAACCCCAGCTCTCTCAGAAGATGCATTTCACCCTCCCTCCTGCTTGCAAAGCTCAACCAAGGACCCCTCACTGCTGCAAGCTGGGGAAGTCTGGGGAAGAAACTAAGTTTTGTTAAAAATTGTAGGCTTTTTGCCTCAGGAAAATCCAGAGCTCCTGGTGCAGCAGGCAGGGGAGTCTCTCTACACACTTGTCCTGCTGCTGTGTTCTTGCCTAGGCATGGGTTTGGCTCCCTCAGAGACAGGACAGAGAGCTGGATGGAGCATCCACATCCACCCCTGAGTGTTGATTTTATATTTACCCCCTGGAACCAGCTCCCTCTCTCTGCCTCTTTGCCCCAGGGGAGACAGGTCAAGATGGGATAACAGGAAAGGCCACAGCCCGGTTCCTTACCTGTAGGGAAGCTTCTGGTGGCAGGGACACCGTTGCAGTTTCGGTTCAGCATGGAGGTTCTGGGCTCCCTTCTGTCATCCCACTGGTCTGAACTGGAATCGATGTCGATTAGTATGTCGCCACACTCCAGCTTCAGTAGCTTGGGTGAAAACTGGGTGACCTTTTCCGCGCTGTTCAAACTCCGCTTCTGCCTCGGGGTGGCAGGGAGAGCCTGGAGAGAGGAGAGCATGGGGGGTGGAAGGTGCTGGGGTGGCATCTCCTGGTCCTCAAAGGCTCCTGTCTGGCTGGGGCCATTCTTACCGGGCTCGAGTGCATCTGCGAGACGCTGATGGTGAAGGTGGGCACGATGGTCTCGCTCTCAGGCCGGACTGGCTCTTCTTGCTGCAGAGAGAGCATGGAGCAGGGTTAGGGTGAACTTCAAGGGCACTGAACTCTCTGCAAGGCTGTGTGGTCTCCAAGCAGTGGGCAGAAACACCCTTAGCCAGGGGGAAACTGAGGAAGAGCCTGGCCCTCCAGCTTGGCTTAAGGCTTGTGCCTGGGCTGTGGGTGTTAGAGCCATGACAGGCTATGGATTTGCCAAAAATGAGGGATAATGAAGCTGCAGGCTCAGAGAAGTGTGATGGGTTAGTAGCACACCAGGAAAACGAAGGCTACAAAGCAGGTTCTTCTCAGCCCAAGCAGAAACATGCCTGAGGGGTTGTTGTTGATGAAGAAATGGGAGTGATGGGCTGGGGAGGGGAAGGCAGACCCCTGGGAAAGGCTTGCAAAGAGGAAGCAGGGATCCATGATGCAGGACCCCTTCCCACCCAGCAGTGAACATTAAGAAAGACAAACATCTCACCAGGTTGTTCTCCAGGGCCACGTCGTCTGTGGGGACAGCTTGGGAATTAGTATCTACAATAGAGAGCAGGAATGCAATCCTGAATCAGAGCCTCTGGAGCTCCCAATTGGCCCCAGCAGCAGCTGAGCTGGAAAAAACACACTGACTGGCTGCAGCAAGGAAGGAGCAGCTCTGGTTTCCATCCCATTTCCCAGCCCTTTGGTTTGGGATGGCTCCATGGGTTTAGGAGCCTCTGGGGACCCAAAATTTGGCATCACCAGAGCCTCTCAGATTGGTGGGAGAGCAGAAAGGGGTTCAGGTCATATAAGCAAAGGAGCAAATCTTGGGCCCAGAGGAAATAAGCACCCTGCAAGAGTGAATCTGGGCTCATTTTGCTGCAGGGAGATGGTTCTGAGTCCTGCAGGACGCAGAGATAGGTGATGGCTTTCTGAGCTGACCCTAGCTGGATCCATCCCCACGGCAAGTCCTCACCTGGGCGCCCTGTGACACGTTCCACCAGTGCCTGCAGTCTGGCTCTGCACTTGGTAAAGTCCCCAGGCTGTGTTTGGTCCCTAGCTGTCACCGGCTCCAGCTGCCGCAGCTCCTCCAGTGACTTCTTGATGAAGGGCTGCATGTCCATCACCTCCTGCTCTGTGGCGTAGAGGTTCATCTTCTCCACCAGCTGCCTGCTCGCCTCCATCCGCTTCAGAAGCCCCTCCATGTGCTGCAGCTCCCTCTCCAGCTCTCGCCGGCCCTTCTCCTGCTGTGTCTCCACAAGCCTCAGCAGCTCCTCTTCCTCCTGCCGGATCAGCTGCACCAGATGCTCCACACGCTCCCAGATCAGCTCCCGCATCTCCCGCTGCGCCTGCTGCAGCTGGGCAGCCTCATCCTGCAGTGTCGAGTAGGTGACCTCAAAGTTGTTTCTCTTCTGCTCCAGCTCCTGGATCATAGTGCCCAGCTCCTCCTGCCTGCGCTGGGTCTCGCTGCGGATGTCGCTGAAGGACCTGTGCTGGTTGTCCAGCACTGCACAGATGCAGCACAGCGCCTTCTCGCAACTGTTGCAGTAGATACTGGAAGGAAATGGGAGTGTCCTTCCAAGCTGATAGGTGAGCAGAAGAGCATTTCCAATACCTCCCTCCCCAAAGCACAGGTCAGGAGTTTAACAAGAGGGAAAACAGGGGCACGGGGCAGGAAAGGGCTTTGCCTCACATCCCTGGCTTCAAATATGGGCACGAGGCTGGGGTGTTCAACCCACCTTTGCTCCCTTCGCTCTTCCCTTGGACCTACCATTCCCTCGTCACACCCTGCTCCTGCCTGGGATCTCATTGAGGTTCACAGAATCATAGAACAACCAGGTTGGAAGGGACCCACTGGATCGAGTCCAACCATTCCTATCAGACACTAAACCATGTCCCTCAGCACCTTGTCCACCCGTCCCTTAAACACCTCCAGGGAAGGTGACTCAACCACCTCCCTGGGCAGCCTCTGCCAGTGCCCACTGACCCTTTCCATGAACATTTTTTTCCTAATGTCCAGCCTAAATCTCCCCTGGTGGAGTTTGAGGCCATTCCCCCTTGTCCTGTCCCCTGTCACTTGGGAGAAGAGGCCATTACCTCTCCACAACCTCCTTTCAGGTACTTATAGAGAGCAATGAGGTCTTCCCTCAGCCTCCTGTTCTCCAGGCTAAACAACTCCAGCTCTCTCAGCCGTTGTGGTGGTCCCTCTCCATAGGCAGGTGAAGAAACCCTCTTGGCTTTACCCTCCTGGCAGAGTTGCTTGTGGAGCAGCAGCTCCAGAGCCCTTGGTGCAGGATGGGACCCAGGAACAGGGCACCGCTCTCACCTGGAGACGTGTCCCTGGCTGGCATGACCAGGAGTGGAGCAAAAGAGGTTGCAGGACTTTTTGGTGCCTTCCAGGAACTGATAGGCTGACTCGGCACGAAGCTCCTCCACCTTCTTGGCCTCGTGGTTCCTCTTCTTGAAGAACCACTGGTGGTCCTCAAAGCACTTAGCGCAGAGGAACTCCTCGCACTCAGAGCACCACGACGCTGCCAGTTCCCCCGGGCACCGGCAGCAATTTGGGCTGCTGCCATCAACAAGCTTCTTGTAGACCTTAAGTCTGGCCTGCAGGTTGATGAAGAGCAAGTTGTCCATATTGGGGATGCCGTTGGCCTGCGGGATGGCCGTCCCGCACACGGGACACTGCCCAATGGGCTTGTTCTCACTCAGGCAATCGAGACACAAGGTGTGGAGGCAGGTGAGGAGCTTGAGAGTGGGAACCTCCTGGTGGCAGCCCTCACACAGGACAAACTGGAAGTCATCCTCCACCGTGGACAGACCGGACGGAGTGGAGCACCGGGGTGTACTCGGCTGGGGTCCCATCTCCATGGTGGCAGCGGCATTGTCTCCATCTAGAATCATAAAACAACCAGGTTGGAAGAGACCCATCGGATCTTCTAGTCCAACCATTCCTATCAAACACTAAACCAAGTCTCTCAAGACCTCATCCACCCGTCCCTTAAACACCTCCAGGGAAGGGGAATCAACCACCTCCCTGGGCAGCCTATTCCAATGCCCAATGACGCTTTCTGTGAAGAACTTCCTCCTAATCTCCAGCCTAAATCTCCCCTGGTGGATCTTGAGGCCATTCCCTCTTGTCCTGTCCACTGTCACTTGGGAGAAGAGCCCAGCTCCCTCCTCTCTACAACCTCCACTCAGGTAGTTGTAGAGAGTAATGAGGTCTCCTCTCAGCCTCCTCTTCTCCAGGCTAATCAACCCCAGCTCTCTCAGCCGCTCCTCATAGGTTCTGTTCTCCAGCCCCTTCACCAGCCTCGTTGCTCATCTAGGTGGGATGTAGGGGAAAGAGCCAGGACAGGAGGTTCAGTCCCACCCACCAGGACCGTGCAGACCACCACCGGGCAGCCCACTTTACCCACCCCGCTGCAGGAAAGGGCTAACAGAGCTGAAATTTGGGCAAGCAAATTTCCATCCCTCTGGCAGTGATGATTGGGTGGCTGTACCCTGGCCAAGGTGAAAAGTGTTCTCCCAGGGAGATTCTCTGCTGGCTGCAAAGGGTTCTGCTCTATCCTGTCCTCAGTGCTGGCCCCTAGGAGGCCTTCCCGCCCCATGTCCAACCTCTGCCCTCTTCTTTTGGATTTCATAGCTGGGGGAGGTGGGGCGCAGAACAAAGGCTGCCAAGTCATTTACTATCAGTTTTCCACTTCTGCCTTTTCGTGTTCTGCACGCAGGGCGAGCAGCAGAGGAAAGGGGGGGGGGCCCTGGCTGTTGTCCCCCCAGCTCCTGCAAAGCCTCCCAGGCAGCACTGGGATGCTGGCACCAACCCTGTCCCCAGATGTGTCCTCCTTCCCACCCCTCGCCCCTCTGCCCCCCAAGCCCGGCTGGGCAGGCCAGGGGACCCCGAATAAAGCAGGGACCACCCCCCTTACCACCTTCTTTCCCCTCTGTAATCATTCTGACCCCTACAAATATAACGACCTGTGTGTCGTCCCCACCCCCCTCGCCGCAGGCAATCCCCCCAGCTCCCTTTGGGGGATCCTGGGCCAGGCTGTGCCCCCTCCCTGCCCCACATCCCCCCTCTAGGAAAGCAGGGAGACCCCCCCCAACCCTTACCTGCTGGGGGGCCGGGCGGCTGGGGGGTGCTGGGGCTTTCGGGCATTGCAGCGGCAGACCTCTCCCAAGAGTTTCGTTTTCCCGAAGCGTCTGGGAGGAGGAGAAGGAGGAGGAGCTGGTGGGAGGAAGGAGAAGAGGGCAGGAGGGGGCACCCTCTGCCCTGCCTCCTCCTGCCTTCCCGCTGCTGGTGGAGGAGGAAAGTTTTGAGGGGGGGGGAGGGGAAAGGGGAGGAAGATGCAGGCACCGAGGGGAATGCAGGGAATGGGGGATGCAGGCACCATGGGAGGGATGCAGGGAATGGGGGATGCAGGCATCGAAAGAGGGATGAAGGCACCAAGGGGGAGGCAGGCAATGGGGGATGAAGACACCAAGGGGGAGGCAGGCAATGGGGGATGAAGGCACCAAGGGTGTAGGGGGGATCCAGGCACCTAGGGACATGCAGGCAATGGGGGATGAAGGCACCAAGGGAGGGATGCAGGCACCGAGGGGGATGCAGGTAATGGGGGATGAAGGCTCCAAGGGTGTGGGGGGGATCCAGGCACCTAGGGACATGCAGGCAATGGGGGATGAAGGCACCGAGGGGGATGCAGGTAATGGGGGATGCAGGCACCAGGGCTGGATGCAGGCACTGTGGGGCTGGTGGGGGGTGGATGCTCGCACCCAGGGGTTCTGACGGCAAAGCTCAGCTTCAGCTGCTAGATTGCACCCCTGAGCTGTGCTGAGGTGCATGTCTAGGGACCGGCTCGGCTGCCAGGGTTGCTGCTGTTGGAGCAAGAATCTAAAACCAAGAAGTTTTAAATTTTGTTATATACAGTAGTTTAAATTAGCTGTAAATCAAGAAAAGAAATGATTTAAATGTATGTAGTAGTTTCAGAGTCATAAGAAATTTTAAAACCTAGCACTGTAGAAAGTTACTTAGGAATGCTAACAAGGCCACGAGCACAAAGGCTTATACAAGCTCAGTTTCTTTTCCAATAGTAAATGATTGTTCTGTTGTAATACTTCTCTTGTTCCTCACTGGTAACTTTTCGTTAGTAGGTCTTGAGTTGTTACTTCAGTTTCTTTTCAATAGTAAATGATTGTTCTGTTGTAATACTTCTCTTGTTCCTCACTGATAACTTTTCGTTAGTAGGTCTTGAGTTGTTACTTCAGTTTCTTTTCAATAGTAAATGATTGTTCTGTTGTAATACTTCTCTTGTTCCTCACTGGTAACTTTTCTTTAGTAGGCCTTGAGTTGTTACTCTACTGCAAGCTGGATTGTTTAAACAGTTGTTTCTGAAACGCTTAGGATGTGAGAATCTATTGTAAACTTCAAAGAACTGATAAAGCTTGTAGATGAAGTCATTGAAATGTACATATGCATTGGGTAATGATGTAACCTGTTGAATATACGTTAGATTGCGAAACTTCACGAGAATAAAATCTCGGTCAAGCGGAGACGGGGTGGGGGATCAGATTTGCGAAACTATTCCCTGATCCCTGGCCCCCCCCCCCCCCCCAATAAAGCACCAACATATAACCCTCACAAGAGTGTTATGTGTTTATTGTCACACTGATGCTAACACTGCTGCGTCTGGAGCAGCATCTCAGGCCACTGTGTCATCCAGGGGGGCTCTTACACCTTCCCTATGGCCACCCCCCCCCCCATCCTCAGCAGCTCTGCTCCAGGCTGCTTTGTTGCTCTCTGGCTCCTTTTGGGGGCTGGTGGGATGGTGGAAGGGGAGCTTTGTCACGGTGAGAAGGCTCTACCAGAGCAGGAATTGCTGGGAAAAAAAAAAAAAAACCCTTGGCTCCCTGTGGGGCTGAGGGGCCCTCCAGAGACCCCAGGGTGAACGCGTGATGGAGGACCTAGTTCTCCCCGCGGCTGCTGGAGCAGTTGGCGGGAAAGGCCTCTCCGGAAAAACTCACCGAGCGGGAAACCGTGAGCCGGTTCGTCCATGTGACGTCAGCAGCCACGTGACAACAGAGCAGGAAGCATCAGCAGCTCCTTCCTTCCTCCCTGCAGCATCCTCACCGCAGCCCCCGCTCCCCATGGCTGGTGGCTGAGGACACCCCAGGGGTCTCTCCCACTTCCAAGGGGCTGCTTGGCCCCAGCCCTCATTTCCTGGCTCAATTCCTGCCAGGAAGGGTCGCTGGGAGGATGTGAAGCCTCCAACCCCTCAGCTTGGGGGATACCCCAGCAAGGAACTGTAAGGATGTTTTTTTACCTTTGCTGATCCTCAAGGAAGAGGGGGGACTGACAGGATTTCTCTTTTCCTCAAGGAAGAGGGGGGACTGACAGGATTTCTCTTTTCCTCAAGGAAGAGGGGGGACTGACAGGATTTCTCTTTTCCTCAAGGAAGAGGGGGGACTGACAGGATTTATCTTTTCCTCAAGGAAGAGGGGGGACTGACAGGATTTATCTTTTCCTCGAGGAAGAGGGGCGACTGACATGATTTCTCTTTTCCTCAAGGAAGAGGGGGGACTGATAGGATTTATCTTTTCCTCGAGGAAGAGGTGGGACTGACAGGATTTCTCTTTTCCTCAAGGAAGAGGGAGGACTGATAGGATTTCTCTTTTCCTCAAGGAAGAGGTGGGACTGACAGGATTTCTCTTTTCCTCGAGGAAGAGGGGGGACTGACAGGATTTATCTTTTCCTCGAGGAAGAGGGGGGACTGACAGGATTTATCTTTTCCTCAAGGAGAGACAGGATTCTTATGAGTCTGCAGATAAGACCTATCTATAAACAAAAGGCCTTCTTTGGAATGTGCCAACATCACGATGTTGTTATCTAGGTTGCAAAGAATCGTGTCTTAATTGCGTGTCTTTTGAAGTCTTTGTTTAGCTGTAGAGGTTTAGGCCTATAAAAGCCCCTCGATCATTCAAGGGGGGGGGGGGGGTCCCCGCTCCTATTTGGCCTGGGGCGACCGCGGATGGATAGGCTATTAAATTTCATGCGCATTTATCCTTGTAATTTGTAATAAACACTTTTTGTTGCTAGCAACTCTGCCTTGTCTTCTTAGCAAAATCTTTCGGACCCTAACAGTAACCCTCCTGAGGGATGTGATTCCCCTGTGACAAGGCTAGTCAGCTCATCTCTGGCGTATCTCCTGCTGCAGGTCAGGGCAAGGATGTTGGATCGGGCCAGGCAGAAACCACGCTGGCAACAGAGGTGGCTGCAACAAGGAGCCACACTTAGAGGACTCTGAGCACCAGGAGCAGAGCCTCGTGCAAGGCACCAGCATCATGTTCAGCCGGTCGGGATACCAAGCCCTTCCCTTGGGAGACTTTGACCGCTTCCAGCAGTCCAGCATTGGGCTCTATGGTGCCCAGAAGTACTTCTTCTCCTTCGGATCCAAGCAAGACCCGCTGGGGCCAACTGGGGATGCTGCAGGTGAGTCTCAACCTTAGAGGAAAGCTGCTGCCTTCCTCCCTATTGCCACTTTTGCTGCAAGGTGCTCTGTTAGCTTGGTGCCCCCCATAGAATCATAGAATCACCAAGTTGGAAAACTCACCGGATCATTGACTCCAACCATTTCCATCAATCATTAAACCATGTCCCTCAGCACCCCATCCACTCATCCCTTAAACACCTCCAGGGAAGGTGACTCAGCCCCCTCCTTGGGCAGCCACTGCCAGTGCCCAGTGACCCTTTCTGTGAAAAATATTTTCTTAATGTTCAACCTGAACCTCCCCTGGTGGAGCTTGAGGCCATTCCCTCTTGTCGTGTCCCCTGTCACTTGGGAGAAGAGCCCAGCTCCCTCCTCTCCACAACCTCCTTTCAGGTAGTTGTAGAGAGCAATGAGGTCTCCCCTCAGCCTCCTATTCTCCAGCTAAACAACCCCATGCTGCTGGCTTTCCCAGGGTGCAGGGTGCATGGTGAGGAGAGGTTTGGATGAGGGTTTACAGGGAGGGAAAAGAGCTTTGGCGAAGGTACATTCCCCATTTCAACACCCTGCAGACTCCTCCCAGAGCTGGCTGTCCTGGATCTGCCATGGGATTATCACCTTCTTGGTCTTCTTGTTTATGGTTGTCACCTTCCCCATCTCAGGATGGTTTGCCTTGAAGGTAAGGGAGGAAAGCAGGTGAAGAGTGGGATGGCAACCCATCCTCAGTGGGGTGGAGGGCACCGTTCCTGGCTGTTCCTGGTTCCACTGCTCCCTGTTCCAGATCGTGCCCTCCTACGAACGAATGATTATTTTCCGCCTGGGCCGTATCCGGGCACCACAGGGACCTGGCATGGTCCTGCTGCTGCCCTTCATCGATGACTGGCAGCGAGTGGATCTAAGGACGAGAGCCTTCAATGTGCCGCCCTGCAAGGTGAGCTGTCTTGGACCTCCGGGCAAGGTGGGGAGACATCTATAACATATCCAGCAGATGTTTTTTTGGGATGGGCTGACCCTCAATGGCATACATGGAGCTAACTTTCAGTTGCTCTGATCTGACGGTGAGGCAGGGGGGGTTGTAGCTGGTACTGTGAACTGAGTCCTCCCCTACCTGTGGCTAAAAAGCTCCTCTTTACTTTGCACATCTCGTTCAATGCACATTCCTAGCTGAAGACATCTCAAAAACATCTATCCCTAACCTTCCCACATGTCTTACAGTAACAGCCCCATGTTGGAAACTGGCCTCACCATTCAGACAAGCCCAAACTTCTTTGTTTGGAATTGGTTTTGTCTTTAATAACCCTCTTAATAAAGAGATCTAGAACTGGTTGCCAGCTGGGAAAGAAAATAATGCCTTTGCTACCAGGGTCTATGCACAAGGGTTGGGCCATGGGATGGAGGGAGGGGAGAGATCCTGATTCCCCTCTGCCTCAGCTGACCTCCAAGGATGGAGCGATCTTCTCCATGGGCGCTGACATCCAGTTCCGAGTGTGGGACCCTGTGTTGTCCGTCATGATGGTGAAGGACCTCATTGCGGCCACTCGGATGATGGCGCAGAATGCTATGACCAAGATATTGATGAAGAAGAGTCTCCGTGAGATCCAGGTGGAGAAGCTGAGGATTGGGGAACAGCTGCTGGTGAGGACTGCCCCAGCCCTCTGCAGAGCCCCTCAGACTCCCTAATCCTTGGGCTCCTGATGTGGACATAATAGTAAGGGAAAACTGTAGCTGCTGAAAGTCCATCTAGCCATGGATCTGACCAAATGGCGGGGAGGGGGTGGGAAGACATGGTGGAGCAGATGCCTTCAGCCTGTGGGTCTCTGGACCTTCTGTGGCTTATCTCAAAGGGCTTTCGCCACACAGAGGGGCAATGACTAGTGCCTCCAGCAGACTTGGGCCAGGCCAAGAGCTTGTAGGTTGAATAAGAGAGGATACAAAAGCATGCTGGAGGATGTACTGGTATCTCTGGTGTGTCTGGAGCAGTTTGGAGATCAGATATGCTGCCTGGTGGAGCACCACCACAGGCCACAGTACCCAGGGGAGAGTGAGGAAAGGGGCTATCCTGGGAGGGAGGTGCAGAAATGGGAACGAGACAGAGCTGTTTTCCCTGTCCCAACCTCCTCCAAGTGAGGAGAGCAACTGAGTGAGCAGGCTTGAAAGTGAGACTGGACAGCTTGAAGTAGATGGGATTATGAAGCCTGGTTCAACACCCGCATTTAAAGTTGGTGGGTAGCAGAAATATAAGCTACAGGAATGCCCACGGTTGGCTTGCTGTGGTGGGTGGTCTTCATGGCCATACCCAGCTCTACCTGGGCTACCAACATCTCTCCCTTTCTTCCTGGCTGTGCAGCTGGAGATTAACGACATGACCAAGTCCTGGGGCCTGGAGGTGGATCGTGTGGAGCTGAGCATGGAGGCTGTGCTGCAACCACCCCGGGAGAACCCAGTGGGCCCTCTGGCCACTGTGCCACCTGGGCTGGAGGGGCTGGATGGCACCATTCAGCAGCTGGCTGCACATTTCTTCAGCAACACCTTGGCTCTGGCAGGCAGCGGGACCGGTGCTCCAGAGGCAGGTAACCAACCCAGCACCCCTACTTCTCTACTGGGGCACAACAACCCTGTGCAGCTACAGACTGGGAGAAGTCTGGCTGGAAAGCTGCCTGGAGGAGAAGGGGGTGTTTGTTGAGAGCGACTGACCATGAGGCAGCAGTGGCCCAGGTGGCCAAGAAGGCCAAGGGCATCTTGGCTTGGATCAGAAATAGTGTGACCAGCAGGTCCAGGGAGGTTATTCTCCCTCTGGACTTGGCTCTGGTGAGACCTCAAATCCTGTGTTCAGTTGTGGGCCCCTCAGCACAAGAAGGATGTTGAGGTTCTGAAGCGAGTCCAGAGAAGAACAACGAAGCTGGTGAAGGGGCTGGAGAACAGGCCTTATGAGGAACGTCTGAGAGAGCTGGGGGCGTTTCTCCTGGAGAAGAGGAGTCTGAGGGGAGACCTCATTGCTCTCTACAACTACCTGAAAGGAGGTTGTGGAGAGGAGGGATCTGGGCTCTTCTCCCAAGGGACAGGGGACAGGACGAGAGGGAATGGCCTCAAGCTCCATCAGGGGAGGTTTAGGCTGAACATTAGGAAAAAAATTTTCACGGAAAGGGTCACTGAGCAGTGTCAGAGGCTACCCAGGGAGGTGGTTGAGTCACCTTCCCTGAAGGTGTTTAAGGGATGGGTGGACGAGGCGCTGAGGGACATGGTTTAATGATTGATGGGAATGGTTGGATTCAGTGACCCAGTGGGTCTTGTCCAACTTGTTGATTCTATGATCCCTCCTGCCCAGTGATCTCTGTATCAGCTGGACGTTTGACAGAAGAGTCAAAGTCCAGGAAATAACACTCCTATTAGCACAGCACACATAGGTTGGTTGGGGGCAGGAGAGAGGTCCACTAAGGGCACAGCTCTGTACATCACATGACACAACACAACATTTTGAACAAGATATCAGAGATGGGACTGGCGAGAGCAGGAGCAGATCTACAGGAGCCTGGACTCGAGCCCAACTCAGACCTTGGTGTTCCACTCAGGTAGACTTAGGGTAGGGCTTGAGCTTGCCAAGACAGTCACATGTGAGGGCAACATGGATTTTTTCCCCAGAAACCCTGCACCAATTTATGCCTTGCTATTTCTTTCACGGATTATTTTCCACCTCCTGGTAGCAGAGGAAGAGCAACCCATGGCAGACAGGAGCAGGCAGTAGGAAGTGTCTCCTCAACTTGTTTCTTTCTCTTTGTCCTCAGCAGACAATGTGGAGACAGTGAACGAGGTGGAGCCTCCCACTGCTCCCCTCCTCACCCCTGCCAGCAGTGCCCAGAGGAAGCCCAGTGCGGATGACCTGCTCTCAGCAGTGGAGCCTGTCCTCTCCGAGGCCCTGGTCAGACAGGTGGGAGCATCCTACCAGGTTGATATCACCCTGCCCAGCGGCGCCCGGAGCACCTACTTCATCGACCTCTCCTCAGGTCACTGCTCTTTGGTGTTGTTGTGTCAGAGAAAGGAGGGAGTCCCATGCCTGTGTCCTTTTTGCATGCTGTGAAACCCACCAAACTCGGTGGTAGAGGGTCTCAAACCAAACCAGTTTGGTTGTTCCATGGAAGGTACCTCAGGCTCCATCATCTGAGCACTGCAGTTTAGTAGTCGTGGCCTTGACTTCATGCTTTCTCAGCATCCAAAGTATAATTTGTTTTGAGTTAAAACCACAAATTTTCCTTCAGAAAGACAGCATTGATAGAAAATTGGCAGCCAGGTCTCCTCGTGGCTACCCAAGTGGGATGGCTGAGAGACCTCAGGGCTTGTTGGCTCTTTTGTGCCACCAGCTCAAAGGGATTCTGATTGAGGGACATGCATGAACAGCACATTGGGCCACTGCCGTGCAAGAAGATGTCCTCTCAGCACCCTAATCCATTCTCTTTTGGGTGCTAATAGTTTTCCTGGTGGTCATGTCTGCTGTTCTCGGCTGGAATTTTCTTCATAGTAGGTAGTATGGAGCTCCAGTTTGAGTTTGCACTGAAAACAGTGCCCATAATGCAGGGATGTTTTCATTACTTCCGAGCAGGTCTGACACAGAGTCAAGACCTTTTCTGCATCTGACACCACACATCAGTGAGGAGGCTGGTGGTGGACAAGAAGCTTATCAGGGAACCCAGCCATGAAAGCTGTCCCCAATGACCAAAGAGATCTTCCACACCATATGCCATCGTGCTTAGCAATAAGAAGCTGGGGGGGGGAAAAGGAGTGAGGAATGTTGAGTGGTGGACCCATACCATGTAGAAAATGAATTCTTTCTCAGCCCAAACTGAGTTTCAGTTTCTGTGTTCAGTTCTGGGCCCCTCACTACAAGAAGGATGTTGAGGCTCTGGAGTGAGTCCAGAGAAGAGCAACGAAGCTGGTGAAGGGGCTGGAGAAGAGGCCTTCTGAGGAACGGCTGAGAGAGCTGGGGGTGTTTATCCTGGAGAAGAGGAGGCTGAGAGGAGACCTCATTGCTCTCTACAACTACCTGAAAGGAGGTTGTAGAGAGGAGGGAGCTGGGCTCTTCTCCCAAGTGACAGGGGACAGAACGAGAGGAAATGACCTCAAGCTCCACCAGGGGAGATTTAGGCTGGACATTAGGAGGAAGTTTTTCACAGAAAGGGTGATTGGGCACTGTCAGAGGCTGTCCATGGAGGTGGTTGATTCACCTTCCCTGGAGGTGTTTAAGGGACGGGTGGATGAGGTCCTGAGGGACATGGTTTAGTGTTTGATAGGAATGGTTGGACTTGATGATCTGGTGGGTCTCTTCCAACCTGGTAATTCTATGATTCAATGATTCTATGACAGCTGTTCCCAGTGACCAAAGAGATTTTCCTCACCATATGCCATCATGCTTAGCAATAAGAAGCTGGGGGAGAAAAGGAGTGAGGAATGTTGAGTGGTGGACCCATACCATGTAGAAAATGAATTCTTTCTCAGCCCAAACCAGCACACTGTGCAAAGTAGGACAGGGATTGCATGGAGGTTGGATGCAGTAACACCACATCAGTGGAGCAACACAAGAGAAATCTATCTCCTGTCTCCAAAATCCCCCTGCTGAACCCTTGTCTGTCATCTGACTCAACTCAACCCGCATGAAGCAGTAGGGGAAACACCAATAAGAAAGGCTGGTTACTGAAGATCACTGTTTCTCCTTCTCCCACCCATTGTGTCTCACAGGCAGTGGATGGGCTGGCCGCGGCGTGCCCAAGGGAAGCCCTGATGTCATTCTGGAGGTGGCGGAGAAAGACCTGCAGGACCTCTTCTTGGGTGACCTGCGCCCCTTGAGTGCCTACATGAGTGGGAAGCTGCATGTGAAAGGCGACCTGCACCTTGCCCTGAAGCTGGAGGAGCTCGTCAAGGCGATGAAGCAACATAGATAGAGCATGTGTGTGGGTGCGTGTCTGTGAGCATGTGTTCCTGTAGGTGTACGAAAGGAGGGGACATATCGGGGTGTATGTGTGGTGGCGGCTTTGCCCTACTGGAGCTCCTGCTGCTCTTCCCATCGAGGCTGCAGGAGCTGGGTGAAGATCTCAGCAGGGAAACTGAGGCTGAACTCCATTGCCTATCCTTATCCTTGGTTTTATCGCCCCTGCCTGTCCTTTGCCTACATTAGGGGATGGGAACGTATTGGCACCCCAGCATGGGCCAGTTGACTTCCAGGTCCTTTGGCCAATATGCCACCAGGGCACAAACCCATGTCCTGCTGCCCTTACAATGGGCTTCATGGCTGGGTGCCTTGGACTGGAAGAGACATAAGCTGAGCAGATTGGATGAAGAGCTTGGGGACACCGACCAAGGATGGCAGTAATGGGGTGGGGTGGGCAGCCGATGCAGGGCTTGAGGGTGGGCTGAACCAGACTGTGATGCCACTGGCAGGGTTGCAATTGTGGTCCAACGTAGCACTGCTGATGGATCATAGAATCAGAGAATCACTAGGTTGGAAAAGACCTCTTTAGATCATTGAGTCCAACCATTCCTATCTGCCACTAAACCATGTCCTGGAGCAGGAGAGATTTTGAACAACAACCTGCCTGGTGGCACCTGGGCCATCCCGACAGAGAGGTTTGTACTAAGTGCTTGTGCTAATTTGTGCTTCAAAGTGCTCTTGCCTGTGTGCTGTGAGGTGTGTCTGTGGGGAGTGTGTGGACTGTACAGAGGCATATAGAGATATTTATTTTGTAAGCTTCCTTTGTATCAACTCCCCGTGGACAATAAACTTGGTCTGCAGCCTTGCGCTTAGGCAGTGATGGGCTGATGATCTGCAGGCAGGTGGGGCTTGGTGCCTCAGTTTCCCCAGGGTGCCGTGTAAAGAGGCCACATTCTGGACAGGAATTTGCTGCTATTCAAGGAAGCTGCATGGTGGGACTTCATCTCATAGAATCATAGAACAACCAGGTTGGAAGAGACCCATCGGATCATCGAGTCCAACCATTCCTATCCAACACTAAACCATGTCCCTCAGGACCTCATCTACCTGTGCCTCAAACATCTCCAGGGAAGGTGAATCAACCACCTCCCTGGGCAGCCTATTCCAATGCCCAATGACCCTCTGTGTGAAAAACTTCCTCCTAATCTCTAGCCTAAATCTCCCCTGGCGGAGCAGCTTGAGGCCATTCCCTCTTGTCCTGTCTCCATGTCACTTGGGATCTCACCACATCATTAGACTGGATTATGTTGGAAGGGACCTTAAAACCCATCCAGCTCCACCCCCTGCCACCGCCAGGGACAACTCCCACTGGATCAGGTTGCTCAAAGCTCCATCCAGCCTGGCCTTGAGCGCCTCCAGGGATGCGGCAGCCACCCTGCTCTGGGCAACCTGGGCCAGGACCTCCCCAGCCTCACCATGAAGAATTTCTTCCTAAATATCTAATCTAAATCTTCCCTCTTCCAATTTAAAGCCATCCCCTCTCGTCCTATCTGTACACGCCCTGATCCAGAGCCCCTCCCCAGCTTTCCTGGAGCCCCTTTCAGCACTGGAAGCTGCTCTGAGGTCTCCCCAGAGCCTTCTCTTCTCCAGGCTGAACCCCAGCTCTCCTCAGCCTGTCCTAGTATGGGAGGTGTTCCAGCCCTCAGACCATCTTAGTGGCCTCCTCTGGACCTGTCCCAACGGTTCCATGTCTTTCCCGTGCTGAGGACTCCTGAACTGGACACAGGGCTCCAGGTGAGGTCTCACCAGAGGGGCAGCATCCCCTCCCTCTCCCTGCTGCTCCCACCGCTTTGGATGCAGCCCAGGACACGGTCGCTGGCTCACGCTGAGCTTCTCACCCCTCAGTATCCCCAAGTCTTTCTCCTCAGGGCTGCTCTCAACCCTGAACCCCTCCCAGCAGAGGAAGAGAAGCTGTTCCTCGGCGAAACACCTTTTTGTGAGGGATGCATCTCAGCTACCCCTGTGGGTTTCTTCCCTCCTGGAGAGCCGGGAAGGGCTGAGGCGGCTGGGAGGGGCTTTTGCTGGCGGTGACGAGGCTGGGAGCGGGTTCTGCGCAGGTTCCTCTTCCCGGGCTCGGAGGAGGGAGGTGTGTGCAGGGCAGGAGAAAACGGAAGTGCTGGCGAGCAGGGTGTGGTGGCCAACTCGCCCGTCCATGGCCAGCGCTGCCCCCAGCCCCCGGGTGAGCCCGGCTGCTCCAGGCGTGCATGGAGAGGGGTGGGGACTCCGGGTGGGGAAGGGCTCCAGGCCAGCAGGGAGTCCCCAGGGGAGCAGCGAGGATAAGAGTTCTGGGGGGTTCTACCCTCCCTGGTCCCCAGCCTGGCAGAGTTTCATCCTGGGATTTTTAGGTGCTTCCTCCATGCCTCTTTCTCTGTGCTGCCTCTCTGCAGGTCTGTGTCCCCTTCACTCCCAGCGCCCTAGTTGAGGGGACTGGCCTGTTTCTTCTTTGCTGGAGGGAAAGGACTCAGCAGGGTCCCATCCATCCCACCTTGCCATGTTGCATGGACCATCTCTGGGCTGCTTGCAGGACCTGGGCATCACTGCTGGGAAGGGGTTGGGCACTGATTGCTCCAAGTAGGGTTTGCAGGTCACCTCCCCCACCAAGATGTGGTTTCAGAAGCTCTTCAAAATGCACCCTGGCCTTCATTCCTTTTCCTACCTTCCCAAGGTCCTGGAAGATGATTTCCAGTTCCTCCATTGTGAGGACTGCCAGCAGGAATCGCCCAACCTTAAACTCCTCACCTGCCTCCGCACCTTGTGCCTCAGTTGCCTGAGGAAGAGCAAACCCTCTGGGCAATGTCCCGTGTGCCAGACGGCCATCCCCCAGGCCAGCAGCATCCCCAACGTGGACAACCTGCTCTTCACCAACCTGCAGGCCAGACTTAAGGTCTACAAGAAGACTGTTGATGGAGTTGACTTATTCTGTGACAACTGCAAGAAAGATGGTGAGTTCTGGTGCTCCAGCTGCAAGGAGTTCCTTTGCACCAACTGCTTTGAGGTCCATGAGCGCTATCTGAAGAAGGAGAGCCATGATACCAAAAGGGTGATGGACATCAGGGCAGGGTCTGCTATGGAGTTCCTAAAGGGCACCAGGAAGACCAGTATCTTGTCCTGTTCCAACCTGACCCACAAGAGCCAAACTGTAAGGTAGGTCTAAGAAGGTCTGTCTCCATCTGGGTGGTTCCTTGTCACAGTCCCTGTCACAGGCTGCCCAGGGAGGTGGTTGACTCGCCTTCCCTGGAGGTGTTTGGGGTGCAGGTGGATGGGGTGCTGAGCGACATGGTTTAGAGTTTGGTGGGAATGGTTGGACTCGATGATCCGGTGGGTCTCTTCCAAACTTGTGATTCTATGATTCTAATTCTCTCTGGGCTGGTCTGTGATGGGACTAAGAAGGCTGTTCCTGTCCCTCGGCTGCTCTGACTGCCACCCTGTCGTGGAGAAGATGGGTGGAAAGTAGCGACTAGTGGGCTGTAGGGTTTGGATGAAGTTGAATTTAAACTGATAAAGGGAGGATGTGGACAGGGTAGACCAAGGGAAGGGAATGTGTAGGTAAGGAGGGTCAGGTTGGTGGAGCTCAGCAAGAAGGCCTGTTGCTACAGCTGCTATTTCAGAGAGCAGAGAAGGGCGTGTTTTGCTGATGGTGCTAGACCAGCTTGCAGACGATTTGAGGAACAGCATGGCTGCAATGCAGGACAAAGTTTAAATTCCCTCAAGGGAAAGTCCAGCTGAGAGGTGAAGAAGCTGGAACATGAATGTCAACCATAACGCTTGCACAGTCACTGCAGTGGCTTTAGCCCAGCAGAGGAGAAGAAACCCTGTGGAGATAGTAAACCAGTGCATTAGAGCAACAAAGGTGGTGAGGGGACTGGAGAACAGGACTTATGAGGAGCGGCTGAGAGAGCTGGGGGTGTTTAGCCTGGAGAAGAAGAGGCTGAGGGCAGACCTCATTGCTCTCTACAACTACCTGAAAGGAGGTTGTGGAGAGGAGGGATTTGGGCTCTTCTCCCAAGTGACAGGGGACAGGACGAGAGGGAATGGCCTCAAGCTCCACCAGGTGAGATTTAGGCTGAACATTAGGAGGAAGTTTTTTCACAGAAAGGGTCACTGGGCATTGGAATAGGCTGCCCAGGGAGGGGGTTGAGTCACCTTCCCTGGAGATGTTTAAGGGACGGGTAGACGAGGTGCTGAGGGACATGGTTTAATAAGAATGGTTGGACTCGATGATCCGATCAGGTCTTTTCCAACCTGGTGATTCTCTGATTCTATGATTACTTTGCAATTGGGAGAGTATAAAAACAAACATCTGGCCCAAACTTGATGGTAACTTAAAGTCGATGAATGAATGAATTTGCACTTTGATAAACGGATTAATTACAAAGTGCATGCTCTGCTTGGCCTCCAGCATCTACTGCAACAAGTGCGAGAAGGCGCTGTGCTGCATCTGTGCACTGCTGGACAGCCACCATGGGTCTTTCTGCAATATCCACAGCGAGACCCAGCGCAGGCAGGAGGAGCTGGGCACCATGATCCAGGAGCTGGAGCAGAAGAGAAAAAACTTTGAGGTCACCTACTCGACACTGCAGGATGAGGCTGCCCGGCTGGAGCAGGCGCAGCAGGAGATGCGGGAGCTGATCCAGGAGCGTGTGGAGCATCTGGTGCAGCTGATCCGGCAGGAGGAAAAGGAGTTGCTGGTGCTTGTGGGGACGCGGCAGGAGCAGGGTCGGCAGGAGCTGGTGAGGGAGCTGCAGCACGTGGAGGGGGTTCTGAAGCGGATGGAGGCGAGTGAGCGGCTGGTGGAGAAGATGAACCTCTACGCCACAGAGCAGGAGGTGATGGACATGCAGCCCTTCATCAAGAAGTCACTGGAGGAGCTGCGGCAGCTGCAGCCGGCGGCAATAGGGGACCAAATGCAACTTGGGAACTTTGCTGAGTGTGGAACCAGGTTGCAGGCGCTGGTGGAACGCATCACAGGGCACCCAGGTGAGGAGGCATTTGGCCTGGTCGGCTGGGGTGGGTCACCTTACTAACCACTTCTGCTCCTCAGATCTCCAGCTGCTTTGTCTTTGCTCAGCCTTTGTCCACAATGATCTGGGGCAATTCCTTTTTTGGGCTGTTTATTGCTGCATTGGAATGGTGTCCAGCTGGGAAGATGAGATGTTCCCCAGGGGCATTCCCTGACAGGGATAGCAAGAGGTCCGTGACCACTGCTGGGTTTGGCCCAGGCTCCCTCAAGCTCTTGAGCAGCAGCGCTGTGGTGGATGTGTTGGTGTTTTGGAAATCATGTGCTGGAGGATCCAGGTTTGGTCAGAAGGTGATAGCATCCTTCCAGAAAATGGGAGGGAGAAAAAAAGTGATAGGAGGAGGAGAGTGCTGGGTCTTCTGCTCCAGGGTGCTGCTGCTGTCTTTAGACCTGGGCTGTGACCAGTGTCCTCTTTGGTGACCACATCTGAGTTCCCTGGGTTGACCTCACGGACTGGGTATAGTCCATAGAAGAGCTTAGGTGTGTTGTCCTGGATGCAGCTTAGGGTTTCCTGGGGACAAGGTGCCTCCCACCCCACTCCTTGCATTTCCCTCATGTGGTAGGCATTGACCCTCCGTCTCCCCTCTGCACCCCAGCAAGGCAGGCTGAGAGGACCCTCTGAGCCCTAATTCTCCTCTCCTGCTCCCTTCATCCTCCCTCTCTGTGGCAGGTACCTCCGCTTCCCAGCATGACTCTCCATCAGAAGACGAGACCCTGCTCTTCGAGCCTCCCAGGGAGCATTGCCAATCACATGGATGTGACTCTATGGAGCTGCCTGCCCACCGCCAGCCTTGTGTCCCTGTGTTGGAGCCCTCTGGCAGCAGAGAACACCTATGTCCAGACAAGGAAGGGAATATATCCCCCACCCAACCAACACCTCTAGCCTTTCTGATGCAGAGGGATGCAGAAGCAGCATCAGCTCATGAGGACACTGTGCCTCTTCTCAAGAGCATCCAGGCTCCTCTGGCCATTTTGCATGAAGATCTCAATGACTGGGCCAGGTCCAACACCCAGCAGGCAGACAAGCTCCTGAAGATCAGCAGTTGCCTCTTGCAGGCCCAGCGCAGGGCAAACAGGCAACTGGTACACATGACCCAGGAGATCCAGGTCATGTCCCACTCCCTGGCCACCATTGCCTCTTCTGTGAGACCCTTGCCACAGTCCATGGCTGGTCCACAGGACCCTGCCACCGCAGATGTGGAATGGCCATCGATGCCCTCTGACCTGCTGGAATTATTCCCTCACAGCACTTCACAGAAGCATCAACTGCCGGTCCCAACATCCACACCCTCTTCCGCAAGAAGATCCCCTCCTGCCTACCCGCCTAGCAGTCCAGTGTGCTTGGAGTCCCCCAGCTCAGCCTCTGAGGAGGAATCAAGGCACTCCGCCAGGGGCAAGCGTGGTGGGAAGCCCAGCACCAGACTTCGGAAGCGGAGGAAGAAGTGACGCTCTGTAAACCAAAATGTTTCCCATGGACATTGGCTGCTTGCAAAACTCTTTGAAGGTCCCTGTGGAGATCAAGATCTCCATCTCACCTTGCTATATCGATAGATCCTCCTGGGACAAACAGTGCGTTGTTCTTCTGCTGGATTTGGAAAGGCAGCATCTCCCCTGTGAACGAGCCCCCAGTGCTGCATAGCAAGAACTTGCTTGGGAACAGTGTGATCCCACCAATTATCTATTTCCTTACCTTCCCATCATGTGTGACCTCCTGGCTTATGGATCTGGGATGGATGGGGAGGCAGCAAACCTGTGTAGGAGAGCTGGAGGAAAGGCTTTCATTCAAGGATGGGTGAATGCGCTGGCAGGTGGCTAGGAAGAATGGGTACCTCTCCAGCCCAGACTACAAGCTCACGGTTGGATTTCAGCCTCAGTAGCATCTCTGAGAGGTAACGTGTGTGGGACACAGCTGTGGGAAGAACCACAAATCCTCCTTCGGTCACTAGAATCCAACCCCTCTAGCCCAGGATATGAACCTCTTAAGTGGAAACACAGGATTATGGTTTTCCTGCCTCTCCACCGGCTTTCCGAGCTTAAAGCCAGCCAGGGTACTGCTTGTTCAGGGGATGTATTTGATTGTTCTTCGGCTCCTCCACTTGCCTACAGAAGCAGAAGAAATAAATCATTTTCCTAATCTATTGTGCATTGCGTTTCCTTTTGCTCCTCGTTCCCACAGTACCCGTGTGCTCCAAAAGGCAGAGGTGGTGGTTGCTGTGGTGATGGGTCCTTTGCAACATGATTAAACACCTTCCCCGGAGGTGTTTAAGGGATGGGTAGACGAGGTCCTGAGGGACATGGTTTAGTGTTTGATAGGAATGGTTGGACTCGATGATGCGGTGGGTCTCTTCCAACCTGGTGATTCTGTGATTCTATGATGGCCCCTTGAGCCCATGAAGCAGCTGAGATAAGTGTGGAATGTTGCATAGAATCATAGAATCATAGAACAACCAGGTTGGAAGGGACCCATCGGATCATCCAGTCCAACCATTCCTATCTAACACTAAACCAAGTTCCTCAAGACCTCATCCACCCATGCCTTAAACCCCTCCAGGGAAAGTAAATCAACCACCTCCCTGGGCAGCCTATTCCAATGCCCAATGACCCTTTCTGTGAAAAACCTCCTCCTTATCTCCAGCCTAAATCTCCCCTGGTGGAGCTTGAGGCCATTCCCTCTTGTCCTGTCCCCTGTCACTTGGGAGAAGAGGCCAGCTCCCTCCTCTCTACAACCTCCTTTCAGGTAGTTGTAGGGAGCAATGAGGTCTCCTCTCAGCCTCCTCTTCTCCAGGATAAACACCCCCAGCTCTCTCAGCCGGTCCTCATAAGGCCTGTTCTCCAGCCCCTTCACCAGCTTTGCTGCTCTTCTCTGGACTCTCTCCAGAGCCTCAACATCCTTCTTGTGGTGAGGGGCCCAGAACTGGACACAGTATTCAAGGAGCGGCCTCACCAGTGCCGAGTCCAGAGGGAGAATCACCTCCCTGGACCTGCTGGTGACACCGTTTCTGATCCAAGCCAGGATGCCATTGGCCTTCTTGGCCACCTGGGCACACTGCTGGCATGAGACGTGCAGCTATCCCTGAGATAGGTGGTAGCTTCGAGACAAACAAGAAAGCACCAAGATATCCTGTTTGCCCAGGGAGGTGCCAGAAAAACTCATAAGGCTGCTCCCGATGGGGACAACCCAAGTTATTTCCTTTTGGATGATACACAGCTGTCCTGCCCACCAGCATTGAGCCAAAACAGCCTGATCCAGCCCCAGGTATCCCTCGGAACTCTTGGGTGTCTCACCTATGTGTGTGAGCAAAGCACCAACATGCACCCAGAGGCAGGAGCAAAGCAAACATCCTTGTGCTGGCCCCATACAAGGACTCCTGTCCAAAACCATGCTCCTCCCTGGTGCTGCTTGAACACACAACCTGCTTTTCCTCCTTATTTATAGCCTCTAACCAGGCACGAGGAAGCTTGAAGGGTGGTTCAGCTGGGTTAGCCTGTCCTTGTCCTCTCCTTCTGGGGACCATGGAGGGGACAACCTGCTGCTGAATGATCCCAGGAAGGGCTGGACTGCCCAGACTCCGTGGGGACCATTCTGCCCCAGGTTTAATAATTCTAATATTCCTTAGAAATTACGATTCTTAACATATAGTAGCTCTAATCTAATTCTCGACAAGGATTATCCTGTTCGTTATTTTACTGCCACTCGTTTCAACACCAAGTCCTGCCCAGGAAGCTGGTGGCTCCAAGGGACAAGTCTGTTCAGGAACAGTTAATCAGCTAAACTATGTGCAAACATTTCCCTCCCTGTTGCTAAGATCCAGTAAAGCACAAGGAAACCCAAGGAGATAGGAGTTCCTGCCGTGGTTCAGACGCCACCGTGTGGAGTCAAGTCCTGCAGGAGCAGAGATGCAGTTCAGGGCAACTGATAGGGATCTCCTCTACGGTCCCTCCTTTTCCTTTCATTCTTCCACTTAATTCAAGCTTAGATTTCCTCTGCTTCCTCAAAAAAATCAACTTCTGCTTGGTAGAGATGAGCCAGTCATGAGTCTCATACAGAAACATGATATGTCCTGAGTTGAAAGGGACCCACAAGGATCCTTGAATCCAACAACCCCAACATTCACACCATGTGTCTGCAAGCCTTGTCCAAATGCTTCTGGAGTATTGTCAGCCTTGGCTCCACGACTGCTCCCCTGGGGAGCATTTCCAGTGCTCTACCAACCTCTAGGTGAAGAACTTTCTCCTCAGTCTCCAGCCTAACCCTTCCCTGGCATCTTCCTGCCATTCCCTCAGGTTGGTCACCAGAAAGAAGAGCTCAGTGCCTGGTCCTCCTCCTCCACCACCACTCGTGTTGAAGCTGCAGACTGTAATAAGATCTCCCTTCAGTCGCCTCCAGGCTGAACAGAACCAGTGACTTCAGCTGCTCCTCATACAGCATCCCCTTTAAATCCCTCACCAACCTTGTGCCCCTCTCTGGACACTCCCCAGTACATTTAGATCCTTCTTATACTGTGGTGTCCACCCAGTGCTCAAGGTGGGGCTGCACCAGTGCAGAGCAGAGCAGGACAATCACTTCCCTTGATCAGCTGGGAATGCTGTGCTTGATGCACCCCAGGATGTGGTTGGTGACATCCTGGAACTTCTCAGGTTCTATGAGAATCACCACCATCTTGAAGGAGGTGACAGGAACAAATCTGGGCACCTGAAGAGTGGGGTTGCCTTGGGAAAGTGTCACCTTCCACACCATTTCCCAGAGGCTCTGCCACAGAAGGGTCCCATGCTCTGGAGGTGGGACATATGGTCTGGAGGAAAGGCATTTCTCAGAGGATCTTACAGAGCTGGTTGTTACCAAAAATGGGGTGGTTGGAAATGCAGTCAGCTGAACAGCAAACTCTACATCTCTCCTGTGGGCAAGGGATCCAATCCAGCACCTCGTTAGAGCACAATCACAATGGGTTTTCCAGGGAATTGGGTGCTCTCAGCTGTTGCCAGTTGCCCTTATGGGAGGTGTTCTGAGTATCACCTGAGGTGGGAGCAGCTGTGTGGGCTATAAAAGGTCCCTCGGCAGCAGTTGCTTCTTATGGTGGGTTCTGGTAGGCAGGATGAGGTCTAGCAGCAGCCTAGTGTTTGCTCTTTTCTGCTGGGTTTTTAGGGATGTGGTTGCTTACAACCCATGGGGTGTCTTTAGAGGGGAGGCAGAGCTATGGAGGTACAGAGGGGTCCCTTCCTTTGGGCAATCCCATTCCTCCTCCCGCTCTTCCCCTTGGGCATGGGTGGACATCTCTCAGCTGCAGGCTGCAGCCCCTTTGCACCCCGTGACTGTGCAGTGCCAGGAGGCGCAGGTGGTGGTCACAGTGCACAGGGACCTCTTTGGCACGGGGCGCCTGGTCAGAGCCGGGGACTTGACTCTGGGCTCAGCTGGTTGCCTGCCTGCGGTCTGGAGCGCCCTAGAGACCACAGTCACCTTCATGGCTGGGCTGCATGAGTGTGGCAGCACCCTAAAGGTAAGGCTGGAGGGGGCTGGAGCCCTGGGGGTGTGGTGGTGGAATGTCTGCCTCCTGACTTGTGCCTCAGTGCCTTGGGATGCCCAGAATGGCAGGTACTGTGGTGTAGGTGAGCTCAGGGAAGCGCTCCAGAGCCTTTCTTAGAAGCTTAACATCCCACTCAGCTTTTCCAGAAGCTGTGCTGCCTTACCTGAGGCTAGTAGGGAAAGGCACCCAAAAGGCAGAGGAATTGGGGTTTTTCTGATGGATGCAGAGCTGCCTAAATAATTCAGGTCTACTTAGGCTGTTGCTGCAGCCTCCAGGATGGAGCCCAGATGAACAGTGGCTCCCAGCACTAGTAGCAAGCTAGCAGCTGATGCCTGCTCTAGGAGGCATGTGGGTGCTGCTTGAATGTAGCATGAAGCTCCTTCACAGAGAACTTAAATTCAGAGTGGCTCCTCTGCCCTGGAAGAGGTTGACTCACCCAGGGTGAGCAGGTAACCACTCCAGCCAGCAGATACCCTCATTAAATCCCCTGAGCAGAAGTCATTCTCTGCTACAGAATCATCGAATGGTTTGAGTTGGAAGAGACCTTAAGGCCCATCCACTTCCAACCCCCTGCCATGGGAAGGGACACCTCCCACTAGGTCAGGCTGTTCAAAGCCCTGTCCAACCTGGCCTTGAACACCTTCAGAGTTGGGGCAGCCACATTTCTCTAGACAAGGGACAGGCTGGAGCAGCTTCCCAGCCCCGAGTATCCCTGCTGCAGGATGAGTGGCACTTGCCTGGCTCCAGCACAAGTACTTCTGGCTGACGAGCAGAAGAAACGCCTCAGAGCTGAGTCTCTAGGCTTAAATGTGCTGCTCTGTGTGTGAGGCCAAACCCCATGGCTCTCAATGACTGGGTAATGTTTTGTCTTTGCCCAGGTGACCCCCGATGCTCTAGTCTACAGCACGAGCTTAAATTACAAACCAGTTCTTACTGGCAGCCCTGTCATTGTCCGCACCAGCCCTGCTGTGGTTCCTATTGAATGCCACTACCCAAGGTAAGTCCATGCAGGTGAGCACCAAGCGAGCCTTTCTGCTACCATGGAATTTAACTATGAGCCTCCCTTCCCCAGGAGGGACAACGTGAGCAGCCATGGTGTCAAGCCCACTTGGGTGCCCTTCCGTTTCACCATGTCCTCTGAGGAGAAGCTGCCCTTTTCCCTGCGCATCATGAATGGTAGGTTTTGACTTAGGGTCTCCTTGGGTGCAGGGCATCCTGAGGTGGCACAGCTGGTGCTGGTATCGGAGCAGCAGGGGTTCACTATAGTTTTGGTGGTTACCCAGGACTTTGTGCCTGTTGGGGTTTCCCTGGCTGGAAGCAGTAAAGCATAAGCTGGATTTTCATTCATGAGTGCCTGCTGACCTCTCTCCTTCCAGATGACTGGAGTGCTGAGAGAGTCTCCCCCATATTTCAACTGGGAGAGGTCCTCCATTTCCAAGCTGGTGTCAACACAGAAAACCATGCACCTCTAAGGCTCTTTGTGGACAACTGTGTGGCCACCAGGACCCCAGACAGGAGCTCTTCTCCCCAGTATGCTTTCATTGACTTCAATGGGTAAGAACTGGTTGTTCCCTTCTTTCAAGACCCCTTCCTGAAGGTTATGGGTATTTCTGATTTCCCGGTGGTCCTTGCTTTTATGTCTAGGTGCCTTGTGGATGGGCAACTGGATGATGCTACCTCGACTTTCATATCCCCAAGGCCCAGGCAAGATGTGCTTCAGTTTGCAGTAGATGCATTCAAGTTTGCAGGAGACCCCAGCAACCTGGTAAATACTTCCTAAAGTGGATTTCCCTGTCTAGATGAGGGCTGTGCCCTCACTCTTAAAGTAAGAGAGTTTTGTCTAGAGCAATTTTCCCAATGCAGTTGCCTCCTGGCAACACATGACTGAGGTTATCCTGTATTACTATTTCTGGATCGTGACTCTCTGAGCCAAAGATCTTCCTTGGACAGCAGTTCTGATACTGGTTAACTCATGCCTTTCTGATGGGCTTCAAGAGCTGACACCTTACGTGGCTTGAAGAAAGCAAGGTGGTGCTGAGTTGCTCTGGGGAGATGGTGGTCCCAGTGGAGACTGACTACATGGTACATGGGAAAGCCATAAAGGCAAATGGCAACCTAATTCCTTCACTCTGCCTGGCCTCCCCAGATCTACATCACCTGCCACCTGAAGGTATCCCTGGCTGACCAAGCTCCTGACCCTATGAACAAGGCTTGCTCCTTCAACAAAACCAACAACCTGTGAGTAGCTGGAACAGCAGCTTGCCTAAAGCTTGGGCTTCTCTTCTGGTGGGTCACCTCCTAGGAAGGTGGAGTTTGCCATCTGGGTGGGAGAGGTTTGGTCTCTCCTATGAGACCCCAAAGCATGTGAGGGATTCTGCCAATAGGGTGGACTGGTCACTGGGGTCTCTTGTAGCTGGACTCCCGTGGAAGGCACCTGGGATGTCTGCTCCTGCTGTGAGATGAGGAGCTGTGGTTTGGCCAGGAACTCCAGGAGGCTCCATGTTCCCTCCCGAGGGCAAGGAGGACGTATCCGCAGAGAACTGCCCTCTGAACTGGGTAGGTTACAGCATTTGTCACTGTCATGGCAACTTACCTGGAGCTGTGTGGCTGGAGCTACCTGTTGTCTCCTGGGTGCACTAGATGTTCAAATAAGCATGTGAATGCTCACAAGTCCTCCCTTTCAGATCCCTTGGTGAGAGAAGCAGATGTTGTGGTTGGACCTCTTTTCATCCACAGCTGGCAGGATGAGCCAGTTAGGACACCTACACGAGGTAGGACAAACCCGGGGAAGGAGAGTTGTTTGTGCATCAGGTCATGGCTTTAGCCATAACTACCTCCTTATTTTTCCTTCCTAGATGCAGGCCATCTGTGGATGGTACTAGGGCTGCCCACAGTAGCTGCTTTGGTCATCCTGATCCTTGCTGTTCTAGGAGCTCTAACTGTCTGCTGGAAATCCAACAACCCTGTTTAAGTCTGGTTTCAACTTTTATAGTCTGTCCAATAAAAGAAAAGGCTGAAGGACTTGGAAGGCGTGGTGAGTGAAAAAGTCTTCCTAGAGAGACTGAGCTACCCCAAATTTCATGCTAACTTTAGCTGTGATTTGTATCCAGTTTGGATCTTGCTCTCCTGAAGTCCTGTCCTCAGCAGAGCTTTGTACAGCCTTGCTCTGTGAGCACATCCCAGAATACCTAGCTGGGAAACGTTGCCAGAAAGTCACCTCCAAATGTTCTCTTAAGTTTCTAAAAAGCATGGAGACTTGTTTAGCCTCAAAACACTTCACCTTCAGTGTTGCTTCTTGGCTCTGCCCCACACTGGTAACTCTTTACTCAACAAGCCAAGAGGAGCTAAGGGTTGAGTAAAACTCGGACCACTCTTCTCCTGCTTCAAGCTGTTGCTGGGAGAGAAATCAGGCTTTGATGGGTAAGAAAGGGGGGAGCACAGTACTGGGGTTGGTGAGTTGAGCTCTTCCTGGAACAGATAGAGGCAGAAATTCCAGTCCCTGCCCCAAGGACTGTTTACACATAGTTATATGTCAAAAGCCTTGGCTGAAATGTATAAACAGTCCTTGGGGCAGGGATTGGAATTTCTGCCCCTGCTTCTGCCCTCCCCCCATCTCTGCCCCTCCAGAAAGGGGTTTTCTGATGTATCTAACTTGCATTTGATTTTTTTTTTTTACTTGCACTGCTATGTAACTTGGGCTCCTCTGCTCAGCAAAGCAGCCATAGTGGCTCCAGAGTGGCTCCATGTTCCTGCTCTACTGCCCCAAACCCATGACCTGTTGTTCCCCGATAGCTGGGGAAATCATAGAATGCTTTGGGCCAGAAGGGACCTCAAAGCCCATCCAGTCCCAACTCTCTGCTATGGGCAGGGACACCTCCCACTGGATCAGGTTGCTCCAAGCCCATTCAACCTGGTCTTAAACGCCTCCGGGGATGGGACAGCCACAGCTTCCCTGGGCAACATGGGCCAGGGCCTCCCTACCTGCACAGGAAAACACTTCCATTTCCACCCTTTCAGTTGAAAACAACTCCTGCTCATCCTGTCCCTGCAGTCCCTGATCAAGAGCCCCTCCCCAGTTTTCCTGTAGGTCCCTTTTAAAGTTTCCACTTTTAGGCAGTGGTTGGAACTGGACCAACTGAACACCTTGGGCTGCAGCATCAGAGTAAAGTCAGGTGGCTGCATTCACAGAAAGCTGAGATGTGTGAGAAGCTGAGGCTTGCTTGCATCATGACCACTTCTTGCACTGGTTTTACAGGGACAGAAGGGCTTCTGTGACCTCTTAGCCTACTATGGGGCACCTTAGGGCAGCCCTCCTGGCTGTGAGGGATGGAGAAAAGTGTATTGCACATCCTAGCCTGTCTTTAGGTGCTATCCTGTGCCCTGGAGACCCTCACGTGGATGACCTTTGATAGTTGTCACCTTGCAGAGATCTGTCTTTAGCAGAAGGTAGAGAGCTGGAGTTGTTCAGTCTTCAGGATGGGGTTATCATAGAATCACCAGGTTGGAAGAGACCCATGGGATCATCAAGTCCATCCATTCCTATCAATCACTAACCATAACACTCAGCACCTCATCCACCTGTCCCTTAAACACCACCAGGGAAGGTGAATCAACCCCCTCCCTGGGCAACCTCTGACAGTGCCCAGTGACCCTTTCTGTGAAAATTTTTTGTCTAATATTCAGCCCAAACGTGCCCTGGTGGAGCTTCAGGCCATTTCCTCTCATCCTGTCCCTTGGGAGAAAAGCCCAGCTCCCTCCTCTCCACAACCTCCATTAGGGAGTTGGAGAGAGCAATGAGGTCTCCCCTCAGCCTCCTCTTTTTCAGGCTCTCTCAGCTGTTCCTCATAAGACCTGTAAGTCAGTATGGATTCTTTCCTCTTCCATATAATCAGACCCTTGTTAGCAGGTTTTGGTCCTTATCTTGCAGCAAGATGGGAGGTAGGAGCTTTTATGGAGAATAGCTGTGAAATGTCTTCACCATCCTCTTAGAGCTGAGAGCTGCCTGCTTCTGGGGTAGAAGGGAGAGGAGAAGGGTGTGGAAATGTGAGTGGAAGGGATCCCAAAGTCTCCACTCCCACAGGGGGTGGATCAGTTCTGTGTTGGCCTGGCTGAGGCTGGCAATGCCATTAACGGAGATGCCCACTCCTCTGTGCCCAGTTCAAAGCCGCATAAACCTCTTGCAGAAGAAATATGTCCTCCCTCAACCTGAACCTCCCAGACCACAAGTTGTGGCTGTTGCTTTGTTAAATTATCACATAACTGATTCTTTCTTCATCAGCATCTTCTCTAGATATTCAGTGCCCTGACAGCCACTTGGTGTGTGTGCTCTGAGTGGAGACTATCCCTGTGGTTTGCTGAGGCCCAAAGAGAAGCCTCAGTCCCTGGAGGTATTTAAAAGACAGGTAGATGAAGTGCTTAGGAATATGATTTAGTAGTGGATGTGTACAGTTAGTCTTGATTGTCTCAAAGGTATTTTCCAACCTAGGGAGTTTTTCTGATTCATAGGATCATAGAATCACCAGGGTGGAAGAAACCCACTGGATCATTGACTCCAACCATTCCCACCAATCTCTAAGCCATGTCCCTTAGCACCTCACCCATCTGCACCTTAAACACCTCCAGGGAAGGTGAATCAGCCACCTCCCTGGGCAGCCTCTGACAGTGCCCAATCACCCTTTTTGTGAAAAACTTCCTCCTAATGTCCAGCCTGAACCTCCCCTGGTGGAGCTTGAGGCCATTCCCTCTCATCCTGTCACTTGGGAGAAGAGCCCAGCTCTATCCTCTCCACAACCTCCTTTCAGGTAGTTGGAGAGAGCAATGAGGTCTCTCAGCCTCCTCTTCTCTAGGCTAAACACTCCCAGTTCTCTCAGCCCTTCCTCACAAGGCCTGTTCTCCAGCCCCTTCACCAACTTCCTTGTTCTTATCTGGACTTGCTCCAGAGCCTCAATATCCTTCTTGTGGTAAGGGGCTCACAACTGAACACAGGATTTGAGGAGCAGTCTCACCAGTGCCAAGTACAGAGGGCGAATAACCTCCTTGGACCTGCTGGTCACACCGTTTCTGATACAGGCCAAGATGCCATTGTCCTTCTTGGCCACCTGGGTCACTGCTGACTCATGTTCATTTGGCTATTAACTGAACCCTCATTCATACCACTTGCCATAGTTGCTTTGTGGCCACCATAAGCAAACTATAAGCTGACTCCAGGGAAGAAGTCTAAAGTTGGCCTACAAAGAAATTTGGGATGGAGAAACGTGCTTTGGATTTCCAGAGCAGCAATCCCCCTCTAGCAGCTTCTGCCTTATCACTGGTTCTGCTGATGCTCAACAGCAGCACTGACCTTGCTGTGTGATGGGAAGATGGTTTTTTTAAACTGTGTTAAGTTGTGATGGCTGAGATGTGATTTAAAGCCTTTATGAAATGGGGGAATAACACTGGGTTGTTGTCTTGTGCCCTGGGACTTTCCGGTCTCTGCCTGCTCAAAAAAAAAAAAAAAAAAAAAAAAACCAAACTCGTGCATTCCCAAATGTTCTGGTCCACAGCCAATGTCCTGTTGTTCTTGGAATGAAGATGGGACTGCCAGTCTGGGCAAGGTCTAACATAGAAGCAGAAATCCCCTTTTTCATAAAGAAAGCAGCAGGGCAAGGGAGGGCATTCTGCCGCTCTACTCCACTCTCACAAGACCCCAGCTGGAGACCTGCATTCAGTTCTGGAGCCCTCAGCGTGGGAAGGACATGAAGCCGTTGGAGTGAGACGAGAGGAGGCCATGGAGATGATCCAAGGGCTGGAGAACCTCCCATAGGAGGACAGGCTGAGAAAGTTGGGGTTGTTCAGCCTGGAGAAGAGAAGGCTCCAGGGAGACCTTAGAGCGGGTTCTAGTGCTGAAAGGGGCTCCAGGAAAACTGTGGGAGAGGCTCTTGATCAGGGAGTGCAGGGCGATGGAATGAGTAGGAATGGGTTTCAGCTGAAAGAGGGGAGGTTTAGATGAGATCTTAGGGAGAAATGTTTTCCTGTGAGGGTAGAGAGGCCCTGGCCCAGGCTGCCCAGAGCAGTGGTGGCTGCTCTATCCCTAGAGGTGTTCAAGGCCAGGTTGAATGGGGCTTGGAGCAGGCTGGTCCAGTTTGAGGTGCTCCTGCCGATGGCAGGGGGATTGGAACTAGATGGGCTTTGAGGTCCCTTCCAACCCAAAACATCTATGAAATTCCCCTGTCCTGAGTCTAGGTGTGTTTCTCTACCTGGGATTCATCTCTGCTAATCTGAATCTTCCGAACACAAGGTGACCCATCAGAGGGATTTATTCTTGTCCTGGTACCCATAAACCCAACAACCTAACCCTGGAGCTGACCCCTGAGCTGCAGCTTTCTAGGATGCAATGGGGTGAGACCAGGCATCTCCTGTGGTCCTTGCAGTCAAGGACCCAGCTAAGCATTGATGCTTTCTCTTGGGAGTGGGGGCAGCTGCTTATTTACTGATTCAGCATCACCCACTGCTGTTATCTCTGTGACGCACAGGGCTCAGCTTGCTGGAATCCCTGGCATTTCTACGCAAGTGCCAGTCTCAAGGTATTTCAAACACGAAGGAGAAGTCCTGGAACTGCTGACAGGAGCAGAGACAGGGCATCAGTTCCAAAGGAAAATACAGAAGGTTTTATGCTGGCCTGTTGTGAGGGATGCAAACGTCACATGGGTGGGTTTGGGGGATATTGAGTCAGGCACAAGCCACAGTCCAAGCTCCAGACCCAGTGGGATTTCTGCTAGGAGCAGGCTGGCCAACATCTACCCCCCAAAATGGCAGGGTTGTGTTTGTTGTTTGCATTGCTGGTTGACTGCTGGAGTTTGCTGGGTGGGGTTATTTTGTCAGGAGGTGTTCAGTCCTAGAATGATAGAATCATAGAACAACCAGGTTGAAAGAGGCCCATCAGATCATCGAGTCCAACCATTACTATCAAGCACTAAACCAAGTCCCTCAGGACCTCATCCACCCGTGCCTTAAACACCTCCAGGGAAGGTGACTCAACCACCTCCCTGGGCAGCCTATTCCAATGTCCAGTGACCCTTTCCGTGAAAAACCTCCTCCTAATCTCTAGCCTAAATCTCCCCTGGTGGAACCTGAGACCATTCCCTCTTGTCCTGTCCCCTGTCACTTGGGAGAAGAGCCCAGTTCCCTCCTCTCCACAACCTCCACTCAGGTAGTTGGAGAGAGCAATGAGGTCTCCTCTCAGCCTCCTCTTCTCCAGGATAAACACCCCCAGCTCTCTCAGCCGTTCCTTATAAGGCCTGTTCTCCAGCCCCTTCACCAGCTTTGTGGCTCTTCTCTGGACTCACTCCAGAGCCTCAACATCCTTCTTGTGCTGAGGGGCCCACAACTGAACACAGGATTCAAGGAGCTGTCTCACCAGTGCTGAGTACAGAGGGAGAATCACCTCCCTGGCCCTGCTGGTCACACCATTTCTGATCCAAGCCAGGATGCCATTGGCCTTCTTGGCCACCTGGGCACACTGCTGGCTCATGGTCAGTCGCTGTCGACCAACACCCCCAGGTCCCTCTCCTCCAGGCAGTTTTCCAGCCAGGCTTCTCCCAGTCTGTATCTCTGCATAGGGTTGTTGTGCCCCAAGTGCAGGGCCCAGCATTTGGCCGTGTTAAACCTCATGCCATTGGACTCAGCCCAGCATTCTAGCCTGTTTAGGTCCCTTTGCAGAGCCTCCCTACCCTCCAGCAGATAAGTCCTGTTCAGCATTTGAGGCTTTTCTGTCCTCAGAAGCTTTTCAAGACCCTAATGAACAATGCCCTGAGCCACCTGCTCTGTGAGCGGCACTGTCCATCCTTTGAGCTGGAGGCAACTTCATGGGGTTCCTTCCAAGCATCGGGAAGTGTAAAATAGAGCAGAACCTCTGCCTGGTGGGTTTGGTTCAAGCTGGGAGAGACTTAGCAAAGCTTGTGGAGCTCACAAGCATGTGTTAAAGTTTCTGGTGAGCCCTGAAACCATGTTGTGCTACAGAGAATGGTGAGCGGTGAGATGGAGAATGGGCTAGGAGGAGGGGAAGGGAGCTGCTCAGCCTGAACTGAATCTGGTTTGGTGGGAATGGTTGGACTCGATGATCCGGTGGGTCTCTTCCAACCTGGTGATTCTATAATTCTATGATTTTCCCGCAAACAGATGAGCTGCTCCAGCTCAAAAATCCAAATCTAAAGCTTTCTACTCTACCTAGGGCTTGCTCTATCTCAAAATAGAGAGGGGGGTTTGTGATGAGAAACAGAGCCTTATATAGAGCCAAGAGGATGTTTGCAGAGCCCTGGCAGGTAAAAAGTTAAAGGCACTGAAAAGAAGGGACAGAAACTCCAATAACAAAGCTTGAAAACACAGAGGGTTTGTTTTTAAGCAGTTTTCTCTGTCCCCCAGCTGTGAGTTGCTGGAAAATGCCCAACCCTGTTTGCAGTGGGTTGGGATAGCAGCTGGGATGCTGTGGTGTGAGGAAGGGAGTGATGGGTGCAGGGTCTCAGCTCTGGTTTCTTCTCCTCCAAGCTCATTTCCTTGAAGGCACCAAAACAATCACAAGCTAAAGAGCTGGGAAAGGGCAGCAGAGGTAAAAGAATGGTTGCAGCTCTGCAGCCAAATGACCTCAGTGCAGAGGCTGAAAAGGGGGAGACCTGGGCTGAGAACGGTTGTGCTCGTGTCAGTGGTGAGGGCTCTCCATCAGCTGCCCCCAACCTAACCTCACTGAGGAAGAGGTAGATGGTGCTTAAAGCCCCTGTTTGGGCTGGAGATGTAAGCACATGGGCTCTGGGCCTGCTAGCACAGCAGCATCCGATTGGAAAACCAAAATCCCAGGGGGGCTGATGGCGCCGGGCAGGGGGTGTCCCCATGGAGGGAAAGCACCCAGACTGGGATCGTGGACCCCGCTCTTCCCACTCCTGTCACCTCTCCAGCAGCCTTGAAAAGCCCCTTATCACCTTCTAAGCTAAACAAGCCACTTTGTACCAGTCTCCCCGTCTCCGGCTTCTGCTGAGTTTTATAAACAACTTCCCCAAAGCGGCTGACGAGGATGTTTTCCCTCGCCTTGGGCAGCCTGGGAACATGGGGTCCCAGCACCCCGGAACTGCCTCGGTCATGCCTCCTCTCTCCCCACACCCACCAGGGTTGGCCTTTGGGTGCCCTTGGTCCCCAAATGGGAGCCCAAGGGTGGCCGGCTCCTGCCCCCAGAGGGGATATAAAGGCTGGAGGAGCAGCCCAAGCCCTCTGTGCTAGGATTTACTGGAAGAAGGAGGGATGGGACCTGGAAGCAGCTTGATCCTCGCTCTTCTCTACTGGGTGATAGGCGAGGTGGCTGCCTACCCACCCTGGGATTTCTCCTGGGGCAACCTGGAGAGCCGAAGGGCACGGGCAGACCCCCACACCTGGCCTTGGGCAGAGGATCCTCACTCTCGAGCCGTCTCCAGCCATCAGCCGGTGCTGGTGCAGTGCCAGGAGGCTCAGCTGGTGGTGATGGTGCACAGGGACCTCTTCGGTACTGGTCGCCTGGTCAACGCGGCTGACCTGACGCTGGGGCCAGCAGCATGTAAGCATTCCTCGCTGAACCCTGCTCTCAACACTGTCATCTTCACTGCCGGCCTCCACGAGTGTGGCAGCATCGTGCAGGTAAGACATTCTCCCTGTGGTGCTTCCCCAAGGGCTGGGATCCCACCTGGCATCCCCTCCCAAACAGCTCCAGGCTGCAGGACTGCGCACTAGGCATCCCCCATGATGTCAGGGGAGCTCCATGTGCTGGAGGCTGAGTGCCATCAAGAAGCATCCTTGAAGGATCAGTGGGTATTTACCCAAAACCAGAGCATTTTTTCTCCAAAGCTGCTTTGCCCATTCAGCTACAGACACATGGATGGAGCAAAGCCTGCAGGTCAGGCCCATTTTACTCGTGTTTTGGCTCAGGGAGCTGGCCTCTTCTCCCAAGTGACAGGGGACAGGATAAGAGGGAATGGCCTCAAGCTCCACCAGGGGAGATTTAGGCTAGAGATTAGGAGGAAGTTTTTCATGGAAAGGGTCATTGGGCATTGGAATAGGCTGCCCAGGGAGGTGGTTGATTCACCTTCCCTGGAGGGGTTTAAGGCACGGGTGGATGAGAACTTGAGGGACTTGGTTTAGTGTTTGATAGGAATGGTTGGACTAGAAGATCCGATGGGTCCCTTCCAACCTGGTTGTTCTATGATTAGGAAGTTTAACTTGCTGGAAATGGACCAGGAATCCCTCTCCATCCCCTTTTCTCTAACTTTCCCCCTCCTTCTTTGAATTTCCCTAGTGTTTCTCAGATGGGAAAGGATGGATACACACATTGGTGGTGGTGGTGGGAGGTGAGGGTGGCCCCTCCACTGGCTCCTCAATGTTATTCTACCCAGGTCACCCCTGAGTCCCTCATCTACCGCACGCTCCTCAACTACGACCCCAGCCCTGCCAGCAACCCTGTCATCATCCGCAACAATCCTGCCGTCATCCCCATTGAGTGCCACTACCCCAGGTAAGGGCTCTCCATCCTCGGTACCCCCTGCTTTGGCTCCCTGGGACCAACTCGAGGCTGTGTCCTGATGCCTGGTGCTCCCTGCGCAGGAGAGAGAACGTGAGCAGCAATGCCATCCGGCCCACGTGGGCTCCCTTCAGCTCCACACTGTCAGCAGAGGAGAAGCTGATGTTCTCCCTGCGCCTCATGAACGGTAGGTGGGAAGCCATCCCAACCTGCAAATGAGAATTTTTCACCCTTTTCCCAGTGTGGAGGAGCTTGAGGACTCAGCGGCCCACTGGGGAAGCCAGCTTACCCCACAGCAAACACCGGCACTCCTGCTTCTGGGCTGAGCCTTGGCTCTGGGAGCCAAGGGGGCAGCTGAAGCATCACCCCAATGCTGCCTTGCAGAGGACTGGACCGCTGAGAGACCCTTCACCGGTTTTCAGCTGGGTGATGTCCTCAACATCCAAGCAGAGGTGGCCACCGAGAGCCACGTGCCGCTGCGGTTGTTCGTGGACAGCTGTGTGGCTGCTCTGAGCCCCGGCACCGACTCCTCACCACACTACTCCATCATCGACTTCAATGGGTGAGCCCCAGGGCCCCACCAGCAGCTGGGCTGTGGTGGAGAGGACCCATTGGGATGCTGACCCTCACCTCATCCCACGCCAGGTGCTTAGTTGATGGGAGGTCGGACGACACCAGCTCTGCCTTCATCACCCCCCGACCCCAGGAGGACATCCTGCGCTTCAGCATTGATGTGTTCAGGTTTGCAGGGGACACAAGGAACCTGGTAAGGCTGCGCATCCCTTCCTGACAGCCCCAAACCAAGCCTATGTCCCCTATGAATGTGTCCTCATCTCTCTCTCTGTCTCCTGCTCTCCTTGCAGATCTACATCACCTGCCACCTGAAGGTGACCCCAGTGGACCAAGCCCCAGACGCCCTGAACAAGGCTTGCTCCTTCAACAAAGCCAGAAACACGTGAGTAGCCACCACACTGGGATGGGACACAACTGGGCAGGTCTCCCTGGCACAGACCCAGACTTGGGGGGTGGGGCACAAAAGCTCCGTGAGTGCTAGGGGGGCTCCGATGACCATGCTCCCATCCCACTGCAGCTGGGCACCCGTGGAAGGCACCCGGGACATCTGCAGCTGCTGCGAGACAGGCCACTGTGAGTCTCCTGCACTCTCCCGAAGGCTCAACCCCTTGGAGCGATGGCCTGGCCGCCGCTTCCGTCGAAACGATGCCAACAGTAAGGTCCCTGCTGCAATGGAGAGGACAACCTGGGCTTGTAGGATGAGAGGCCTTGAGAAGAGGAGGCTGAGGGGAGGCCTCATTGCTCTCTACCTGAAACGAGATTGTAGAGAGGAGGGTGCTGGTCTCTTCTCCCAAGTGACAGAGGACAGGCCTCAGGCTGCACCAGGAGAGGGTCAGACTGGATAGTAGGAGAAAAGAAAATATTTTAGGACGAGAGGGAATGGCCTCAGGCTGCACCAGGGGAGGGTCAGACTGGATAGAAGGAGAAAATATTTCACAGAAAGGGTCACCAGGCACTGGAACAAGCTGCCCAGGGCCGTGGTTAGGTCACCATACTTGGAGGTTTTAAAAAAAGGGGTAGATGCAGTGCTGAGAGACGTGGTTTAGTGGCAGATAGGAATGGTTGCACTCAATGATCTAAGAGGTCTTTTCCAACCTAGTGATTCTCTCCTTGCTCTTTCCTCCTCAGTGAAAGTGGCCGAAGCTGACGTGGTCATTGGCCCCGTGCTGCTCTCGAAGGACCCGGCTATTGTGGGAGAGCAGCAGGAGGGAGCTCAGGGTGAGTCCCTGCTGGCTGTGGCCCTGGGGCACAGCCCGGTGACAAGCACTAACAGCCTCCCCTTGGTTTTGCAGGTGGGGTGACGGTGGTGGCCAGCGTGGGGCTGGCGCTGATCTGCATGGTGGCTGGCGTGGGGCTGGCTGGGGCTGCGCTGGCCGTCACTGTGGGGCGCAGGAGGTGCTCCCGAGGCTCAGCGTGAGCGAAGGGTGAGACCCAAATAAAGCCTGGGAAGGACAAACAGCATCTGTGCTGCTCCTTCTGCACTGGCACCCTGGGGACACGCCTGGGCTGGATGCCCTGCCAGGGAGGCAGCAACCATCCTGCCACGTGGCAGCCCCCCGGCTCCCACACACAATCGGAGAATAGTTTGGGTTGGAAGGGACCTGACAGATCAACCAGTACTACTCCCTCTGTGATAAGCAGGAACACCTCCCACTGGATCAGGCTGCTCCAAGCCCCATCCAGCCTGGCCTTGAACACCTCCAGGGACGAGGCAGCCACCACTTCCCTGGGCAACCTCTGCCAGAGCCTCAGCTTTTTCACAGTGAAGAAATTCCTCCTTACCCCTAATCTAAACCTGCCCTTCTCCAGTTCATCCTGGAGTTTTATAGTACTATCACTAAAAAATTGTGTAAACAATCCCTTCCCAGCTTTCTTGTAGGCTCCCTTCAGGACACCGCTAGCATGGTTTCAGCTCTTCCTGGGCCTCAGGTTTGGAGAGTGGGGTCTCCAGCCCCTACTGTTAGGGAACAGTGCCCCAAGCCCCGCCTACCACTAGGACACGCCCATTGGAAGAAACCACGCTCCTTCCACGTGGCCACGCCCACAAGACCACCCTGCCTATGACGCATCACTGAGGTCCTGGCCACGCCCCCGCATTTAACCCACGCCCACAGAACTGCAAGCATCTAGTCCGCGTGGCCCCGCCCACTCCACAAGCCCCGCCCACTCCGCAGGGATCTGAACAGGCTGGACTGCTGGGCTGAGTCCAATAGCAGGAGGTTTAACAAGGCCAAATGGTGGGTCTGCACCTGGGGCACAACAACCCTGTGCAGCTACAGACTAGGAGAAGTCTAGCTGGAAACTACCTGGAGGAGAAGGACCTGGGGGTGTTGGTTGACAGTGACTGAACATGATCCAGCAGTGGCCCAGGTGGCCAAGAAGGCCAATGGCATCCTGGCTTGGATCAGAACCAGTGGGGCCAGCAGGTCCAGGGAGGTTCTTCTCCCTCTGGACTCGGCACTGGTGAGACCGCTCCTTGAATCCTGTGTTCAGTTGTGGGCCCCTCAGCACAAGAAAGATGTTGAGGCTCTGGAGCGAGTCCAGAGAAGAGCAAGGAAGCTGGTGAAGGGGCTGGAGAACAGGCCGTGTGAGGAAGGGCTGAGAGAGCTGGGGGTGTTTATCCTGGAGAAGAGGAGGCTGAGGGGAGATCTCATAGCTCTCTCCAACTACCTGAGTGGAGGTTGTGGAAAGGAGGGAGCTGGGCTCTTCTCTCAAGTGACAGGGGACAGGATGAAAGGGAATGGCCTGAAGCTCCACCAGGGGAGGTTTAGGCTGAACATTAGGAAAAAAATAAAAACACAGAAAGGGTCATTGGGCACTGGCAGAGGCTGCCCAGGGGGGTGGTTGATTCCCCTTCCCTGGAGGTGTTTAAGGG
This sequence comes from Coccyzus lansbergi, assembly GCA_033558105.1. NCBI lineage: Eukaryota > Metazoa > Chordata > Aves > Cuculiformes > Coccyzidae > Coccyzus > Coccyzus lansbergi. The sequence goes on along the minus strand of JAUMJK010000733.1, from coordinate 209,189 downwards.
TTTAAGGGACGGGTGGATGAGGTCCTGAGGGACATGGTTTAGTGTTCGATAGGAATGTTTGGACTCGATGATCCAGTGAGTCTTTTCCGACCTCGTGATTCTGTGATTCTATGATTCACTAGGCCCTGCCCCTGAACCCCGCTCTCTCCTATTTAATCGCCGCCCGCCCTTTCCTCGCTGCTTCGGCCGGCATAACCGTTCCCACCTCGGTCCGCTTCCCCCGGCTGGCTCCGGTCCCGCCCCAGTCCGGGGAGTCCCGAGGCGAGGGAGCCCCTCCCCGTGCCCCTGCCCTTAGTCCGAAGGGAGATGCGTCCCCACGCCTGGACACCGCGATCCCCCTGTCCTGGCGCTGGCTCCGGGAGCGGCGGCCTCGCTGGGTGCAGCCCCGGCCCACCACGGACCCTTCTCCAAGAATGGCACATCCCTTCGCCCCGCCCCCATCCCTCCCAGCCAATCGGAGCCCGAGACACAGTCTGGTTCCGCCCCCAGGTAGTAATCAGCCAATCGTGGCCCGAGGGAGAGCCCGGCCAGGCTCACTAGCACTGGCTCCGACTCTTCAGCCAATGGCGGCCCTAGAGAGAGCCCGGACCCGGCCTCTCCCCACTCCCACCGACCCAGTCTCGCGGCTTCAGACCGGGAGACAAGAGGGGTGTCGGCCAGGAACGGGACGCGCTGGGCTTCCCCGCAGCTCCCAGCGGCGGGATCGGGAAGTGGGGCTGGCTGGGAAAAGCGGTTCGGGATGGCGCCAAGCATGAAACGAGCTGGCGGGCGGTGGGTCGCGATTGGCGGGGCCGGCGCTGCCTCGGCCAATGATTAACTACGCTGGGTGAGGGGGCGTGGCCAGCAGGAGGGGGCGTGGCCAAGGCGAAGCCCTGGCCATTGATTGGTGGGGCCGGTACGGCCTCGGCCAATGATTGGCTCGGCATCTTCTAGGGGGCGTGGCCAGCCGGGAGCGCGGGAAGCCGGGGATGGGACCTGGAACTGGCTGGGGTCAGGCCTCCAGCCTGGAGGTCAGACCTTCCCATTCACCAGATTTTTTTTTTTTTTTTTTTTTCCCCCCTGTGCTGCATTGACTTATTTTGGATTCATGGGCTGCCTCTTTTGTGTGGGAAGCCCCACAAATATGTGAGGATTCACAGAATCATAGAACAAGCAGGTTGGAAGGGACCCATCGGATCATCGAGTCCAACCATTCCTATCAAACACTAAACCATGTCCCTCAGGACCTCATCTACCCGTCCCTTAAACCCCTCCAGGGAAGGTGAATCAACCACCTCCATGGGCAGCCTATTCCAATGCCCAATGACCCTCATTTGAGGTCCCTCCAAACCCAAGCGATTCCATCCCTCTATCATCTGTTGTGCTCTTTGCATCCAGGCTTAAAGGACAACGTCAAACACCGCATGGTTTCCCCTTAGGGCACCTCTCGGGCCAGATTCTCATCTCAGTTGTGGCCCTGAGTGGATTGTTGTGGTGGCATCGTGCTCTCAAGTAAACACCAAACCCTCCAAAGCAACAGTTTTTTTAATGATTTCTGGTTTTAAAGCTTGTGAAAATAACAATAATATTAAAAATGATGATAAAACGAGGCTTCCAGTCATCTCAAAGGACTCCCTCCTTATTCCGAAAAGCTGAACAAAAAAGGAGCGAGTTCCCTTTTACAGTGACGGGATTTCCAGCACCTTCGGTCCCCAAAAAATAACCAGAGCATCCCAGCGTAGCATCCACCTCGGGAAGAGGCGTCCAGCATCCTTGCCAAGTCAGCTCCTCCCCATTCAGGCTGTCGTCTTCTCCTCTGCACGGGTGGCATCGCAGGAGACACCCCCCCAAAAAAAAAAATGCAGAAGGGGTTAAAGACTACAGCGCTTTCTATTGCAAACATGTGATTTACATCATTTATACAGCATTTACAGGCTCCTGCCTTTATTCCAGCTAAAACAGCACTGATTTTGCTTAGGAAATGGGAAAAAAAAAAGAAGGTTAAAGAAAAGTTAAGTATAAAAAAATATTTTGAAGAGTCACTCTCGCTTCCCGTCCTTTTGGTGACTTTTTGGTTGCTGAGGAGGGGTCTTGAGGAAGTGCTGATGGGCTTTGAGTTCTCTGGTGGGAGAGAGGAGCCAGCTCAGGCACTTTGAGATGGGGACAGAGGCTGGGCAGGTGATGACCCTCTAGCCCTGCTCTCATCAAGATCTGCAAGAAAACACACACAAAAATATCACATTCAAGACATTTAAAAATGTTATTTCATAGAATCATAGAATCACCAGGTTGGAAGAGATCCACCGGATCATCGAGCCCAACCATAAAGGTTGAGGGGATGTTCTTTTGAAACTCAGCTTTGTTATTCCCTGGATTAATAAGGAAATTCAATATAAATCTCCCAATAGGAGAGAGACACCAACCCCCAGCTCCACCGCTGGCCAAATCCAGCTTCTTTGGTGATGCTCATGCAGAAAACTGGGATGAAGGGGAATTAAACCACTCCAGTGTGACCCCATCTCTGGGCTTTTTTTTTTTTTTGCCCAGGGGAGGACAGGTGAGGTGGGCCCCTCACCACAAGAAGGATGTTGAGGCTCTGGAGCGAGTCCAGAGAAGAGCGACGAGGTTGGTGAAGGGGCTGGAGAACAGAACCTATGAGGAGCGGCTGAGAGAGCTGGGGGTGTTTATCCTAGAGAAGAGGAGGCTGAGGGGAGACCTCATTGCTCTCTACAACTCCCTGAAAGGAGGTTGTGGAGAGGAGGGAGCTGGGCTCTTCTCCCAAGTGACAGGGGACACAACGAGAGGGAATGGCCTCAAGCTCCACCAGGGGAGATTTAGGCTAGAGATTAGGAGGAAGCTTTTCACAGAAAGGGTCATTGGGCATTGGAATAGGCTGCCCAGGGAGGTGGTTGAGTCACCTTCCCTGGAGGTGTTTAAGGGACGGGTGGATGAGGTCTTGAGGGACTTGGTTTAGTGTTGATAGGAATGGTTGGACTAGAAGATCCGATGGGTCCCTTCCAACCTGGTTGTTCTATGATTCTATGACAGACAGACCGACCGGCCTCTCCTTACTGGGAAATCTTGCAGTTTGTCGTGGAGACGTAGCGTCCGGTGTAATGGATGTTGCACCTCACCACGTTGTTGGTGAAGTCCGATTCCAGGACGATGTACTTGGGGTTCACTTGAACCTAAAAAACGGGGGGGAAATGGAAGGAAAAACACCCACAAAAATTAGTAAGAAAGGGAACGAGCAGCACCTAAACCCATGTTGAAGGGACAGCACCAAAAAGAGGTGCGTGGTCCCAAGCCCAGCGGTTGAGGAGCTCCCAAGCCAACCCCAAATCAATAATGTTTTCCCCTTAAAAATCATAGAATCATAGAACAACCAGGTTGGAAGGGACCCATCAGATCACTGAGTCCAACCATTCCTATCAAACACTAAACCAAGTCCCTCAAGACCTCATCCACCTGTGCCTTAAACACCTCCAGGGAAGGTGAATCAACCACCTCCCTGGGCAGCCTATTCCAATGCCCAATGACCCTTTCTGTGTAAAACTTCCTCCTAATCTCTAGCCTAAATCTCCCCTGGTGGAGCTTGAGGTCATTCCCTCTTGTCCTGTCCCCTGTCACCTTTAAGACGTAATTTCCTGGCTGCACATCTGTTATATCGATCCACTGGCAGTCAATGTCGGCATTGTAGGTGTCATAGCAGCCCGGGCTCAGACCCTGTGGGGCAAGAAGAGCATTCAGAGTGTGTTGTATGGGCGGCCAACCCCACGGAGCCCTTTGAGCATCCCCTCTGAAGCCACCTGGGTATGGGCCGTGCAGGCGTAACGCTTCAGGTTGCCGAAATCGCAGGTAGTGTCCTCCAGGCAGAAGCTCGCCTTGTGGCCCTCGGCCACCTTCTTCCCTGTGGTGGCATCCAGCAGGTCATAGTGGCTGAACTCGTCCATGCTGTGGTAGTGCCTGGGGATGGGGTTGGGGGGGCACAGTGAGGGCGATCCCCCCCTAGGCAGCACCATCCTCTCCCTGCTGTGATTTGAGGGGCTCCCTGGGTCCCCCCCACAACTTGCCAGCTCCCTCCTTGGGGACATGACTCGCAAGAGCTTGGTGGCTTTAGGGGCGCAGGTGTGAAACATGGGGACACCACTTCCGAACATCCCAAAGCGACGTTCCAAAAGGGGGAAATGCCATTTGAAAGGCTTTAAAAACTGCAAAGAGGAAGAGGGCTGGTGGTGGGGACACTCACTGGTGGCAGCTGTGCCACTCCCAGCTGTGCCGGGGCCGGCTGGGCAGAAAGTCGGCTGTGCCCTGGTTCTTCACCCGCTGGGGAAACCGCAGGAGCACCCGCACGTCGTAGTCGGTGGCTTCAGCAACGTAGGCAGTGCTGGGGACAGCAGGAAAGGTCAATGCCAATGCCCCCCCCGCCCCTAGATCAGGGGGACAGGAGCCTCCCTAGGTGTGGGGTGCAGGCTCATCCTGACACCCTAGGAGGAAAATTCCCAGAGACTGCCTTTGCATGGAGTTTCCTCCACAGAAAAGGAGATGATGAAAATAAAAACAGGAGAGAAGGCTCCCTTGCCCCTGCAGCATCCACCAGACACCTTCCTTTGCCCTTTCTTTCATCCTTCTTCCCGTTCCTTCCCCCTTTCATCTTTCCTTTTTCCTCTCCTTTCCCCTCTCTCCCCTTTTCCCTCTCCTCCCCTTTTTCCTTCTACTCTTCCCTCTCCTCTTCCCTCTCCTCTCCTTTTCCCTCTCCTCCCCTTTTTCCTTCTACTCTTCCCTCTCCTCTCCTTTTCCCTCTCCTCCCCTTTTTCCTTCTACTCTTCCCTCTCTTCTCCTTTTCTCTCTCCTCCCCTTTTTCCTTCTAATCTTCCCTCTCTTCTCCTCTTCCCTCTCCCCTCCTCTCCTTTTCCCACTCTTTTCCTTTTCCCTCTCCCCTCCTTTTCCTTCTTTCCTCCCTTCCCCTCCCTTCCTCTCTCCCTCCTTCTCCCCCTTCCCCATCCCTCTGTCTTTTCCTCTTCCCTTCTCCTCCATCCTCCTTGTCCAAGGACCCCATCTTGTCCACCCATGTCCCATTCACCCCAGGACCACCCTCTCTCCCACCATGTCCCCATCTCCCCAGGAAACCCCTCTCTCTCCCCCCGTATCCCCATGTCCCCCAGGCCCCAGGATGCCACCCACACCCCACAGCTGCTCCTACCTGGCCAGGCACTTCTCTTCGGCTGCGCAGCGCAGCGAGTAGAGGTGAGCTCGCTGCACGTAGGTGGATGCTTGCACATAGTTGGGGTCTGGCACCAAGTCGGGGAGCCCTGCCGGGAGGACAGCGACAGCTCTGAGGACAGGGACAGGGGACACAGAGGTCCTCTCCTTGAAGTCACCAGCTCCGACCTCACGGGGGAAGTTTGCTTTGGTGACCACCATGTTTTTTTCATTTTAAGCTGCAGACGGAAAAAATCTTCTCTTACCCTCCCCTCCTCCCCTTCCCCCCGGGCTCTTGCTGGCAAATCCCAAGCCTCCATTTTCCTACAGCAGGATTCCTCAGCCCGTCCTCCTGGAAGCGGCTTCACCCAGCCCTGGCTGCCTACCATGCCCTACAAGGGGCTAGTGGGGTCCCCCAAACTCCCCACCTCCCACTCCTGTGTCAGCCAGGGACACAACCCCTAAAAAAGGGAGGGACCCTATTTCCTGCTAATTCCTGTTTTCCACCCCAAAAGCAGGGTGGAATTGGGGGCTCTGCCAACACCAGGCTCCCCAGCTTGTGATCCCTTCTCCCCTTTAATTCCTGATGTTGCTCCACGCTTGGGGCCGAGCCAAAGCAAGCTGTGGATGGACAAGCAGACAGACAGACAGCTGCAGGGACGGGCGGGGGCTACCTCGCTTTCCAAAAGCATTACGGAGCTCAGCTGGAGCCAGCACTTCCCACCCCAGCAACAGCCTTTCACACCTCCCTTTCCCAAAGGCTCCTCTGGGACCACCAGCCCAGAAAGCAACCTTATATCTGCCTTGCAAGACAGACAGCGACGTGCGCGGGGGATGCTCCGCAGGCACCCTCTGACTCGGTTTCCCTCTGCAAAGCCAAGCAATGCTCCACTACAATTTCTGCTTGGCAGCCCTCCTACCTGTGAGCAAAATAGCTCGTCTCCATGCTCATCTCTAGCTTAACTCCCATAGAATCATAGAACCATAGAATCATGGAAGGGACCCATCGGATATTCTAGTCCAACCATTCCTATCAAACACTAAACCAAGTCCCTCAAGACCTCATCCACCTGTGCCTTAAACATCTCCAGGGAAGGTGAATCAACCACCTCCCTGGGAAACCTATTCCAATGCCCAATGACCCTTTCCGTGAAAAACCTCCTCCTAATCTCCAGCCTAAATCTCCCCTGGCGGAGCTTGAGGCCATTCCCTCTTGTCTTGTCCCCTGTCTCTTGGGAGAAGAGCCCAGCTACCTCCTCTCTACAACCTCCTTTCAGGTAGTTGTAGAGAGTAATGAGGTCTCCTCTCAGCCTCCTCTTCTCCAGGCTAAACAACCCCAGCTCTCTCAGCCATTCCCATAGGGCCTGTTCTCCAGCCCCTTCGCCAGCTTCGTCGCACTTCTCTGGACTTGCTCCATCTTCATCTCTGTCTTTATTCCCATTCCTATCTTCACCTCCACCCCCATCTCTATACCCATCTCCATTCTCATCCTTATCTTCATCCATGTACCCATCTCTGTCTTCACCTCCATTCTCACCCCTACCCTCACCTTCATCCCTATCCTCATTTTCATCCCCATGTGTCTCTCTCCTTATCTTCACCTCCATTCTCGCCCCTGCCCTCACCTTCATCCCCATCCTCATTATCACCCCCATCCTCATTTTCATCCCCCACGTGTCTCCTTATCTCCATCTCTGTCCCATCCTCATTTTCATCCCCACATGTCTCTCTCCTTATCTCCATCTCTGCCCCGTCCTCATTCCCATCACTATCTTCATCCCCATCCTCACCTCTGTCCTTATCCTTAGCCCCATACTAACACTTGTTCCCATCCTCATCCTCACCTCCATCCCTATCTTCATTTCCTTCTCCATTCCTGCCCCCATCCTCATTCCCATCCTCCTCATCTCTGTCTTGTTCTCCATCCTCATCCCCCTCCCCATCCTCATCCCCATCTTGATGTTTACCCCTATCCTCCTCCTCATCTCTGTCCTCATCTGTCTTGTTCTCCATCCTCATCCTCCTCCCCATCCTCATCCCCATCTTGACGTTTACCCCCATCCTCCTCCTCATCTCTGTCCTCATCTGTCTTGTTCTCCATCCTCATTCCCATCTTCATCTCCCTCCTCATCCCCATCTTGATGTTCACCCCCATCCTCCTCCTCATCTCTGTCCTCATCTCTGTCTTGCTCTCCATCCTCATCCCCATCTTCATCTCCCTCCTCATCCTCATCTTGACATTCATCCCCATCCCTATCTTTGTCCCCATCTTCATCCCCATCCCCCTTTCAAGGCACCAGTGGGTTCTGGCCACACCAGTTCCTCCCTTTGCACTCAGTTTCCAGCATGTCTCTTTTCTTCCCCCTCCTCTTTCTTTCTCCTTATTTTCCCTTTTTTTTTTCCATGGGCAAAAAGAACAATGCCTTCTTGTTTCTTGGCCTGCCTTCCCTTGGGGGATCACGTCACTCCATTGGAGTTTGCTTCCTGCCCCACTTGCTTGGTCATCGCTACTGATGTAATACCCAGAGGGGGCTGCGCACGCCAAGGGGGGAAACTGGGAGAACTAGGAAGGGCTTTTCCCTCCCCCTTCAAAAAAAAAAATTAACAATAAAAAAGGCGATGGGAAGGAACCCCTGGGCCCCATCCTACTTGCAAGAGCGTTTGTCATCGTTTAGAAACCAGCTTTTCCTCCCCGTTGTTGTTTATAATGAATTCTTGGACACTCCGGAGAGAAACCTGACTCCTTTACCAACGGGTAGTTTTATTTCCCCTCCAGGACAGAGCTCACCCTGGATGGCCCTGGTGTTCTTGTAGGGTCTCCCGCCTCGTTTTCAGCAGCGCCGGGGCAAACGGCGGGTGCCAGCACCGCTGGGGTTAATAGGATGGCAGGATCTGACCTCCCCACCCTCCAAATGTCCCCTTATCACAGCAGGGCACCAAACTGTCCCCATCCTGGGGGCTGGTCAAACCTTGAGCCTTTTTTTTTTTTTTGCTGAGCCAGCGCTTTTCCGTCTTCTGTAAGTTCGGGGCCCTGGCAGCCCCCCTGCTATTGCCTCCAAAATGGGACAACCACAGCAAGAAAATGTTTGTTTTTCCTCCTCCGCCCCTTGGTCTGCCCCGGGGAGCTGCCAGAGAAGATTTCCTTCTCCTTCACCATGAAAATTGGAATAATAAAAAAAAAAAAAAGCAGGCCTGCTCCCCACCGCGCTGTTTGTGCAGGTGTGCCGGGCTTAGCCCAAAAATCTCAGGCTCCAGCAGCTTTCCAGCTGAAGGGGTGACTGCTTTGCTTTCCCATGCCCAGCAAGAGTGGGTCCCACATCCAGAGACACGGGGACCACCAAACAGGGTGGCTGTGAGCAGTGGGGACAAGGAAACCCCCCCAAGTGACTGAGATGCACCCCTTCAGCCCACACCTGCAGAATCCATCCTCCTAGTGTGTCCCTTCATCCCATCCACGTCCAGCCCATACCAGCCCCACAGCATCCCTCCTCCAGCACCCCCTGGGGCACCTTCATTCCATCCCATCCCACTCCACCCCATCCCAGTCTCATAGCATCCCTCCTCCAGCATCTCCTGCTGCACCTTCATCCCATCCCATCCCAGGGCCACGGCATCCCTCCTCCAGCACATCCTGATGCACCTTCATCCCATCCCATTCTATCTCATCCTCATAGCAGGACTCCTCCAGCACATCCTGCTGCATCTTCATCCCATCCCATCCCAGTGCCACAGCATCCCTCCTTCAGCACCTCTTGGGGCACCTTCATTCCATCATGTCCCACCCCATCCCATCGCCACAGCATCCCTCCTCCAGCACCTCCTGGTGCACCTTCATCCCATCCCGTCCTATCTCATCCTCATAGCAGGCCTCCTCCAGCACATCCTGGTGCACCTTCATCCCATCCCACCCCATCCCAATCCCATCCCAGTGCTACAGCATCCCTCCTCCAGCACCTCCTGCTGCACCTTCATTCCATCTCATCCCATCCCACTCCATGCCATCCCAACCTCATAGCATCCCTCCTCCAGCACAACCTGCTGCACCTTCATCCCATCCCATCCCAGTGCCATAGCATCCCTCCTTCAGCACCTCTTGGGGCACTTTCATTCCATCCTGTCCCACCCCATCCCAGTGCCACAGCATCCCTCCTCCAGCACCTCCTGATGCACCTTCATTCCATGCCATCCCAGGGTCACAGCATCCCTCCTCCTGCACCTCCTGATGCAACTTCATTCCACCCCACCCCATCCCATCCCAGGGCCACAGCATCCCTCCTCCAGCACCTCCTGATGCACCTTCATTCCATCCCATCCCAGTGCCACAGCATCCCTCCTCCAGCACATCCTGCTGCACCTTCATCCCACCCTATCCCAGGGCCACAGCATCCCTCCTCCAGCACCTCCTGATGCACCTTCATTCCATCCCATTCCACCCCATCCCATCCCAGTGCCGCAGCATCCCTCCTTCAGCACCTCCTGATGCACCTTCATCCCATCCCATCCTATCTCATCCTCACAGCAGGACTCCTCCAGCACATCCTGCTGCACCTTCATCCCATCCCACCCCATCCCATCCCAGTGCCACAGCATCCCTCCTCCAGCACCTCCTGCTGCACCTTCATTCCATCTCATCCCATCCCATCCCAGCCCCACTGAATCTTCTCAGGATCCCTGGGTGGTTGTTAAGCCTGAAGACAGCAACAAAATCAACCAAAACCCATCCCCAAGCCTACAAGAGACATTCCCAGCAAGAATGTCATCTCCTCACCCAGGGGCTCCATCCATGGGTGACTGCATCCTCTGGGGTCACAACAGCCACCGCAATTCCAGCTTGGTGGGTATCAAAATCACTATCACCCCACAGGATTTCCAAAACCTGCTTCTATTCCAAAACCAACCCCAGGTGACCCATTTGCATGAGAGCAAGGCGAAAAACCCCACCAAAGAAGTAGGAAAGCAGAGAGGATGGGTCCGGGGAGGGGTCAGGGAGAGGAAGCCCCTGGAGATGCCTCCTAGGGGTCAATCGAGAGTGGGGAGCACCACTAAGAGCTGGCACGATGGTTGAACTCCATAAGGAGGGGCGAGTCATCTGGCACTGTGACTTAGATGCCACGTGACTTTCACTAGCCAAGAGCTTCTTTGCACATTCAGCCCCTAAACAAGACCTGGGTGGCACCGGGGTCCTCTGCAGCAGTTGTGAGCAGGAGACATGAAGACTTTTGGTGTCTCCTCCTCACCTCCCTGCCAAAGCCTCGTATGCGGCATTTATCCACTTCCTTCGACCAAACCACATTAGATGCTCCTCTGCCACAGCCTGGCCACCTACAGATTTAAGGCTAGAAACCATTTCAATTCTAGTCTTCCAAGGTGTCTTCATCAGCTGGTTGGGATGGAGGGAGGTGGAGGACCCAAATAAAGCCCCTCTTAAAAGCCAGTGGGATCTAATTGCTTAATTAACCCCCAAGGTGCCCCAGCAAGAGGCCAGGAATGCCTCACATTCCTGGTTGAGCCGTGTGGGATTAGGAGGCTCTTAAAAAGTTTAGGCGCATAATTAACATCTGATTCGGCTTTATAAAGTGTTTTGACCAATTAAGAAACCTGCCTGAAGGGTGGCCCTGCAGGCAACAGGCTTGGAGAGGGGTTTTTTTTTTTTTGGTGACCCCCAGGGAGGTGACTGCTTTCCCCAAACAAAGCTGGGCTGGAGAGAGCAGCAGGTGACCCAGAGGAAAGGCCAGGTAGGAGGTTGGGGGTAGGGGGGGGGGGGGAAGGGGGGGTGGGCAGAAAATCTCCTCCCTTGTGTGGTTGGATGATTTTTATTCCCTTTTTCAAATTTATTATGGAAAGAAAAATATGAAGGAGGAGGCTTGGGGGCTCCTGCACCGAGAAGTGGGTGTTCTGCTGATGGGCTAGTTGGCTAACAAGGGGTGTGCCCCCAGCCATGGGCACCCTGACACCCCTGGCAGAGCCACAGCACTTTCACCTCCTGGCCCAGCTTCCAGGGATCCTTGAAGGCCGCAGCCTTTGCCAACAGGAAGGAGAGTTGGCAGGCATCAGCCCATTTCCCTCTGCCGCCTCGGGTCATCTGCAGCACAGCTGTCCCCAGATGTTCCTCCCCAGAGACAGCAGACCACCAGCATCCCTCATCCTTCCATCCCTCGCCCCTGTATCCCTTGCCAGGCAGGAGAGGCTGTTCCCGGGGAGGTAGGAAGGTCCTCTCTTTGCAATCCCTGTCCTAAGGCTCTTCCCCACACATCTTCAGCAGGGCTGGACCTCAGGCTGACCCAGCCTGGCCGCTCTCGCTGCGTTTACTCACTCGCACGCAATGGGGCAGGGCTGGGATGAACGCTTCCCCCAGTCTGAGCCCTCTGGGAAGGGTTTTTCTCAGAAAGCAGAGACAGAGCTGATGGGTTACGGGGTCAGAGGCACAGCTGAGACAGGTTTCCCAAGGGACAGGCAAGGAACAGATCCCCCAGGCTGCTGCTCCTCACGCCCTCCAGCCTTGCTTCCAATTTCACCATGGAGCAAAACCACTCTTGGCAAAGCCTAAGGCGAAAGCCACAGGATTTCATCAGGATCGGGGTCAGTAGGACATGAAGTGACAGTGTCCCTGCTGCAACCTTGGTCCCCTGCTGCGGCCCCAGGTGAGGGAGCACAGATCCAGGTATGGCCATGATGATCTGGGATGTGACAGCATCCTCCCCCAAGAGCACAGCACAGCACACAGCCACCCCAACGGGTGCAAGATGACCTGGAGATGTGGCCCATGGCCACCCTAGGAGCACGGCATGTCCCCAACACAAGGCACTCAGCCACTCCATGGACACACGATGGCCTGGGACACGGCACAGACTCGCTCCGCAAATGCAGGATGACGAGAGGCAGCACAGCGTCGCCCCATCCCACAGCACAGACCCTCCCCACAGCCATAGGGGGACCTTGGACATGGCACAGACCCACCCCACGGGCACAGTGTCCCCTCATCCCACAGCACAGACCCACCCCACGGGCACAGTGTCCCCTCATCCCACAGCACAGACTCACCCCACAGGCACAGTGTCCCCTCATCCCACAGCACAGACCCACCCCACGGGCACAGTGCCCCCTCATCCCACAGCACAGACCCACCCCATGGGCACAGTGTCCCCCCATCCCACAGCATAGACCCACCCCAGAGGTGTGGGGTGACCATGGTCATGACACAGGCCCTGCTGGGACTTGCGCCTTTGCATCCCTTCTCTTTCCTCCCTTTTTTATCACAACCTCAGACCTCATTCCCAAAACACGTAGGATCTCCAACAGCCCCAGCTCCTCTGTGGCCCCTTAGCCACATTTGTCCCCTGCTGCACTGGAGCAGCGTTCTTGGAGAGCTGCTGGCATCACACATGGTTACAGAGGGTTCTGTCATTAGGGGATACCCTCTACCTGGGTAATGAAGCACCCAGGGCCCCATCCCACCCCAGGGTCTCACCTAGGACACCATCCTGCTCAGGACACCATTCTACCCCAGGGTTTCACCTGGGACACTATCCCACTGCAGGGTCTCATTCAGGACATCATCCCACCCCAGGGTCCCACCTGGGACACCATTCTTAACCCACAGTGTCACTCAGGACACCATCCTACTCAGGACACCATCCTGCCCCAGGGTCTCACCTGGATCCCATCCCACTCAGGACCTCATACTGCCCCAGGGTCTCACCTAGGACCCCATCCCACTCAGGACCACATCCTGCCGCAGGGTCTCACCTGGGACCCCATCCCACCCCAGGGTCTCACCTGGGTCCCCATCCCACTCAGGACCCCATGCCATCACAGGGTCTCACCTAGACCCCATCCCACTCAGGATACCATCCCACCACAGGGTCTCACCTGTGTCCCCATCCCATTCAGGACCCCATCCCACCACAGGGTCTCACCTGGGACCCCATCCCACTCAGGACCTCATACTGCCCCAGGGTCTCACCTAGGACCCCATCCCACTCAGGACCACATCCTGCCGCAGGGTCTCACCTGGGACCCCATCCCACCACAGGGTCTCACCTGGGACCCCATCCTACTCAGGACCCCATCCCACCCCAGGGTCTCACCTGGGTCCCCATCCTACTCAGGACCCCATCCCACCACAGGGTCTCACCTGGGACCCCATCCCACTCAGGACCCCATCCCACCACAGGGTCTCACCTGGGACCCCATCCCACCACAGGGTCTCACCTGTGTCCCCATCCCACTCAGGACCCCATCCCACCACAGGGTCTCACCTGGGACCCCATCCCACTCAGGACCCCATCCCACCCCAGGGTCCCCCCCCGGACCCCGCCCCCCTCGCGCCCCCGGGACTGACCTCTCCCTCCGTGGCTGGGTCTGTAGACGCTGCCGAGGCTGAGCCTCGCTTGCCCGTCGGTGGCGGGTTCGGGGCTCCTGACCGGCAGGAAGGGCTCGGGCCGGGGGGCCCCGTAAGGCTCCAGCGGCCGGAGCGGCGGCTGCTGCTCGTAGGGCGGCCCCTGCCCCGCGTAGCCCGTGCCGGGGACGGCCTGCAGGGTGTCGGCAGGGGCGAGCGAGTCGGGGCCGCCGAGCTCGGGCGCTCCCCCGCTATCGTGATAGAGGCTGTGCGAGTAGCGGCGGTCCAGCCCGTCGGCCGGCTGCGGGGGGGCGCGGGGGCGCTCCGGGTAGTAGCCGTGCGCTCGGTAGGGGCTCTGCTCGTCCCCGTAGTCCTCGTAGCGCGCCCGGGGCGGCTGGTAGGGGTACACCACGCTGGCCCCCGCCGCCGCCGCCACGGCCGCCCCGCCCGCCCCGGCGCTGCGGTGGTAGCTGTAGCCCTCGTCGTAGGCGCGGGGGGCGAAGGGGAAGGGCGGGTAGGGGGGCTGCGCCGCGGCGGCGTAGGCGAAGGAGGAGGAGGAGGAGGAGGAGGCGGAGGAAGGCTGGCGGGGGCGGCCGGCGGAGCGCAGCCGCTGCGAAGCCGCGTTGTCGCCGAGCGGCCCGTCGCGCCAGTTGTCGGGCACCTGCCCGAAGCCGAAGGGGTGGCGCGTGTGTCCCCGCACGGTGCCGGAGCCCGGCGCTTGCCTCCGCACGCTGCCCGGCCCCGCCAGCAGCACGCGGCTGCCCGCCGCCCGCTCCTGCCCCGCCGGTTCGTACTCGGCGCCGCTGTGCAGGAGGCTGTACACGCGGCCGTTGTTCTCCCACTGGATCAGCTGCCGCCACGGCTGCGGAGCGCCCGCCGCCTCCGGCTCCTGCCCGCCCGCCAGCAGGCACAGCCCGCACCCCAGCGCTGCCCACAGCCCCCACGCCGCCCGCCGCCACATCCCGGAGCGCCTCCCGCCGCGGCACCGCCACCGGGACCAGCCCCGCCAGCGGCGGCGGCGGCAGGGGCGGCGCCGGGTCCTAGCGCCGCCTCCGCGCCTAGCCTGCCTCCCTGGGGCGGTGCCGGGTCCTAGCGCCCGCCTCCGAACTCAGGCTGCCTTCCCGGGGCGGTGCCGGGTCCTAGTGCCCGCCTCCCGCACCCAGGCTGCCTCCTCTAGATGGTGCCGGGTCCTGCCTCCTCGGGGCGGTGCCGGGTCCTAGTGCCCGCCTCCGAACTCAGGCTGCCTTCCCGGGGCGGTGCCGGGTCCTAGTGCCCGCCTCCCGCACCCAGGCTGCCTCCTCTAGATGGTGCCGGGTCCTGCCTCCTCGGGGCGGTGCCGGGTCCTAGTGCCCGCCTCCGAACTCAGGCTGCCTTCCCGGGGCGGTGCCGGGTCCTAGTGCCCGCCTCCCGCACCCAGGCTGCCTCCTCTAGATGGTGCCGGGTCCTGCCTCCTCGGGGCGGTGCCGGGTCCTAGTGCCCGCCTCCGAACTCAGGCTGCCTTCCCGGGGCGGTGCCGGGTCCTAGTGCCCGCCTCCCGCACCCAGGCTGCCTCCTCTAGATGGTGCCGGGTCCTGCCTCCTCGGGGCGGTGCCGGGTCCTAGTGCCCGCCTCCGAACTCAGGCTGCCTTCCCGGGGCGGTGCCGGGTCCTAGTGCCCGCCTCCCGCACCCAGGCTGCCTCCTCTAGATGGTGCCGGGTCCTGCCTCCTCGGGGCGGTGCCGGGTCCTAGTGCCCGCCTCCGAACTCAGGCTGCCTTCCCGGGGCGGTGCCGGGTCCTAGTGCCCGCCTCCCGCACCCAGGCTGCCTCCTCTAGATGGTGCCGGGTCCTGCCTCCTCGGGGCGGTGCCGGGTCCTAGTGCCCGCCTCCGAACTCAGGCTGCCTTCCCGGGGCGGTGCCGGGTCCTAGTGCCCGCCTCCCGCACCCAGGCTGCCTCCTCTAGATGGTGCCGGGTCCTAGCACCACCTCCGCATCCTAGCACCGCCTCCGCGCCCAGCCTGCCTGCCCTGGGCGGTGCCGGGTCCCAGCGCCGCCTCCACGCCTAGCCTGCCTCCCCGGGGTGGTACCGGGTCCTAGCGCCCGCCTCCGAACCCAGGCTGCCTACTCCGGACGGTGCCGGGTCCTGCCTCTCCGGGGCAGCGCCGGGTCCTAGCGCCGCCTCCGTGTCCTAGCGCCGCCTCCGCGTCCAGCCTGCCTCCCCGGGGCGGTGCCGGGTCCTGCCTACCCGGGGCGGTGCCGGGTCCTAGTGCCCGCCTCCGAACCCAGGCTGCCTCCTCCGGGCAGTGTCGGGTCCTGCCTCCCCGGGGCGGTGCCAGATTCTGCCTTGCCAGGGCGGTGGGGGTCCCAGTGCCCGCCTCCTGCACCCAGCTTGCCTCCCCGGGGCGGTGCCGGGTCCTAGTGCCCGCCTCCAACGCCCAGCCCTCCTCCCCGGGGCGGTGCCGGGTCCTGCCTTGCCGGGGCGGTGCGGGGTCCTAGTGCCCGCCTCCTGCACCCAGCCTTCCTCCCCGGGGCGGTGCCGGGTCCTGCCTTGCCGGGGCGGTGACGGGTCCTAGTGCCCGCCTCCGCACTCAGGCTGCCTCCCCGGGGCGGTGCTGGGTCCTAGCGCCGCCTCTATAATGGTAACTCAGGGCTGACGTTATTGAACACAAAGTGGGGACCTGAGGAGCGAGTCCAAGGATCCCTAACCCTGCTGCTGTCTGGATCCAGCCTGTGCAGATCCCGAGTCCACCACCACCTCGAGGCCATCGGTTCGGCTTCCTCCTCCACATCACAGAATGAACAGAGCACCTAGAGTCTTCTGCCTTGTCCTCCCTGAGGACCCCCCGAATTCTCCCCCTCAACTTTTTACAGCCCCATGACCCAGCCTGGCATCCCCAGGGGGATATTTCCAGGCAGAAATGAGGCTGGGACAAAGCCTCCCAGTGTCGTTCTCTCGGTCCTCCACCCTGGGGAAACTGAGGTAGCACTCCAAAAACCAGAGCACACACCCCAGCCGCTGCCGCTCTGCAAACCCTGTCCCTGTCCTTGTGTTGTCCAGCTTTTCCCTGTTGCTTTAAGTCCTGGCTGTAGGGATGTGTGTTTTCCACATGCAGATTTTTCCTTTTCCGCCTTTCCCCTCCTCCTGCCACTTTCATTCCCAGCTCTGAAGCTGGAGATGGAGCCAGGATGAGGCCAGAAAGATCCCAGCACCACACCTTACCAGATAGGCCAAATCTCTGCTGGGGGACCCACAAGTTCCTCACATCCCCAGGTGGCCAAGAAGGCCAATGGCATCCTGGCTTGGATCAGAAATGATGTGACCAGCAGGGCCAGGGAGGTGATTCTCCCTCTGTACTCAGCACTGGTGAGGCCGCTCCTTGAATTCTGTGTTCAGTTCTAGGCCCCTCACCACAAGAAGGATGTTGAGGCTCTGGAGCAAGTCCAGAGAAGAGTGACGAAGCTGGTGAAGGGGCTGGAGAACAGGCCTTATGAGGAGCAGCTGAAAGAGCTGGAGGTGTTTAGCCTAGAGAAGAGGAGGCTGAGAGGAGACCTCATTGCTCTCTACAACTACCTGAAGGGAGGTTGTAGAGAGGAAGGAGCTGGTCTCTTCTCCCAAGTGACAGGGGACAGGACAAGAGGGAATGGCCTCAAGCTCTGCCAGGGGAGATTTAGGCTGGAGATTAGGAGGAGGCTTTTCACAGAAAGGGTCATTGGGCATTGGAATAGGCTGCCCAGGGAGGTGGTTGATTCACCTTCCCTGGAAGTGTTTAAGGCACAGGTGGATGAGGTCTTGAGGGACTTGGTTTAGTGTTTGATAGGAATGGTTGGACTCGATGATCCTATGGGTCCCTTCCAACCTGGTCGTTCTGTGATTCTGTGATTCTGTGATTTCTTTGCTTTTCCTTGCTCCTGCCTGTGCTCCTCCTCCCATCACCCCAAAGGGACTGGAAATACCAGAGTTGATGTAATAGGCAGAGTGCTCTGGCCAAGGAAGGAAAGCCTGGACTAACCTCCTCCCACAACCCCACAGCTGCTTGTCCCCGGTGGGGCTGGTTGTGGGTTGCTGCCCTCCACATCGCCCCAGAACTGGATTTTGGGGGGGGAGGTGGGATGAGGGCTTGGTGAGAGGTAGTGGGGAGAAGTTAGAGCACCTTCCAGTACTCAAAGGGGCTCCAGGAGACCTGGGGAGGGGCTCTTGATCAGGGAGGGCAAGTATGGGATGAAGGGGAATGGTTTTCAGCTGAAAGAGGGGAGATTGCGATGAGATTTTAGGAAGAAATGTTTTCCTGTCAGGGTGGGGGTGCCCTCCCCAGGTTGCCCAGAGCAGTGGTGGCTGCTCCATCCCTGGAGGTGTTCAAGGCCAGGTTGGATGGGGCTTGGAGCCACTGATGCAGTGGGAGGTGTCCCTGCTGGTGTGAGGGGTGGGAACTGGACGGGCTTTGAGATCCCTTCCAACTCAGACCATTCTGTGACTCCGCGACACAGCAGGGACAGGGTTGTGTGTCATGTCATCCTGAGAGGAGGTTGTGGAGAGGAGGGGGCTGGTCTCTTCTCCCAGGTGACAGGGGACAGGATGAGAGGGAATGGCCTCAAGCTCCACCAGGGGAGGGTCAGGATGGACATTAGGAAAAAATATAGACGAAGCTGGTGAAGGGGCTGGAGAACAGGCCCTATGAGGAGCGGCTGAGAGAGCTGGGGGTGTTTATCCTGGAGAAGAGGAGGCTGAGAGGAGACCTCGTTGCTCTCTACAACTACCTGAAGGGAGGTTGTAGAGAGGAGGGAGCTGGGCTCTTCTCCCAAGGGACAGGGGACAGGACAAGAGGGAATGGCCTCAAGCTCCACCAGGGGAGATTTAGGCTGGACATTAGGAGGAAGTTTTTCACAGAAAGGGTCATTGGGCATTGGAATAGGCTGCCCAGGGAGGTGGTCGATTCACCTTCCCTGGAGGTGTTTAAGGGATGGGTGGATGAGGTCTTGAGGGACTTGGTTTAGTGTTTGATAGGAATGGTTGGACTGGAAGATCTGATGGGTCTCTTCCAACCTGGTTGTTCTATGATTCAATGATTCTATGAATATTTCCCAGAAAGGGTCATTGGGCACTGTCAGAGGCTGCCCAGGGAGGGGGTTGAGTCACCTTCCCTGGAGGTGTTTAAGGGACGGGTGGACAAGGTGCTGAGGGACATGGGTTAGTGTTTGATAGGAATGGTTGGACCTAATGATCCGGTGGGTCTCTTCCAAGCTGGTTGTTCTGTGATTCTGTGATCCCCCCTCGGCGGTGTGAGGGAGGAGGGATGATGGGGTGAATCTCCTTAGGTTTGGTTCAGGTGTGGGTGTCTGCGTTGCTCCACACCGCCTCCCACTCCCCAGGCAGTGAGATGCCACCAGGACGTGGTGGCCGAGGGGACAGGCTGCCAACTCCATCACCCTTAATGGGGAGGGTCCCTCCTGCGCCCCTAACCCTGGATCAGCATCCCCAGGGTGGGGCCGGAGGGCAACTGTCCAGAAGCAGGACCCTGAGCCACCAAGCTGTGTATCTGGGGTCCCAGCCCCACTAGATGGTGCCAGCAGCCCACGTTTGCGGTGCCACCGCACCCGGGGTCACAGCGATGGGGACAGACACGCCGGCAGAGGCTTCTCCCAACCCAGCCTCACAGGAGAGAATCTCTTCCCGATGTGGGGTGGGAGAAGGGGGAAGAAGGACTGGAATCCCAAACCGTTTTCTCCCCCTTTCTGTTTTTTATAAAATCCACCCATGGGGCTGGATGAGGTTGTGCGTATCCAGCAGCAGAGCTGGGAGCATTCATAGAATCATAGAATCATAGAATAACCAGGTTAGAAGAGACCCACTGGATCATCGAGTCCAACCATTGCTGTCAAACACTAAACCATGTCCCTCAGCACCTTGCCCACCCGTGCCTTAAACACCTTCAGGAAAGGTGAATCAACCACCTCCCTGGGCAGCCTGTTCCAGGACCCAATAACCCTTTCTGTGAAATTTTTTTCCCAATGTCCAGTCTAAATCTCCCCTGTCGGAGCTTGAGGCCATTTCCTCTTGTCCTGTCCCCTGTCACTTGGGAGAAGAGGCCAGCACCCTCCTGCCTACAACCTCCCCTCAGGTAGTTATAGAGGCCTCTCAGCCTCCTCTTCTCTAGGCTAAACACCCCCAGCTCTCTCAGCCTTTCCTCTTAAGGCTTGTTCTCCAGCCCCTTCACCAGCTTTGTTGCTCTTCTCTGGACTCACACCAGAGACCTTAAAGCCATCTAGTCCCAACCCCTCTGCCACGGGCAGGGACACCTCCCTCTGGATCAGGTTGCTCCAAGCCACATCCAGCCTGACCTTGAACCCTTCCAGGGATGGGGGAATTGTGGAGCAACTCCCCTAAAGAGCATGAAACAAAGCCACAGGGCTGGGGAAACTGAGGCAGTGCTGGCCCAGGGCAAACCTCCAGAGCAGCTTCAGCGCCTCCATCCCTCCCCACTGGCCTCAAATCCCCACATTTCAAGCTCTGTTAACCCCTTGCCCTGCCCATTCGGCTTTTCATTTGCACAAATAATTGACAATATGGTGATTTTTTTTCATTCCTGAGTGTTTAAATGAGTTAGGGACCTAATTACCTAAAGACTATTTTTCTATTATGATTATTTTTAGGCAATTTGGGATAACCAGTCATGTGAATAATTGTCACCTTATTGAGTCAATGGGAACAAGTGGTCACCATGGGGCACTGTGGCACAAAGGCTTCTCTGGCTCTATTCACATCAAACTCGCCCAAAATCTCATTCCCAGGATTCTCCTGCCTCCCTTTTAACATGGATTTTCAAGACAATCAATTGCGGGAAAGCAGGAGGGAGACAAAACGAGTTTAACTGAACTTCTTCCTGTGAGGGTGGGGAGGCCCTGGCCCTGGTTGCCCAGAGCAGTGGTGGCTGCCCCATCCCTGGAGGGGTTCAAGGTCAGGCTGGATGGGGCTTGGAGCCCCTCATCCAGTGGGAGGTGTCCCTGCCCATGGCAAGGGTTGGAACTGGATGGCTTTAAGGTCCTTTCCAACCCAAACCATTCCATGCTTCATGCCTCTGCCTGGCCCTGCATTTACCTTCCTTCTGTCCGGGGTGGTGGGGAAGGGAAACTGAGGCACAGGCAACTTTCCCCTGGCTGGCACAAGGCACACTCACACTGGGACTTAAGAAACTCCCACCTGGTGTTTGGGCACCCATCAGCAGACTGAGAAGTTGGCAGTCAAGGAAACCTTGTGAGAGGCATCCTCTTCCACATAGAAACACAGAATCTCCAGACTGGAAGAGAACCACTGGATCATCAAGTCCAACCATTCCCATCAATCACTAAACCTCAGCACCTCATCCACCTGCACCTTAAACACCTTCAGGGAAGGCAAGTCAACCACCTCCCTGGGCAGCCCATTCCAGTGCCTAATGACATGATTCATCTGAACTCTCCAGCCAGAGCCAGTGAGCACTTTCAGCAAGAGAGCGTGTTTGAAGCCTCATTTATCCACCAACCTAAATGGAAGATACTTTATTACTTTCCCCCTCTCCATCTCCATTGAAATACTCACCATCTGGATGTAAACAATCCCTTAACTTCTTCCCTGCCAACTGCCGACAGCCACTGTGCTCAGCTACTACAATTGATGCCTTCAAAGTCCCTTGATCAATCGTTCGCTCTTTGATGTTACCATGGGGTAATTTCCAAGGTGGGTTTGTCAGCCAAGCCCTGCTGACCCACAACCCCCCATCCACCACCAAGCTTTATATTCCTGGTTTCTCAGCATGGGTAAAGGAGAAGGGAGAGCATGAAGTGATGCTCCAACCCTTAGCATTAGAGGGACTTTTTTAAATTATCTTGTCCCTAAAATTCTTTTTCCTCTGTGAGTTTGTTTGGTAATAGCATCCCATGGGAAGGAGCTCCAAAGATGAATGAGTAGCAAGATCTTGCCTTCCTAGAACCAGTCTTGAGGCAGGAAGGCAAGAAAAGAAGGAGTGGGTGAGAAATTATCTGGGGTCATAAAGCTAAAAGGCAAGCTTGGGGTGAGGTGGCTCCTCACCTCCTTTCTCCCCAACACCAAAAACAACTCAAAATTCAAGACAAATTATACGGAGAATCATAGAATCATAGAATCATCAGGTTGGAAGAGACCCATTGGATCATCGAGTCCAACCATTCCTACCAATCTCTAAACCAAGCCTCTCAGTACCTCATCCACCCACACCTTAAACACATCCAGGGAAGGTGAGTCAACCACCTCCCTGGGTAGCCTATTCCAATGCCCAATGACACTTTCTGTGAAGAATTTTTTCCTTATGCCGAACCTGAACCTCCCCTGGTAGAGCTTGAGGCCATTCCCTCTCGTCCTGTCCCCTGTCACTTGGGAGAAGAGCCCAGCTCTCTCCTCTCCACAACCTCCTTTCAGGGAGCTGGAGAGAGCAATGAGGTCTCCCCTCAGCCTCCTCTTCTCCAGGATAAACATCCCCAGCTCTCTCAGTCACTCCTCGTAAGACTTGCTCTCCAGCCTCTTCCCCAGCTTCATTGCTCTTCTCTGGACTCACTCCAGAGCCTCTACATCCTTCTTGTGGTGAGGGGCCCACAACTGAACATGGGATTCAAGGAGTGGCCTCACCAGTGCCAAGTCCAGAGGGAGAATAACCTCCCTGGACTTGCTGGTCACACCGTGTCTGATCCAAGCCAGGATGCCATTGGTCTTCTTGGCCACCTGGGCCACAGCTGGCTTATGTTCATTTGGCTATTGACCGACACCCCCAGGTCTCTCTCCTCCTGGCTGCTTTCCAGCCAGACTTTTCCCAGTCTGTAGCACTACTTGGGACTTGGGAGAATCCCATGGGATAGAGCAGGGAGGTCCCAGCCCTGCCACCGTCCTCCTTGGGATTGGTCAGCTCCTTTCTCACCCTGTGCTTGGCCCAGAGATGGCTGGGGAGGGTCTGTAAGGGGTGGTGGTCCTTCTCCCTAACTTGCTTTATGGCTTCTCTATGGTTTTGAACCCTCCCAGCACTCCTTGTTTGCCACACTTGCATTCCTCTGTCACATTTAGCAATTATAGGTGATTTTCTTTCCCCCTTGTGTTCTTAACGGAGCTTATAATTAACTCTCTTCTGATTTGCATCCATGTTTGTATGCTGGCCTCATCAGAGATGTCAGCAAAGCTCTTCAATAACGTTGCCTCCAGGTTTTTTATAGCCAAGTGCAGCTTGGGAATCAAATCTAGGGGGTTCTTTTCATAGAATCACAGAAAATCGCTCATCCTCATCCTATCTCTGCACTCCTTGATCAAATGCCCCTCCCCAGCTTTCCTGGAGCCCCTTTCAGTATTTAAAGGCTGCTATATGTTCTCCTTGGAGCCTTCTCCAGGCTGAAGAAGATCAGCTTTCTCAGCCTGTCCTCATATGGGAGGTGCTCCAGCCCTCGGATCATCTTTGAGGCCTCTTCCAGAGTCACTCTTACAGCTCCATGTCCTTCTTGTGCTGAGGACTTCAGAACTGGTCACAGGGCTCCAGGTGAGGTCTCACCAGAGCAGAGCTGAGGGGCGGAATCTCCTCCCTTGCCCTGCTGGTCCCATGGCTTTGGATGCAGCCCAGGATGTGGTTTTCTTAATGGATGAGAAACCCGCTGTCCCCAGGAGATACTGTCCTTCATCATCTAGCCTGCAGGGATATTCAGAGACATCAGAAGCCGGCAGGACCCATGGCCTCACCCCAATTCCTGGCTCCCAGTCCCAGCCCAACCCAGTCTGAGCATCCCATCCAGACTGGCAGTGTTTCAGCCAAAGCTGTTGGAGGAGAAATATGGCTTGTGAGATCTGTCTTGGTGGCTCAAATTAGCCTTCAGTGTTGGGCCAGGCATTGGGAACATTATGGTGACCAGGAGCAGCCTCCTTTTAATCCACATGGCTGCCCACTCCCTGTAAACATGCAGAAGTTCCTGCATTTCACTGGAAGTTTCTCTTTGCTATTGTAAACGGAATAAAATTGTCATCACCTTAAACTCAGTGGTTCTGCATGAGGGATGTTCTCTCCCTTATCTCCCCAAACCTCCTGCCTCGGTTTTCCAGCTTATTTCATAGAATCAGAGAATCATAGAATTTGGATCGCTTTAATGCTCTGCAACCCAACCTGGCTCTTAACTAAGGTGGGAAAAAATCCATCATGTTCCTTGAGGTGAGAATAAACTCCATGAAGGTTTTTACCTTCACAAGCCTTCCTGAAGAACATCCTCTTCTCTTCTCCTGAGCCTGGCCACCATCAAGGTCCCCAGCTCTTGCTGGGGGACAATGCTTACCATGGATCAGGAAGATAGGTTGGACAGCACCACGGATGTCACCCTCAGCATCCCTGGACTCCTTGTCTTCCAACCTTCCTAATGCTTCCATGGCTGCAGCCAGGCTGGATTCATAGGCAGAAGACATCTTAACCCTGCTGCCTCAGGGAGAGACGTGCTTTGCAGAATCATAGAATTATAGAATCACCAGGTTGGAAGAGACCCACCAGATCATCAAGTCCAATCATTCCTATCAATCACTAAACCATGTCCCTCAGCACCTCATCCACCCGTCCCTTAAACACCTCCAGAGAAGGTGAATCAACCACCTCCCTGGGAAGCCTATTCCAATGCCCAATGACCCTTTCTGTGAAAAACTTCCTCCTAATGTCCAGCCTAAATCTCCCCTGGTGGAGCTTGAGGCCATTCCTTCTTGTCCTGTCCCCTGTCACTTGGGAGAAGAGCCCAGCTCCCTCCTCTCCACAACCTCCTTTCAGGTAGTTGTAGAGAGCAATGAGGTCTCCTCTCAGCCTCCTCTTCTCCAGGCTAAAAACCCCGAGTTCTCTCAGCCATTCCTCATAAGGCCTGTTTTCCAGCCCCTTCACCAGTTTCGTTGCTATTCTCTGGACTCACTCCAGAGCCTCAACATCCTTCTTGTGGTGAGGGGCCCACAGCTGAACACAGGATTCGAGGAGCAGTCTCACCAGTGCCGAGTACAGAGGGAGAAGAACCTCCCTGGACCTGCTGGTCACACCATTTCTGATCCAAGCCAAGATGCCATTTACCTTCTTGGCCACCTGGGCCACTGCTGGCTCATGTTCAGTCTCTGTCAACCAACACTCCCAGGTCCTTCTCCTCCAGGCAGCTTCTAGACAGAAGGTGGACAGAGGCTCAAGAGTGTCCTTCAGCTGTTACTGCTGCAAAAAATAAGGCATCAAAGTTTCTTTGGGGAAGTCAAGGGAGAGGTTTTCTCTGGTATCGTCCCATCTGGAGGCATGGAAGCAGCCATGGATGCACCGTTGGGTCTGGCAGGGCCACCTGCATCCAGCCGTGCAGGAGGAACACCCCAGTTACAACCAGTGGAGAGGTTTTCAACTTGTTGATTTCCACAAGGTAAACCCAAACACCCCCTTCTCACCTCCACTCTCCTTCACCAAGGCATAATAAATTTTAATCCCATCCAGCCCAGCAGCACCCAGCTGAAGACCAGTTCTCCTTGGCTCTGCTCCTTACCCCCAACAGCCAACTCACATTCTAAAATGACACAAACCTATTATTCCTATGAGCATTTTTTTAAAAAATTAAATCTTAATGCAAATCTCAAGGGTTTCCCTGCCCAGAAAGGGTGACCCAAGGTGGCTCGACTGTGCCGGCATCAGCAGATGGCAGACTCTGCAGCCTACAAACCACCCGCTGCTGTCTCACCCATCCCTGCAGCATCAGCTGAGGGGCTCAACATCACCCAGAGGGGCTCAGAGTCGCCTCAGGGTCACTGAATCCCCCCTGAGGGGTCCCAACCCAGCACACATGCCAGATACCCTGTGGGCTTTGCTCATGGATTGCAGGAGATGGAATTAACTGGGGAGACAGAGTGGATAATAACATGTTTTTTAAAGTATGTTGTTTGCAGCAGACTTCTCTGGAGTGGGTTATTTATAGGATGTGTCTATAACCTAAATAAAGCAGCTGAATTTCACCCTGTCGCTCTGAGGGGAGATGTCAGCCAGGGCCTTGGTGGTGCAGACACCTCCCCACCTCCCTCCCCTACCCCCTCCCTGGTGCCAAACCAGGCACCCCTGGCCCCTTTGTGGGTGCAGCAACACATTTAGAAGCAAGACACCAGCTTGAGAACTCCAAGCATCGATTTCTCATTGGTAACACTGGTTAAACGAGGTGGTTTAACAAACAGAACCTCATAAGCGTACGGCAGCCACCACGCCTCATCCCTCCCATGGGACCCCAGGAGGAGGAGGAGGAGGAGGAGGAGGAGGAGGAGGAGGAGGAGGATGTGATGCTCACTGTGAGCTGGACCAGCTGCTCTGTCATGGCCCAGAACTGGACACAGGATTCGAGGAGCAGTCTCACCAGTGCCAAGTCCAGAGGGAGAAGAACCTCCTTGCACCTGCTGGCCACACTGTTTTTGATCCAAGCCAGGATGCCATTGGCCTTCTTGACCACCTGGGCCACTGCTGGTTCATGTTCAGTTACTGTCAACCAACACCCCCAGGTCCCTCTCCTCCTGGCAGTTTTCCAGCCTGACTTCTCCAAGTCTGTAGCTGCTCAGGGTTGTTGTGCCCCAAATGCAGGACCTGCCATTTGGCCTTGTTAAACCTTCCTTCCACTGGTCTCAGCCCAGCAATCCAGCCTGTTCAGATCCCTTTGGAGCCTCCCTACCCTCCAGCATATCGACACTTCCACCCAGCTTAGTGTCACCCGCATGCTACAGCCACCTCCCCGCAGCAGGAGCAAAGAACCTTGTCTCATCACCTTCCTTTTCTTCATAGTCTTCCTTTTCCTCCTCTTCTATTCACTGTTTATTTTCTCTGGCTGCTCTCAGGTGTTTAGTATTTGGTGCAGGCTTATCCTATCACTGCCCTCCTGCCTGCATCTGCCCAGGCTCTCCTGGGTGGGCTGGGACAGAGATGGCAATGGCTACCAGCAGGGGATTATCCCCAAACCTCGCTAAGACAGCATGTTCTTGCAATGGGATCACCCCCAACCCTCATTTAATTCACCAGACAGAGCGAATGATGACGTTGGGACCGTGATCCCTCCTGCCTCAGTTTCCCTCCTTGCCTGGCAGAGGCCCCCAAACCACCAGCGGGAAGCTGAGCTGAGGGCAGGAAGGATAAATAGACCCCAACACATCCCATGTCTTTCCACCATCCGCTTTAAAAGGAGAAACACCACCCACAGCCGTGACAAATGCCTTTGTCTGGCTCACAAGTGGAATAGCTGACACCCAGGGAGCGGTGGCTGCTTGTGCTCCAGAGTTGTAGGTGTATAAATATATAGTGAATAAAATGAATAGTTTTGTTTGTTCTACTCTTATCTAATTTAATAGCTTCTGGGTGAGCAATTACTCTCTGTAACAAGAGCAAATAAGCAGCCTTAGTGTAATTGGTTGAGTATTACTCTGCTTTATGCTATATAATGCAACATTAGGACCTCAGCACTTACTCTTAAATGAAGGTTTTTTGCTCCGGTCACGGCTGGAAGGTTGCTCAGTGTGAGTTTTCCCTGGTTTTATACACAAAAATTTAAACCCAGCTCCATTTTTTTGCCATTCTCAGCTAGGAAGAATTGCCTTTTTTCCCCCCCCCCACTTAACATTTACTGCAGAAGATCTGCAGGATGAAATCTTTCCCGAAGGAAGGGGTGGGTGATCTCGCTATGTGTCTGGATGCACCTCACTGTGATGCTCATCCTCTCCCCCAGCTAAAACAAAGCAGGAGCTGGCCTGGGTAGCCCCAAAACCTCAGCCCTGAATGTGGCTAGTTTTAAAAGAGAAGGGAAAAAAAAATAAAAAAAATCACCTGTCGAAACAGCGAGAGAAACCAGCCCATCATCTTCAGCCAGACCAGCTCCACACTCAGGTTTAAATGGTCATTAATGTATCCCTTCCTGCTTGGAATCATATCTGGGTTAATGTCCTCGCTGGTGCACTCCGTGATGGACATCTCCATTAGAGGCAACTGAAAAACTGACAAGAACTGTCTAGGGAATGAAAAAAGAAATTGGCTTTTGGGTCGGGGAGAGGTGGAGATTTCATATAAACCTGCTTATTTGCTTTGTTACAGGTGAGGAAATTGAAGCGGCAGCTCCAGATCCAGGTGTGTATGGAGAAAGAATTGGGGAACGGGAGCTAAAGTCCAAACCACTATGGTTCTGGGGTTTTGCTGGGGGAAAATAAGCCTCTTCTTTTTTTCTTCAGCAACCCCAAATCCTTCTCTCCACATATGCCTGGGAGCTGCTGCTTCTTGGCCCCATGGAGGAGACCTTTCCTCCAGCTGTTCATCCCTGGAGGCCAGAAATAAAGACTAATTCACAGAATCACAGAACAACCAGATTGGAAGAGACCCTCCGGATCATCGAGTCCAACCATTCCTATTAAAAATTAAACCATGTCCCTCAGCACCTCATCTACCCATGCCTTGAACACCTCCAGTGAAGGTGACTCAACCACCTCCCTGGGCAGCCTATTCCAATGGCCAATGACCCTCTGTGTGAAAAACTTCCTCCTAATCTCTAGTTCTTCCAGATGCCCTCTGTTCCCCTTTGAAACAGTGAAGACACTGCTTGCCCTGGCCGTGCTTCAGTTTGCATCCCTGAGGAAAAGAGAAGGGGAGGAAAGGAAAAAGTGACACCTGCAAACCTTTGGTTGTCCCAGAGGGAAAAGGATGCAGCATCCACCCTGTCCCTTCTCCCACAAACCCCACTCTGGGTGCTGAGTACCCTCAAGTCTCTCTCATCTTATCCATCCCATTCCATGCTTTCTCATCTCATCCCAGGGACCCACTTCTGTGCACAGGGATGGGATGAGCCAGACCATAGACACAACGTCACCCCTGGAGTGAAGGAACTAAGCCAGTTCTTGTATTTGAACCCCCCAAGCTCTCCCCACCACAACCCTACACTTCATAAAATAAAATAATGGATCTTGAGAAGCTGGGAGGAATTATTTAACCCCATCACGGTGTCTGTCTACATGAGGAATGTCTCATCCCCGGGTAATATGGCAAGAGAGGGATAGCTTGTGAGCAGATATATTGCTCTGCAAAGAGCTGTGTGGAGTGAACTGGTGCTAACTGGTCCCCAGCAGCATCCAACACAGCCTTGGAGATGAAGAAGTCATCCACAAATTTTCTATGCATTAGGAAAAAGTTTTTCACAGAAAGGGTCATTGGGCACTGGAACGGGCTTCCCAAGGAGGTGGTTGAGTCACCTTCCCTGGAGGTGTTAAGGGACGTGTTGATGAGGTGCTGAGGGACATGGTTTAGTGTTTGATAGGAATGGTTGGACTAGATGATCTGGTGGGTCTCTTCCAACCTGCTGATTCTATGATTCTATGGTTCTAAGTCAAGCACAAGCAATTGCTGGGTGGAGGGATTTTGTCACTGTGGGGAAAGGTAATTTTTAGGTGCAGAGAGACATGAATTTGTGGCTCCTGCTGCCTGCACTGGGAACAGGCTGGGAACCCAGAGAAAACCACCTCCTCCCCAGAAACAGCAACAGCCCACAAAGAGGCCTTCTGCAAGTAAAAACCCTCGTCCCCTTTAAACCGTTTAGTAGGGTTAGCTCCCAGCTGGTACAAGGCTGATTATCAATATGCTCTCATTTATCCTGCAAAAGCCGCCTGATGCTGTGAAGCCACACGTCTGCCCGTGCCACGGCATCTAAACCCAGCCCAGAATAGCAGCAACCCCAAATCGGCTCACGCTTATTGACTAACCTTGTTAATCCTGCAGAGAATGAAAAAAAACCACCTAGGAGGTCGAGGAATTTCTGTTGCAAGCCCAAAACCATCTTCATTTCGATAAAAGAAATTTACACTCTGCTAAATAGCCAGAAGCATCAGATGAGGCTGGCAGAAAGAGGTTTGGAACAGCCAGAATGATGAGCTGGGGTCTGCTGGGTGGGATGTGAGCCTGTGTGGACTTCATGAGGTGAACAACAAGGCCAAGTGGAAGGTTCTACACCTGGGTCGGCACAATCCGCAATTTCAATACAGACTGGGGGATGGCATGATTGAGAGCAGCCCTGGGGAGAAGGGCTTGGGGGGCTGACTGATGAGAAGCTCGATGTGAGCCAGCAATGCACACTGGCAGCACCTCTGCTATGAGGACAGGCTGAGGGAGTTGGGGTTGTTCAAGCCTGGAGAAGAGAAGGTTCAGGGGAGACCTTAGAGCAGCTTCCAGTACTGAAAGGGGCTCCAGGAAAGCTGAGGAGGAACTTTTTACAAGTGCATGGAGTGAAAGGATGAGGGATGATGGCTTTAAATTGGAGAAGTGAAGATTTCAGCTAGACATTAGGAAGAAATTCTTCATGATGAGGGTGGTGATACACTGCCCCGGGTGGCCTGGGGAAGTCGTGGCTGCCCCATCCCTGGAGGTGTTCAAGGCCAGGTTGGATGAGTCTGTAAGCAACCTGATGCAGTGGGAGGTGTCCCTGCCCATGGCAGGAGGTGGGACTGGATGGGCTTTGAAGTCCCTTTCAACCTAAACTATTCTATGATTCCATGATTCTATGATACTGTGGGCACAGCCCACAGTAATGTGGGCAATGTGTGTCTTTCATGGACCAGATGGATGAAGAAATTACTTTGTTCAGGTTAAGGAAGGCAAGATTTGCAAAGTGAGGGGTGGGGGCAGATAGCTAACTAGGGGAAAATATGTAACTCAGAGCAAGAAAATGAAGTTTCATATATGGAGCCTGTGTTTCAGCAGCAAAGTTCTGGCACAGAGATGGGTCACAAGCATCCTGGAGCTGGGATAATGCTTCTACCAGCGGAGAGTTCCTGCTTCGGTGCTGTCTTGAAGCTGAAGTGCCCATAATAATGGTGAAGCACCTCAAAATGTGTCCAGCCCCTCATTTCCCATCCAGCAAGGTGCACTGGGGCTGGAGGCTTTGCCAGAGCGACCTGTCTGCCCCTTCTTGTGCTGGAAGAAAGCATTATCATGACCTTCTCCAGCCATAAGCCCCATCCACACCACCCTGCTCCTTCCCCTCCATCCCTCGGCAGCTGCAGGATGCTCTCCCAAGACACGCAGGCTTCTCGCTGCTGTGGCCCTAGGGAAATCAAGTCAGCTATTTCTCCAGCGCTTCACGAGCACAATCACTTGCAGTGCATAAACATTTAAATACCTCTCAGGGCTGGAGA
The DNA here is from genome assembly GCA_033558105.1 of Coccyzus lansbergi. Classification (NCBI taxonomy): domain Eukaryota; kingdom Metazoa; phylum Chordata; class Aves; order Cuculiformes; family Coccyzidae; genus Coccyzus; species Coccyzus lansbergi. The sequence goes on along the minus strand of JAUMJK010000733.1, from coordinate 178,527 downwards.
AAACCTGCTGCTGAGATGTTTTTGATATCCCACCCCATGTCCCGAATCCTCAGTTCCAGCTCAGGCATCGTATCTCTCATTGCATCTGCCAACACCATGAGGCTGCACAGGGATGGGAAAACCAGAAGAGACACAGGGACAATGTTAAACAACCCAGTGCCACCCTGGAGAGTCTCATCTCAGGGTCAGGACCTCTGCCACCAGGAGAGCATCAGCATCAGTCTCAGGGATCAGATGAGAGAGGACCGGCAGCCTCCTCCCCTCCTGCCCAGAGCAGAGGGAATTTGCATGCACAGCAGAAAAGGAGCCACTCAACACCAGCTACACATTCATGCACGAGGTCCTACCATCATCTCCAGTGGGTTCCACCTCTCCATCCTCCTGATGGAACAAGAGGCCTATGGAAAAGCACCTTCCTGATCCTGGTAAAGGAACAGTGTTTGTAGGAGAAGGTTGTTGTTTGAAGGTTGAGTCACCTTCCCTGGAGGTGTTCAAGGCACGGGTGGATGAGGTATTGAGGGACTTGGTTTAGTGTTAGATAGGAATGGTTGGACTAGAAGATCCGATGGGTCCCTTCCAACCTGGTTGTTCTGTGATTCTGTGATTCTGTGAGATGAAGCACTGCCCAGGGAAGGGCCATTCCCTAGGGACTTATTTTCCTGTGTACCAGCTTGGGGTGACATGCCCCACGATGGAGCTGCTGCTACTGCTCATTCTTCCTCATCAGCATCCATGGTTGAGGTGGGTGGGGGGTGGGAGGGTGGTTGGAAAGCCACCACAGAAACCAAATCCTGCTGCACACGGTGTGCTTTGAAACAGAAAGGAAAGAGGAGGAGGAGAAAGCAAATCAGCAAAGCTCGGGCAGCATAATTTTGTTTAAAATCTCAGCAGGGAGATGCAGTATAATTAACTCTAACAAATTCATCATGAAACAATCCCTTGGTCACTTTGGGATGAATAGGGAGCTGGTGCCTATAGCATCATCATGAGGAGGAAGCAGGTACCTCTGGCTACCTACTGGCAAGTGAAGCAGAATCCTCCCCTTTCTGAGGCTGCTGTCACTGCCACGAACGAGGCAGCTTGTGAAGAAGTGGTTTTACCAGGTTATCAGGTGGCAAAAAGGGGACAGGGACCCTGCAGGTACCGAGCTGAGGCAGGGAGCGGGATGAAGATGCTCAGGCAGGTGCAGCCAGCCTTCCTCCTCCACTATCACATTTCGGAAAACAAGGCTGAGGTCTTCCCAGATTTTAGCTACAGGGTGAAATGAATTGAGTAAATAAATATGCATTGGTCCCCTCTGATTTTTTGCAGGGGTTGACTTTTGCCCCTCATTTTCCAGCAGTGCCGCTGCAAGCTAAGCCAGCGCTAATGTTACTGTTTTGCTTGGCCTTCCCCACCTCCTGTCACCCTTGACACAAGCATCGAATTCCCTCTGCAAGACAATTTTTGCCCTAATGAATGCCCCATCCATCTAAACCAGGAAGCATTAAAAATATCTCCTGTTTCAGCTGGAGAACTATGCTTGGCTTAAAAAATAAAGGGGTAAGCATACTTTGATCATCATGAAGATGGAGGGGGACTTTTATGCTTCATCATCATGCTCTGCCTTTTAAGATGTCCCAGATCAACTAAATAATAATGAAACACCCTCAACCTTGCCAGAGCCTGGGAACCACTAATTTTAGCATCCTGCTTGGCCTGGGATGAAGATGCTAAGCTTTGGGTACCATTGGCATCCCAATGCCCTCGCACTGCCCTTCCCAGGACGGGAGGGCTTTCCTCCCCGTAGGCTTCCCCAACATTCCTCTCCTTCTTCTCGCCTGTCTTATCTCCTAAACGAAGTGTGTCAGGCAGCATTAGCTCAACCTTCCCCTGATCCCTGCCCAGGGAGCAACCCTTGCAAAACAAATCGCTCCGTGTCAGCAGAAGTGTCTGGAGTGATAAAAGCCGTTCAGCAGCAGCGGCTCCGTATGACCAGCCACTGGACGCTCCCAAACTTATTAGGACCTTCGATATATCGGCAGATTTTCTGCTCTACCTGTCAGCCTCACTGAGGATGGATGAATTCCTCGCGCTAGCTGGAGACACTTGCTTCTCCTTCTTTAATACTCAGGGAGATTTATGTCACTTTTAGTGGCGTTTGCCTTTCTGGGGAGATGACAAAGTCCAGCCCTTCCTTGCTCCACAACAAGGTGGGCAGTGGCTTCTTTCCTCAGTTTCCCCATCTGTAAAAAATAAAGGTAATAATCCTTATCAATTTGGGATCTATTTATCTTTTCCCCACATCCTCGGTGCTGCCATGACCTGCCTGACCACAAGAAGACAAAAAAAGCAGGAGGGCTCTGGGAGATGCTGCCTGGCATCATGTAGGACGAGGTGCCCAAGTGGGGACAAACCACGAGGATGAGGCTGAGATGAGCATCTCCCTCTCTGAAGCAACAATCACAGCTCAGTGCGTCATCGTGCTCTGTTTCAGGAGCAATTTTCCTCCTTGTGCTTGTTTATTTGGCTGTGAACTTGTTCAGTGCTGGTGAAGATGTGGTGGTTGAGGTGGTTGAGTCACCTTCCCTGGAGGTGTTTAAGGGATGGGTGGACGAGGTGCTGAGGGACATGGTTTAGTATTTGATAGGAATGGTTGGACTTGATGATCTGATGGGTCTCTTCCAACCTGGCGATTCTATGATTCTATGATTCTATGATTCTAAGATTCTAAGATCTGCCTGTCTGTCTCTTTCAATGTGAAGAAGGAGAACTTCTACCTCTTTTCATTTCCTTCTGATCAATTTTTCCCTTTCCCCCTCTTTTTTTCCCTTTTTTTTCCCCTCTTACCCTCCTCCTTTTTTCCCCCCTTTCCCCAATCCTGCCACTCACCCTAAGGCTGTCGTTCTTGCTCCTGTTCTCCTGCAGAAACTGCTCCTACACCACCAAGACCACAAGAAGTTGGGAATTTAAAAACACAGAATCATGGAAAGGTTTGGAAGCAACTCTCCATGGGGACAACCCTCCATGGTAAGGGTTAGGGCTATGGGTAAGGTCAAGGTCTGGGGCTGATCGCGGGGAGTTGTCCCCATAGAGACCTGGTCATGGAGAGTTGTCCTAGACCCCTTGGGACAGCTAAATGTCTGCAGCTTCAGCTCCTTCTTCACGCAGCTCAGAGAGTAAAGGAGATAAATCCAAAGAGCGAGTGCAAAGGTCTAAGTTCTTCCAGAGTCTCACCACGGAGCCATCTCAGGAGAATAAAGATGCAAAACCTCGGCTCAGGGGCCATGATCCTTGTCCTCAGCATATTTAGCCGGTTCAGATGACATCAATCGCTGTGCAAATATTTTCTCTTCTTTGCTGGTATCATCTCTAAATGGTGCTGCTGGTTCTGGGGAGGTGCTGAGGAGACTTAGGGTGCACCCAGGTATTTGCAAAGGTGGGATCCATAAATGAAACAGAGACTTCTGCATGATGATGTACTCAGCACTGGTACTCAGCACTCTGCACTCAGCACTGGTGAGGCCGCTCCTTGAATCCTGTGTTCAGTTCTGGGCCCCTCACCACAAGAAGGATGTTGAGACTCTGGAGCGAGTCCAGAGAAGAGCAACGAAGCTGGTGAAGGGGCTGGAGAACAGGCCTTATGAGGGATGGCTGAGAGAGCTGGGGGTGTTTAGCCTAGAGAAGAGGAGGCTGAGAGGAGACCTCATTGCTCTCTACAACTACCTGAAAGGAGGTTGTGGAGAGGAGGGATCTGGGCTCTTCTCCCAAGGGACAGGGGACAGGATGAGAGGGAATGGCCTCAAGCTCCTCCAGGGGAGATTTAGGCTAGAGATTAGGAGGAAGTTTTTCACGGAAGGGGTCATTGGGCATTGGAATAGGCTGCCCAGGGAGGTGGTTGATTCCCCTTCCCTGGAGGTGTTTGAGGCATGGGTAGACGAGGTGCTGAGGGACATGGTTTAGTGTTCGATAGGAGTGGTTGGACTCTATGATCTTATGGTTGGACTCGATGATCTTCCAACCTGGTTGTTCTATGATTCTATGATGCTCTCCTCCAAGCCTGTATACATGACACAGCTGTGCTCCTGGAAGACACAGAAAGCAGGAACCCAAGGTGGGGAAAGCTCCAGTGACCCAACTTGCCCGTGGCCACAAACCCCAAAGGCCCAGTAATAGAGGTCTGGAGCCCAGGGGTTCTGGGAGCAGCTGAGGGTTGTTTCACCTGGAGAAGTGGAGGCTGAGAGGAGACCTCATCGCTCTCTGCAGCTCCTTGAGAGGAGGTTGTGGTGAGGTGGGTGCTGATCTCTTCTCCCAGGTAGCAAGCAATAGGATGAGAGGAAACGGCCTCAAGTTGCACCAGGGGATGTTTAGATTGGGTATTAGGAGAAATTTCTTTACTGAAAGAATGGTGAAGCCCTGACAGAGGTTGCCCAGGGCAGTGGTGGGGTCTCCATCCCTGCAGGATTTCGAAAAACATGTGGCACTTTGGGACACAGTTCATTAGGCATGGTGGGGTTGGTCTGACAGACTGGATGAGTGTAGAGGTCTTTTCCAACCTTAACAACTCTAAGATTCTTCACCCGGTCATGGAAAGAAAAGGGAGTAAAGAGACGTATCGAGCTGAACGCATGACATTTTTCTAAGGTCTCCTCCATCTGGATGCAACATCTTTCAATCCTAAAACAGCAACTTTGTCGCAGCAAAGGCACTTGGAAAAAAAAAACAACCCAAACCTTACCTTCTTGCTTCGACTGGGTTGATTTATGCAGGTTACATTGATTTGTAACATAAATTTTGCAAGATCATTTAATATTCCTTTTGTTGTACAACTCAGAGAAGCCTAAATGGGAATCTGAATATAATAATACTCTTCACTGAAGTGAGTTCCTTTCATCCACCAAAAAAAAACTTATATGGGCCCAGAGGTTCTCTCCTGGCTCCCAGCTCCTCTCTAATGACATCTCTATCTCCTGTCTTTCTATATATAATTCCCTCTCTCTGGGTCACTTGACCTATTGCTGCAAAGCTGATGGCTCCGGGCAATGCTGTGGTAGGCGCCAGATCTAGCAGAAAAACACTGCAGCTCATGGTGAGAAAAGAGGTAGAAAAATGCCATAATTTAGAGTGTCTGTGGGATTCTAAGATTCAGAAATATAATTATATGGGCCGGGGCAGCCTGGGTTAGCACAAGTGGCTGCTGCTGAGATGCAATCCCTCACCCTGACACCGTTGTGGGCGAAGGACACCCAGTCCAGTAACTTAAATGAGTAAAAAACATAGAATCATAGAACAACCAGGTTGGAAGAAACCCACTGGATCATCAAGTCCAACCGTTCCTATCAAAATCCGCCACGATAACCCTGGTACAGCTGCAGCTTTGGAGAGGAGGGAGGATTTCATTGCAGTTTCTTATCAGTCCCAGCACAAGATTTCAAAAGCAGCTTAAGGTGATGCGGGAACTCCATACGGTCTCAGGTGGTGTTGACCACATCCCTCCTGCAAGGAAGGACTGGTTGCCAGCTGGAACTGCCTTGCAGTCAGCTCTATGGACATCTACATGATTAGTTACCCTGCAGATGGCTGGACACTGAAACTCAAGTCACTGTAACCCCTCGAGGGACCCCATGTTCCCCTCCCTGCTGCCATCAGCACGTCCTAATGAAGCTGCAGGCGTAGGAGAAATGCCTGTGGTGTGTCTCCAGCATCTCCGTACATCTTGAGGACACATGAGGTGTTCAAGGCCAGGTTAGAATCATAGAATCATAGAATCACCAGGTTGGAAGAGACCCATCGGATCATCGAGTCCAACCATTCCTATCAAACACTAAACCATGTCCCTCAGCACCTCATCCACCCGTGCCTTAAACACCTCCAGGGAAGGTGAATCAACCACCTCCCTGGGCAGCCTATTCCAATGCCCAATGACCCATTCTGTGAAAAACTTCCTCCTTATCTCCAGCCTAAATCAACCCTGGCAGAGCTTGAGGCCATTCCCTCTTGTCCTGTCCCCTGGCACTTGGGAGAAGAGCCCAGCTCCCTCCTCTCTACAACCTCCTTTCAGGTATTTGGAGAGAGTAATGAGGTCTCCCCTCAGCCTCCTCTTCTCTAGGGTAAACACCCCCAACTCTCTCAGCCGTTCCTCATAAGGTCTGTTCTCCAGCCCCCTCACCAGCCTCGTTGCTCTTCTCTGGACTCGCTCCAGAGCCTCAACATCCTTGTTTTGTTTGCTTGGGCCATGCTCAGGACTTTTGCAAGACCAACTCTGTGCCATGTCACCCCCAACCTTGAACAACACAACTCCATTTCCAAGGAGGCAGGATCATCTCCACCTCCCCATGTCCTAGAGCTGTAGCTCCACACTCCAGCTGGACAGGGTCTGAGAAGCTACCCTGCACTGTCCCCAGACTCCTTGCTGCCAGTAAGCCACCCCTGACCTCCCTAGATGCTTTCCAGACACTGCTTTTAAGCCCAGACAGGAAAATTTCTCACTATGAGCCCAACAACAGGGAAGCAGACTGTTTTTGCAGCTCTCTGCAAGTGTGACAAGGTGTCTGGGTTCGTCTCGGAACCATCCAGGCTGCTTTCAGGGGAATTAAAAGCTGTTTTTAGCTGCTTAAAAAAAATAAAGAGATTTTTTTTTTCATAAAAAAAAAAAAAGGTGTTTCGCCATAAAAATCAATTCTCCCTCACTGGTCAAAGCTGACTAATTTGTAAACTGTGAGAAAAGAAGAAAAAGAAGGCAGTGAGTGAGAAATGCCAGCTGAGGATAAGCATGGAGTGTCTCTAGGCAGAGGGATGATGGATCCTCAAAAACTTCTCTCCTCTCCTAGATAAACACGGAGGGAAAAAAAACCTTTTTGGCAGTGCATCCCCTTTCAGATGCCACCTAGGTTGATGTCCCAGCGAGTCTGGGGACATCCTGGAGCCACCCTCCTGGTCACTGAGCTTGCTCACCCTGTTGATGGGTGCTTTCTCCGCTCTCTACAAGCAAGAGGAGAGTGGGACCAACCAGGCAAGGGCAGCAAAAGCTCCCTAGGGTTAACAGCATCCTGAGCTCATAAAGCACATCAGCAACCCCCTTGGCTCCAGCACAGCTCCTATGGACTGTGTACTCCAACTCTCTCATTGGGAAAACGCAGCCCTGAGCCTACACCACTCTGTTTAATTCCAGTCCAAGGCTGCTTTTAGCAGAGGATAAAAGGCAAGTGCAGTCTGGGTTAGCATTGCTAATTAGAAACAACGAGAGAGGAGGAATTAAAGGGATGAAAATGAGAAGAGGAAAATGCATCGAAATCTGAAATTTCTGCATCCTACAGAAGAAATCCTTCATAACAAATCCTTCATAACACGACTTCTAGGGTCCAAAGGCAGGTCCTGGAGGAAGGGCTGTGCAGGCAGTGGGCTACAGGAACACTACTGGTGCTGCTGCCTGAATTATTGAATTGAGGAGGAGCAGGGAAAACAATTTTTTTTTTTAAATGCAGTACCAAGATGAAGGAGAAACAAGAGTGAATTTGTGCTTTTGCTCCTTCCTTACAAAAGGTCAGGCTTCAGCAGTTTTTCCATATTGGGACCAAACAGACTGTGTCCCCATTGCTGGCATCCACATGACAGTTCTCCCACATTGGGGCTATAAGACTGGGGAAACAGTGCAGAATCATAGAATCACTAGGTTGGAAGAGACCCATCGGATCATCAAGTCCAACCATTCCTATCAAACACTAAACCATGTCCCTCAGGACCTTGTCCACCCATCACTTAAACACCTCCAGGGAGGGTGACTCAACCACCTCCCTGGGCAGCCTCTGACACTGACCAATGACACTTTGTGTGAAAAACTTCCTCCTAATCTCTAGCCTAAATCTCCCCTGGCTGAGCTTGAGGCCATTCCTCTTGTCCTGTCTCTGTCACTTGGGAGAAGAGGCCAGCTCCCTCCTCTCTACAACCTCCACTCAGGTAGTTGTAGAGAGCAATGAGGTCTCCTCTCAGCCTCCTCTTCTCCAGGATAAACACCCCCTGCTCTCTCAGCCGTTCCTCACAAGGCCTGTTCTCCAGCCCCTTCCCCAGCTTCGTTACTCTTCTCTGGACTCACTCCAGAGCATCAACATCCTTCTTGTGGTGAGAGACCCACAACTGAACACAGGATTCGAGGAGCGGCCTCACCAGTGCCGAGTACAAAGGGAGAATAACCTCCCTGGACCTGCTGGTCACACCATTTCTGATCCAAGCCAAGATGCCATTGGCCTTCTTGGCCACCTGGGTCACTGCTGGTTCATGTTCAGTCGCTGTCAACCAACACCCCCAGGTCCCTCTCCTCCTGGCAGCTTTCTAGACAGACTTCTCCCAGTCTGTAGTTCTGCACAGGGTTGTTGTGCCCCAAGTGCAAAAATCCAGGTTGACTTTGGGTGAGCCAGTTCAAGCTGTATTACCAAACCAGGAGATTGAAATCTTTCAGACTCCGTCTCCAAAAATAGGTTTCAATCACCCTGTCTGTATCCAGTTGGGTTTTCACAGAATGATAGAATGGTTTGAGTTGAAAGAGACCTTAAAACCCATGCAGTTCCAACTCCCTCCTGTTGCCGACAGGGATGCTTTCCACCACATCAGGATGCTTTCCACCACATCAGGTTGCTCAAAGTGTCATCCACCCTGACCTTGAACAACCCCCAAGGAAATCCCCTGGGCTGGAAGTAGCATATGGAGAGGTCTGGTGTAGGCTTGCCTAGTTTTTACTCCTCTCCAAGTGGAGTAAAAGGCAGGGACCAAAAGGATTGCCCAGACCTAGGGACATCCACATACCAGGAGGGAGGAGAAGGAGGGATGAGCTGAGAGACATTGGTTTGGGAGGAGACAGTTGCCACCTCCCAGCTCTGCTGACGCATCACATGCTCATAAGAGGAGGGGAGGGGACCACATGCCTGCAGGACAGAGATGCACCGATGGTTGCTATGAGGCCATAGGAACAGGAGTTCAACCACAATATGAAGTCACATGGTATTCTCAGCTGGCATCTCCTCTGCAACCCAAATTCGAGCCCCTGGGCAAGGAGCTAAAGGTACCCAAGTCATTTGGCATCTCTTGGGTTTGCTGATGACCTATTTACAATGGCTTTGGTAGATCTCTGTCTACATCCCATGTATAATGTGATTACAAGGCTGTGTAATTGCTGCATAATTGTCCTTCTTCCTGAGGTTGGTGCACCCTGGGGTTCCAGCCTCTCCATCTTAATTAAAAAGAATAAATCTTAATCAATCCCCATTGTACTTGCAGAGCTGGGGGCGGGGGCAGTGGGAGAGTCCCTCAGCACACAACCAACCTTTGGGGTGTAGGGGGAACTTGAACCCCTGTGGGGAAATTAACCTGACAAAGTGTCTCCGGAGTGACATGCCCCATCATTAGAGGTCTAATTAAACACTCTTTTAAACAGTACTTTAACTCCTCAATGGCTGATTGTTTTGCAGAGCAAAGCCTGAGGAAGATCCACCTGCCAGCTACCGAGCATTTCCAAGCAGCCAGGCATCCTCTTCCCTATGTTTTACAGAGGAGTAAAACAGAGTAGAGCTGCTTGTCATCCTCTAACTGCTGAGAGGCAGGAGGAGATCAGCTTTTCCTTCTCCTTGAATCAAAGGGAGCAACGCTTGAACCCATTTTTCTTGGCATAATATTTCAAAAGGAGCTTTAGAACACCCACTCCCCTTTTGCCCACTCATCCACAGCCCACTTGGACAGAGAAATGCACTGAAGCTGGGGACTAGGGCAGCAAGATGCAAGCCAGCTGCTGCCTGGAAAGTGAAAGACCGTGGTTGTGATGGAGCAGAGCTAATAAAGCTTTGTGAAGATCTGGCCACCAAGCCGCTGGTAAGGCAGGAACTTGAGGATGAGGAGAAAGGGCCTTCCAAGAGAAGGGTTTTCCAAGACAGACATCTAGAAGTGACTGCTGAAGGGGAAGCTGGGAGTGAAGGCAAGAATTAAGGACACTGTGAAGGAGAGGAAGCCACACCAAGGACTTTAGATATACCTGATGAATATAAGCTGCTCCATGTGGAGACCCTGCTCCTAGTGATAGGAGCCTTGGCCTCATGCCTGCTGAAGCAGTGGGTCAGACATCCAGACGATGGTTGGGGTGGTTGAACCAAAAAAAAATAAGGAGGAAATAAATAGGAACCAACATAAGGGGAGCAAAAAAATCGAAATAAAACCAACAAAAAAAGAGATATAGTTAAGAAGAGTCTGTCTCACTCCTCTGGTACAGAACCTGTGTACCTGGTGATAGCCTGCAAAGCCTGACTGATTTGGTTGCAGGGAACTGTAAATCAATCAGACAGACGTCATTAATGCAAATGAACCACCTATCATTTGAAATCATAGAATCATAGAATCATCAATCAGGTTGGAAGAGACCCACCGGATCATCGAGTCCAACCATTCCTATCAAACACTAACCCATGTCTCTCAGCACCTCATCCACCTGCACCTTAAACAACTCCAGGGCAGGCGAGTCAACCACCTCCCTGGGCAGCCTGTTCCAGTGCCTAATGACCCTTTAAGTGAAGAATTTGTTCCTTATGTCGAGGCTGAACCTCCCTTGGTAGAGCTTGAGGCCATTCCCTCTTGTCCTATCCCCTATCACTTGGGAGAAGAGCCCAGCTCCCTCCTCTCCACAACCTCCCTTCAGGTAGTTGTAGAGAGCAATGAGGTCTCCCCTCAGCCTCCTCTTCATTCCAACATGGAATAAGAGAGATGCTCAAGCAAGGAAGACTCAAGGCAAGGTTTAGCCACAATCCCCATCTCCCTCCTGCATCACGTCTAGGACCATGAGTGTTGCCTCACTAGCCCACACACACCTAGAGAAATGTCAGTTAAAGAGCAGGGTTTCCGCTGGTAGAGCAGAAATTGGGTTAGATGATGGTAAGTTGAAGGCCAAATGCAAGGTCCTGCACCTTGGTCAGGGGAATCCCAAGAGCAATTATAGGCTGGGAAGAAAATGGGTTTGGAGCAGCCTTGAGGGGATGGACTTGGGATGCTTGTTGATGAGATGATCAACATGAGCTAGCAATATGTTCTGGCAACCCAAAAGGCCAACCGTGTCCTGGGCTGCATGCAAAGCAGTGGGAGCAGCAGGGCAAGGGAAGGAGGGATTCTGCCCCTCTGCTCTGCTCTCATGAGACCTCACCTGGAGTCCTGCGTTCAGTCCTGGAGTCCTCAGCACAGAAAAGACTGTTGGAGCAAGACCAGAGGAGGCCATGAAGATAACCCAATGCTGAAATACCTCCCATTTGAGGACAGGCTGATAGAGAAATGGTTATGCTGCCTGGAGAAGAGAAGGCTCCAGGGAGATCTTAGAGCAGTTTCCAGTACTGAAAGGGGCTCCAGGAGAACTGGGGAGGGGCTCTTGATCAGGGAGGGCAAGGATAGAATGATTGGGAATGGTTTTCAGCTCAAACAAGGGAGATTGAGATGAGACCTTAAGAAGACATATTTTCCTGTGAGTGTGGGGAGGCCCTGACCCAGGCTGACGAGAGCAGTGGTGGCTGCCCCATCCCTGGAGGTGTTCAAGGGCAGGTTGGATGGGGCTTGGAGCAGCCTGATCCAGTGGGAGGTGTCCCTGCCCATGGCAAGTGTTGGAACTGGATGGGCTTTGAGGTCCCTTCCAACCCAAACCATTCTTATGGTTCTGTGATTCTATGAAAGAAGAGAGGTCTAAAGTAACAAAGCTCTTTCATATCTGTCTTCTTGAGGAATAACTGCCAGATCTCATGTATTAAGCACTTTGTTTTCTTCACTTTTGAGACTGGCAAGGATCTGTCCTACTCAGTGTCCAAGGGAAACCTAAGCAAGTTGTGAAAGGGCTAGGAAACAAAAGAAAAGTGGTGAGGCCGCTCCCTGAATCCTGTGTTCAGTTGTGGGCCCCTCACCACAAGAAGGATGTTGAGGCTCTGGAGTGAGTCCAGAGAAGAGGAACAAAGCTAGTGAAGGGGCTGGAGAACAGGCCTTCTGAGGAACGTCTGAGAGAGCCGAGGGTGTTTGTCCTGGAGAAGAGGAGGCTGAGAGGAGACCTCATTACTCTCTACAACTACCTGAAAGGAGGTTGTAGAGAGGAGGGAGCTGGGCTCTTCTCACAAGTGACAGGGGACAGGACAAGAGAGAATGGCCTCAAGCTCCGACAGGGGAGATTTAGGCTAGAGATTAGGAGGAAGTTTTTCATGGAAAGGGTCGTTGGGCATTGGAATAGGCTGCCCAGGGAGGTGGTTGATTCACCTTCCCTGGAGGTGTTTAAGGGACAGGTAGATGAGGTACTGAGGGACATGGTTTAGTGTTTGATAGGAATGGTTGGACTTGATGATCCGATGGGTCTCTTCCAACCTGGTTGTTCTATGATTCTATGATTCAATGAGAAAGTCTGCGGGAAGGCAGATGATACCACAAACAGAGAGCAGCCAGTACCCCCAAACACCACGGAGGGGAACCTCCAGGATGGACTTCATCTCAGTACCCATGTCATCTCCTGGCAGGTCTTGGAGATGGGTACTTAGCATCATGGTACGTGACTTCTATCTCCCCGCAGCATGCTCTCATGCTCTAACCTCGCTCTCTGAATCATTCCTTTGCCCAGAGGACAAAAGGGTGCTGCAGCTGGGGTCTCAGCATCGCAGCTCAGCTTCTTTCCAAGCCATCTGAGCAAGGTCTGCCGGCTGCCAGAGGAGGAGGCAATCCCTCATGAGCCACACAACATGAAAAGCCTCACGCGCTCCTGGAGATAAAGCAAAAACAGTGCAGATACTCAAAGCAAAACCCACTGCAATTTGGTCAAAACGGTGGAGAGAAATTCTAAAACTGCAGCTTCAGGATGAGAGGGAATCAAGCCAAACCGTTTCAAAACAGCCAGACCCATCACCACTAGGTCCCGCCTGGGATGCTTCACCTTCATGCTAATGCAGCAGAGCTGAATGATGGGTTGTGCAAACAAGTCCTGGCTTTGTTTTAAAACTCCTTTCATCTGGTGTCATCTGATTCTTGCCTTTTGAGGAAGAGTAATCGCTCCCTGCTCACCCTTCCCTAGCACTCAGGTTTTTATAGACCTCTGTCACCAACCCCATTCATCATCCCTTCCCTATGCTGATGAGAACGGGTTATTTAAGCTTTCTTCTTAGACAAGCTGTTCCATCCCTGATCTTCCTTGACACCCTCCTGAATTGTCACCTAGGGAGCTCCAGTTCTCAGCACAGCAGCCAGAAGCCACAAGCAGCGTGTGAGAAAGGGCACTGGGCTACATATGGCTGAAACCTCTAGAAGTGAAAAATGTGATTATTACCACCTTTAACCATGTCGCATCCACCTTAAACTACTTTCAGGCACCATTCAGACCCATGATGTGGAAGTCTTGACTTCTCTGCCTGGCAAGTTTAGCTCAGCTCTTGTACTCTCCAGTCTTCTAGATCCCAGGGACTGTGAAATAATAAGTAAAAAAAAAAAAATATATATATATATATATATATATATGTATAAGGGATTTCCAGGGAGTTTTGCCTCCCTCTTGGGTGGGTCAAAGTTGGACTTCCAGAAATGAGTAGGGAAAGGACATGAGGAGTTCTTTGACACAGCAAAGATCTTGCTAAGCAAGATGGTCCTAAAAGGAATCGAAGGCAGAGATACTTTGCAAGGCAAGAAAACCTGTTGGGATGGAGGATCCCCCTTTGGGCAGCAAACCCACCATCACCCAAATAGCTGTTCAGCTTCTCTGACAGCAACTTCCAGAGACCCATTCATCTTCTATGGATGGAGGGCTGTAAACTCTCTCTCCCTATACCCAGTTTAGTTCTTTAAAACTGTTCCATCAAAGAGATCTATGAAAGGCTCAGTTCCCAGCTGACAAGCTATCTATTTAAAGTTTATGTGCCCGGGAACGTTCACAAAGACTCATTAATAGGAAACTGCTGAAGGGAACAAGCCCATATGCAGCCACTACACAAACATGTCTCCGTTATCATTCAGCGCTCCTCTGCTTGGCAAAACAGTGTGGTTTTGTCCCTCGTCCCACCTTCTCTCTACTTCAGTGCTCGGGACTCACTTATTCTCCACCAGCGAGAGCAAGTAGGTCTGAGGGTCTAGCAGAGAGGGTCAAGGTGGCACACTGAGGTCCACTTCGTTGAGAGAGTGAAGCTGGATACACAACCCTACTCAGTACTCTGGCTGCAACGACAAGTAGCGTCATCTAGGAGACGGTTGCACTGGGTGGCTCCATTGAGGAACCTTGTCTCCAGTGCTTCGGTCTGCACAATAGGAGGGCAACTCCCACCAAAATGATGAGGTGGGCATGGGAATGGCAGGATCACATCTCCCAGGGATGAGAGGTGTAGGCGAGATTAAGATGGAGCAAGGTGAAACTATCTCCAATGTATGCTGACAACTTGTAATATTTTTAACCCTCTCTGCAAAGAATCCAGGAGACATACGGATGGTCTACGTGGACAATGAAGGTTGGGGTAAAAAGGGCTGGGGGCAGGTGGAACCAAGAGGCTCCCCTCTGCCCCAGAAGGCTGCTGCAGGCTATCCTGCACCCCAAGATCAAAGCCCAGGGGGAAAGTCCAGGCATCTTGTTGCTATTTGCCCAGGTGGCCAAGAAGGCCAATGGCATCTTGACTTGGATCAGAAATGGTGTGACCAGCAGGGCCAGGGAGGTGATTCTCCCTCTGTACTCGGCACTGGTGAGGCCGCTCCTTGAATCCTGTGTTCAGTTCTGGGCCCCTCAACACAAGAAGGATGCTGAGGCTCTAGAGTGATTCCAGAGAAGAGCAAGGAAGCTGGTGAAGGGGCTGGAGAACAGGTCCTGTGAGGAGCGTCTGAGAGAGCTGGAGGTGTTTAGCCTAGAGAAGAGGAGGCTGAGAGGAGACCTCATTACTCTCTACAGCTACCTGAAAGGAGGTTTTGGAGAGGAGGGAGCTGGGCTCTTCTCCCAAGTGACAGGGGACAGGACAAGAGGGAATGGCCTCAAGCTCCACCAGGGGAGATTTAGGCTAGAGATTAGGAGGAGGTTTTTCACAGAAAGGTTCATTGGGCAGTGGCAGAGGCTGCCCAGGGAGGTGGTTGATTCCCCTTCCCTGGAGGTGTTTAAGGCATGGGTGGATGAGGTCCTGAGCGACTTGGGTTAGTGTTTGATAGGAATGGTTGGACTCGATGATCCGGTGGGTCTCTTCCAACCTGGTTGTTCTATGATTCTATGATTCTATTGTGTGGCAGTAGGAATTTAAAAGGTGGCAGAAAGGTTGACCTGTGTCCCATACCTGCTCTTGGGATTGCCTGCTGAGCAAGGCAATGTCCTTGCTGTGGCAGCTGCACAAACCTAGAGAGGGTCCTTGCAACCTCCCCGAGCACTTGCTGCCCAGGGAAAACCACCCTCTGCCAGCACTGGTTTCATTCGAGCTGAGAAAATAAATAAAAGAAATGAAAGTGTCCTTCCCAATCCATACAAGCTAAGAAAGAAGCGATTGCATTCACATATGCATGCCCTGGGTGATGGTTAGCTCCCAGCATGCTGAGAAACCGAGCATGACCTTGGTTCCTGGAAATCAAAGATTTATCAGCGAACGCTCGCAAAGCTCATCAAACCAGGCGAGGAGCAGAGACGAGATGAATGGACGATAAGGGCATTGCTGCTTCCTCTTCCCAACGCGCATGTAAATAAATGCAGCGTTTCCAGTCAGGCGATGACATATCGAATGTGGCCGATCCAAGGTAATTGCCTGTGCTTTTTCTAGCTTCGGATTTCCAACCTTGGGGTTTTCCGTATGGAAGAAAAGCCGTGTTCTTATGATAAATGCCTCTGGCTGTGCAGCTTGTGCTTGGTTTGACGAGAGGACAAACCAATAAAGGTCTTGAAATGAGAGACTAAAAAAAGAATATTAAGCATGAGAAGTATTTCTTTGGGGTGAGGGATGGAAAAGCCTGGGACTGCAAAGCCTCAAACGCTGAGACTGATAGAGCTAAGTAAAACAATACATGTTGGAGAGGGTTAGCAGGGAGCTGTGGTCCCTCCATCTCTGACCATGACCTCTGCAGACCAAGAAAATTTCATCCTGTCATCTCCATAATACCCACTTTCTGCAGGCTCCAAGGTTCTGTGTCATCCATGACCATTCCCAAGGTGGTCCAAATACCCACATTTTGCATCTCTGAGCAACTGGCAGATGTTTTGGAGTGATGAGGCAGCAGGGATGGGGATTTCTACTTTTATCCTCATTCAGCCTTACACCAGCACCAGTGTTGAGCATAGAATCATAGAATCACCAGGTTGGAAGAGACCCACCGGATCATCGAGTCCAACCAATCCTATTTAACACTAAACCATGTCCCTCAGGGCCTTGTCCACCCATGCCTTAAAACCCTCCATTCAAGGTGACTCAACCCCCTCCCTGGGCAACCTCTGACAGTGCCCAATGAACTTTTCTGTGAAAAATTTTTATCTAATGTCCTGCCTAAACCTCCCCTGGTGGAGCCTGAGACCATTCCCTCTCATCCTGTCCCCTGTCATTTGGGAGAAGAGGCCAGCTCCCTCCTCTCTACAACCTCCTTTCAGGTAGTTATAGAGAGCAATGAGGTCTCCTCTCAGCCTCCTCTTCTCCAGGATAAACACCCCCAGCTCTCTCAGCCCTTCCTCAGAAGGCCTGTTCTCGGGACCCTTCACCACCTTCGTTGTTCTTCTCTGGACTCATTCCAGAGCCTGAACATCCTTCTTGTGCTGAGGGGCCCACAACTGAACACAGGATTCAAGGAGCAGCCTCACCAGTGCCAAGTACAGAGGGAGAATAATCTCCCTGGCCCTGCTGGCCACACCGTTTCTGATCCAAGCCAAGACGCTATTGGCCTTCTTGGCCACCTGGGCCACTGCTGGCTCATGGTCAGTCGCTCTCAACCAACAAGCCCAGGTCCTTCTCCTCCTGGCAGTTTTCCAGCCAGACTTCTCCTAGTCTGTAGCTGCTCAGGGTTGTTGTGCCCCAAGTACAGGATCCGGCATTTGGCCGTGTTAATACTCATGCCATTGGTCTCAGCCCAATGGTCCAGCCTGTTTACATCTCCTTGTAGAGCCTTCCTACCCTCCAGCAGATTGACACTTCCACACAGCTTAGAGTCATCTGCAAACTTGCTAAGGGAGCACTCGATGAATGGAATGAATGCCAAGCCTCTTTCTTCCCCTGCAGCCAGGTGGGGAAGGCCATCAGCAACAGAAAAAGGCATCCCCCAAACACCCACAAATCCATCTAATGTAACAGCCTCACATATTGATTACCTGGTGTGGCCAAATTAAGCAGGTGCTGGGAATCCCCACCAAGAGTTACAGACTCCATTTGCAGCACATGGATTTTTGTGAGGACATAAAGGACATAATTTTTGGTATCTCTCCATTTATTCATGGTATTACTTCCTTTTATGGGTTCCATAAATTTTTGAAAAAGCTCTTTTATTGAGCCATTTCTTAATGAACAACCCCACCAATTGGCTTCTTGGAAGAAGTCAAGGTAATACTGAGAGTTTATATTGATGCAGTAAAAACCATAATAATGTTGTTAACTCCTCAAAGTTCACAGGTCCTTGTCTGTGTGGAAATGCTTTTAGACAGAAAGGATAGATCCACCATAAATTTAGAGTTTAGTGCTTGATAGGAGTGGTTGGACTGGATGATCCGATAGGTCTCTTCCAACCTGGTTGTTCTATGATTCTACGATTCTATGAAATGTGGGACTGTGAATCACTTAGCACTGCACACCAGCACCTTCTGTGGAGCCCAGGCTTGTATTTCAGCAGGAAATATGTAAGTGCAGCTCAGTGTTTACTCTGAAGCAAGTTCCCCATCTATTGGGAAAGGTTTTCTTTGGCTTGGGCTCTATGGACAGGTTAGATGCTGTGTTGGACCATCCTAACCTAGGAAATGGGATAACCTAGAGGTTACCTGAGAAAGCAAGCAGCCCTGGAGAACGAGGGCTTGGTGGGGATTCCCAGCAGATCA
The DNA here is from genome assembly GCA_033558105.1 of Coccyzus lansbergi. Lineage (NCBI taxonomy): Eukaryota > Metazoa > Chordata > Aves > Cuculiformes > Coccyzidae > Coccyzus > Coccyzus lansbergi. The sequence continues at coordinate 160,547 of JAUMJK010000733.1, read as the reverse complement.
TAGAATCATAGAACAACTAGGTTGGAAGAGGCCCACCAGATCATCAAGTCCAACCATTCCTATCAAACACTAAACCAAGTCCCTCAGGTCCTCATCCACCCGTACCTTAAACACCTCCAGGGAAGGTGACTCAACCACCTCCCTGGGAAGCCTATTCCAATGCCAAATGACCCTTTCCATGAAAAACCTCCTCCTAATCTCTAGCCTAAATCTCCCCTGGTGGAGCTTGAGGCCATTCCCTCTTGTCCTGTCCCCTGTCACTTGGGAGAAGAGCCCAGCTCCCTCTGCTCTAAAGCCTCCTTTCAGGTAGTTGTAGAGAGTAATGAGATGCTTCATTATTGGCCACACCAGGTAATCAATATGTGAGGCTGTTGCATTAGATGAATTTTCAGGTGTCTGGGAATGTCTTTTTGTGTTGTGGATGGCCTCTCCCACCTGGATGGGAAGGGGGAAGAACAAGGCTTGATGTTGCTATCCATTTACATAGCCTCTCTCGTTCCACAAGGAACAAAGAAAGAGATGCAAAATGGGGTCAGACATCGTAAGCACGGATCAAAAAACAGCAGGAGAGAGTGGAAAAGGGGAGTCAAAGATCCAGGCCGCCTTCCAAGTCCATTGCTTCACCTTGCAGCATCGCCAACAGACAGCCTGCCTGGCTAAGCCCCCAGTAACGTGGCTGGGAGAAGACACCCTGGTCCAGAAAAGCTGTTGGGGACTGGGAATAGACAAGAACAATTACCCTCAGCTTGGCTTACGAGCTTGAAAATAGCCACCCACCCCAATTAAATCATTGGCAGGTTATTTACCAATGTTGTCAGCCCAGCGCAAACTCCGCATTTGGAAGCTTCAGTCATTGGAAATAAGGTTTATTTGGGGTGAACTGGAAAATTATAGGGGGCACGGAGACAAATCACACTGAGATCACCTATTCTATTGTTTGCTCTGAGTGAATTACACTGGTTTAAATTCAGACATGAGGTTATACCCAGGACATATTTCCTAGATAAATAAGCCACTAGCCTTTTCTACTTGTAACCAGGCAACATGCAGACATGTGGGTGTAGGGCGCCAATGAATGTTTATATTGGGTATTATAACCTTTATTTACCGTTGGACTGGTGCTATTCTCTCATTCTGAAGAAGAAAAGAAGGTTTATTGCCAAGCTGAGTAGACATGGACTCCTGCCTTATAGCCAAGCCCCACTAGAGACAAAAAAAAATAAAAAAGAGGTATTAGAACTCTCCATCCTCCCCAAGCATCAGATCAAGGGTCCCTGCTGCAGCTCCTGGCGTGGGGAGCAGCTCTTTAAACATTTAACACACTAAAACCAGCAGTGAGCGAGATGGAAAAAATCAAAAAACACACCCGGAGCAATCTGATTTTCAGCCTTTAGAGACACGGAGCCATTAAACTTTCATGTTCGCCCTTCGCCTCCTTGCTGCCCAGCTCTGATCTGATTTAGTAAACACATGGTCCCAAGGACCAGGACCTGCTGGAGGCAAGGTAGGGAAGATAAATAAGGCACCAGAGCCTGGGCACAGGATGCTGGAACACAAGATGCTAAGAAGAAGGTGGCTTCTTGGGGTTTTTCTTTTCAGGATAACTTTCTTCCTGTGCCAGGAGACAGTCCTTCCACCAGTCCTGCAAGACTACCTGAAGGGACATCACTGTGCCCATTAGAAAGGTTACCAAAATGAGCACATATGTATATAAATTATATAGAATCATAGAATCATAGAACAACCAGGTTGGAAGGGACCCATCGGATCTTCTAGTCCAAAGATACATAAGTAAAAATACATAAAATAATTATAAACACATATTTAATATAAATAGATAATGTATATATATTTGTATTTTAGTGATATTTTCATAGAATCATGGAATGGCTTGGGTTGAAAGGGACCTTGGGATGGGCTTTAATGCCCCTTCCAATCCAAAGCTTTCTATGATTCTAGAAATACAGGAATCCCTCCCAAAGCTGGAAAGAGGCAGGCGATGATCATGAGCCAGCAGTGTGCCCAGGTGGCCAAGAAGGCCAATGGCATCCTGGCTTGGATCAGAAATGGTGTGACCAGCAGGGCCAGGGAGGTTATTCTCCCTCTGGACTCAGCACTGGTGAGGCCACTCCTTGAATCCTGTGTTCAGTTGTGGGCCCCTCACCACAAGAAGGATGTTGAGGCTCTGGAGCAAGTCCAGAGAAGAGCCACGAAACTGGTTAAGGGGCTGGAGAACAGGTCCTATGAGGAGCGTCTGAGAGAGCTGGGGATGTTTATCCTGGAGAAGAGGAGGCTGAGAGGAGACCTCATTACTCTCTACAGCTACCTGAAAGGAGGTTGTGGAGAGGAGGGAGCTGGACTCTTCTCCCAAGTGACAGGGGACAGGACAAGAGGAAATGGCCTCAGGCTCCGCCAGGGGAGATTTAGGCTGGAGACAGGAGGAGGTTTTTCACGGAAAGGGTCATTGGGCATTGGAATAGGCTGCCCAGGGAGGTGGTTGATTCACCTTCCCTGGAGGTGTTTAAGGCACAAGTGGATGAGGTCCTGAGGGACTTGGTTTAGTGTTTGATAGGAATGGTTGGACTCGATGATCCGATGGGTCTCTTCCATCCTGGTGATTCTATGATTCTATGATTCTATGAGATGGAAATGCCAATGGCATCAGTGATAAAACCATGGGGCATTTCAGCATCTCACGGTCAGATGGATTCAGCCATTGGATGCCATCTCAGGATGATGCCCTTAAAACAGAAGTTCCTTATGCATGTTAACTGAACATCCTTACATCCCAACAGGGAAAATCTGCCAGCCCAGCTACCCAAGGGGGACATTTGGAAGAGAGATGGGGACAGAAGAACAGACCCATGCTCAGAGGACCCCCTGGAGCCCTCCAGTTCTTACAGGCAGGCTGGGGTTGGGCAGAGTGAAGTTCAAGTATCTGATGCCTCTACAGCAGCATGGAAGTGTTTAATTTTCTAGCACCTTGACTCAAAATTTTGGTGCAATTCATCACCTGCTGTTTCTCCACATTAAGTATGTTTGGCCTCCTTCTGCAGAGACCTTTCTGGGACACTTTCCAGCCTTCTGTCTCTGTTTATCTTGCACCCTTGATAAGGAAAGGGAAAAAAATCCCACACAACTCAACCTCCAGGCAAGCAATCTGGTCTCTTCGCTGCACATCACATCTTCCTTCCCTTTCTTGTTGACCTGTTCTTGTCTCTGTTCTTTGTTTTTCCCTCTTCTCCCTTAGGCTGTTCTAATAAAACCTGGCCTTTAGGAGACTGAGAGAGGAGATGGATTTATTTTGCTGCAGCCCCAAAAAGCCAATCTACCTGTCTTTAGTCCACTTAAATGGACCTCTTCGCTCTGCAGCATCCCAGGCCCAATTAATATCAGAGTGAAAACTGCCTTGTGTGCATCTTTGTGAAGGAAAAGCAAAATGAGTAACATTTTTTTTTAGGAAGGTTTTGCTGTCAGCCAGGGATGCAAATCAGGGTGGTTATGAAGGGAGAGAAACTGCTTTTTGCTCAGACCAGGTTCCCTGCCCCCTGGTTGGTTCTACACAGCCCAGAGTTCAAACTTCTATAATTGTGCTTGGGATTGCCCTGACCCGGGTGCAGGACCTTGCACTTGGGTCTTGTTGAGCTTCATGAGGTCTGCACAACCCGCCCTCTCCATCCTCTCCACGTCTGTCTGGATGGCACCACACAGACCAGCATTGTTGGTAAACTTGGGGAAGATGCACTCAGTCCCACTGTTAACCCCAGAGGGACCCAGGCTCATCCTAGGGCCACCGTCCCAGCAATTGGGCTCCTCTGCCAGGCTGGGCACACCAGGCTTCACAGCACCAGAGAAAGGAAAGCAAGAGGGGGAAGAGATATCCCAAGAGCCCTCCCAGAAACATGGGGGGAAAGGGAATATTTGAGAAGAGATGAACAATATTCCAGGTGCAAACATAGGCAGGGTTGATGCTGGGCTGGGCTGAAATGTCCCATGGTTTTATCGCTGATGCCATTGGCATTTCCATCTCCTGCCTGTTTTCAGCTTTGGGAGGAATTTCTGTATTTTTAGAATCATAGAACAACCAGGTTGGAAGAGACCCACCAGATCATCGAGTCCAACCATTCCTACCAAATGCTAAACCAAGTCCCTCAGGACCTCATCCCCTTGTGCCTTAAACACCTCCAGGGAAGGTGACTCAACCACCTCCCTGGGCAACCTATTCCAATGCCCAATGACCCTTTCTGTGTAAAACTTCCTCCTAATCTCCAGCCTAAATCTCCCCTGGTGGAACTTGAGGCCATTCCCTCTTGTCCTGTCCCCTGTCACCTGGGAGAAGAGCCCAGCTCCCTCCTCTCCACAACCTCCTTTCAGGTAGCTGTAGAGAGTAATGAGGTCTCCTCTCAGCCTCCTCTTCTCTAGGCTAAACAACCCCAGCTCTCTCAGCCGCTCCTCAAAGGGCCTGTTCTCCAGCCCCTTCACCAGCTTTGTGGCTCATAGAAAGGTTTGGATTGGAAGGGGCATTAAAGCCCATCCCAAGGTCCCTTTCAACCCAAGCCATTCCATGGCTTCTTTTTTCTGTCTGTCTGTCTTCACAAAATCACCAGGTCTATTATGGCAGAGGGAAGCCCTCTTCTGGGGCAAATAGAGAGTTAAAAAATCCATCCATCTGAATGCATTTGGTCAGTGGAGACATGGTACCGGCTCACCAAGATACCCCCCAGCTGGCTATGCTCCTCTGCCTGCCACTATGTCCCCTCTGCTTGAGCGTGCCAAAAGTTATCCCGACTCTAAGGGCATGGAAAGAAGGGGAAGGGAAAGAAAAAAAAGAGTGAGAAATCCCTGATGCATTTATTAAAGATCATTTTGGTCACAGCAGAAAATTGCTGGCAGCTCAAGGCCCATCATCTGAGCAGCTGCCATGTGGCCTCCAAGCCTTCCCTGCTGGAAGCACGCCTGGAAATGAGCTGGCCCCAGCACCACAGTCCTACCCGAAGGACTGAAGGGAATTAGTTTCTTGAAATCAAACCCAGTGAATATCCTACCTGATTTTGCATAGGGAAACCAACGCGCATAGTGCGTCCCTGCTGGGGAGCTGAGCCCTGCAGAGCCAGCCCAGGCTGGCATACGCAACGCCAAAGGACCTCTGTCAAGTGTGAGGTCACCCTGGAAGAGCATGAGGAAGATTAGGATGCCTTGTACAATTGCACCAGCCTGGAAAGAGGGAGGAAGCATCATCTGGTGCACAGTCCCTGCAAACGAGCACAGCAATGAAAATGAAGGTGGGAGAGGATTGTTTCTCCCATCCCTACCGTCTGTCCAGCCTGGCCTCCTGCTGCACCCCTCCAGAGAAGAAACCATCAACTACAACCTGGGTGCTGCCCAAATCCTACTTTTTTAATGCAAATGCTCAAACCAGAGCAGCCAGCCTCCCATCAGCTCCTGGGCAGAGGGAAGGGTGGAGGTACATTTGCCTGGGTTGAGCTCCTGGTCTCTGTGGTGGCACAGTGACTCCCCATGGATGTCCAGTATGACATCACAGGTGGCTCAGCACTGTTCAGTGTGGGCATCACCGCCCTCCTGCTCCAATCAATGCCATCAGCAGCAGTGGTAAGATGCCACCACGGCTGGAACTGTCCCCTGCTCCCCAACTGTGTTGGTTAAGTGTGGTCCTCTGAAGGGGACACTTGGTAGATCCACCATACGCTCCAACATTCTGCTCCTGCCCAGGAGTCTCAAGCAGGCTGGGGCTGAGCTCATGTCCCAGCCAGGGGACACATTGTCCAGTGGATGCAGGGTGGATGCCCCAAGCCTGCAGGACATTTGATAGGAACGGTTGGACTTGATGATCTGGTGGGTCTCTTCCAACCTGGTGATTCTATGATTCTATGATTCTATGACGGGTGCTGCTGAGGCAAGTCTCATGCAGACGGGCAGTGAAACTTCTCCCAGTAGGAAATCTTCACCTTTAATCAGAATAACTCCAAGAGATGACTTTCAAAGGAAAAGTAAGTCTACGCTGAAGAATTTGAGATCCTTCTTTCATAGCAGGAGACATGTCAGCCTCTCTCGCTCCTCCCACAACCCTCTCTCACCTCCACCTCACTCAAATGGAATTTAAAAGTCACAGCGTGCCAACCTGCTATCCCAAGGGGGGCGAGGAGCAATTTCCTCTCCTTTGCACACTTCAAAGGTGCTCCTGCTCATGATCTGAGAGCGTCTCCCTCTGGTTCCCTTCCCCTGCAGCCTGTTTCCTTGTCTGGCAGCCTCTGTACTTCCAGCTCCTCTTGCTCTCTCCCTCGCCCACGTAGCTGGAAGAGAGCTGCGAGCGGATGGCAGATCAGCTCAGCTTTCAGAGGCGCCAGGTTAGCAACCCTCGAGGACTTTTCTTTAATACTTTTCCAATTTTTCTCCTTTTTTTTTTTTTTTAGCTTTTCCCCTGCCTGTTAACTCATTTCAGCTCCAAGGTGCTGGATGTGTGCTTAGCTAATGCTTGGATAATATGAATCCCTGTCTGATACTGCATAAATGTGGATCCTTTATGATTCAGTGCAGGAGCATGTGGTTTCAAGCTTCCATTTCCACTCATTTGTGCAAGGAAACAGTGTCCCATTCCCCAGGGTCTGGATAAACCCAAACATCAAGCAGGTACATCACGGCATGTCCACCCCAATATGATGTACAGAAGCTGGAGATTAAGCAGAAGGTCTCACCGGGGTCCTTCCTATAATATCATAGGAGAACCAGTTCAGATCCACCTTGGCGAGAGAATCCGATAACAAAACAAACTTGAGAATCCAATAACAAACCAAACTTGAGTGTGACAAACCCAGAAGGGAATTTAGAGCAAGACACCCCGTGGGGAAGTTTGGACTGAGCTCAAGTGATTGCTTCTCAAACTGCTCTCATGCCCTGAAGCCTGTGCAGCATTAAATTTTACTTGTAAGTTTGTGGTCCTTTTGAATCCAAATCAGATCAAAACAACAAAAAACCTGCCCCACAATCTGACAAAGCTCCTCCTCCTGCTTCTGCTGACAGGTGGGTAACGGGTGCAGGCACAGCCTGGGGAGGAGAGCATCCTGAACAACGCTAACATGGACAGTCCATGGCTTTCCAACCAGAATGCCCTCCTTGCAGAAATAGGTTTCTGACAGAGGAGATGAAACAGTGGACAAAAGGTGCAGTCCAGCATCACAGAATCATAGAATCACTAGGTCGGAAAAGACCCACCAGATCATCGAGTCCAACCATTCCTATCAAACACTAAACCATGTCTCTCAGCACCTCGTCCACCCGTCCCTTAAACACCTCCAGGGAAAGTGAATCAACCACCACCCTGGGAAGCCTCTGACAGTGCCCAATGACCCTTTCTGTGAAATTTTTTTCCTAATATTCGGTCTAAACCTACCCTGGAGGAGCTTGAGGCCACTCCCTATCATCCTATCCCCTGTCACTGGGGAGAAGAACCCAGCTCCCTCCTCTCTACAACCTCCTTTCAGGTATTTGGAGAGAGCAATGAGGTCTCCCCTCAGCCTCCACTTCCCCAGGATAAACACCCTCAGCTCTCTCAGCTGTTCCTCAGAAGGCCTCCTCTCCAGCCCCTTCACCAGCCTCGTCGCTCTTCTCTGGACTCACTCCAGAGCCTCAACATCCTTCTTGTGGTGAGGGGCCCAGAACTGAACACAGGATTTGAGGAGCAGTCTCACCAGTGCTGAGTCCAGAGGGAGAATAACCTCCCTGGGCCTGCTGTTCATGCCGTTTCTGATCCAAACCAAGATGTCATTGGCCTTCTTGGCCACCTGGGCACACTCTCGCTGGAGTGAAGAGACCAGGGCCCTTGTCATTACAACCTCCTTTCAGGCAGTTTTAGGCAGTCATAAGGTCTCCCCTCAGCCTCCTCTTCTCCAGGCTATAGAACCCCAGGTCCCTAAGCTGCCTTTCATAGCTTTTAATCAGCTTGCAGAGGAACTAAATCCTCTCCTGGTGGTGGAAAGGAGGCACGTGTCCTATCATGTTGGAGAAGGCTGGCAGGAAAGGAAACAACCCCAAAACAGTGGAACTGGAATAAGATTGGTTCTCCAGCTCATCCCAGGATTTCCTTCTGTGTCAGGATGGAAGAACTTGTCTTGTCATTGTCTTTCAACCCTCTACACTGTAACAGACTAGGTTAAACCTAGTGTTAAAATCAAAAGAGTAAGAATCAAAAAGCCAAATAAATCATAGATGCAGATTGATTTATATGGTTTAAATAAAGCCCTTAAAATGGAGACATTATCCACTGGAAACTCTTAATGAAAAGTTAGCAATGTTCTCAGAAGCAGCAATATTCTCAGCATGAAGGCAGGACATCTATTAAAGCCAGTAAAATTAGATGAATGGGGCTCAAAGCTTGTGATTTTTAATGCACCAGTTGGACATTGTGAATTTAAGCTAATGCCATTCGGAATTAGCTCTGCTCCCAAGGTATTTCAAAGAGTAATTTAGCAGATATCTGAGGGATTAGGAGATGCTGAAGTTATAGCAGATGATATTTTAATTTGGACGGTGGAACCTCAAGGAACACCATGAAAGACAGAGGCAACTTCTGCAGGCAAGCGAGAGGAAGAGAGTCCTCTTTGCATATTTAAGAAGTCCAAATGCCATGGGTATAATTGGCCTCAGGTGAATCATGTTAACTGTGGTGTTCTCCAGAATAAACGTCAACTGGCTGATGGAATGACCTTCAGAACTATTTCAACACTGAGGCCAAGATGATTTAAGTTAGCAGTCAGCAAGTTGGCTTCTTGTGAAGGTGCCCTTTATCTGCTGCCCAAGTAAGGCTTGGAGATTCAGCTGCTGGAAACTTTCTGCCAGGGATGCTTTGGCCTCTCCTCCAGATATCTCCTCAACCCTAATCGATACATAGAGCTGTGACGTGAATTCTAAATCTGAATATGTGTCCTAGAGGAATTAAGATTCTGGCAATGCTACAGGCTCGGGGAAGAGTGGCTGGAAATCTGTCTGGTGGAAAAGGACCTGAGGGTGCTAGCTGGCAGTGGCTGAGCATGAGCCAGCAGAGTGCACAGGGGGCCAAAAAAGCCAACAGCATCCTGGCTTGGATCAAAAGTGGTGCAACCAGCAGGAACAGGGAAGTCATCCTTTCCCTGTGCTCAGCACTGGTGAGGCTGCACCTTGAATCCTGTATTTGGTTTTGGGGACCTCAAGAAAGACATTGAGGGGCTGGAGCATGTCCAGAGAAGGGAACGGAGCTGGTGAAGGGGCTGGAGAAAAAGTCTTATGACAAGCAGTTGAGGGAACTTGGGTTGTTCAGCCTGGAGAAGAGGAGGCTGAGGGGAGACCTTATGACTGCCTACAGCTGCCTGAAAGGAGGTTGTAAATTTTTCACAGAAAGGGTCATTGGGCACTGGAACAGGCTGCCCAGGGAGGGGGTAGAGTCACCTTCCTTGGAGGTGTTTAAGGCACAGTGGATGAGGTGCTGAGGGACATGGTTTAGTGTTCGACAGGAATGGTTGGACTCGACGATCCAGTGGGTCTCTTTCAACCCGATTATTCTATGATTCTAAGGGTCTTGGTCTCTTCTCCCAAGTGACAAGTGGTAGGAAAAGAGGGAATAACCTCAAGTTGCACCAGGGGACATTTAGGCTGGATATTAGGAAACATTTCTTCACTGAAAGGGTTACCAGGAATAGGTAGAGGCTGCTCAGGGAAGCGATGGAGCCACCATCCCTGGAGGTGTTTAAGGACAGGTAGATTTAGTGCTGAGAGATTCTTTAGTAATGGACATGTATGATTGGACTCAACTACCTCAAAAGTCTTTTCCAACCAAAAGATTCTATGATTCTATAATTTAAAAATTAGTGAGAAATGAAAACAGTCAGTGAGAAGATGCTGAGGAAACCCCTTGCAATGAGATACGTGCACGTTGTGGTGTCCTACTCTATGGAGTGGCCTAGCAACCTCCAAAACATGAATGAGCTGTGTGTCACCAGAGGGCTTTTGGTTGAATGGACTCCATGCCATTATGTGTGAGTTTTCCATTAAAAGAAAAGCTTTAAAAAGTCTAAGCTATAAAAGTGCCAGGAACCATTTACCTTCCATGGAGCCACTGAGCCACGTCTCCTTCCCAGAGCCGAGGACATCTGGTCATCTTCAGTATGTATGGTCACCTCCAACCCACTTGGTCTGAGGGAGAAGGGTACAAGTCCCGCAGAATGATTGAGAAGTCCTCACCGAGCAGTCGCACTAACAGCTGCTGTTTTTCTTCTGCTGCCAACTCAAAAATAAGGAGAAAAGGGGGAGGAAAAAAGAGTATTTACCCTGTTTATAATATTGCTCTGGATCAACATATTAATTATTGATACAGCTAGAGACGAAAGCAGTCTCCAAACACCTCCCATCGCATCAAATTCATGTGTGAGGTTTCCATCCATCAAAATCCCTGGAAAGAAAGAGCCTGAGAGCAAGTCTTCAGGTGGAGGAGAAATCAAAGAGAGAAGGAAGACCACCCTGCCAGGAGAAAGGTCCCAATGTTCAGATCAACTCTAGGAGCAGTAGAGCAAGGAGTCAGTCCTCTGGGATTCACTGCTGGAGTTTGAGCGAGGGGTGAAATGGGCACCCCCCCTGGGGACATGCAAATTGATTTTTGGTGAGGGAAGTTGCAATATAAAGACAGGTTCCTGCCGGCTGCAATAACTGCTCTGCAGCGGGTGCTCCAGAATTAGGCAGAGCACTGCTCCAAGAAAGGCTGCCTGGGAATTAATAATTCATGCTAAAAAACTGAGCCAAATTCCTTGATGTGAGTTCACAGCCTCCCTCCCCAAGCCAGCTGGTGCCACCCTGGCCACTGCACCTCCTCCTCAAAAAGGGTGCCTGGGCTGGAAAAAGAAGGAAAAACTCCCACGGCAAGTGGAAAAGTCTGATTTTTTTTAAGCCAGGCAGGCAGTGCAATGGGGATCTGGTGTTGTCTCCCTCCCAGAGTCACTCAGACAAGGAAGAGAAGCAAGAAATAATGTTCCTGATTGAAATTCCAGGGAAGGACCAGGGAGACATTGCTCTGCAGGGTAATTACTCGCACTGGATTGCCGCCAGGACGCAGCCCGATATCAGGTCTGGGTCCAGCTGTGCAGCTTCATTACAGCTGAACCACAGTCGTGGCATTGAGCTGATCCTCCTTTGATGACAAGGAAAGGCCAGTTTGAGCTGTGGGGTGAGAAGCTGCTGGAGCAATTCTCCTGCTCTAGGGTGACCACTCCACAGCAGTACCAGGAAAGTGCCCACCTCACTGGACAAACTGCTCACCCTCACAGGACTCAGGGCAGCCTTTCTCTCCTGCCCAGGCATCCCCACGTGCAACAGACCCCAAGCACTGACAGTGACAAAGCTCATCCAGGACCAGTTTAGGAAGTGGGATGGGAGACAACATCACCTCAGCAAGGCTCTACAAGGGACAGGGGAACACCTCATCTCTGCTAATCTTAAGGGCATCCCAACACATGTTTTATTTCATAGAATCATAGAATCCTCAGGCTTGAAGAGACCCACTGGATCATTGAGTCTAACCATTCCTATCAATCACTAAACCATGTCCCTCAGAGCCTTGTCCACCTGTCCCTTAAACCCCTCCATTCAAGGCGACTCAACCCCCTCCCTGGGCAGCCTCTGTCAGTGCCCAATGACACTTTCCATGAAAAATTTTTTCCTAATTTCCAGCCTAAATCTCCCCTGGAGGAGCTTGAGGCCATTCCCTCTCGTCCTGTCCCCTGTCACTTGGGAGTAGAGACCAGCTCCCTCCTCTCTACAACCTCCCTTCAGGGAGTTGGAGAGAGCAATGAGGTCTCCCCTCAGCCTCCTCTTCTCCAGGCTAAACACCCCCAGCTCTCTCAGACGTTCCTTATAGGGCCTGTTCTCCAGCCCCTTCACCAGCTTCATTGCTCTTCTCTGGACTCACTCCAGAGCCTCAACATTGTTCTTGTGGGGAGGGGCCCACAACTGAACACAGCATTCAAGGAGCAGTCTCACCAGTGCCGAGTCCAGAGGGAGAATAACCTCCCTGGACCTGCTGGTCACGCTCTTTCTGATCCAAGCCAAGATGCCATTGGCCTTCTTGGCCACCTGGGCCACTGCTGGTTCATGTTCAGTCGCTGTCAACCAACACCCCCAGGTCCTTCTCCTCCAGGCAACTTTCTAAACAAACTTCTCCCAGTCTGTAGCTCTGCTCAGGGTTGTTGTGCCCCAAGTGCAGGACCCACCATTTGTCCTTGTTAAACCTCATCCCTTTCGTCTCAACCCAGCAGTCCAGCCTGTTCAGATCAGAGCTTTGGAGCCTCCCTACCATGTAGCAGACTGACACTTCCACCCAGTTTAGTGTCATCCACAAACTTGCTAAGGGAGCACTCGATGCCTTCATCCAGGTCATTGATAAGACATTGAACAGGACTGGACCCAGCACTGAGCATTTTTTGCAGTACAGCTGAAGAATTGGGCACCCATGGGTGTCCCAGTCCATGCTGCAAGGACTGAGGCAGACAGAGGAGGGGCTAACTTGCCTTGTCTGTTTGAAGGCAGCAGTCTAGGCCACTGCAGAATCATCGAATCATTAAGGTTGGAAAAGACCTTTGAGATCATCAAGTTCAACCACTCACACAACCCCACCGTGCGGAATAAACCCACCTCACTGATGGCCAGATTCAAAGAGGCACAGGTAGGGTTGGATGGACAAGTTCTTGGGAAAAGCCTACTTTTATCTGTAGTCATTGACGGTGGCTGCAGGACATCTCTGGTGACAAAAGAAAGGTTTAATCAGCCTCGTTCTACCAAAAAGCCTGGGTCCCATGCTAATTCCCAGGGGACTCTCTACCTTCAGGGGTTTGTACAGTCACTGAATCTTTAATAGCTTGTCCTCATACAACCCAACTTTTTTTTTTTTTTTCTGAGTGTAGAAGTTTTCTCTCCTGCTCATCAGCAAATCAAATTTCTTAATAGCAAAGTGAAATAACCTGAGAAGCAACGGAAAAAAGGGAAGGATTGAGTTTTCCCAGGGACCTTGATCTCTTTTATCATCTCATTGTCTTCAGAGGAGTGGTTTCCTTTCAATCTAATTATCTAGTGGATATGTGTTGCTGGCTCTCTTACGCATCCTGGCTTCCATCAAAACAAAACAACAAAAAAAAGAAGATAAATCCACTGTTATTGTTTTTTGATGAGAAATTCATGCTAATAACTTACATTTGGGAAATAATTTTGGCAAGTTCACTTTGTTTTCCTGAGAGACGTCCCACAGGAGCTCTGCAACAGAAGAAATGGCCACAAGGAAGAGAGAGCTGTTGCTGAGAAGAAAGGGATACACACTCTAATGTGCTTCCTGAAGGACTCAACCCAGGTGTTCAGAAACAGAAACCCATGTGAGGCTTCCCATGGCTGGTGGCTGCTTTCGAGAAGGGCTCCCAGTAAGCAGGGTCCTTTCTTTGTGCCGTGAAACCTGAAGGGTTCTACAACCTACCTGAAGGGAGGTTGTAGAGAGGAGGGAGCTGGGCTCTTCTCCCAAGTGACAGGGGACAGGACAAGAGGGAATGACCTCAAGCTCCGCCAGGGGAGATTTAGGCTGGAGATTAGGAGGAAGTTTTTCACACAGAGGGTCATTGGGCATTGGAATTGGCTGCCCAGGGAGGTGGTTGAGTCACCTTCCCTGGAGGTGTTTAAGGCACAGGTAGATGAGGTCTTGGGGGACTTGATTTAGCATTTGATAGGAATGATTGGACTAGAAGATCCAATGGGTCCCTTCCAACCTGGTTGTTCTATGATTCTATGATTCTATGATTCTACTAGAGAGAGAGGAGACAACCACAGCGAAAAGAGGGTAATGTTTCAGAAGGCAGGAGGGACCTGTTAGGAAGAGAGTTGCTCTGGACCATGGAGGAAGCAACAGTACAAGATGAAGACCATGCAGAAAGGTGTGATGGAAGCAAGACAGGAGACATTTGCTCTTGAGAAAGGAGATGAAGACAGCAACACGAGAGATGAGTGTGTGCATGGGGCTGGCCAAGAAGAAGGTGGGATCGGATGGGAAGCAATAGGAAGGAACAGGGAGGTGGTTGAGTCACCTTCCCTGGAGGGGTTTAAGGGACGGGTGGACGAGGTCCTGAGGGATGTGGTTTAGTGTTTGATAGGAGTGGTTGGACTCGATGATCCGATGGGTCTCTTCCAACCTGATGATTCTATGATTCTATGAACAGGACAGCAGGAAGCACAGTGTCCTGCCCTGCTGAGGGATTTAGAAGCAGCAGCATCTGGTAATGAATGTAATTACACAGCTGAGTTCCCCTCTAGAAACCGCTCAACATCTATCTCCTCTCAAGCCTGACAACATCAGGGTCACACAGGTAAACTAGGGATGTGTTTGGTTGTCTGTAGGAAAAGCTGAGCTTCTTTCTCGGGCAGCATCAAGATTCAGGCAACTGGGGATTAAAGAGAAAAATGAGAGTGTGAAAACAGAGGATGAAGGCTAAATCTCCAGACACAAGCATCCCCCCAGAGCCTATCCCCCTTGAAACCCAGCTCCTTTACTGTCCCAGCACAGCATGTGTAAGAGCATCCGTATCATGAGAACACCAGAGAGGCTCCTAAAGTGTTCATAGAATCATAGAACAACCAGGTTGGAAGGGACCCATCGGATCATCGAGTCCAACCATTCCTATCAAACGCTAAACCATGTCCCTCAGCACCTCATCCGCCCGTGCCTTAAACACCTCCAGGGAAGGTGAATCAACCACCTCCCAGGGCAGCCTATTCCAATGCCCAATGACCCTTTCTGTGAAAAACTTCCTCCTAACATCCAGCCTAAATCTCCCCTGGTGGAGCTTGAGGCCATTCCCTCTTGTCCTGTCCCCTGTCCCTTGGGAGAAGAGCCCAGCTCCCTCCTCTACACAACCTCCTTTCAGGTAGCTGTAGAGGGTAATGAGGTCTCCTCTCAGCCTCCTCTTCTCTAGGCTAAACACCCCCAGCTCTCTCAGCCGCTCCTCATAGGGCCTGTTCTCCAGCCCCTTCACCAGCTTCGTGGCTCAATGGGTTAAATTGACCTCACCTCGCACTGATCAAGTGGATGGGAAGGAAGCCCTATTTTGCTTTTCTGTCTCCCAAAAGGTTCTAATAATTGCCACCAGTACGAACCGAGTTCCGTAAGACTGGCACTTTACCAGCAAAATGGCCAAGAAGCGCTCTACCACTGAACTTCATACAGGAGAAAGGGATGTCTTCTCTTCTTCATCACTCTTTGCTGCTAATTTGATGCAATAAGTAGATATTAGTCTATCAAAGCAAACATTTTAGCACTTCTTACCATACCCGTGACTTTGGAGATGTTCCTCTTGCTGGGGCCATGCAAGCCCTCTGTCCCTGGCTTCTTGGAGAACCATGGTTAAGCAACATCAGCTGCAAAGGCAGAAAGGGAATTGAGTATGAGTGTCCAAGAAAGCATCTGAGGCTTAAAATGGGTTGATTCACCCTCCCCAGGGAGAAGGAGGACCAAGCTGGGCTAGCAGAAGGGACAACGTTCTCCTCCAGGGTGACTGTGCCAGCATCAAGAAGGTTAAACATCAGCAGGGCGGTGGGGACAGCACAAAACTGAGGTACGCAGAGAACAAAATTAATCAAGGGCACCACGGGATGTGGCGTGAAAAAAATATTTAACTGCCTACCCACCAATCTCTGCAGGCTGGTAATGCACAAACAGCACTGAGCTGCTCATTTATAAATGAGCGCTTGACCCGGTCTGTGTGGCTGAGAGCTGGCGGGAAGCAGTACCTGCCAGGAATGCCGAGATGGCTCTGAGTCACTCTGGCAGGAGTGAGAGGTGGAGGAGGGACATGGCTTGAAAGGAACACAACTTGATATCTGCAACCCCAATGAGAACTTGGAAGGGTTCATTCCTTCCCCAAGGCGGTGAACACCTTGCTGACATCTCTCAGGACCTCAGGTGTGGCCTTACCACCAATGTTCCTCCATCCCAGCCCATCACAGGGATGCACCCCAGCTTCCCACTCCGTCCCCAAATGCATAACTCACATAACTAAGCAAATCCTTCGCTACTGGTAACTTTTCCTAAACTATTCTGTTCAAGAGGAGTGATGGTCAAGGTTAGGAAAACTTGCAGAATGCAACAGGTAGAGTGAGAAACAGTTCAAAAGCCAAAATATATTCAGAGAAGACAGAGAGAAGAGGAGGAATTTTATAGTTAGATTGGTAGTGATACATAATGGTGAGAGAGAGAATGCAGAACAGAACAGACAGATATATACTGAGAGATATTCTGGATAAACCAGAGACAGATTGATAGAAGTGGATTAGACAGACCATAGGGAGGGAAAGGAGAAAAAACCACAAATCATAGAATGATTTTGATTGGAAGGGACCTCAAAGCCCATCCTGTTCCACCCCCTGCCATGGGCAGGGATCAGGATACTCCAAGCCCCATTCAACCTGTCCTTGAACACCTCCAGGGATGGGGCAGCTACCACTGCTCTGGGCAACCTGGGCCAGGGCCTCCTCACCCTCACAGGAAAATATTTATTCCTAGGAAGAAATTTCTTCCTTCCTTCTCAATCTCCCCAGTTTAAGCTGAAAACCATCCCCCCTCATCCTCTCCCTGCTCTCCCTGATCAGGAGCCCCTCCCCAGCTTTCCTGGGGCCTCTTTCAGTACTGAAAGCTTCTCTAAGGTCTTCCCAGATACTTCTCTTTTCCAGCATGAAAACCCCCAACTCTCTCAGCCTGTCTTCATATGAGGGGAACTCTATCCCTCAGAATATCTTTGTGGCCTCCTCAGAACTTGCTGGAGGTTGCTCCAGCCTCTGCCCTGCCCTTTTCATATGGTCTGTCAGGAAGAGACCAAGGGGGTCATGGTGGCTCTGGCTACCAGGAGCAATACTGTCCAGAAAGGATCCCTGGTGCATCTGTTTCCCCTCTCACCCCCTTGCTCAGAGATCACCCATCCCTGGGGATATCCCCAGCATCCCCCCTCCCCACTTGCCACACATACCATCATGGGCCATGAGTCATGCATGCAACTGCTCCTGCTGCATTCCCACTTTCTTTCCCACCTCCAGGCACCTAAAGATACCTCCAGCTCCACTCTGACATCCTCTCCTGCACTCCCAAAACCCCACACCAGCTCTCTCCCATGCTCCCTCGCCTCTCACAGCAATATCCCCTGCACCTCATCTCTCCCATAGAAAGGGGTCCCATGGGGGGATGCTGTGGACAGCCCACACCTGCCTGTGATGCTCCAGCTCATTTCTCCCCCACTGCCTGCTTCCATCAGCATCCCACCGTTCATATTAATACACTGCTTGCAAACAAGCTGAGATGGAAGAGATATATTTAGCCTAAATCCCTCGCAGGTGATTTGGGCAGGTGGAGGCAGGGTTTCATTTTTTACTGTGAGCCTCGGGGTCTCTCCCAGAAGCTGTGCAGCACCAGCAAAGCCCCCCAAGGTAGCGATTGCTTTTGAGGATCCCCTTTCATCAAACCTTACCTTTCATGTGCAGATCACACACCTGCACTACACATCCAAACCCTCCCCAGAGTTTCTACCCATCACTTGTTATAGACTTTGGTGCAAGGTATCTCCAATAACTCTTCCTTTGCAGACTCCTTGATGGTGGTGATGTCCCATGGCAGTGAGCTCCCCATGCTATTTGTGCCCTGTGCAAACCAGGCTGGGCTCACTTTTCTTTCCCTGAAGGCTTATGATAGGAAAGAAAGGATTTTTGCCCCCCAAGAGGGAATGGCCTCAAGCTCCTCCAGGGGAGATTTAGGCTGGATGTTAGGAGGAAGTTTTTCACAGAAAGGGTCATTGGGCATTGGAATAGTCTGCCCAGGGAGGTGATTGATTCACCAGGGAGGTGTTTAAGGCACAGGTGGATGAGGTGCTGAGGGACACGGTTTAGTGTTTGATAGGAATGGTTGGGCTCAATAATCCGGTGGGTCTCTTCCAACCTGGTGATTCTATGATTCTATGATTCAACATACACGTGCGCACTCCAGCCCTCACTAGCAAATGCCACGTGACTCAAGGTGGTTTTGCTTGAGCTGATTCCACAAGATGCATCCTTGTATGCTGCAAACCCAGGTCATGGAAAGGTGAAGGCTCCCACCAGGCTTATGGTCACCAGTCCCCTGCTCTTTATTGATTCATCTCTTCCTAGGTTTTATTCCTCTCCAGCTGCCGTCTGATCCCACCACTCCATCCCAAGTTCAAGAAAACCTCCTCCATCCTTCAAAGACCCAGACTGGTCTTTGGTGCTCACTTTCCATCTACCCAGCAGGAACAGCTGAGAGGGGCCCAGGTGGACCCGCTGAAGGCAAAGGGCACTCAGCATCTGTTCCTAAGATCTGGTTAAAAATGGGCAACCACACATCACACCAACCAACCAGGAGAAAAGAGCTCCCTGAACATTTTTCCAGCACATCTTTGCTATTTTGCATGAAATATTTTCCAGCGCAGCCCCAGAGACCCGTGCACCCTGGAGATTTGCACATAGGCAAGCGCCAGCCGAGCCTTCCTGCTAATGAACGAGAAATCTGGCCATAAAGCCTGCCAAACCCAAAAGTGGAAAAAGACAGAAGGCAGCCAGGGGAATGTGCATCAATAAATAAGTTTTATGGAAATCCCCAGCTTTTATACTGTTGCTGAGTTTCAATGAATCTCAACCAGCTACTCTGGGATGCCAGGGGGTGGGTGGGACCAACCCCCCCCCCCCCCCCACCCTCCGCCGCAGCATTTGGCTTCAATGAAATGAAGTAACATGGCTTCAAAGAAACAAGGGAGTTCTGTTTTCTGTCCTTCCAAAGGGTGGCAGGACACAACCACTTCTTTGTCCAAATTTGCTGGAGTTAAAAATCACACAGAGCAGCATTTCAACAAATGCACCTGCATTTGCCTGGTGTTGCTGCTACAGCATCGCATGTGGGTATTGTTCCCGACCTCACAGCATCACTCCATCAGGTCTGATCCTGCATGACCATGAAGGTAAACATCTCCTTTGCCCAGACCTACGGCCTCCTTGACTTATCACGTGGCCACAGAATAATACTGGGAGACCTACACAGCCAGACCTCCATGGGGAGGATTTCCATGCCAACCCCACAGAGCACACAGCTCCTCCAGCCCAGCATCACATTTATATCCAAAACATGTTTGCTAAAGGAAGCTTTAGCCCCATTTTCCTCACAACAACCCCTGTAACGATCCAGTCTTGGGGAAGAGTAGCTGGAAAGCTGCCTGATGGAAAAGGATGAACCTTAAAGCTTCTATGATTCATTGCAAGGCAAACCCCTCTCGACACTGGATTCATTGCTACCTCTGACCATGACAGACACACTAATGAGCTCCTTGGTAGATTAATCCAGCATCGTTCCCATGGAGGAGCTTACAAAGTGCATCACATGAGGAGAGCTTTCCACTCCCAAAAATGACAAGTGGTGGAGATGGTTCAAAAGTGTCAATTGTCCCTGAAAGCGTAACCTATCCTTGGAACAGCCACAGGCTGTTTGGAGTCATCCACGGGAGAACAGACACTTCCAGCCTGCTCTTCCTTGCACTCAAGACCTTTCCTAAGGTCCTGGGATGCTCTGAAAGAAATCCCCATGATACATCAGCAACCATCACTGCCACTTGGAGCAGCTCAGAAACCTTCCCCATAGCTCTAAGATGCCTCAGCCATCCACATTTCCACATCTAACGCCAGAGCTTCAAGCACCAGGCAGGGTAACAACACACTCAGCATCATTTGGAAGGCACCTTATAAATCTTTTAAGAGCATCTGTTGGCAGTAATAGAGATCAAGGGCTGCAAGCAATGCCGATCTGCTGCAAACAAAACTCAGTTTGTCAGTGACTTGCGAATGTTGGTTTGATGTTGCTGCACTTGCAATGGTGATGAATGGTTCCCAGTCCCATATTTCCTGCAGTCCTGCCACCCTGCTTGCCTAAGAAAATGACCTGTGACCATATAGCTGCACTCTGTATCCATGCAGATCAAAAAGAGGGGATCCTGCGCTGCAGACGGCTATGTAAGAGCAATGTGTTGGTGTGTTCCAGCTCATTTTGACCCCAGATAAGGATACATCCATGTATAAGGTGCCTATGGGCATGTACACGCAAGAGCTATTGCTTCCCTGGCTTTCTTCTGCAAGAAAACAAAAGCCCATAGAAAAATAGGATATTTGATAGGAATGGTTGGACTTGATGATCCAGTGGGTCTCTTCCAACCTGGTTGTTCTGTGATTCTATGATTATATGGAATAGGAAAAAATGGCCGGGTGGGGGAAAACCTGATTTTTTTGAAGTGTTTTATCATCAACAGGACTTCTCTTCTGACAGGGTAGCTCCATCGAAACATCCCAAATTCACTCCTGCCTATTTATAGTCCCATCACTTATGCATCGCCAAAGGCATCACAGGTATTGGTGTGGTCCCACCATGTGCCCAGAAGGGAGAACACATGGATGAGGCTCCTCTGGGAGCAGGGAGGTGCAGAGGGTTAAGGGGGCACCAGCGTCCCACGGCTCAGCCCTCCTGTGCTATAAATACTTATTTGTACCCCTCCTGGGATAGAAATGTGTATAAAATTATGTATATGAAAAGGTAGCACTCTGGGGTCATGAATGAGCACTGGAATGCTCAGGACCTGGACCAGAAGGATCAGGCTCAGCAAATCCATCCCGTGGGGATAATGAGCAGGACTAAGCTGGCAACCCCCTTAGCAAACTGCCTGGGGTTGAGGTTGGTGGGGTGCAAAGTTTCAAAGTTCTGTGCTTATGTGAGACATCAGCAGTGCTGGATGAGACCCAGGAGATGGATACCACCCTCCGTCTGCCTTCTCTTTGAGCAAATGCCTCATGAGCTCAGGCACTGCACAAATCTGAAACCTTCCTTCCCCAGTTTTGAGTTTTCCTGTTTAACAAATTCACAAACACTTCTGGGATGACCAGAACAGCTTTGTCCCTGTAATTAGCCATCCCCCTCCCTCTCCTTCCCTCCCTAATGACTCATAACACACAAAGTCAAGTCACACATTGGGGCAGCCTGAGGGATGCTCCAGGCAGGTCCGCGCTTCAATAGCTACCAAGCAAGGGCCAGATCCTGCTCCCCCAACACTTGTCTCGTTACCCTCAGCCTAATTAAATGCAAGACAGTCTCTCACTACCTACAAAGGAGGCTGGGGGCTGGTCTGCTCCTGCCGAGCTGTTGGCTTTATGAAACTCCTCTGCATTTTTTCAGGCACAGCTACCAAAGAGCAAAGCTGAAGGTGGGTTTGAGCACAACCAGGCACAATGTTAGGACATTCCCAATATCCCCTTCCCAAACTTTTCCACCTGGAAAACATCAGCTCAGAGCAATAAGTGCATCTCCAATTAGAGAATTATGGGGGGGAAAAGAATCCCAAACCTGAAACCAACCCTTGGTTCCCACTGGGCTAAGAAGGAATTTGGCTTCTAGTTGCCCATGTGTGGTCCCACCATGCAGGGCTCACATGAGTCCGGCCAGGGGGACCCTGGAGCCACCTCCTCACTGAATTTTTATCTAATTACTTTTCTAAACTTCTCTTCAAGGTCTAAATTTAACTCACAATTGCTAAAGGAGGTGTTGATGCATTAGAAACTCCCCTGCTTTTTTCAAACCAGCTCTGCTCAGCTGCATTGAACCCTCCCCCATCTGCACTGTGGGGTTTGGCACATCCTTATGAACAAGCGGCAAAGCCAAATGATACCAAACAAACCTCCCTTGGCAAAATAATGCACTAAGTATGGAAACTAGGCTTGGACAGGTCTGCGGGATTAGGTCCTGCCCTTTATCATGCAGCTTTCCTGGGCATGGGGAGTCCAGCAATGGTGCTTTGCCGTGGCACCATGTTTCAAGTATGTTTTCCCTCTTGCCTGTTAAATAGCATCATAGAATGTTTTGGGTTGGAAGGTACTTCAAAGGCCATCCCATCCTATCCCAACCCCCTGCTATGGGCAGGAACAGATCCTACTGGATGAGGCTTCTCAAACTCCATCCAACCTGGCCTCCAACACCTCCAGGGATGGGGCAGCCACCACTGCTCTGGGCAACCTGGGCCAGGGCCTCCCCACCCTCATCATGAAGGATTTCTTCCTAATACCTAATCTAAATCTTCCCTCTTCCAATTTAAAGCCATCCCCTCTCATCCTATCCCTGCACTCCGTGATCCAGAGCCCCTCCCCAGCTTTACCAGAGCCCCTTTCAGTACTGGAAGCTGCCTCCAAGGTCTCCCCAGAACCTTCTCTTCTCCAGGTTGAACAACCCCAACTCTCTCAGCCTGTCCTCACAGGAGAGGTGCTCCAGCCCTGAGATCATCTTTGTGGCCTCTTCCAGACTCACTCTTACAGCTCCATGTCCTCCTTGTGCTGAGGACTCCAGAACTGGATGCTGGCCCCAGGTGAGGTGTCATAAGAGCGAGCAGAGGGGCAGAATCCCCTCCCTCTCCCTGCTGGTTACACTTCTGATGCAGCCCAGGATATGTTTGGCTTTTTGAGCTGCAAGTGCAGCCCAGAAACTTTTGCTTGAAAAGAAATACAAAGCAGGAACCATGCAAACCAAAGCTTGCAGGAGCAAGGAAAAAGTCAAAGTGAGTCTGAGGCCACCATGCCCTAGCACCTGCAAGCAAATATATCACATAATCCCACTCCTAAATGGATTAAATTCTTTCTTAAACCCAGATGGCCCCTGGCTGTCCTTAAAATCCTTCCAGAAACTCTCCTGCTAGTTGAAAACCTTCCGCTGTTTCTTTAAGTGCCTACATCCTGATGGGTTGCGCTACCCAGTGCTGTGGCTGAGCATCTTGTTTCAGCTGCAGAAACAACAAATGCACAGTATTTAATTCCCTCTGTCTTAAAAGCTCCTTTATCACCCATGGAGGAAGGGATTACCACTTACGTTGCAAACAAGCAGTACAGAAGCCTCAAATTTTGTACTTGAGAACACATTCGTGTCTTTCAAAACCCTCCTTTTTTCCCCTCTGTTTTAAAGCAGAGTTAAAGTTCGTCTGCGCGTCGCAGCTAAGCTTCAACATAATTAAAAATACAGACTTTGGGACTGCACTTACTTCCATAGCATGGAAGTTAACATGCTTGAGTTAACAAAATAGGACTGGAAATGCCATGTGCCTGGTGAGAATTCAGCTTCAGGTGGCAGGGGACCAATGGCTGGCAGGATGGCAGTGTGTTGATGAGCATCCTCTTCCGTTTGAGCACCTGCCTTGCTATTTCTACACCTACTGGGGAAGAACACAATTATCAATAATTAAGATAATTAAAAGTGTAATCAGAGCAGGGCAACTCCTGGATGCTGAGCGCTCTCATTGAAGACCCTGGAGCTAGAATTTCATGCCTAGAGTGGGGCTCTTCCCTAAATGTCTGGTGTTTGCATTTTGTCTCGGTAATAACTGAAGAGACGCAAGCTAAAAGAAGAATTCCATCTATGTGTGGCTTCTGAAATTTTTTATCCACATTAAAACATTCAGTATGGAGCCATAGGGCGTGGAAAGGAACTCCAAATGCATCCCAAGTCCTGAGCCACAGAACATGGATAGGGACCCTAAACCCATCCCAGGCCTTGGAGCAAAATATCAGGGTTGGGAACTCCAAGCCCAACCCACTTCACAGAGCTACAGGGCACAGTTGGGAACTCGAAACTCATCCTGAGTCCCAGAGTCAGAGGGCACAGAGAAGAGATTCCAACCCCATCCTGAGCCCTAGAATCTTAGGGCATGGATGAGGATTCCAAATCCACCCAGGGCCTCAGGCTTTGGGTAAAGACCTCAAACTCCTACTGATCCCTAGAGCTATGGGCCATAGCTAGGAGTAATATTAGCTGTTGGAAAGTCTCCTTTTCTGACCTGAACCTCCGTTTCCCTGCACTAGCCAGGACAGCCAGTGTGATTCTTTCCCCTCTTCTTCCTCCTCCTCTTCACTGTTTTGGCTGCCTGCTGATTTCCATTTTATGTGTCAATCAAATCCCCATCAGAGCTGCTGTTTCCAGGGAGTGGGATGAGTCAGGGAATATTTGCTTCTGGCAAATTGCCTGGAATGCACTGGGTGAGGATCAGCGTGTTCAGGCATCTTGTCCACGACCATCATCCCTGCTGCTTGCTCCAACATGGGCTTCTCCTCCACTACTCTGGGTCCCACCAGGTTGGTCTGTACCACGTGCAATACAAACCACCCATCAAACAGAGCCTGCAGGCAGGTCAAGCAGCAGCATTCTCCTCAACAAGGCTTGCTAGACAGCAATGGAAGGTTTGGGGACCTGCAATGACCCTATAACTTCCCTCAGTGTCTTCCACACAAGGCAAGCTGTTCCGTGAAGCAGTTGGCCACAGAGCCAAGTTCATTTTCTTTACAATAAGGTTCTTGTTGTTCTTACAATCTACCTTTAGGAGCAGTTCCGATCCTACCGCAGACACTGGGAACCACGTATCCCCAAAGCAGCATTCCATAGGTGCCCACTTCAAACCATCAAGGTCTCAGAGCAGCCCCCAGTGCACCTCCACTCCCCACAGCCAGGCCACCTTATTGACCATGCCGTTCCTCCACAATTTATTTCTCCTTTAATTAAAATTGGTGTTATCCAATAGGGAAAGAAAAGAAAAGCAACCTTAGCAAGTTTGCAGATGACACAAAGCTGTGTGGAAGTGTGGATCTGCTGGAGGGTAGGGAGGCTCTGCAAAGGGACCTAAACAGGCTGGACTGCTGGGCAGAGTCCAATGGCAGGAGGCTTAACACGGCCAAATGCCGGGTCCTGCACTTGGGGCACAACAACCCTGAGCAGCTACAGACTAGGAGAAGCCTGGCTGGAAAACCGCCAGGAGGAGAGGGACCTGGGGTTGTTGGTTGACAGCCAACTGAACATGAGCCAGCAGTGTGCCCAGGTGGTCAAGAAGGCCAATGGCATCCTGGCTTGGATCAGAAATGTTGTGACCAGCAGGGCCAGGGAGGTTATTCTCCCTCTGGACTCAGCACTGGTGAGGCCGCTCCTTGAATCCTGTGTTCAGTTGTGGGCCCCTCAGCACAAGAAGGATGTTGAGGCTCTGGAGCGAGTCCAGAGAAGAGCAACGAAGCTGGGGAAGGGGCTGGAGAAGAAGAGGAGCGTCTGAGAGAGCTGGGGGTGTTTATCCTGGAGAAGAGGAGGCTGAGGGGAGAGCTCATTACTCTCTCCAACTGCTTGAAAGGAGGTTGTGGAGAGGAGGGATCTGGGCTTTTCTCCCAAGGGACCAAGGACAGGACAAGAGGGAATGGCCTCAAGCTCCACCAGGGGAGATTTAGGCTAGACATTAGGAAGATTCTTCCCCACTC
Organism: Coccyzus lansbergi; assembly: GCA_033558105.1. NCBI lineage: Eukaryota > Metazoa > Chordata > Aves > Cuculiformes > Coccyzidae > Coccyzus > Coccyzus lansbergi. The sequence goes on along the minus strand of JAUMJK010000733.1, from coordinate 135,179 downwards.
CACAAGCCTCTGATAGCATCAGTTTCCCTCCTCCAGCCCCACAACCTGCTCCAGACCCTCAAACCATCACTGCTACAAAACCACAAGATCTTCTTCATCAGCCCTTTTTGTCTTCTGCCGCATTACCCCATCACCCATACATCAAACTGCACTTCGTGTTTGCCTCAGAATCGAAGAGAATTTGGTTTATTTGCTTCTCAGACTCTTAAAGTGCAATTTCTTAACAGCGGGAGATGAGGATTTATCCCTTGCCAGAAGAGGTACAACCCCTTGGAGCAGCACTGGCCAGCATCAAGAGATTTTTCTGAATGGGAAGGAAATAAAAACAAGCTTAAGTTATTTCTGCAGAGGGACAGGTGGAGGGGGGGGGAGGAATAATACCTTTTCCTGCTGTTGGCATGCTGCTTTGATCTTTACTTTGTAGTTACCATAGTGACAAATAAAAAAGGCATAGGTGGAATAAATTGCTGAAAGTTGATGATGTCCTATATATACTCCAGTGCACGCGAGTGCAGCCTGCAAACATCCCCCGGCTGCTGCGACGTGTGCTTGGCTTCAGCGTACGGCTCACAGAGAGTGTTTATGCTCTGCCTCACAGCAAGTGATATTTATGCGTGTCTCCGAGACAGAAAACTCCATCACCAGTGTTTCATGGTCTGGAGGGAGGAGGTAGAGGGTTTGTCTTGTCTGCAAAATTATGTGGTACTATTGCTGCTTGATGATGGAATGTCCTCATCTGGGACTAGAGATGATCTGGGTGTTGCGGGTGGCGGAAGAAAGAAGAAGGACACAAGAGAGTGGGGAGGCAACCCCTGCAAGAAAACCTCGGTGCCCAATGAAATTTTCCCCCCAGCTCCTCTAAGATCTGCACTAACAAAAATACAAACATATGAAGCCATAATTACTATAAAATAATCATAGAATCATAGAATCATAGAATCATAGAATCATCAGGTTGGAAGGGACCCACCGGATCATCGAGTCCAACCATTCCTATCAAACACTAAACCATGTCCCTCAGCACTTGGTCCACCCGTCCCTTAAACACCTCCAGGGCAGGTGAATCAACCACCAACCTGGGCAGCCTATTCCAATGCCCAATGACCCTTTCCGTGAAAAACTTCCTCCTAATCTCTAGGTAAATCTCCCCTGGCGGAGCTTGAGGCCATTCCTTCTAGTCCTGTCCCCTGTCACTTGGGAGAAGAGCCCAGCTCCCTCCTCTCCACAACCTCCTTTCAGGTAGTTGTAGAGAGCAATGAGGTCTCCTCTCAGCCTCTTCTTCTCCAGGATAAACACCCCCAGCTCTCTCAGCCACTCCTCATAGGGCCTGTTCTCCAGCCCCTTCACCAGCTTTGTCTTGTTCTTGATTGCTTTGCTTTCCCCTCAATTGCTCCTCCCTTGGTTTGAGGACAGAAAGTTGCTGCCAGTTCCAAAAAAGCCAGGAGCTTCAGGGGTTTCCTTTTCTCCTAGAAACTAATGAAAAACCACTGCCCAAGCCAGTTTCTACTAGTTAGACAGGATTTAACAGTCCAGACTACCTTAATCTGGCCACTTGTAGCTCTTAACCTAACCTAGACGTACCCGCTTTTCATAGAGTGGTTTGGGTTAGCAGGGACCTTAAAGCCCATGCTGTTCCAACCTCTGCCATGGGCAGGGACACCTCCCACTGCATCAGGTTGCTCCCAGTCCTGGCCTTGAACACCTCCAGGGATGGGGCAGCCACCACTGCTCTGGGCAACCTGGGCCAGGGCCTCCCCGTCCTCACAGGAAAATACTTCTTCCTCAGATCTCATCTCAATCTATCTCCCCTCTTTAAGCTCAAAACCAACTTCAACAAATCCCCATCAATGCCTTAATATTTCTTTCTACGCCAAAAATGAGCAATTAGCAGCAATTCCTCTCCCATGAAGAGGTTCGCTGCAGGTTTGGATGGATCAAAGCATTCCCAGTGAGAAACTGGGATGAGTTTCCACACTGGGGCAGCCCCTCGGACTGACCTGTCCCCACCCTGTGAAGCATGGGAAGGCCTGGATGCAAGAAGCAATGAGATGCTGTCGCAGGCTCTGATCATCCTGATGTTCCTGCGCGCAGGCAGTTGGAAACCACTAATTCTTATGTGCTCATTGATGGAGCAGCCCAAATATTTGCAGGGTTCTGAGCCCAAGTAGCCACATAAGTAACCACATAGAGGTTGTTTATCCTGGAGAAGAGGAGGTTGAGAGGAGACCTCATTGCTCTCTACAATTACCTGAAGGGAGGTTGTAGAGAGGAGGGAGCTGGACTCTTCTCCCAAGTGACAGGGGACAGGACAAGAGGGAATGGCCTCAAGCTCCGCCCGGGGAGATTTAGGCTGGACATTAGGAGGAGGTTTTTCACACAGAGGGTCATTGGGCATTGGAATAGGCTGCCCAGGGAGGTGGTTGATTCACCTTCCCTGGAGGTGTTTAAGGGACGGGTAGATGAGGTCTTGAGGGACTTGGTTTAGTGTTTGATAGGAATGGTTGGACTAGAAGATCGATGGGTCTCTTCCAACCTGGTTGCTCTATGATTCTATGATTCTATGATAAAGGTGCCGAGCAAACGACAATGCTGCTGGGCCCTCACCACACGAACACATAATAAAATATAACAAAAAACAGAGGAGCAGGGCCAGTGTCAGCACTTTGAGGGCTGAAGAAGAGCTGGGACAAAAGGAGTTACCACAAGGCAAAGACCACACGGGTTACTGCGCTCACCTGGCAGGCTGCGAGACAGAAAAATCAAAGTCCCAGATAAAAATCACAGGAGGTCCCAGCCACTCCTGAGCGCCCATCAACTCCTTTAAATCCAAGAACTCACAAGGATGGAGCCACACTCACGAGATGCAACCAGCCTCAGGCTTTGCCAGCCCCACCTTGCTTCGATGCTGTTGACACACAGCTCTTAAGTCAATCCATGCACAACTAATACGCTACATCTGCTGTGTATTTTGCTCGGCATTTGTTTGCTTTAGTTCTGTTGAATCTCTTCCCGTGCTCCCTGGTAAGCTCTAATGATGTGCGGCGGCTGCTGTTGTTGCACCATTACGCCGCGATAATCTTTGGACAATTATTTGCTGGATTCATCCCGTTGCTGGATGAAACGGTGCTTTCGCCTTCTGTCAGTTATATATTTCTCCGAGCTGAAGCCAGACCACGGGGAACCATTCTGGCAGTAATTCAAGGGTTCCCAGTGCCAGGAACATCCTACAGAAGCGTCTCTGGCTTCAGAGGCTCAATAGTGATTAACTGGAGGTTGGGCAGGTTGGGTCCTGGGGCAGTAGGCGATGCCTATAGGGACACAGGGATGGGTCCTGGATGCTTGCACACACTCAGTTCCTAAAGATACTATTTGCTGTTCAAAAATTATTCCAATTTTTATTTTCCCTTAAGTTCTAGGAAAAGCAAGACTTTTCTAAGCCAGACTCCCTCAGAAAATCCATAGAATGATAGGATGCCAGGTCCTGCACTTGGAGCACAACAACCCTGTGCAGAGCTACAGACTGGGAGAAGTCTGTCTAGAAAGTTGCCAGGAGGAGAGGGACCTGGGGGTGTTGGTCGACAACCGACTGAACATGAGCCAGCAGTGTGCCCAGGGGGTCAAGAAGGCCAATGGCATCTTGGTTTGGATCAGAAACGGTGTGACCAGCAGGTCGGGGGGGTTATTTGCCCTCTGTACTCAACAGTGGTGAGGCCACTCCTCAAGTCCTGTGTTCAGTTCTGGGCCCCTCACCACAAGAAGGATGTTGAGGCTCTGGAGTGAGTCCAGAGAAGAGCAAGGAAGCTGGTGAAGGGGCTGGAGAACAGGCCTTCTGAGGAGTGTCTGAGAGAGTGGGGTTGTTTAGCCTGGAGAAGAGGAGGCTGAGAGGAGACCTCATTACTCTCTACAACTACCTGAAAGGAGGTTGTGGAGAGGATGGAACTGGCCTCTTTTCCCAAGTGCCAGGGGACAGGACAAGAGGAAATGGCCTCAAGCTCCACCAGGGGAGATTTAGGTTAGAGATTAGGAGGAGGTTTTTCACAGAAAGGGTCACTGGGCATTGGAATCGGCTGCCCAGGGAGGTGGTTGATTCACCTTCCCTGGAGGTGTTTAAGGCATGGATGGATGAGGTGCTGAGGGACTTGGTTTAGTGTTTGATAGGAATGGTTGGACTCGATGATCCTGTGGGTCTCTTCCAACCTGGTTGTTCTATGATTCTATGATTCTATGAATCCACACATACTTGTGGGGCTTCCCACACAAAAGAGGCAGCCCATGAATCCAAAATAAGTTAATGCAGCACAGGGAAAAAAAAAAAAAAAAAAGAACAAAACATGTATCTGGTGAATGGGAAGGTCTGACCTCCAGGCCGGTTCAGGGGAGCAAATTATCCAGCAAAGCTCCTTACAGAGCCTTACAGGAGAGAAAGGGTTGTTTCCACACCAGGCAGGGCTAGGGAGATGGCTCAGGCCCCCTGCGTTTAAAGCTTTTTAGTCTCAAAGACATGCACAAAAAAGGGACTTCATTTTCATTGTTATTATTTTAAAACAAACCCTCAGAAGCTAATTTGACTTGGGGGATCCTCCTAGAACATCTTGGAGGTAACTCCACTGCAGATCAAAACACCTGGTACTTTACATGGAGCTTTCATCTTCCCTCTCCGCCTCTGCTGTTCCTGTAATTAGAGACAAAGGTCTTTTGTCTCCAGCTAAACCTCCCCTTTCCCTCTCCCTTCCAAAACATACTGACTCTGTTTGATTTTTGATGACCAGCCTTCTTTCTTATTTTTTTTACCAAGCTTGCTCCTGTGTGACCCATTAGCCTGGTTTCAAGATGTTACACGTTTGTGGTTGGGTTTTTTTTTTTGCAGCATCTTCTTCCCCTGCATCATTAATGTTGTTGCATACAAGTTCTTAAGTCTGCTTTCCCAACCCGTCCAAGGGCACTCTCGAGGCATCGTGGGTTTCTAAAAGGTTGCTTCAATTTAACCGATGCCCACCCAGGCCTGGAGCAAACACGGGCAGCATTAGGACCCAAGTTTCTCCCCCTACACCCGTCTCTTTTAAAGAGGGTTTTACCTTACACTCACCTCCAGGTCAGAAAGGAGAGAGGAGGCACTTCCCATGCAGCCCTAGAGCTATTTTGCCCTGGGATACATATTAATGGGTTACAGAGATAATCAGCTGCTTACATCTGTTCTCCCATTACCTTCTCATCAATGTTGCATGAACCCATCTCCTCCATGGGCTCAACCTGCCCTTGAAAACCCACATGAAAATGGGGAATAAGAGCCCCACCTGGAACAAACCGTGTCCTACATCAGCGGGCACCGAGGCCGGTGCCAAAGAGACTGAACGAGCCAGGAACACGGCACAAAGCTGTTAAAACACTTTTTTTATTTTAGCTCTGCCACTTGCAGAAGGAATTGTTTCGTTCAAATGAGTGTAATGAGTGGGGCCTGTCTGTAAAATGAGCTTTCCCAACGGCAGGAGGAGACAGAAACTTGGCCACCTGCCCCAGCACTGCATCCTCATGTCACTGCTTCCCATCTCGCCTTTAATCCTTTACATTATTACAACAGGATATGAAATTGCTGGAGGGGTGAGAGAAGAGATACCGCTGACATTACACCGTTTGCTTTCATTACTCGTGATTAAATGCATCATTCCAATAACCATCACCCAAGGGGACGGAGAGGCTGTACCAAGCACAGGTCACGATGCTCTCAAACCCTGGCAACAAGGAGACCTGGGAGAAAAGAAACCAAGCTAGGACATCTTGCAGAAATACCCAATGGGATAATAAAATCAGAATCCTGAAGGAGAAACCCAAGTCTTGTTTTCACAGAATCACAGAATCACCAGGTTGGAAGAGACCCACCGGATCATGGAGTCCAACCATTCCTATCAATCACTAACCCATGTCCCTCAGCACCTTGTCCACCTGTCCCTTAAATACCTCCAGGGAAGGTGACTCAACCCCCTCCCTGGGCAGCCTCTGCCAGGGCCTTTCTGTGAATTTTTTCCTAACGTTCAGCCTGAACCTCCCCTGAAGGAGCTTGAGGCCATTCCTTTCTGTCCCGTCCCCTGTCACTTGGGAGTATAAGTCTTTTTATACTTTAAAATATATGTTTTTATAGTAATCAGAGAACAAAATTAAATACTTATATCAAATATTAAAAAATTTATTATTATTATTATTAATTATTATTAAATATTATTATTTTCAAAAGCAGACTCTGGCTTTCAGATGGCCCAGTAGTCTCGGGAGCTTGACCAAAGTCCTAGGACTCCACAGCAATGGATGAGAGACTGACCTGGTACCCAAGCCCAGTAGTTGGTGTGTTCCTAGAACATCAGGTTGTGGGGCTCATGGCATTTCCAGGGAGATGCTACAACCTCCAACTTGTGCTCTATGGCTGGAAGTGAGCGCTCCTGCCACTGGTACCTCCCTTCCCACTAATCCTCATTAGACTGTGAATGGCAATTAAATAACACAAGGTCTGGATATCCTATGACCTGGTTACCTGCACACAGCACCTGCTCTTTAAATGAGGGCTGAGCTGAGGCATCACATTAGTGACAGGAGACAGGACAAGAGGGAATGGCCTCAAGCTCCACCAGGGGAGGTTTAGGTTGGACATTAGGAAAAAAATTTTTCACGGAAAGGGTCATTGGGCACTGGAACGGGCTTCCCAGGGAGGTGGTTGAGTCACCTTCCCAGGAGGTGTTTAAGGGACAGGTAGACAAGGTGCTGAGGGACATGGTTTAGTGTTTGATAGGAATAGTTGGACTCGATGATGTGGTGGGTCTCTTCCAACCTGGTTGTTCTATAATTCTATCACCTTTATGAGCCTGGAAATAGGATACTGCTTTGAATGGTGCTGCCACAAGTCCGATACCCAGGGATGCTGGGAGCTCCTTTTTCCCTTCTTACCCATGTCCACAATGTAGATCAAAATCCTGAAGAACCCCGAAGATTGGGAGATGCCAGAGCATCCTTTGTATGCCTCGTTTGTTCTTTAAGAGATGAAAATGGAAGAATTGGCGGGGGGGGTGGTGTAAAGCAATCAATAGAACAGGAGAAAATACCCAATGTATGTGAAAACATCAAAAAGCCTCATTACTGTCAGAGGGATCTGCACTCCCCGTCCTCTTGCAATACACCAAACCATCCCAAAATTTGCACCAAGGGATTCCTACACTTCTTGGGAACAGGAGAAAGGGGAAACGAGAGGTAAATACCTCCCTCCTTGGTCCACCACGGCATAGGGGCTAAAACCCAACTGCTTTTTGAGTGTAGACAACCTGGGGTTGTTTAGCCTAGAGAAGAGGAGGCTGAGAGGAGACCTCATTACTCTCTACAACTACCTGAAAGGAGGTTGTGGAGAGGAGGGAGCTGGACTCTTCTCCCAAGTGCCAGGGGACAGAACAAGAGGGAATGGCCTCAAGCTCCACCAGGGGAGATTTAGGCTAGAGATTAGGAGGAAGTTTTTCACACAGAGGGTCATTGGGCACTGGAATAGGCTGCCTAGGGAGGTGATTGATTCACCTTCCCTGGAGGTGTTTAAGGCACAGGTAGATGAGGTGCTGAGGGACATGGTTTAGTGTTTGATAGGAATGGTTGGACTCGATGATCCTGTGGGTCTCTTCCAACCTGGTTGTTCTATGATTCTATGATTCTATGATCCCTATTTCTGTACAATGGACATTTGTTCCTGTTCTGCCTCCAGAAGGATGAACCAAGCCCAGTAAAGAACAGAGAATAAAAGACCTTTTACTGGTCGGCATTGCTGCCCTTCTAGGAGAGGAGAAAATACAGCAGTTGAGTTTCTAGAGCAGCAGGAGTTAAAAAGTTCTTCTCGTCTGTCAGCACCATCCAGTCTCCTATGAAGTTAAGGAAGAAAATGAAAGGGGGGAAGAAAAGGCTGACAGCATCAAATTAAACCAGCAGCCATCCTTTTCTGCCGTTACTTTAAAACACAAGCTCAGGCAGCATCCTACTTGCAGAGAGAGAATCAAAGTGATTTTATTCCCCTGCAAAACAGATGCTCAAGGGTCCAGCACATTGAGGGCTTGTACCGTTTGGCCAAGGCGCCTCCAAGCATCATATCGAACAAGCATCACCATCAGATGCCTCCATCCACGGTTAAATCAAGCCCAATTATGACAGGTGTGATTTTATATCGTCGTTTGACTTTTATAGCCTTCGTAAACGGTCCAGCTGGCATCAGACTGGCATCAGTTCATAGCAAGAGATGCACTGGGATAACTAAAAGGAGGAGAGGGGTTTTTTCTTTCATGCTGTGCCTGAAATACACCCCTGCGTGTCTCAGGCAGACCAAGGAGCCAAGGCTGGAGAAAAGCCAGAGCATCACAGAGGAAGCTGCTCCCCAATATTTGCTCTTTAACCCCCTCCAGCAAAGCTAGGGAGCACACAATGTCCTCATGGCTGGGGACAGGATGACGCAATTTGCCTAACAAGGGGCTGCAGCTGATGGGCTTTGCAGTTCAACCCCAAACCTAAGAGGGTGGGATGGAGAATGGACACTAGGATAAGGTTTGGGCCCCCTAGCCAGGCATGATGTACAAGGATGAGGGCATTGAGGGTACCCTTAGCAAGTTTGCAGATGACACAAAGCTGTGTGCAAGTGTCGATCTGCTGGAGGGTAGGGAGGCTCTGCAAAGGGACCTAAACAGGCTGAACCGCTGGGCAGTGTCCAATGGCATGAGGTTTAACACGGCCAAATGCCGGGTCCTGCACTTGGGGCACAACAACCCTATGCAGAGCTACAGACTGGGAGAAGTCTGTCTAGAAAGCTGCCAGGAGGAGAGGGACCTGGGGGTGTTGGTCAACAGCTGACTGAACATGAGCCAGCAGTGTGCCCAGGTGGCCAAGAAGACCAATAGCATCTTGGCTTGGATCAGAAACAGTGTGGTCAGCAGGTCCAGGGAGGTTATTCTCCTTCTGTACTTGGCACTGGTGAGACCGTTCCTTGAATCCTGTGTTCAGTTGTGGGTCCCTCAGCACAAGAAGGATGTTGAGGCTCTGGAGTGAGTCCAGAGAAGAGCAATGAAGCTGGTGAAGGGGCTGGAGAACAGAACCTATGAGGAACGGCTGAGAGAGCTGGGGTTGTTTAGCCTAGAGAAGAGGAGGCTGAGGGGAGACCTCATTACTCTCCTGAAAGGAGGTTGTGGAGAGGAGGGTGTTGGATTCTTCTCCCAAGTGACAGGGGACAGGACAAGAGGGAATGGCCTCAAGCTCCACCAGGGGAGATTTAGGCTGGACATTAGGAGGAAGTTTTTCACACAAGGGGTCATTGGAATAGGTTGCCCAGGGAGGTGGTTGATTCACCTTCCCTGGAGGTGTTTAAGGCACGGGTGGACGAGGTGCTGTGGGACATGGTTTAGTGTTTGATAGGAATGGTTGGACTCGATGATCCGATGGGTCTCTTCCAACCTGGTTCTTCTATGATTCTATGATGATTCTATGATTCTAAGAAGGACCATCCTCAAAGGTAACCTTCACCACAGAGTTCAAAGGATAAATCCTGCCTGGGACTGATGCTATTTTAGCATCCCCTGCTCCCCAGTGCTCGATCCACAAACCCTGGGGCTTGAAACCAGGGTCCTGATTCTGCTTGTTGCTCATCATCCTGAACTCAGTCAGGTGGCAGCACCTGAGCCAAGGCCTCACCATCCCCAGGTTACTACAAGCCTTTTGAAAACATCAGATTAATCCTCATGCCACCCAGGGGTGGAAATCAGCCAAGAAAGGACCCTAAAAATCCATATAGAATCATAAGATAGAACAACCAGGTTGGAAGAGACCCATCGGATCATCGAGTCCAACCATTCCTATCAAACACTATATGTCCCACCATCCTTGAGGAGGACACCTTCCACAAAAGAAAAGGGTAGAGCAGCGTTTTAACAGCAAACAGGGAGGGCAGCTCCATAACCAATTCTGTGACCCCCACTCTAAGGCCAGGAGGCACCTGGACCACCCTGATGGAAGACGTATGGGACTCATAGACTCATAGAGCAGCCAGGTTGGAAGAGACCTAGTGTGTTTATAAATTAACATGAAGCATTTTCATTAGCTTAGTGGGCTGGGAAAGGGGTAGATGCCCTGTGCCAGTCCTCCTCCTCCCCAGTTATTTCAAGACGGTTCGAGGCAAAAGAAAAAAAAAAAAAAAGCAAATGAAAAGCAAACATAGCAGGAATTACCCCATTTACCCGAGTGATCACACAGCTCCAACTAAACCACCAGAGAAGGATGAACCGTCTTGGCCTCTGCGGTAGAGCATCACGGCAGCTGGTTTGGGGAAAGGAGGAAGAGATTTACTATCCCTGGTGCTTGTGTTTCTCCTTCCCTCCCTCTCTTTTTCGTAATAATAATTGTAAGGGGTGGGGGGGAAGAAACGCCTCTCCTGCACCTCCCCATGATGCTGTCTTATTTTAAAAAGTGACAATTAGTCATTTGAAGAAACAACAAAGAGCCAACGAGGGAGAGGCGCGATTTGAATTTCAATGTGCAATGGGAGGGATTGGGAGCTGAGGTTTTGGCAGGAAAGCTGCCAATCTCTCTGCAAAACCCACGGCTACCCCTTCCCACCCCAGCTCTCTCTGCTCAGGAACCCAAATATAGCTCAGAACAAGCACCCTGTTCCGTCTGCCCCAAAATTCTCCCTGACTTGCTCCCCTGGCTTCGGCTGACTGCTTGATTTTGGCATGAGGCAGGATCAGGCCCCCTGCAAAGCTGCGTTGGAATTAGACATCACGTGCAGAGAGGCTGGGGGGGCCAGAGTCCCACTTGAAGGTAGCTGGACCCCAATGAGCCTGGTCCAGGGTCCTGAGCAGCTTTTTGTGTCTGGTGCCTGGAGATGCAGGCTGGGGTGGCCAGGATGCCAGGAGAGAGGAAAGGATGCAGGGATGGATGGATGCAGGTTAGGGCAGGAAGGATACGGAGATGGATGGTTGATTGCAGGGTAGGGCAACAAGGCTGGAGGGCTCAGCCCAGGGTCCCCTTCACCACACCTCTCCGTCCTTCCCCCTACAATCTCTCCAGAGAGTTCTAAGGGAAAATGAATTTGGAGTTTTAATAGACCAGCTCTATCTCACCTTGTTTTCATGAGTGCGTTCATGGGCTCACCCTATTTCACACATCCCCGGTTCTAGTTTGCCAGGGAAAGCCGCAAAACGTGACCCAAGGTTACTCAAAAACTGAGGCAAACCCATGAAAACAGAAGCCAAGCACATTTCTCACCACAGCAAAACGAGCCCAAGGGGGCATAAAGAGCTATGAAATCCCCCAAAGCCAGAAGCTCTGCCAAAGCGAAGCCCTTCAGCCCCATCTACCCCAGGGAGGAGCTTTAGGGGAGGCTCCCAGCTGCTGGCCCTTCTCTTGCAGCACATTTCACATTTTACTCAGGACACAGCTCAGAATTCAGAGGCTGAGAGCCGCCAGCCGGAGAGAATATAAATGCAGCCCCACAGCCTGACGACTGAACAATATCTTTATTAGCATCTTCCTTTTATTATAGGTTATAGGGATTTTTTTTCCCCCTCCTTTTGTTGTCTTTCTCCTCCTTCTTTTATTCCCACAGTGACATTTATGGGACTAGACAGGCAGGATGCCTTTGCACAGCATCCCCCAGGGGACATAAAGCTCCCCTGAGGACACTGGTGCCCCTTCAAGGAGAGCAGCAGGCAGGTACAGCAAAGCAATTGCGATGGCCAAGAAGCGGCTGGCGCATTTCTCCCATCGGCAGCAAAGTGGGGGAAAACACCCAGATGACTTTCCAAAGCTTTTGCTTCTCAAGGAAAGTGCCGAGTTGGGGGCTCACTACCCCGACAAGCCAGACATCACAGATGGAGGGACGGCAGGCAGAGCTAGACACACTCTCCAGTGCCAAATATAGGAGACCTATCTTCTCCTTGCCTTGGAGCCAGCCCGTTTACACCACAAATAAAAACTCCACAATTACTGAGTCAGAGCGTTCCTTCACTACCACGTTCCTGACATCGCATCCCCCCAGGGACCTCCCGTGTCCTCCAGCATCTTCAACCACTGCGGTGAAAGCTCCCTCCCATCCTCATGGGTTTCTCAGGGTACCCTGCATCCTGGCGGAGACGGAGATGTTCAGCGACGTGTTTAAAAGCAAGCTGACCTCTTTAGCCATGCATGGATGCTGCTGAACAGCTGGCAGGCCAGGGAAACATCTGCGGTTCCCCCTCCTAGGAGATGCAGACAACCCTTGGGTGAGGCTGGGAGGCTTGGCAGGATCGGGCCCAGCATGGACGCTGGGGGCTTAGGCAGGGGCATCATGCTTAGAAAAAGGATTCCTGTATAATAATAAATATATCAGCGACGTGCTGAGCAGGGCCCTGGGCTTCCCAACAACATCCCAACCTGCCACTGAGATCCCCAAGGAGCAACGCGACTTGGCTTGCAAAGAGGAGCAACCCCCTGGTTTAATCTCATTCTTTCCCCATGGAGTAAAAATGAATTACTTTTTATTATTATTATTATTATCCTTTTTCTTCCCATCCTGTAGGTGAGACATTGCATTTCGAGAAAAAGAGCAGATTGCAGCTTTTAATTAAAAGCTCTAAGCCTTTTCCTGCTTCGAGTTGTTCCCGGAGCAAGCTCTAAACAACATTCAGCAGAGAGGAAACAGCCCTGACTGCTGCTTTGCTTCAAAAAAAAAAAAAATAGAAAAAAAAGAATAACACAAGGCACAGAACAGGGAGTCCTTCCAACAATCTGTTTGCTGTACCCTGGAAAATAATAGCAACCCATATGGAAAGCCCACACAGCCATTTTCCAGGTGCTTTGTATGGCATGAAATCCATGGAATAAATTACCTGTGTAACGGGGTGGGAGGCAAGGGATGTGTTTATATGCTGCACCTCATTCCCTTTGGATGCAAACATGCAGCGCAGTGGTGGATTTCCCTTTCCATGGGAAATGTCATCCTAAATATCAGCAACATCGGGCATCATGGTAGCAGAGCCCTGTTCCCAGCCCAGCTGGGAGCAGTCGGGGAGAGAGGAAAAGGAAGAGGCTGAGAAACATGTTCCAGGCACATCTGATCACAGAGAGGTGGCGTTTAATGGTTTTTCTCCTTGTTGCTTGTTTGAGGTGTTTGTAAGGTGCCTCAATCAATGCAAGGTGGCCTCAGGCTCCTCCAGGGGAGGTTTAGCCTGGACATTAGGAAAAAGAATTTCACAGAAAGGGTGATTGGGCAGTGTCGGAGGCTGCCCAGGGAGGTGGTTGATTCACATTCCCTGGAGCTGTTTAAGGCACAGGTGGATGAGGTGCTGAGGGACATGGGTTAGTGTTAGATGGGAATGGTTGGACTTGATGATCCAGTGGGTCTCTTCCAACCTGGTGATTCTATGATTCAATCCTCCAACTGAGCAGCAGGTGCCTTTACAAGCTGCAGTGAGGGAGCAAACCCGCCACTAAAAGGGAAACTGAGGCACAGCAACAAGAAGACATTTCTTTCAGGATGATGCTTGAATCATGGAATGTCCAGCTCTTCGAGATGCCACCAAGCCTTTGGCTGGTCCACAAATAAAACCACAAAGGCAACTTGCAGGCACACAACTTACTTTCTCACATGCAAAAACGCATTCCCACATCCCCCTGGGAGTTCAAGCAGTCCTTCTTTTAAATGAGGGGATGAAGAATCATAGAATCATAGAACGACCAGATTGGAAGAGACCCATCGGATCATTAAGTCCAACCATTCCTATCAAATGCTAAACCATGCCCCTCAGCACCTCTTCCACTCGTCCCTTAAACACCTCCAGGGAAGGTGAATGAACCACCTCCCTGGGCAGCCTATTCCAATGCTCAGTGACCTTCTGTGTGAAAAACTTCCTCCTAATCTCCAGCCTAAATCTCCCCTGGCAGAGCTTGAGGCCATTCCCTCTGGTCCTGTCCCCTGTCACTTTGCAGAAGAGCCCAGCTCCCTCCTCTCCACAACCTCCTTTCAGGTAGTTGTAGAGAGTAATGAGGTCTCCTCTCAGCCTCCTCTTCTCCACGATAAACACCCCCAGATCTCTCAGCCGTTCCTCATAGGGCCTGTTCTCCAGGTCCTTCCCCAGCTTTGTTGATCTTCTCTGGACTCACTCCAGAGCCTCTACATCCTTCTTGTGTTGAGGGGCCCACAACTGAACACAGGTTTCAAGGAGCAGTCTCACCAGTGCTGAGTACAGAGGGAGAATAACCTCCCTGGACCTGCTGGTCACACCATTTCTGATCCAAGCCAGGATGCCATTGGCCTTCTTGGGAAATGCTCCTAAAGAGGATGCTGCTCTTGGATAGTCATTTCCAAAACACCTTGAAAACCTGTTTTCACTCAAAAAAAATGCATGGTAATTCTGTTCTACTTCTGCCTGGATGGTTTATTTTATTTTATTCTTTTCCTGGTCAAAAAGCCCATCAGTTCTGGTACGTGCACAGGTTGCCTGATTCTCTCTCCAGGTCAGTGAAGGAGCTGCAGCAGGTCCTGGCACAGGGTCATCAACACCTCATAGCACCAAACAACTCCTGCACACTCTAGGAAATTCTCTGCATCTCCCTTTGAGCCCCCTAAACTGGCTCCAAAAGGTTTAAGCCCTTCTCCCTCCTGTTTTTAAAACCAGAGCAAGCAGATCTCCAAGGCAGAGCCTCCAGGACAGGCTCTGCTCCAGGTCCTTGGATGATTTCATCTCCTGGGCGTCACACATGGATAGAAAGGACAGAGCCAGGCCCCAACATCCCAAAACTGTATCAGGGATGTCCCTGCAGAGCCTGCTCAGGTAGGATGCAAAATACATTTGATTAAACTGGGAATTAAAAGCTTTTTTTCAGCCTGATGGGAAGAAAAACAAGCCTTGCTTTCTGGAGAGCCAGCGCCAGCGTCTTCTCAGGTGAAGAGGAACAAACTAATTTGATTTCTTCCCTCTCCTCAAAAACAAACCATCCAAGAGACAGCTCTGCAAAGACCTCCACAAACTCACCACTGAAGTTCAAGTTCCCACTCCTCCTCCTGAACCACGCCAACGTGTTTTTCCCACCTCCCCATCCTTAAGCCGCTTACTTAGAGAGCGATGTACGCAAATCCAGACAGAAAATTAAAATATCTTAAAAAAAGAGTAAGACTAATTAAAGCTATGATCATCCCACACTGCAGAAGCAGTTCAGGTTTTCCTAGCTGATAAATTTAGAGGGAGGTGGTACTGAGAATGCTTGTCCACCTGACTGAGCTTTTACAGCCGTTTACCTGGCCTTGCAAACATATTATTTGATGAGGGGAGAGTAATTAGGAAGCTGCACCATAAACTTTTATAACTGTTCAGCTCTTTCCCTCCTGTCACATCTGCTCCTACCACAAAGGCATCACCTAGCACTATCTTTGATCCGATCTCCTCAAGCTCTGCTATTTATCTTTTATACTCTATTTATCATAGAATCATGGAATGGTTTGGGTTAGAAGGGACCTTACAGATCATCCAGTTCCAACTCCCCTGCCATGGGCAGGGACACCTCCCACTGGATCAGGTTGCTCCAAGCCCCATCCAGCCTAGCCTTGAACCCCTCCAGGGATGGGGCAGCCACCACTGCTCTGGGCAAGCTGGGCCGCGACCTCCCGAACCTCAGCAAAACATTTCTTCCTAAAAATCTCATCTTAATCTCCTCTCTTTCAGCTGAAAACCATCTCTCCTTGTCCTACCCTTGTGATCCCTGATCAAAAGCCCACCCCCTCCAGTTTTCCTGCAACTCCTTTCAGTACTAGAAGGCCACTTTCCTCCTTCCCATCCCCAGGGGACATCACATCTCCTGCCACAGATAAAACAGAGCTTGGGATGGTGATGTGTAGCTCCAACACGTCCCCCAGGTCATGGCTCTGGGGAGCTCTATTTCATTGCCAGGTCTACAGGGAATTAGTGAAATCCTTTGAAGCCCACACAGCAAAGAATCATACAATGTATTGAGTTGGAAAAGACCTACAAGAATCAAGTCACAGAATTACCAGACTGGAAAAGACCCACTGGGTCTTCAAGTCCAACCATTCCTATCAAACACTAAACCATAACCCTCGGTGCCTCGTCCACTCGTCCCTTAAACACGTCCAGGGAAGGTGACCCTCCCTGAACAGCCTCTACCAGTGCCCAATGACCCTTTCCATGACAATTTTTTTCCTAACATTCAGCCTAAACCTCCCCTGGCAGAGCTTGAGGCCATTCCCTCTCGTCCTGTCACTTGGGAGGAGAGCCCAGCTCCCTCCTTTCTACAACCTCCTTTCAGGTAGTTGGAGAGAGCAATGAGGTCTCCCCTCAGCCTCCTCTTCTCCAGAAGTCCAAACCCTGTCACTGCATAGGACAACCCCAAAATTCACACCATATATCTGAGGGCAACGTCCCTATAATTATATATATAGAGAGAGAGCTGGGGTTGTTTAGACTAGAGAAGAACAGGTTGAGAGGAGACCTAATTACTCTCTACAACTGCCTGAAGGGAGGTTGTAGAGAGGAGGGAGTTGGCCTTTTCTCCCAAGTGACAGGGGACAGGACAAGAGGGAATGGCCTCAAGCTCCACCAGGGGAGATTTAGGCTGGAGATTAGGAGGAAGTTTTTCCCACAGAGGGTCATTGGGCATTGGAATAGGCTGCCCAGGGAGGTGGTTGATTCACCTTCCCTGGAGGTGTTTAAGGCACAGGTGGATGAGGTCTTGAGGGACTTGGTTTAGTGTTTGATAGGAATGGTTGGACTAGAAGATCCGATGGGTCCCTTCCAACCTGGTTGTTCTATGATTCTATGATATATATATATCCAAAAGGCTTTGTAGGGGCTTCAGATCCCACCCTGACAGTGCGAAAAGCAGACTATGTGATTAACCCACAGCTGAGGGGCTGGAGGGGAGAACAGGGTGTCCTCACACCCAGGGGTTTGCCCTTTTGTGGGGGAAGGGACACACACAAACGTCAGGAGAATCCATAGAGGGAACATCCATTCCTAGGAGGGGGTTACCACTGGGGAAGCCAAACAGCCGACAACCCCACAGCACCAACCTAACAATCCCACCCCATTGAGCAGCCAGCACCAACCTCCCCTGCCCTTAACGCCCTACTCACCACACGGTGCCCCACTTTTAGGGGGCTGGGGATGGGGCACAGAGGGGTCCCTGCAAGGACGCACGTGCTCCTGGGGTCCCCATAGCACCACAGCTCCTCTAAAAACCCATCTGTCCTCAACTGCTCAGCCCTCTAATCCAGCAGCACCCACAGGTGCTGGCAGCTGGGGTCCTGCCCCAATCCCACCCCAGCTGATGGAGCAGGAGCAGCAATTAGAAAACCCCAATTAGGAAGCCAAATTACAGGACATTAAAATGCACCAAGACGGGTGCAGTAGCAGCAGGAAAAGTCTGCGTCTGCATCCAGAGAGGCAAACATGAGACGTGCTGAAAGCCCTTTCCCTGAGCCAGGGACCCGATCAGAGGATGGACAAGCATGAATAAGTTTTTTCCTCCACTGAAATGACTTTTTCTGCCCCTGATTAATCAAAAGTACGTGACCACCGATTTTTCTAAACACTACCAAGAGCCTGTAATCTCTGCTCCTCAGCCTTGAATCGATGTGGCCGGTGGAATAGGCTCAGGCACCTCATTTAAGGCACCTCCTGACACCCCCATTTTCCTCCTTGGGAACCCCCCTGTTGCAAATAAGCAGCACCAGAGATACACTTGCCCCCAAGATACCAACCTCTCTCTTAAGTTTGATTAAAACTGAGCATGGAACAACCTCATGGAAGGAGGACATGACAGATAGACACAGGCAGAGCTCTCCGCTTCCTTCAGAACTCTCCCCCCAGTTCTTCCCTGAAAGCCCCTGTGCAGCCCCTGCCCCCATCCTCACTGGACAGCGATCAGCAGATTTCTCAGGGTTGATATTATTCTCATTTTGGGTGCAGTCTGCCAAAAACTCATTGTTTGAGCCGGGGGAAACCATCCAAGACCTCACCCTAGGCAGACTCTGGGGAAGATGCTCATCTCCAAGATGTCTGTCATCCTCAGTACCAAATTTACAGAATAAAACCAGTCCAGGGTGTGAAGAATTTAATAATACAAGCTGTTGCGTGACAAAGCCTAGAGAGTAATATCCATATTACGGTTATTATTAAATCAGAGCAGCCTCCTATGTTTTGTCCTGCCTGTAATTTAAATGGATCCTTGGCTGTATTTGGGTGCTTCCGCAGGGGAAAAAAAACATGAGTTATAGCTGAATAACCATAAGAAGTGTCAGACAAGCAATATTTATCTTTCTAAATAAAAATCTAAATATGAAATATATATATATATTCAGAATCTTACAGGGTTTTGCAGCCTCCTATTACTGGTAAAGTCTCCATCTCTTCCTTGTTGGGTGCCCTTGGCCCAGTGAAGCAAGTATAGAATCATAGAATCGTTAAAGTTGGAAAAGACCTCTAAACTCAGCCTGTCCAACCATCAGCCCAACCCCACTTCAAAACCACGTCCCAAAATGTAATGTCTACATGCTTTTTGAACCTCTCTAGGCATGGAGACTCCACCACTGCCCTGGGCAGCTTCTACCAGGGCTTCACCATTCTGTAAGTAATGAAATTTTTCCTAATATCCAGTCTAAACCTCCTCTGGTGCAACTTGAGACCATTTCCTCTCATCCTGTCACTTGCTCCCTGGGAGAAGAGACCAGCAACTACCTCACTACAACTTCCTTTCCAGGAGCCGCTGAGAGCGATGAGGTTTCCCCTCAGCCTCCTCTTCTCCAGAATAACAGTCCCAGGTCCCTCAGCCGCTCATGGAACTCCTGGGCTCCAGACGCTTCCCCAGCTCTGTTCCCTTCTCTGGAGATGCTCCAGCCCCTCGATGTCTTTCTTGTACTGAGGGGCCCAAAATTGAACACAGGATTCGAGGGACAGTCTCACCAGTTCCAGGTACAGGGGATGACCCTTTCCCTTGTCCTGCTGGCCACCCCATGGCTGATCCAAGCCAGGATGCTGTTAGCCTCCTTGGCCACCTGGGTCACTGCTGGCTCACGTTCAGCCACTGTCGACCAGCACCCCCAGGTCCTCTTCCCCAAGCATTGCATGGGGTTGTTGAGACCCAAGTGCATGACCTGGCACTTGGTCTTGTTGAAGCCTATCCCACTGGCCTTGGCCCATGGATACAGGATGTCCAGGGCCTTCTGCAGAGCCTTCTTGTCCTCAGCAGATCAAGACTACAAGACTAACTTGGTGTTGCCTGCAAACCGACTGAGGGAGCATCTGATTCCTCATTCAGATCATGGATAAAGATATTAAACAGAGCCAGCCCTGACACTGAGCCCTGGGGACACCACTTATGACCAGTCAGCGATTGGATTTAACTCCATTAGGCCACTTTTTTACACAGTGAAGAATATGCCTGTGCAAGCCATGAGCCACCAGCTTCTCTTGGGAGAGTGCTGTGGAAGACAGTGTCTGAGGCTTCACTGAAATTGAGTCAGATTATATCCACAGCCTTTCCCTCATCCACTCAGCAGTCACAGGATCATAGATGCAGATCCGGTTGGTCAAATAGAACCTGTCCTTCACGAACCTGATGCCCTGGTTGGCTTGCACTTGCTTGGTGAGCTCATTCAAGGTGAACTGCTCCATACTCTTCCCTGGAACCAAGGTCAGGCTGGCAATGGGTCACCCGGCATGGAGAGAGGATAATTCACCAGCCATTCATAGAATCATAAAATCACCAGGTTGGAAGAGACTCACAGGAACATCAAGTCCAACCATTCCTATCAGACACTAAACCATGTCCCTCAGCACCTTGTCTACCTCTGCCTTAAACTCCTCCAGGGAAGGTGAATCAACCACCCCCCTGGGCAGCCTCTGCCAGTGACCAATGACACTTTCTGTGAAAAATTTCCTCCTAATGTCCAGCCTAGACCTCCCCTGGAGGAGCTTGTTCCCCCGAGATATTTCAATCCTGAGGGAATATCTTTCCTTTCTTCTTTGGCTTTTCAGCCTCCCTGCTCATTTGCTCAGCTGTTGCTCCTCAGTCCCACTGGCCGGCAGCGTTTGATGAGCATCACGGAGCTCCTTCCTCATTAAAACCTGAAGCTCTAAAGTTTAATACCCGATAAAATAAGTAAGAAATAAAAAAAAACCTCACCAGCTTCCCCAACTTCAAAGTGCTTTTGAAGATCAGTCAGGAGAGCACCAGTGGAGTTACAGCCTCCCCCATGAGCCTTCTCTCCTGGGAAGTGGTCAGCTCATGGTACCGAGTTGATGGAGAGCAATGGGGGGAGTCTCAGTAAACCTCACGGGAAGGGATTTGGGCTGGAGAACATCATGTGACAGAGCCCAGGGACCTCAGGGTTGGCATTTGCAAGGGATTCATGGCTGGGTGTACATTTTCTAGCGCCAAGGGTGCTGCTCCTTGTGGAAGATGCTGTTGCAAGAAGCCAGCCCAGCACTTTGCTGTACCCCAAGTCTGAAAGCACCCTAAGATTCAGTATTTCATGTAAATACCATGCAGGAAGACTGCAGGGGAAAGGAAAATTTGCCTTGGCTGGGGATAACCTTGCTTGCCAGGCCTGACAAGGAGGCCACTGACTGCAATGGGGATGAGCCATGCAAATGCCTTGGTTGGGAAACAAAAGCCAGGCTGGCCCAGGCTCTCAGAAATGAAGGATTATCATCATTTGCTCCGGCATGTGAGCAGATGTGCTGAATTAGCAAAGCCAGGTTCTGGGGCAGGCACAGGAGCTGGTGACAGGGGACAGGACAAGAGGGAATGGCCTCAAACTCCACCAGGGGAGATTTAAGCTGGAGATTAGGAGGAAGATTTTACACAGAGGGTCATTGGGCATTGGAATAGACTGCCCAGGGAGGTGGTTGGTTCACTTTCCCTGGAGGTGTTTAAGGGACAGGTGGATGAGGTCCTGAGGGACATGGTTTAGTGTTTGGTGGGAATGGTTGGACTCGATGATCCGATGGGTCTCTTCCAACCTGGTTGTTCTATGATTCTATGACAATGTCCTAACTGCAGCCAGACCTGTTTATAAAAAGGCCAAACTTGGCTTCTCCGCTGGCAGCTTTGCAGAGGGAAAATAACTTCTTGGTTTCACCACCAAGGTTTTGATGGGGAATATCAATCACCAGTGCAACAGTGGAGACAGAAACAAGGTTGGTGGTTCTGAACCAGGAAAACTGCCGCAGGGGACCACAAGGGAAATGAGATGTGTGAAGTCAACATAATTGCTGGATCCTGTGGGGGTTTTCCCCCTTTGTGGCAGCAGAACTCCAGGGCGGGACCCATTCCTTTCCATGGTGTCAGGTTTGGGTTGACGCACAAGCAAGCACAGACAGGGTGCCACCCAACCGCAGTGGTGACCAAGGTGCTGGTGGCCTTGTGCCTCAGTTTCCCTTCTGCTGCACGGGTAAAACTTACTGAGTTATTGGTATAAGAGCTTAGCAGAGCAGAGACCACACCAGGGGAATAATGCCTGACCCTACACATCCAAAAATGATCCCTAAAACCCAACTAAAATCAAAGGAGGAGATTCTTCTCCTTTACTCTGCTTTTGGGACACCTTACCTGGAGCCCTGTGTTCAGTTCTAGAGTCCTCAGCACAGGAAGAACATGGAGCTGCTGCAGCAAGTCCAGAGGAGGCCACAAAGATGATCTGAGGGCTGAAGCACCTCCAGTACGAGGACAGGCTGAGAGAGTTGGGGTTGTTCAGCCTGGAGAAAAGAAGACTCCAGGGAGACCTTGAAGCACCCTTGCTGTACCTGAAGGGGTCCTGCAGGAAAGCTGGGGAGGGTCTCTTGACCAGGGAGTGCAGGGACAGGATGAAGAGGGATGGTTTTGAGCTGAAAGAGGGCAGACTGAGATGACATCTTAGGAAGAAATATTTTCCTGTGAGGGTGGGTAATCCTAGCCCAGGTTGCCCAGAGAAGGTCCAACTGGCAGCCTGAGAGCCAGAGCTAGCGGAGCCCTTGGGCTGGCTCCAAGACTCTTTGAAGGGAATGGAGAAGAGCAAAGGAAGCCCCATAATTGTTAGACAGCCGTATGCAAGATCAATCTGCCCTCTGGAGCAGGCCCTAGCCCCTCTGTAAAACACTCAGGCTCTCTCAACCCACCAGATTTGCAAACAAAAAAGAAAAGATGTTTCCCAGTAGGTGAAAATGAGTTTGCTTCTGGGAGGCAGGAATCACCTTTTCCTGGTAATTGTGAACAAAGAGCATCATTTACAAAATGCCTGCGAGGTGGTTAATTAGCAGAGAAGTGAGAATCTAGCAATTAAAAGGCATTTTTCCAATGTTTCAGGAAGGCAGGGTCAAGAAATAGAAGCAGAGGAACAGAGGGAGCACTTGGTTTTGGCATCCAGTGGTGTGCAGGGACACAAAATAGCTCAGCCCCAGGTGCAGCCCTAGATCCATACTCCTCAAAAAAATAAAAAGCAAAAGCATTGCTTACTTTCGGGTTGGAGAAACCATCTTCCACATAGTCATAGAATCACAGAACAACCAGGTTGGAAGGGACCCATCGGATCATCGAGTCCAACCATTCCTATTGAACACTAAACCATGTCCCTCAGGACCTCATCTACCTGTGCCTTAAACACCTCCAGGGAAGGTGAATCAACCACCTCCCTGGGCAGCCTATTCCAATGCCCAATGACCCTTTCCATGAAAAACTTCCTCCTAATCTCTAGCCTAAATCTCCCCTGGTAGAGCTTGAGGCCATTCCCTCTTGTCCTGTCACTTGGGAGAGGAGGCCAGCTCCCTCCTCTCTACACCCTCCTTTCAGGTAGTTGTAGAAAGTAGTGAGATCTCCTCTCAGCCTCCTCTTCTCCAGGCTAAACACCCCTAGCTCTCTCAGCCGCTCCTCATAGGGCCTGTCCTTACACTGCATGGTTGCCCCGTGCCTCAGTTTCCCCATCAGCATCATTAACTGGTATGGATGTGATGTGGGGAAGACGATGCTGTTGGTGCTGCTCACAAATGAAAACCATCTGCTTCAAGACACCCTGTTCCTCTCCCTGTGAGCAGGTCCAACCTCACTTTTTATCCCCCTGCTGAGGCCCCTGCTTGGGAACACAGATGCCACATCCCCTCCTGTTTGTCCTTAACACCCCCAGGTTGGTGTTTTGACAGCAGATGGATTTAAGCAAAGCCCCAGCCCTCGGCACTACCAGGACCATCCCTATTTAACGGGTTATTTGCTTCCCTTTTCTGCTCTGCCACATTTCAGCATCTGCAAATATGTCCAGGCACTTACTTTTTATATCATTTTTCAGCTCGGTGACAAATATAGCAAAGAGCAGAAGAGCAACACCAACAATCTCTCCATTAACCGGTTTTTAATCCATTTAACACGGGTTGCGCAGGGCTGGTGCGGTGCTGGATTTTTATCAGGCTGGGATGCATGATTAAGTCAAATGCCTCACAGAAGTCAAAGTGCATTAAGTCAAGTTATCTTTATCAGCCATCCTTGCGATTTAATAAGAAAAATAGTCTTGAGGTTGCTTGGCAAGAGCAGGCTCCAGCATCGCTGCAGGTGGCAATAAGCCTCCATCCTGCCTGCTCTAGGACTGAGAAACACGCATCATGCCCTTGACTTCATCCTACCTGTCATTTAGCAGCATGACTGTAGCATGTGGAGGGGATTTTAATACCCCTCTAGGGGAAAAGGAGCCTTGGAAAGGGCTCTCCTCTATTCTCCTCTACACCAGGGATTGCTGAACCAGAAGTCAAGAGCCAACCTGGTTGTTTTTTGAAATCAGTGATATGTCAGGATGGCAGAAACAAATCATTTCATAGAATCATAGAAGAACCAGGTTGGAAGAGACCCATCAGATCATTGAGTCCAACCATTCCTATCAAACACTAAACCATGTCCCTCAGCACCTCATTTACCTGTGCCTTAAACACCTCCAGGGAAGGTGAATCAACCACCTCCCTGGGCAGCCTATTCCAATGCCCAATGACCCTCTGTGTGAAGAACTTCCTCCTAATCTCCAGCCTAAATCTCCCCTGGTGGAGCTTGAGGCCAGAAGTTCCTCCTTCACTTCCCCCAAGGGCAAAGGTTGACCCAATGCTCCCTGCACCCCTGAAACACCAATGCCCACATATTTTACTCACAGAAAAAGCCGCATAGATGGCCACAACCAGGCTTTCCTAGACATCTGTCCCCTAGGATGAGACCTAGCTGGCGGGACCACTGTGAGAGTAGATGTTCAAGCAACACCTACATCCTGCTTCTTGGTCCATATGATCCATGTAGGTGGTACCACCTCCATCCACACTCAGATTTGCAGGATCCTCATGGTAAGCAACATTGAGGACCCCTTAGGAAAGACTCAGGACATCATCTTTGCTTGATTTTGGAGTAAACGTGGATGAAGACCCCTACTCTGGAGCAGGGAGCGGCGCCTCCATGCATTGGGTCTGGAAGCTGGAAAGGACCCTGTTCCTAGCAGGGATGATATCTGCATCTCACCATCTCCCTTATTTATCAGCAAGTTTACTCAGGGAAATCTAATCACCATTTTGGAGTTAATCCCTCCAAACAAATTCTTGCAAATCCTTTCATCCAGAAGTTTATTAATATTAGCTCCTTTCAAGCAGAAGTGAATTAAGTGCCTTTACCTCCTGTTTGGCTTTTTGTTCCTCTTCTCCTCGCTGCTGTTAACGGGAGCAATTCAATTAAGGAAGAAATGACTTCCCAATAAAAATCCTTCCTTGCCGCCTCCTTCCGCTCAAGGACTAATAACGTTTAATTGGGGAAATGAGCTCAGCCAGTGGTGCTGGTGGGGGTGAGGAGAGGCCCCTTGGGCTCTGAGCATGGGTACATGGGCTTAACTCATCCCAGGGAAGGCAGATGCTTGACTGTGAAACCCCAGGAATGAAATGGAATGATTCTGCTTGGAAAAGACTTCTAAGCTCAGGCAGTCCAGTCATCAACACACCACTACTGTACCAGCTAAACCATCTCCCAAAATGCCTACACATTTTTTGAACCCCTCCAGGGATGGAGACTCCACCACTGCCCTGAGCAGCCTCTGCTAGCATTTCACCACTCTTCACATGAAGAAATATTTCCTTAAATCCTCTCCAACCCTCCCCTGGCACAACTTGAGGCCAATTCTTCTTGTCCTCCCCCTTATTACTTGGAAGAAGAGACCAGCACCCACCTGGACATTAGGAGGAAGTTTTTCATGGAAAGGGTCATTGGGCATTGGAATAGGCTGCCCAGGGAGGTGGTTGATTCACCTTCCCTGGAGGTGTTTAAGGCACGAGTGGATGGGGTCCTGAGGAACATGGTTTAGTGTTTGATAGGAATGGTCGGACTCGATGATCCGATGGGTCTCTTCCAACCTGGTTATTCTATGATTCTATTTCAACCTCCCTTCTGAGAGCCACAGAGCACTATGAGGTCTCCCCTCAGCCTCCTCTTCTCTAGACTAAACAACTCCAGGTACCTCAGCTGCTCATAAGACTTGTTCTCCATACCCTTCACCAGTTTTGTTGTCCTCCTCTGGCCACATTCCAGCAGCTCCCATGACTAGTCAGGGAAAGGTCTCCCACCCCCAAACTGGTTGTCTCAGTGCCCAGCCAATGCTAGCCTGCTTGGTCCATGGAAGGAGAACTCTTGAGGGTTACACCAAACAGGGACCACAGACTGCAGGCAATGCCTATCAGGTGCTCAAAAAGTCCCCAAACCTCCTCCATCTGGATGCAAAACCAAAGGAATTAACAGCAGGCAATGCTACAGGTCCACCAGGATACAGGTCTGAACATGGCACCAGCAAAGTTGGTTGTGGTGGAGGGCTCAGACCCTGAATCCAAAACCATATAACCAGAAAAAAAAGGGAATAAAGCCAGCAACAAGGCTTGAAAATGGAACAATAAGCTATGGGTGTAGCTTGCTCCTTGCATGCAAAAGTGCAAGCCTCCTCCAAGAGGTCCAAGCCTGTCTTTGCAGACTCCATCTCCAAGCATTATGCTGCCGCAGGCACTGTCCCTGTCAAGCAGCACTGGAAGAGGAGGCTCATCCTGCCCAGGAAGTGGTGCCGCCCGTCAGCTCAGCTCCGTCGCAAAGGCTACGGCATTTCCCAGCTGTCAGAAAGGATTTGTTCAGCACTGTGTGCTCCCTCCTCCACCTCCTGCGGTGACAGTTCTTCTCCTAAACCTGGCGTGAGCCTGAGGAAGGAGGTTGCATCTCTCTATCCAGTCCAAGTCCCTTCCGTGCATTTGGCTTTCATCCATCTGTATCAGTTGCAGGGGGACACAACAGACCAAAGGGGCTCAGCCACAAGCTGAGGTGCTATATGCAGGTAGAAGACAGATGTAGGCAGGAACAGGGAGGAGATCCAGGATACAGAATATGCTGTGGCCTGGGAGAGCTGTCTCAGGGAGGCACGTTAAACACTAACTCCCATGATGCATGCCTATCATCTTCCCAGAGCTCCTACTGAAGTTGACAGGTCACCAAACCCCTCTTAGTGAAGCTGAGTGGCCACTAAACCCCATGACCCTCTCCATTTGGTGTGTCCCACTTGCTGGCCAAGCTCTGCCTCTGCCATTCGTGCTCCAGCACAAGCTGAGACTCTGGAGCACTGGAGCTCGCTTTCTCGCTCTGGAGCAAGTGCAAAGAAGAGCCATGAAGCTGGTGAAGGAGCTGGAGAACAGGCCCTATGAGGAGCATCTGACAGAGCTGGGATTGTTTAGCCTAGAGAAGAGGAGGCTGAGAGGAGACCTCATTACTCTCTACAACTACCTGAAGGGAGGTTGTAGAGAGGAGGGAGCTGGACTCTTCTCCCAAGTGACAGGACAAGAGGGAATGGCCTCAAGCTCCACCAGGGGAGATTTAGGCTAGACATCAGGAGGAAGTTTTTCATGGAAAGGGTGATTGGGCATTGGAATAGGCTGCCCAGGGAGGTGGTTGATTCACCTTCCCTGGAGGTTTTTAAGGCATGGGTGGATGAGGTGCTGACGGACATGGTTTAGTGTTTGATAGGAATGGTTGGACTCGATGATCCTGTGGGTCTCTTCCAACCTGGTTGTTCTATGATTCTATGATTCAAGAGATTGCATCACACCTTCACCAGGAGTGAAATTCTTTAATATTGAACTGATGTGAGAAAAAGTCAGGGTGTGTGGTCTGGAATGATCTCTTGACATGCTCCAATTGCACATCGCCCCAGGGCCTGTGTGAAGCCAGCAACAGAGACCATCCCCATGCTCTCACTCACAATTTTCCATGGTGCTCCTTACCAAATATCTGCTGCTTCCTCGGCCTTCAATGTCATTTCCACAATACCTTCCTGCCATGCCTGAGGATGCATTGAATGGCATCACTTGCCCTGAATGCCGGCAAGGAAGGGTGAGGGATGGGCACCCAGCCTCGCTAGTGGCCACATTCCAGCACCAAGAGAAGTGATAGAGCTTCCGAAGTGCTTGGGAATCCCTTCAGGAGACAATGTGTCAGCAGCAGTTACCGTAATCAGTGAGACGGGTTTGTTGGGCAGAGGGTGGTTCAGATCAGGACAGATGCCAGCAGGCTTTTGACAAGGGCATTTCAGGCCAAGCAAAGTTCTGGACCCAGTTGTGGGGCTGGTGGCCCTACACCCTTCCCAGGTGGCCTTTGGGTTGGCAGAGGGACAGAGATGGTACTGCCAGCAAGGAAAGGGCTGTGGAGTGCTCTGTCAGGGGTCATGTTACCTGGACTGACCTATCTTTATGCAGGAGGGAACTTGGAGCCACACAACTTTGCCTCCAGATTAGTCTATCTTGTTGGCCAGTGATTGAAACTGTCCTCAGAGGTGCTGGCAAGCTTCCAAGACAGGGCTGCAGCGAGGACAGAGCTGCTTTTGAAAGAACATTTCCATATAGCAAAGTGGATTGAACAAGCCAGCTATGAAGGTGGTTTCATTTCCTACCTCTACCTCTTGAGATTCCTCAGAAGACACATCCACAGTGGTCACATCACCAGGACCTGCAGCTGGGTCTCCTCCAGAAATACCTTCCTTCCAGACTATTAAGACTAGACTTACCCTCAGACAGAGATATCTCATCTTTATCACATCAGGGTGGCTACATGCCCCAGCAAGCCAGGGCAGAGTTGAGGTGAGTTGAGCAAGCATACTCATCCAGGCATGTCCGCACAGAAGAACCTGAAGAACAGCAAAAGCTTGGGCCTAGCCACAGAATCATAGAACATCCAGGAGTGAAAGAGACCCACAGGGATCATCAAGTCCAGCACCTGCCCCTGCAAAGGACAACCCCAATATTCATACCATGTGTCTGAGGGACTGGCCAAACACCTCTGGAACATTAGACTTAGCATGTTAGACTTCGTTTCCCAGGGAGCTGTTCCAGTGCTCCACCACCCTCTGAGGGAAGAATCTTTCCCTGATATTTAACCTAACCCAACCCTGGTCCACCTTCAAGTCATTGCCTCTAGTGCTATCCTTGATCACCAGAGAGATGAGATCAGTGACTGTTTCTCCTTCCCTTGTAATGAAGCTTTAGACTATGATGAGGTCTCCCCTTAGTCTCCTCTTCTCCATGCTGAAGAGACCAAGTGACTTCAGCTGCTCCTCATACAGCCTCCCTTCTAAACCCCCAACCAGCTTTGTGGCCTCCTCTGGACACTGCCCAGTAGCTTTACATAGAATTATAGAACAACCAGGTTGGAAGACACCCACCAGATCATTGAGTCCAACCATTCCTATCAAACACTAAACCATGTTCCTCAGGACCTCATCCACTCGTCTGCTTAAACACCTCCTGGGAAGGTGAATCAACCACCTCCCTGGGTAGCCTGTTCCAGTATCCAATGACCCTTTCTGTGAAAGATTTTTTCCTAATGTTCAGCCTAAATCTCCCCTGGCAGAGCTTAAGGTCATTCCCTCTCATCCTGTCCCCTGTCACTTGGGAGAAGAGCCCAGCTCCCTCCTCTCCACAACCTCCTTTCAGGGAGCTGGAGAGAGCAATGAGGTCTCCCCTCAGCCTCCTCTTCTCCAGGAGGAACAACCCCAGCTCTCTCAGCCATTCCTCATATGGCCTGTTCTCCAAACCCTTCACCAGCTCTTCTCTGGACTCACTCCAGAGCCTCAACATTGTTCTTGTGGTGAGGGGCCCACAACTGAACACAGGATTCAAGGAGCAGTCTCACCCGTGCTGAGTACAGAGGGAGAATAACCTCCCTGACCCTGCTGGTCACACCATTTCTGATCCAAGCCAAGATGCCATTAGCCTTCTTGGCCACCTGGGCCACTGCTGGCTCATGGTCAGTTGGCTGTCAACCAACACCACCAAATCCCTCTCCTCCAATGCAGCTTTAACAAGTATAAGCTGGAATCCTTGGGTGGGGTAGTAAAGGGACCATCCCTCCCACCTCCTGAGGCTGGAAATGGTAAAAAAAAAAAGCCCCAAAGATGAAGCTCTCTGCATCAACATTTTCTTCTCCTGTGCAAGGGGAAGACACTCTACATTATATGCCGCTCTACAGGGCATGTAATCCAGCAAGCAGCCGCCCTTTGCCCCTCCTTGGGCTTCACTGAAGGGATGGCTGCTCATTAGCAAGTAGCACTAATTAAGAGGAATGAACCTAATTAGCAAGAGCAGAGCAAACAGCCACCACCTGCTCCCCTTTGCACCACAGGCAGCTTTGCAGGGGATTATTCAGCTGCTGGACCATGTTGAGGGCAGCAAACGCTGGCCAGGAACACATCCCACCTGGGATGAAGGAGCTCCTCAGGGACACACAGGCAGTTGCAGTCCCAGATCACAGGAGTTTCAGCAGAAATCAGGCTTCATTTTTCCTAATGACAGTCACAGAAAAAGTACAGTTGAAAGTATTTTCAACCCTTTGACGTGCCTGCCTTTGATTTCTTCAAAACAAAATGAGGTTTCCACAAATAAATTAATTTCTTTTTAACAAGGAGTTTCTTGTCAGGTCCTCCGACACCTGCTGACCCAAAATGGAAACTTTAAGATATATTTTTTTTCCTCAAAAAAAAGAAGAATATTCAGTTCGCATTGACCCAAATTCCAAGCTTTTTATTAGTTTTGGCTCTGGACAGTGAACAGAAGAAGCAGGTGCCCTCCTAGCACTAGGGGACACTCAGCTCATGCTACCAAGCACTGGGAGAGCAGGAACATTATAAACCATCCAAGTGGGATCAGCAATTCCTGCCTCTGAAGGAGGCCAAGAGGAGATGTGGAGGCTCACAAGCAGCAAAATGAGACCATGGACTTGCTCTTCCCTGTTGTTTAAAAACCCATTGCTGGTTTTAGCATAGGGATGCTGGAGGCCGAATCCAGACCCTGATGCTTAAAAGCCCCTTGAAACCTCTTCTGCATGAGCTGGTGATGCCCATTTTGTCCTCCAGAGCATCCTGCAGCAAGGAGTCCCACGAGTGAACATCCCATTGCAGTGAAATAGCATTAGAGAAGAGGAGATTTAAGAGGAGATTTGGGTTTCTTAATGAAATTAAAAGACATAAACCAAGTTATATAGGACAAGCTTGGCTTTAGAGCTGCCACAAACACTTGGCAAGACCTGGCTTGCAGATG
The DNA here is from genome assembly GCA_033558105.1 of Coccyzus lansbergi. NCBI lineage: Eukaryota > Metazoa > Chordata > Aves > Cuculiformes > Coccyzidae > Coccyzus > Coccyzus lansbergi. Next base: position 104,586 of record JAUMJK010000733.1, on the reverse strand, counting down.
CCATTGGGGAAGAAGGGGAGAGCTGAGCCACCAGCAGTTCCACGAAGCTCTGGATTTCACCTTTAATGTATTTCAGCTCGTGATTCAAACACATTATCTGCATGAAATGCTGCATTAGCATCAAAATGAGGGGAGTTGTGTTCAATATATTAAAGTGTCTCTGATGGGTTTGAAGGTAGCTTAGCGCAAGATAGGCATTAAGGAAGCAAATGCCACATTTGTATTCAAAAGAGCTTTCTTTTTTTCATTTAAAGCCATTGATGTAAGAAGTGGTGCTTAAGACCAGCTTATAAAAAGCAAGAGAGCATCTTTGCTATGAGACAAAACACAGTGTTCATGGCAAATGGTAAAGGAAAGCAAATAGCCCATTTAGGAAATATATTTCTTTGGAGCTTTGGCACAAGAACCGTAGCAGTGGAGGGCATGCAGGGACAGGGCCTTCCCATGGTGTTTCCAGCCAGAGCCACTTTCTACCCCACTATCCCCTTGTGATACTTCATTTTTTTTGTTCCAGCCTGGAATTAGAAATGGCTTTTCCCAGCTGGCCACCCCCACCATGCTTTTTCCTGGAGCTAAAAAAAAAAAAAAAGACAATTTATTGACCCAATTGCCTGGCAAACACCCAGTATGCCTTTTTCTGCAAAATTTCAAGAAAAAAAATGGCCTGTGTAGGCACTTTTTTTTTTTCCCTCCCTTTTAATTTGGATGGTTTTCTGCTTGACAAAACAGCTTCAAACTTAATTCGAACATCAGAAGTCCAAGCCCTGTCAGAGCAAGTGATACTGACACATCCACCAGGACAATTCCAATAGTCTTGTTCACAAAGAATTTTAAGAAGTGGCAATTCTGCTTCAGAATATTCTTTATATCTTTATGCCACTCAGCAGGGGAAAAAAGTGTCTATTTTTCAGCCTGTTCCAAGAAAAGAAGGTTTTGCCTTGAAAAATCAGACTCCACACCACAACCCTGTTTAGGACATGATGAATATTTCCTTGCTCTTAATCATAGAATGGTTTGGGTCAGAAGGAACCTTAAAGTTCACCCCACCCAGAGACACCTTCTCTAGATCAGGGGCTCCAAGCCCCATTGAACCTGGCCTTGAACACCTCTAGGGATGGAACAGCCACCACTGCTCTGGGCAACTTGGGCCAGGGCCTCCCCACCCTTACAGGAGAACATTTCTTCCCAAGATCTCATCTCAAACTCAAAAGGATTCTTTCCGCTCAAAACAGTTCTCCCTCATCCTGTCCCTGCACTCCCTGATCAAGAGACCCTCCCCAGTTTTCTGGTAGGACCCCTTCAAGTACAGGAAGGCTGCTTCAAGGTGTCCATGGAGCCTTTTCTCCAGGCTGAACAACCCCAACTCCCTCAGCCTGTCCTCATACAGGAGGTGCTCCAACCTTCAGATCGTCTCCGTGGCCTCCTCTAGACTCACTCCAACAGCTCCACATCCTTCCTGTGCTGAGGACTCCAGAACTGAACACAGGACTCCAGATGTGGTCTCACCAGAGTGAAATAGAGGAGCAGAATTCCCTTGCTCACACTGCTGGCCACACTTCTGATCCAGTCCAGGACACATTTGGCTTTCTGGGGTGCAAAGCCAGCTCACATCTACAACTACCTAAAAAGGAAGTTGTGGAAAGGAGGGAGCTGGGCTCTTCTCCCAAGTGACAGGGGACAGGATGAGAGGGAACAGCCTCAAGCTCCACCAGAGGAGGTTCAGGAAAAAAAACTTTACAGAAAGGGTCATTGGGCACTGGAACAGGCTGCTCAGGGAGGGGGTTGAGTCACATTCCCTAGAGGTGTTTAAGGAATGAGTAGACAAGGTGCTGAGGGACATGGTTTAGTGTTTGATAGGAATGGTTGGAGTCAATGATCCGATGGGTCTCTTCCAACCTGGTGATTCTATGATTCATCCCCAAGCACCTCAAGTTCTTCTCTTCCAGGCTATACCAAATCCATTCTCCACCCATTCTGGATTCGTGTTTGGGATTTCCCCAACCCAGGTGTGAGGACACAGTGCTGGACAAGGCGCATTTCAGCTAAAACCACTGGAATTTCTGCTGACCTGGGGAAATCAAACTGGTTTGGTTTCATTATCTGATGAAAACAGAAACTGTGCTGAAAGCTCAGGGCCAGCATTAACTGGCTTCATCCATCTTTGCCACCTCCAAGGGCAATTAATAATCCTTTGTCTTTCCAAATGGAGAAAGCAAGGGGTTAAAGTAATTGCTTCTGACCACTTAATGACTCAGGGAGAGACCCAGGGAAGCTCCACTCATTGCTGCCTGCAAATCAGCCAGGGGAAAAATAGACTTTTCTTGCCAGAGGTGCATTGCTTTCAGAAATACTGATGCCTCTGAGCTGGCATGGTTTTATCACCCCCTAGACACAGGGTTGGCAGAGGCTGTCACTCCGTGAAATTCAGCCACATGCGACTTCCCTGCCCATTGGGGTGAATTAAACAAATCAAGATATTTGTTCCAAAGGGATCCGTGAGCAGCGCTGCCAAGGAAAGGCACTTTCTTATAGGCACTGGGAAATTTGGAGTTGTTAACAGAGCAAAAAAACAGATAGATGCTGGGATCATGACCATGCTATGACCTGTCACTGATGTCATCACTCCCTGGAGAGCCACACCAAGAGGAAAATACACCAGTGGAAAAGCTAGACATCTTGCAAGTCTTAATAAATTAACAACTCCTTCCTGCCAATGGCACTAAATCACAGCCAGCAGGATTGTTGTTTTTATCACCCAGCCTCTAGCCTTCCTCTGTCACTCCACAGGGAAAAACTGGGCATCTTGAGAACATCTCAGTCATCCCCGCTTTTCCACTCAGCTCCTCCAAACAAGCTGTCCCAGGAGACATCCAGCCCACAGAGCATCCCCCCAGCCCCGTGTGGATGGGGCTGTTTGCTAGGAGAGCATCTCCCAGTCTGGGGGCAAATCCTGCTCCCACTCAGCTACCTCCCACTCCTAAGTTTCCTACCCATCCCAGCTCTTTTCCTCCCTCCTCCCTCAGCAGGTTGCCACGTCACAGAAGAAGGGACAGAAACAATGTGGAGGAAATTGATAAGCATGGCTTGAAACCCAGAGAAAGGGAACATTTGCCTGGGAGAAACTGTGATTAGATCCGTGTGTGTGTGTGTCCTTTGCCAGCACTCCTAAAAATAGAGCTTGGCTGCACAGACTGTCACACGCATGCAGACATGCTCTCGCGGAAGCTATATTTACCAGTCTGAGACAGCCAGATTCCCATAGGAGCCATATATTCCCCCCCAAGTCCTAGAACACAGGGTTCATGTGGTTAGAAAGGGACCACAGAGGTGACAACGGACCTCCTGGTGCATCCCTGCAAACTCAGGGGTATGTAGAGCAATGGGGTGGGGAGCACAACATTGGGGAAATTAATTTCTGGAAGGTCCTTGAGACCATTTTAAAAAACAAAGATCTTGATTTAGAGATGTACACGCAGGACAGACATTACATGCCAGCCAGATGGCCAGCCCACTCCTGGCCCTATCACTCTGTGTAGTTCCCAAAGCAGCAACACCCAAAAGAGGTACTTATACCCTAACACACCTTTCCATAACCTCTTCAAAAACAAGCACTTGTGGTCTGAACAGAAGCACAGCCAAGTCCTCCAAGCCTGGTATGAGAACAACACAAATACCTACAGCCACGGGCTGGAGGTCCACAGTGAGCTCCAACACTTCTTCAATAAATGAGACCAAAGCTTGGTCCCATCAGCTGTGGTGACGTATTAGTGGGTTTGGGCATGAATAGGTTTGGAAGGAGGAAGGTCCCACAGCTGGTAGGTGGAGAAAAAAACTGGAGCATGACCTACATCGCCTGCTGGAAACCAGCTCCTCCACCCCCCTTCGCCTCGTGATAGAGCAGGGAGTGTTTAAAGGGACAAAATTGAGGCATTTTGGTCTTATTCATGAGATTTATAAAGAGGATATTTGAAAATCGCGGTATTATTATCTACATAGGTCTTCACAAAGGTTGCGTGCAATTAGCATTATTCAGAGATATGCAATTAGCATTATCCAGAGATATGTATCTTGGGTGGGAAAATAACTATTTCTTCTCAGAGAAATTTTATGCAGAATTTTCACAGCTCTGAGCTTTTTGGTCCAGTGGGGAATTGGAAAAGTGCCATTTGCCTCAGCTTACCCCTGGAAATGGAGTGGCCAGCAGCAAAGGATGGTTCTGTGACTAGGGCTTTTGTTTAACTGGCAAATTTTCATAGATTCATAGAATCACCAGGTTGGAAGAGACCCATGGGATCATCAAGCCCAACCATTCCTATCAAACACTAAACCATGTCCCTAAGCACATCGTCCACCCGTGCCTTAAACCCCTCCAGGGAAGGTGAATCAACCACCTCCCTGGGCAGCCTCTGACACTGACCAATCACCCTTTCCATGAAAATTTTTTTCCTACTGTTCAGCCTAAACTTCCCCTGACAGAGCTTGAGGCCATTCCCTCTTGTCCTGTCCTCTGTCACTTGGCAGAAGAGCCCAGCTACCTCCTCTCCACAACCTCCTTTCAGGTAGTTGCAGAGAACAATGAGGTCTCCTCTCAGCCTCCTCTTCTCCAGGCTAAACACCCCCAGCTCTCTCAGCCACTCCTCTTCTTCTCCAGCCCCTTCACCAGCTTCATTGCTCTTCTCTGGACTCGCTCCAGAGCCTCAACATCCTTCTTGTGCTGAGGGGCCCAGAACTGGACACAGGATTCAAGGAGCAGCCTCACCAGTGCTGAGTACAGAGGGAGAATAACCTCCCTGGACCTGCTGGTCACACCATTTCTGATATAAGCCAAGATGCCATTGGCCTTCTTGGCTGCTTGGGCCAAGTCAAATATCCTGTTATAATGAGCTGGTTACAATATCCCCTTTGAAATGTCATTAACAGAGAGCAAGAGGCAAGCTCCATCCAGTTAAAGGAACACAGGGTGGCTTGCTCTGAACATGCAGGTTTGCGTATCTGGGCATAGAGATGACCTTGTGCTCAGAGCACAGCACTGAAAGTGGCAGCAGAAGAGACTCTCCAACAGGGAAACATCCATTCAGTTCACTGTGCTAACAACCACTGCTTTCGTTAGCAAGCTGCAGCACCCTAAATCATGACAATAAAGAAAAAAAAACCTGCTTTGATTTAGCTTGGTGAATACCTAAGCTGTACATGGAGATGTACTCTAAAGGAGGAGTTTGAAGGTCATTTAGTGAGGACAGCTCCATAAATCCAGTTCCCTTTCCCACCTCTTGCTCTAAGTTTAAAAGCCTAGGCAAAGGCAAGTTTGAGATATGCCCAGATGCTCATAGCATGACTTCAACTGCCTGCAGGAGTTGTCCTTGATGTGGAGGCTCCAGGCAACCACTCACTCACATCCACTCTATGAACACCACTCATCTCAGCCCAGGTAGGTCCTTTCTCCATTGCTGACAACTTGATCACTACATCCCTAGTCTTTGAAGTGAATTCAAGCAGTCTCTGTAGAAATTAATGCTTTCAGGAGCTGACTAAATCCAGAACAACGCTTCACAGAGGTCTTTAGGCAAGAGAAAGGTAGTTGGGTGACTTAAAATTGCATAAAGGCACAGTTGCTTGGACATAGTGAGCAACAAGGCTGGTGAAGGGGCTGGAGAACAGGCCTTCTGAGGAACAGCTGAGAGAGCTGGGGGTGTTTAGCCTGGAGAAGAGGAGGCTGAGGGGAGACCTCATTGCTCTCTACAACTCCCTGAAAGGAGGCTTTAGAGCAGAGGGAGCTGGGCTCTTCTCCCAAGTGACAGGGGACAGGACAAGAGGGAATGGCCTCAAGCTCCGCCAGGGGAGATTTAGGCTGGACATTAGGAGGAAGTTTTTCACACAGACGGTCATTGGGCATTGGCAGAGGTTGCCCAGGGAGGTGGTTGAGTCACCTTCCCTGGAGGTGTTTAAGGCACAGGTGGATGAGGTGCTGAGGGACATGGTTTAGTGTTTGATAGGAATGGTTGGACTCAATGATCCAGTGGGTCTCTTACAATCCGGTGATTCTATGATTCTATAGTGGAATACCTCGACATAGCAGGTGACTTCATTTGAGCTGGGACTCTAGAGGACAGCCAAGGAGCTCCCCCACTCATAACCACACAGTGCTGTGGCAGTACTCATACCCACTTCCTGGCTCCATCCTCCTAGGAGAAAGGCTAACCTAATGACACAAGCATAGGGAGGTAACATCACAAGGTTAGACATGGGCTGATGTTCAAGCCAAGAGCAGGCTCCAATGTCCTGGTTCCACCATAGACTTGGCAGGCAGGTAGGCATCTCTGCACACCTAGCCCAGTTTCCCAGCTCAAAGAGACCATGGGGGCCACCACACGGTCCTGCTGTTTCTTTCAGAAAGAGCTGTGCCTTGCAAAAACACATCAACTGTCACCAGCAGCGCTTGCTCCAGGGCATCCCATGCCAGGTGGCTCCACACTGTGCCAGTCCCCAGTGTCACTCCCCACTCCTCCCTGCTGAGGCCAAGGACCTTTACAAATAAATAATGTTCCACTCCAATCTGTTTGAACAAGCTGGCCTCTTCAATGCCACTGGGGAGGGCAGCAGATGAAAGGGTCGAGGAAGCACATGGAAAACACCTGCCCATTGCCCAGAAATGCTTGTAAAAAGCAAACAGGCTGCTTCAGCACTCAAAAAAAAAAATATATCTGGAATTAGGAAATCTGACATCGCATCTAGCAGTGGGGCAAAGAGCATCAGCTTCTAAAACATTGTGGTAGCCCTGAGAGAGGCACCAAGAACCCCAGAGCCTCATATTAAAGACACAAATACCTCAAAGGGTGGTGGCCAGGGATGAGGGACTGGTTTCACCTGAGGGAGGGCAGGGTCAGGCACCAGGACAAGTTCACCTCTGCTACAAGAGGAAGCATTCGCTTGCTGGCAGTTTGAGACAGGGCAGGTGCTTGTTTGGCTGCACTCAGACAGCTTCACAGTCATCCTCAGGGGTGTTAAACCCCTTCATTTCCCCAGCAAGAGCATCACTTAAACATAAGCTACAGCAGAGCCACAAGTGGGCTCTAGAGTTAATGCACGAATTATATTTCAAAAGCTCTTCTGCCTAGCACTGGCTGTGAAATACAGGAAAATTGCTGTAATAAAAAGCCATCCTCTCCAGATGGGAAAGGTGGCGAGGAGGGCAAGGGGGAGCAGGGAACTTGCTGTGAGGCCAGCAGCAGGGCAGTCCTTTGGGGTGGGATTATATAGCATCCTTCATCTCTGAGGACAGGATGATGCCCCTCAAGCAGCCAGCCAGGGGCAAATTTTTTTCCCTAGGACTGCTGACACATGAGGATACAAACCCTGTGCAGGATCAGAAGGTACCAAGGGTGAGGAACCCAGAAAACAATGTACAGGTCCAGTTCCTCTACCAAAAGCCTCTACAGTGGGTTCTGAGGCATCATCACCAGGGCACAGTGACCACAGTTTCCTCTTCAGAATCTTTCTTTTTTAGGTTTTCTAAACCTGAGCATAAGCATCTGTTGATGTGAGGCATCCTTAAGGCTCTATAGCCACTGCTGGAGCATCTGCTGTCAGTAACAAACCAGCACCAGGCCCAGAACAACCAAGCCTAAGAGAAGAAAATCTGCTGCTCCGCCCTTCATGCTGAACCCAGAGCAGGGTTGTCCGAACAGATCGTGTTTAAATGAAAATGACTGTTCATAAAAATTACTAGAAGAGCAATTTCCAAGAACGAAGAACACTGCTAGAAATGCTCAGCTTCCACTTTTCACAACAGGTAGCAAAACTGGCTTGAAACAAGCTGTTCCAGCCAGGAGCCAACAAGGCGAGACACTTCAAGCACTTGTCCTTGCATGGCCATGACAACTCGCTTCTGACCACCAAGCCCAGTCACAGAAGATGCAAACCACCACAACCCTTCTACATCTTCGTCTGAAGCAGCATCACCCCAGAGGCAGCCCTAGGGAGCACCAGGAGAGGAAATCAAGCTGGGGAATCAGTAATACCAACAGGCACCCCATGCTGGCACCCACAAAGGTCACTTAATTCTGTGGGCAGTTACTGGATTTCAGGGACCTGTCTCCCATGCTGATAACACACCTGTCCTCATCAGCTGGTTACATGGTCCTGTTTGTCATCATTGGCCAAAAAAAACCTACAAGCCCACTTTCTGGAAAGCTGTCCAGGAGAAGCTCAGTGCAGCTCCCCCCTCACACAAGGCTGAGGCATCACCCTCTGACCTGCAATTTGATAAGATCAGGCAGATTCTTATTTGGGGTCTTTTCAACCCAGAAGCAGACACAGCACTGTACAAAGTGTCAGGACAATCATTAACTGGGGATAAATGGGAGCAACTCCTGGGAGAAGCTGGTGAAGGGGCTGGAGAACAGGCCTTCTGAGGAACAGCTGAGAGAGCTGGGGGTGTTTAGCCTAGAGAAGAGGAGGCTGAGGGGAGACCTCATTGCTCTCTCCAACTCCCTGAAAGGAGGTTGTGGAGAGGAGGGAGCTGAGCTCTTCTCCCAAGTGACAGAGGACAGGATGAGGGGGAATGTCTTCAAGCTCCACCAGGGGAAGTTTAGGCTGAGCATTAGGAAAAAATGTTTTACAGAAAGGGTCATTGGGACCTGGAACAGGTTGCCCAGGGAGGTGGCTGAGTCACCTTCTCTGGAGGTGAGGGGCATGGTTTAGTGATTGATGGGAATGGTTGGACTCAATGATCAGGTGGGTCTTTTCCAACCTGGTGATTCTATGATTAAGAAAAACAGGTCTGGAGCTGGGTCCCAGCCAACCTCAACCATCCACCCACTCAGAGTTGGGGATAGAATCATAGAATCACTAGGTTGGAAAAGACCCATCGGATCATCGAGTCCAACCATTCCTATCAAACACAGAAGCCTCCAAAACAACCTCAAAGGCCCCATATTCACTTTATTTTGTGCCCACAGGCCAAGCTCTATTCTGCATGCAGAAGCCACAGCTGCAAGAGGCCAAAAGCAGTTTTCCTACACCGACTGCTGCTGCTTCCAGCAAAGCAGCGTTTAAGGGAAGGATCAAACAGCATCATCAGTGTTAACCAGAAAGCCCACGCTCCTCTCCATCCTGCTCTCGGCTCCCGTTGCTGTGCAACCCCACTGGTTGGGGGATTGCTCTGCAATCGTGGCTGAGCAGTATTAGGAAGATGCAGAAGGCAGCTGCAGCGGCTCTCCCGCTCCTAGCACCTTCCCAGCAGAGGAGCCCCAACCCCTTCTGCTACCCCCACAACACCTGAGGTACCTCCAACCCCACCCTTGCAGCATTCAGAGACCACGTTGGGATCCTCACCCCTGAATCCTGAGGCTGGAAAACATGACAGGGATGGACTCTGAGGATGCAGGACATAGAAGCAACCCAACGTTTTGCCTAAGTCTCCTAAGACTCAAGGGGTGGAAGAGACCAACTCAACCCAGTCTTGACAAGACAGCTGCTCAGCTTTGAACACTGAAGATCCCTCCAAAGGCAAATCCACCTTCTGCTCAGCTCCACAGGGTGCAGGATCAAGTCAGCTCTTCAACTCATGGGTTAAGGCAGGGCCACTAGGAGAACACAGATAAATGGTGTGTGATCTCATGCATGGGGAAGAGCCCTGGTGAATAAAGCCCTTGGGGAGCCCAGGCAGGTATTAACCAGGTCCTGCAAACCCACTCATACAGCAAAACTATCAGGCAAGCATCTCGTCTGCCCCAGTAAATGTCCTGGGCACAGAAAATGATAAAGTTTTTAAGGAAGAGGGAAAAATATTCAAAGCTGCTTTAATTTCCTGGTGGATCCTCCAACCCAGTTCATACTTCCAAACTCATTAGCTGCCATCTGATTCTTCCCTGACAGCAGGATCACTAATTTTGCACATCCCAAAATAATATTTGCCAAGCAGCACTCCTCGCTATGATTAAAACAATACTGAGCACTAAAAATATACAGCTCTTGGGGGAATCCTGCCTGCCCAACACAACAAACTATACAAGACACATCAAGGAGGAGCTTCTTTCCGATTAAAGGAAAAGCAGGTCTATGCTCTGCAATGAGGAGACCAGGAGGAATGAAAGGCAATGAGGGGAAAACTGAGGGTGAGGGAGAGACAACAAGGGGTGGAAGAGGTTTTCTCCAGCATGATACCTGTGATGGGAGAGCCAGAGTTGGGCAAGGGACAGCAGACATCTACTAGTGATTAAGCCCAATACTTGGAGATGATCCCAGATGTCATCAGTACCTTTCTCGTATGGCTCCTGCCAGCAAGAGCTCCTGTCACTGGTCAAATCATCTTCTCAAATAGGTTACACTACTAATAGCTCCTGCCAGCTAATGGATAAAATATCTGTGTGTAAGCGGTTCGTTATTCGAGCAGCCCCTGTGGCTGGATACAATTCATCAAGGCAAATATTTGCCTTTTTATTCCATTAACTAGCAAATGAATTGTCAGGCAACACCCGCTCCCAGTCCTCAGCAGCAAGGAATTGTCCCCAAGAGCATCTCTCCATCACGGTGGCTTTATGTGTTTGCCAATCAATCTGTCCTCTTTACATTTTCTCCCCATTTCCAATCTAAATATATTCCCGACTGGGCTTCCCCTACTTGTTCTTGTGCCAATATGGACTTTTAACTTAACCTCTTCCCCCTCCCTGGGTCCTCTTTGCCCTCAAGGCATTGCTCGATGCCCATATGCTGCAGATACTCCTTGGAGCCAACATTGTGGTATTTCTAGGTCGATGCAGCCCGAGAGCTGCCAAGCCCCTTGTCCTTCCCCGGCTAAGTAATTAATAATCACTTCTCTGATCCTATGATTAGCATGGCCAGCAGCCAAGGTCACACCACAGAGCACTTCACGGAGATCAGCCTCTGATGGATGCCCCATCACCTTCTACAGTCTAGACAAGAGCAAGGCCCTCCTTGGTAGATCATGGGGCAGGTCCCTGCAGAGCAGCCCCAAACGTGAGCTGTGGTTTTGAACTCAGCCTGCTCGCTGCTCTCTTTGATCTCCCCTTCATTAGTCTTTCTCCTTTGCTTTCAAACATAATTAATATTTCCCTGATCAAAAGCTACAGTGCAAGGCGAGCTTTAACAACTCTTGTTTCACTGCGTGTTCCCGTTAAAGGGGGGCTCAGGCAGAGAGGAGGAATGAGACCTAAATTGGAGCCTCAAAACCACAGCAGTTACCCCTCCCTCTGCCCCATCCCCAGGACCAAAGAGCCACGAAGCTGGTGAAGGGGCTGGAGAACAGGCCCTATGAGGAACAGCTGAGAGAGCTGGGGGTGTTTAACCTGGAGAAGAGGAGCCTGAGAGGAGACCTCATTACTCTCTACAACTACCTGAAAGGAGGTTGTGGAGAGGAGGGAGTTGGGCTCTTCTCCCAAGTGACAGGGGACAGGACAAGAGGGAATGGCCTCAAGCTCCACCAGGGGAGATTTAGGCTGGAGATTAGGAGGAAGTTCTTCACAGGAAGGGTCATTGGGCATTGGAATAGGCTGCCCAGGGAGGTGGTTGATTCACCTTCCCTGGAGGTGTTTAAGTGACAGGTAAATGAGTTCCTGAGGGACATGGTTTAGTGTTTGATAGGAGTGGTTGGACTCGATCTGATTGGTCTCTTCCAACCTGGTTGTTCTATGATTCTTGTGCCAGCCACATGCCTCTCAGGCCAAATTCACCCACCCAGAACAAGCCAGAGCTGAGCTGCAGCCCAGCACACCAAGAGAAAGGTGCTAATCCAATCCCAGCCTATACTGTGCACTGAGGGTCTCCAGAGCCCCAGCTCCTCTCTGCACAGGGCAAAACACCTTTTCCTTCGGCAAGCTGGGAAAGAGATGCTGATATGACATTTTCATCTGTCAGTGAGCACTTTTCAGCTTTACTGAGATGAAAAAAAAATCCCAAACCACTATGCAAAGCATGTTCATCCCTGGCCAGATACACCTTCCCCAGAGACATCTGAATTGTGATAAAAGCACATTGTCCACACACAGCATCCCCGGCTGTAGCATCCTCTCTCCCCTCCTGCTTCCCCTGCGACTCAAATACAGAAAGAAACAGAAGATATTTTTTACCTCAAGGTTTGCTTTTTGGGCTCACTAGAGCTCTAGTAGCCTTCTTCTGTCCCAGCCCTTGCAACAGCCGGGATGGCAGCATGTCCCACGCAGGGTCCCACCGACACAGGAGCCAAGGTCACTACACCCAGGTGACATTACCCAGCAGGCACATCCAAGTGGTTGGCTTCGCTCCCTGGCGCTGTCAGCCTGGCCAGACCTTGCAAAGTCACATAAGGTGACAATTTTCCAAAGAATTTAACTCATCCTGATAAAAAGCTGGCTAAAAAAAATCCTCCTGCCTGTACACATCCCTGCTGGGAAACAGAGTTCTGGAGGGAACAGGCTGTTTTAACTGGCCTTTTCCAAGGGGGAAGGAAAGGGAACAAGCTCCTTCCCAAGCTAGGAACCACATGAGATTATTTCCTTTGAAAAGGCATTTGATCAGGCTCTATTTCTTTATTTGTGCTGCAGCAGTCACAATGATACGTATCTGTTCAAAGGCAAACAGCGAATGCAACACTGATCTACTCAGACAACCTCAACTGCTCCCCCACCATTATCACTGCTCAGCTTCCTTCTCACCAAAACCACGAGCTTTTATTCCACTTGCAAACAAGGGAACCAAGCAGTCAAGCATCCTGCAATGCTGAACCCTGGCAGCCCTCAGGCATTTTGGGAATGAGCCTCTGCCCCCAAAACATGGATTTATACATTTTTTCTATCCTCCTTTTCATCCTCACAGCAAGAAAAAGTATGCACACTTCAGGGCAGAGAACAGGAAAAGCCTGAAGCTTCTCAGGTCAGAGAAACTACAAAAGAAGTCTCATATCAAGATGTTGTCACAACATCTCCTTTGACATGTGCTGCCACAGACAAACCACAAGCCTCTCCAATTCAGTCCTAGTGATAGAATAGGAGGAAAGGCTTTAAATTGGAAGGGGAAAGATTTAGATTAGACATTAGGAAGAAACTCTTAAGGATGAGTAATTGTCCAGAGAACTGGTGGCTGCCCCATCCCTGAAGGTGTTCAAGGGCAGGTTGGATGGAGCTCTGAGCAACCTGATCCAGTGGGAGGTGTCCCTGTGCATGGCAGGGGGGTTAGAACTGGATGGGCTTTTAGGTCCCTTCCAACTCAACCAATTCTATTTTATTTTCTCTGCCTTAGCCTTGAGCTGACAACATAAGAGGGTGGGAGTGGGGTGATCTTCCACCTGAGGGGTGGCTCCTGTGTGGAGCTGCCTGCCCAGCCCCTGAAGCTCCCATGGCTGGGAAAAGGGCAGGTCATAGAACAACCAGGTTGGAAGATAGATAGGACGAACAACCAGGTTGGAAGATAGATAGAACCCTAGAACAACCAGGTTGGAAGATCCCCCTATAGGATCCATCTGTGCATAGATCCTCTTATGCAGCACAGATAGACCTTGAGAGAGCACATTTCCTCAGTGGTAAAGTGGTTGAGAGTACCTTTGAGTTGTTCTTTGGTGTTAATAGGATGGATTTTAAGCAGCAGAAGACATTTACTGCTGGCAGCTTGAGCTTAGGCAGTTGAGAAGCAATTGGACCACGGTATGGTCTGGGCTCTGTCACATCCTAAGGGATGCAAGGACACACCAATAGAAGTCCCCTATTGTCCTAATCCTGTGCTTGCAAAAGGGCCGAGTGCAGGTTCTGGCTGCTCAGTTGCACTTGTTGTCCCCTGACATGGACCTTGGCATTGCTTGAGGATGAAGTTTGGACAAGTAGTGTTGGGAGAAGGACCAGACTGCCCTGGGCTGCAGCATGCACCAATTGTCCTCTCTGCTCAGTTTTTTCCCCTGGGGAAAAGCTGGAGGGGCTCTTTGTCCAGGAGTACAGGGATAGGATGAGGAGAATAGTTTTAAGTTGAAAGAAGGGAGATCAAGACAACATCTTAGGAAGAAAGACTTTTTCCTGTGAGGGTGGGGAGGCCCTGGCCTAGGCAAATCAGAGCCTGCAGCAGGCTGGAAAAATTCACCCAGCTCTGAACACCATCAGAAAGCATTAAGGAAAAGACAAATATAATGTCTCTGGACAGGGAAAAACCTGTAAAGGTTTGTATTGTTATGCACTCTGCAACAGAATCTAGGAAACACTTGAACAAGCAGATTGAGCATGGGAAGAGCATCCCACATGCAAAGTTACTACATGGGAAGACATGGGAACAACAATGCCCAGGAGACCTCTCACAAGCTCTGGCCTCCAGGGGTGCCACAGCAGCAGGAAGGATAGCTCATCCCCTGAGCTCCCATCTCTCTGTTGCTCTCCCACCTTCTTTGTGGGAAAGAAACTTGAGCGATCTTAGCCACAAAATCCACACAGTGAGAACTGGGATGGTTTTGTGGGACATAACCAGTCTGCTGGATTTGCAAAGTAACTATACACTCATTCTAGGTGCACCAGGGAGCGCAGAAGTGTTGCTGATCCAGGCATCAGGATCCAAAAAGAAACTGTGGTGCTTCTGCTCCTACAACTACAGCATCCTTGGGGTTTCTAGCTGGGCAGGTCGGATGTGTCTCCAATAGAACCAGCCCTCCTGCCCATTCCCAGCACCATTTCTCCCTTCCTACAGCTGGTGAAGTGGGGGGTCAGGTGGGAGAACAAGGGAAGGAAACCCCAATGAGATGGCAACCTGCAGCCACACCAGCCATAAAGAACCTCACCCCACCTGGCTCCAGACAGCACTCAAACCCCACAAGATGATGAATATCCCCTTTGGTGCCAGGTTTCCCCCTTCCAGGGGACACAATGCTCTGAGGAGAGGATCTCACACCAAGATGCAGGGTTCACGCATAGCCCTGGGGTCTGCAGGGTTCTGTGCTTCCTGAACGTAACAAGGTTGGACCCTATGATCCGGTGGGTCTCTTCCAACCTGATTATTCTATGATTCTAAGAGATAGTAGAGGAAAGAGCCCTCAGTTGTGCCAGGGGATGTTTAGACTGGACATCATGAAAATTTTCTTCACCAAAAGGATCCTCAGGCCCTGACAGAGTCTCCATCCCTGCAAGTGCCTAAAAGACAGGTAGATGAGGTGTTTAGGGAATGTGGTTTAGTAGTGGACAGGTACAGTCGGACTCCATCTCAAAGGTCTTTTCCAACCAAATGATTCTGTGATTCAAACAGAACAGAAAGCTGCCCAACCCACATCTTCAAAGCCTCAATATGTGCTGGAAGGGCACAGCCCAGAATTGTCACAAGGCCCCTGCCAGTAGCTCATAGAACATACCAGGTTGGAAGAGACCCATCGGATCATCAAGTCCAACCATTCCTATCAAACACTAAACCATGTCCCTCAGCACCTCATCCACTCATCCCTTAAACACCTCCAGGGAGGTGAATCAACCACCTCCCTGGGCAGTCTATTCCAACGCCCAGTGACCCTTTCCATGAAAAACCTCCTAATCTCTAGCCTAAACCTCCCCTGGCAGAGCTTCAGGTTGTTCCCTCTTGTCCTGTCCCCTGTCACTTGGGAGAAGAGGCCAGCTCCCTCCTCTCAGACACTCCTCATAGGGCCTGTTCTCCGGCCCCTTCACCAGCTTCGTTTCTCCACACACAAGGGTTAATTTCATCTGTATGAGGAGAGCTGGTGATTTCCTATTGCTGTGCAGAAAGGGAGCAGATACACTGGATCAGGGAGGAGAACACATTCTCCCCTCCCAAAGCACCAGAAGCCCTACAGTGCACCAGCAGCTCATCGTCCCCACAGCTGAAACTCAGCCACAACCAAAACTTGGTGATCTGAGCACACACGTGTGCAATTTTACATCCATCCACCACGAGAGCTCGGATGCTCTAACAACACTTCCCCACCTCACCCAAACACACAGCACCCTCCCTCACTCCTGCCCACACACTCATAAAGCTGTTTAAACAAACCATCCTGGTTTTCCCATGAGCTTTAAGGGAAGCAATATAAATATATATTGCAGCTACATCCATACTTAAGCACTTGGCTGTTACCAAAGAGAGGAAGCAAGGCAGAGTGATGGGTAATCCAAGCCTTGTAGCAAACATCTGAGTCAGAAAGGTTGAACCCCTGTAACTGAAGTGATGCATTCTAAAGTTTCAGGCATGGCACACGCATCTCACCATCCTCTATGAAGCAAGGAAGGTTTCAAGAAAATTTGTCTAATCCTTTCCAAGTTATGAAAACTTAAAGCCCCTGCATTAGAATCAAGTGTATTCCAGCTCATGAGGAGGAACAGATCTTCTCTAAGGGAGCTGAGAAGAGCAGAGTCAAGCATGCATGGGGTAAGGAACACTTTCTCATGGCATCCTAGCCACATCCCTTACAGGACCTTTCAGCAAAGCAATAAATCAGTCGCAGAATTATTTATGCCTGCTTTCCCCCAAAGCTCAGAAGCAGCCAGCTGTATTTTGTTCCTCCTGTCCCAAAAGGCTCCTAACAAAGAGGAGACCAAAGCTGGAACACGTGCCAGCTGATTTTGAAAGCTATGAATGCAAGGAAGCAGCTGGGAAGTCCCCAGGCAGACACAGCCTCTTGGGATGCCCTGTGCCCTGCAGGGTCACCATTTCTTCTTGGAGAGGTTCAAGATGCAGAAAGAAGAGGGGGAAGAGGCTTGCACATTGTTCTGACCAGCTTCCAGAGCGGCTGAGAGAGCTGGGGTTGTTTAGCCTGGAGAAGAGGAGGCTGAGAGGAGACCTCATTGCTCTCTACAACTACCTGAAAGGAGGCTGTAGAGAGGAGGGAGCTGGGCTCTTCTCCCAAGGGACAGGACAAGAGGAAATGGCCTCAAGCTCCGCCAGGGGAGATTTAGGCTAGAGATTAGGAGGACGTTTTTTACGGAAAGGGTCATTGGAATAGGCTGCCCAGGGAGGTGGTTGAGTCACCTTCCCTGGAGGTGCTTAAGGCACAGGTGGATGAAGTCTTGAGGGACTTGGTTTAGTGTTTGATAGGAATGGTTGGACTAGAAGATCTGATGGGTCCCTTCCAACCTGGTTGTTCTATGATTCTATGATCTACAACTGCTCCCTACCCCAACCTTTCCTCCACAGGCAGTGCTGGAATAAGAAAGGCTTTGAGACAGAATACAACTGTTGCACAACCCCATAAACTTAGTCCCAAGACTTATCAGCAGAGCAATTAAATTCCTCCTTCACACCATTCACAGAGAGCATGTGTCCTCAAGTAGCTCACCTGGCCCAAGGGACACCAGGGTTTGCATTTAAACTAACAAACAAGGAGTAGAAATGTAGGGTAACTACAGCCACATGAGAACCAACGCTCAACAGCAGATGGTAGATGCTCCAGGGAGCTATGGCCTTGAGAGAGCAACCATTCTCCCACAGGTAGGATGGACTTAAGTAAATACGGGGCAAAGAGCAGAGCAAGGGAAAAGGGAGGGACATTTGCAGGTCATTTTCTCATTTCCCAGTAGAGAATCCCAAACTTCTACAAAGCCTTTCCACCAGACTGATGGACGGGCAGTTCCTTGCCAAGCACAACAACAACCCTACTTGCACCTCCCAAAATTTCTTCCAATGGGCCAAGATGTTCACCACGGACCTTGCCCAATAGCATCCCACCAGGGCAGGGGACACCAAAATGAACACTTCTTAACGGAAAGAGGAAAGGAAACATCAATCTAATGAGGAATAAAAAAAAAGCAGCAAGGCAAAACAACCAGCAGCCAACTCAAAGTCAGCTCCTCGAGGTTTGAAGGAACCCTGCCTTAATTTAATCAACTGTGAAAACCCATTTAGCATCTTGAAGTCCATTATAAATATTTATCTGGAGGGTATTTTATGCAAAACTGCCACTGTGACTTAAAAGCTGCTGCAAAACATCAACAGGCACATTGAAACTCCCCTCTCGTGGCAGTCACCTGGTGGGTTTAGCGAAGGTGGCAGCAGGAGGTGACCCAAGGGAAGGGACAAGCAATGCAAGAAGCCACTTGCCAGCTTGGGAGGAATGAATTTTCGAGGAATGCTTGGTCTCAGTCCTGGGTTTCCAGCCTGGTTGCACCCACAGGCCCCCACAGCACAGCGTGGGGTGATGCACAAACCCTGCAGCATCAAAAGGTGCGAGGATGGGGCTTTCCCAGGGTCACAGCCTAAATCCATGCAGGATGCAGGAGTCCCTTTCTCCTCCCCACCAGCTCATGGAGGATTTTAGGGGCAATTCTTGGCTTCCCCACCCCCTCAGAAGCACCGTGGTTGTTTATTTAACAAGCCCTAGCTCTGCCACAGCAGGGAATTAGAAGGCAAGCAGCTCTCCACTGTGGCCTCTGATTAGCAAAATACATTATTAGCATCCCAAAGTAAGCTTTGCCAGAGCCTATAAATACAAGCCAGCAGTGACTCAGCAAAGCTGTAGCCATCCCCTCCCACCTCCCCCAATTTCCCAGGTAGTTGTATCTCGGGGTGTGCATGTGTGCAGAGTCCTGGCTCCAGGGATGCTGCTCAGGTCGTCATGGAAACCCAACGCTGCTGAAGTCATCCCAGAGAATCCTGCACTAAATTTCCTCCTCGGTCTAGCCAGGGATGCCCCAAGCAGACATAAGGCCAGGCTGTGCCATAGATTAGCATTCCAGGAAAGAAGGAAATTGGGATTTGACAGTTTTTAAGCTGTTTCTGGATTTCAAAGCCATATAGACAACAAGGAATCACAGGTTTGTGGAATGGGTTGGGTTAGAGGGCATGTTAAAGCCCATTCAGTCTCAACTCTCTGCCATGGGCAGGGACACCTCCCACAGTATCAGGTTGCTCCAAGCTCCATCCAATCTGACCTCCAACACCTCCAGGGATGGGGCAGCCACCACTGCTCTGGGCAAGCTGGGCATCCCCACCCTCACAGAAAAACATTTCTTCCTAAGATCTCATCTCAAACTCCTCTCTTTCAGCTTAAACAGGTTCATCCTCATCCTACCCCTGCACTCTCTGACCAAGAACCCCTTCTCCAGTTTTCCTGGAGCCCCTTTCAGCACTGGAAGCTGCTCCAAGCTCTCCCCAGAGCCTTCTCTTCTCCAGGCTGAAGAAGCCCAGCTCTCTCAGCCTGTCCTCGTAGCAGAGTTGCTCCAGCCCTCAGATCACCCAGGGCATAATGTCATGCTTTATATTTTTTTAAGCAGCAAGTTTACCTTGGAACAAGCAATCAAGGAATATGACAGGAAAATGTACCTTATAACAGCAGGAGGGTTGGAACTGGATGAACTTTAAGGCCCCTTCAAAGCCAAAACATTCTATGATGATGCTGGTTCTATGATACGGTTCATATGATACTATGATGATGGTTGGACTTGATGATCCGATGGGTCTCTTCCAACCTGGTTGTTCTATGATTCTATGCTACAGTAACAAAGGTTTCCCACCACCTTGGGCAGCTCTGTCCACCAATTAATCCTGCCTTGTAAACGAGCAAATTTATACATCTCCTCCCAAAAAATATCAACACCAGTAGCACTGGGACTTCTAGCAGCCTCTCATACATCACATTAATGGAATCACCCAGCCTCAAGGCACAAAACCCTTCGGTTGTTACCCAGCTTAAAGGATTTTCATTTGCAAATTCACCATGATAAACAGGGCCCTGGAGGAGAAACAGGCAAAGTTTTCCAGAAGGGAAAAAAAAAAATAAAAAAACCCACCACCCTCAGTCCAATAAAACCCCACAGAACGCTTGGCAACCCCCAATTTTCCATGCCTTTGTCCAAGTTTCAAAGAGCTGTTTGTGCCCAGAGGATGCCAGTGCTGATTTGCTGCTGCATTTAAACAAGCGGCCACCACAGAAAAGGAGATTTGCATTCAGAAACTCCCTGTGATTTTGCTTTCCCATTCCTATTGCAGGGGAAAAAAAAGAAAAAGATTTAGTTGAAAAGCAATTTTGACAGAAATTTCTGTTTTGGCTAACCGGCAAATCACAACTGGAACACCACAGGATGGCTCAAACCCTCCTGGACCAGACGCCATAGAAATGAGCACTGCTGGGCGAGACAGGAGCTGTAATTAATATTACTCCATTAATATGATATTTCCAGGTAGATGTCAACAAGTTGTGAAATAATCATAGAATCATAGAAAAACCAGGTTGGAAGAGACCCATCGGATCTTCTAGTCCAACCATTCCTATCAAACACTAAACCAAGTCCCTCAAGACCTCATCCACCTGTGCCTTAAACACCTCTGGGGAAGGTGAATCAACCACCTCCCTGGGCAGCCTATTTCAATGCCCAATGACCCTTTCTGTGAACAGTTTCCTCCTAATCTCTAGCCTAAACCTCCCCTGGTGGAGCTTGAGGCCATTCCCTCTTGTCCTGTCTCCTGTCACTTGGGAGAAGAGCCCAGCTCCCTCCTCTCTACAACCTCCACTCAGGTAGTTGTAGAGAGTAATGAGGTCTCCTCTCAGCCTCCTCTTCTCCAGGATAAACACCCCCAGCTCTCTCAGACGCTCCTCATAGGACCTGTTCTCCAGCCCCTTCACCAGCCTCACCACTCTTCTCTGGACTCGCTCCAGAGCCTCAACATCCTTCTTGTGCTGAGGGGCCCACAACCGGACACAGGATTCAAGGAGCGGTCTCACCAGTGCTGAGTCCAGAGGGAGAATCACCTCCCTGGCCCTGCTGGTTACACCATTTCTGATCCAAGCCAGGATGCCATTGGCCTTCTTGGCCCCCTGGGCACACTGCTGGCTCATGTTCAGTCGGCTGTCGACCAACACCCCCAGGTCCGTCTCCTCCTAGCAATTTTCCAGCCAGGCTTCTCCCAGTCTGTAGCTCTGCAATAAGAGGGAGACAGTAGCATCTGTCCCCCATCTTAAGCTGTGCCCCAAAAGCAGCCACATCCCTGTGCCCACAGCTGCATCATCCCACTCACCACATCACTGCCCTCCAAGGCCAGAGGTCCCCCTGATTAATTATTTACCATCACACACCATAAATCATGAGGAATTTGAAAGGGAAACCTATACAGGCAACATAAGCAAGGTCACCTTCCTCCTGTCAGGGCTCAGCTCTCACCTTCCTGGGTTCAACACAAAGATATCAGCCCTGCAGGAGAAGATGCTGTAATTACATCCAGCCCTCGTGATGACCACAAACAGCAACCAGAGATCTGGTCTCTCCATCCCAGCACCACAATGATCCAAACAAATAAAGAAGCAAGCAAGGACTAGGCTGAAGTTGTCAGAGAAGAATAAAATGGTTTGGGGTGGGAAGGGTCTTCAAACTTCATCCAATTCCACAATCATTGGTGGGAACAGTCCAAGCCCCATCCAGCCTGGCCTTGAACACCTCCAGGGATGGGGCAGCCACAGCTTATCTGAGCAACGTGGACCAGGGCCTCCTCAACCACACAGGAAAACATTTTCCCCCCCCAACATCTCCTCTCAAACTCCCCTCTTTCGTCTTAACATCAAGAAATCCTTAAATTAGTCACCTCAGCAAGCAACTTTGCGGCCAGGCTCTGCCAGGACCGTTGGTCCCAAGGAATGCTCAGGTGGCTCCTGCAGATTTGGCTCTGCAAATCTCATTTTGCTTGTGGAGACCCCTAAAACCATTTGGGATCTTCAAGGCCAACAAGGCAGCACGTCCCTAAAGGCACTTAATTTTATCCTTCCTATTTATAGGCCTTTTCCCCAGTCCAGCCACACCGGAGCGTGTCTGAGCCCCCGCCAACACAGCTTGGTCCCCACAGAGCTACAGAAAGGAGAAGCAGAGACAAAAAACACTGACAAGGTCAGGGACAAGGCTCTTAAAAATGTAAATGAAGCCCAAGGAGGTGGCCTAATCCTGCAGGCAGGCACTCTGCAACACACAAAAATGAGATTAACACAAGGTCCCCTTGGCGCAGGTCAGGTCCATCTGCTTGGTATTCTCCTTGCAGAGGGTCTCCCCAAGGACAGGAGCAAACCCAGAGCTCCCAAGGACATCTCCTGCCCCAATGCCATCCTGCTCAGGACTAATTATCCTGGCAGGCCTCAAATGGGAGAAAAAAAATATACAATTTCGGGCCAAATCAGCAGTTCATTCACGGAACATCATTGCTGATGCTGCATCCCTCACAGGGATATGAAAGTGCAAGGGAAGCTGGAAAACCCACTTCCAAAGCTTTGAGGGGGGAAGCTTATTTTTCCTTTCAGCATTTATTTGGGTAGAGTTATTCTGAAAAGCAGCTGGAAAAATCCACTTTGCTGTCAAGCTCCAGCGCTGGCCCCCAGCCCTTGGCCACTGCTGGGGCTCCTCCAAGCTCAGCCTTGCTGCTCCCTGCTCCTCCCAGCTGGGCACTCCCAGAGGAGCAGAAAGCCTGCTGAGCCACATTTCAAATCAGCATCTTTAGGAAAGATTTCCACCTCAAATATGGCACATCAAATTCCAAACAAGACGGTCGTGTTCAAGTGGAGGATGGCAGGAAAGAGGCTTTACTGCTTAACCCCAGCAGATGCTTTCTGAGGGCTCAATTCCAAGCTAAGAACTGTCTGCCTGCTGCCCTCCAGCCTCCCATTACATTCCCTCCCATTACATTCCCTGCTCTTCTGGAGCATTTTCAACCCAAATACAGAAACCAAAGGGAAATCGAGGCACAGAGGGATTCACGCAATCTGCCAGCTCAGTAGAAAAAAACACCCAGAGTTTTTCTGCCCCACAGTTCCCACTGGAGCCTCTTCCCCTCCGTCTCACAAAGCCAAACCCATGCATTTTTAGGGCACCTCCAACTCTGCCAGTCCCTGTGCTCGGTCCCTGCTCAAATGCCAGCAAGGGTGCTCAGAGTTCCCCCACTCCGGTAACTCCCAGCTCTGTTTGCACAGATAAGCCATCCCTGAACAGACTCGGCTCCCCTCGCTGGGCTGATTAATAGTGGTTTTGCTAGTAAAACAAAAGGCCATTAAGAGCGCTAATATTTGCTCTCCCTACTCCCTACCTACTTCATTTCATACTTCAACGCGAGCCCTGTGCACTTTCTCCAACAAGAGAGTAATAAGGGCACGAAACCACATTGATTTTCCTTGCTAGAGGGAACCAGATACACCTCCCAGAACCAAGGGATACCCAGACCCACTAGCCGTGAAAGAAAGGATGCTTCCAGCTCCATCCACAGAGATAAGGAATAAATCCCAGAGGAGGATAGAAACAATAGGGATAGATTGTCTTTATCTGAGACAGCAATAAAATATTAACAAGAGCAACATTTCCACAGGGCTTTTAGGTGACCCAGGTGTTGGGGAGAGCCCCACAACCATACCCAGACCAGCCCCACAAGAACAGGCACCCCATTAATCATAGAATCACCAGGTTGGAAGAGACCCATCGGATCATCAAGTCCAACCATTCCTATCAAACACTAAACCATGTCCCTCAGCACCTCATCTACCTGTGCCTTAAACACCTCCAGGGAAGGTGAATCAACCACCTCCCTGGGCAGCTTCTGCCAGTGCCCAATCACCCTTTGTGTGAAAAACTTCCTCCTGATGTCTAGCCTAAATCTCCCCTGGCAGATCTTGAGACCATTCCCTCTTGTCCTGTCCGCTGTCACTTGGGAGAAGAGCCCAGCTCCCTCCTGTCCACAACCTCCCTTCAGGTAGTTGTAGAGAGCAATGAGGTCTCCTCTCAGCCTCCCCTTGTCCAGGATAAACACCCCCAGCTCTCTCAGCCATTCCTCAGAAGGCCTGTTCTCCAGCCCCTTCACCAGCTTCGTTGCTCTTCTCTGGACTCACTCCAGAGCCTCAACATCCTTCTTGTGGTGAGGGGCCTACAACTGAACACAGGATTCAAGGAGCAGTCTCACCAGTGCTGAGTATAGAGGGAAAACACAGAATTAACACAGAAAAAGTTTCACTGAAAGCAGCTCCAAGCAGCCCAGACCCCACAGCCTCTAAAGAGTTTGGAAGTAAAATAAAATCAACCCAAAGGGACCAAATCGCATGAAGAAAAGCCCAACTCTGAGGTTACTTACTGCTCTTCTACAGCTTGCCTGGGAACAACATCCCTTTGACAAATATCCAGGACCCAGAAGATTCCTCCTTGCTCCAAGACCCTCTAAGGGGCACTGAGGCACCTTGAATCCTTTAATAGGAAGGCCCCACCCTCCTCAGGTGGAATGTGTTTGGGCTGAAACACCTAGGAGGGAGGCTGATTGCCCTTGGGTTGATTTCATAGAATCATAGAACAACCAGGTTGGAAGAGACCCATCAGATCATTGAGTCCAACCATTCCAATCAAACACTAAACCATGTCCCTCAGGACCTCATTTACCTGTGCCTTAAACACCTCCAGGGAAGGGGAATCAACCACCTCCTTGGGTAGCCTATTCCAATGCCCAATGACCCTTTCCATGAAAAACTTCCTCCTAATCTCTAACCTAAATCTCCCCTGGTGGAGCTTAAGGCCATTCCCTCTTGTCCTGTCCCCTGTCACTTGGGAGAAGAGCCCAGCTCCTTCCTCTCTACAACCTGATTTGGTCTATCAGCTGGGGTGGCGATTTGCTCCAAGAGCTGGACCAGTAGGTGTAACACAGGCCAGTATCCTCACTTGATGGGATACACATTTTCCATCAGAATACACCAGAACAGAACCTTTTCGTCAATGTAGGAGCAGTTTCCTATTTTGAAAGCTTCTTTGGAAAGTGGTCTTGAGTCTTCCTATATCGCCTTCCCAACAAGGCAGATGGTTTTACAGGTCACACCCATGTTACCACCCATTTTAATCGGCTTTTTCGTCTTTCTACCTGCTTATAGCAACAAGCTGACCTGCAATCACCCGGATGCAACAGGTGTCCTGAGCACACTGGCTAAGCAAACCCATCACTGCTCAACACCAGTGACAATTTTTATTCCTCATCCTCACCACAGTTAGACTGTAATTTCAAATTCAAGGCTGCTCTGTTCACTGGAATGAGTGGACACTGGGAATTTGGGGGATATTGACCCTCAATGATGTGCCACAGCACTGATAGCAGGCAGAGCTAAAGCTGCCAGTCTGACCTGATGAGAAATGGACTAAAGTCCCAAAGAGAGCCCTTCATGGACCATCTCACCTAACAATAATCCCTAGTTATCATCAAGAACAAGGATTTTGGTTTCACCCAACCCCTTGTCCCAGGAAGCCAAGATCCCAGCAGTCAGGGGAGCCTCCTTCTCCCCCAGACCATACACTGAGCATCAACGAGCACATTCTGGAGCATCTCAGAGATGAGTTTCCACATCCCATGTTTCAAGTGACCCAAGGATAAAGTCAATCCAGGAGAAGGCTGTTTCACCATGAGCATCCCGTGGGATTTCTTCCAGGAAAAGGCACCATCTGCTGCTGCAGGAACACAGCAGGATGGGACTTGTGGGTCTGCAGGGCAGGGAAGGGAAACGGAGATGGGGGGAAAAGCAAATTTTGAAATATCGCTCTAAACAGGTCTCTTCAGGGATTATTTTCTTTCTTCTCGGTTTCTTACCATATTCTCTGCAGGTTTTCCCTGGGTGGCTGGGACTCAAGGCGCTCCCTGGCTCGGCGCTGCTACCACACATTTCTGTATTCTCCCATCTCTCCGTGCTAATCTTTAGGGAAAGAGGAATTGACAAACTGGTGAAAAACTGACTGACACTCCAATCAAAATACAAAAGAAACAGAAATAAACGGCTCTGAAAAGAATCGCTATTTAATTAGAAATTACATCTGTGCCAGTGAGTCACGGCGGGGAAGCGATACATCAGCGGGCTCAGCAGCCGAGGGCACCTGCCAGCAGCATCGCAGCAGGGACCAGCTCCATCCTGGGGCTGTGCTGGGAAACTCTGGGGGGGACAGAGGGGACCCCCTGCCAAGGAAGTCGCCTGCTAAGCCTTGCCGAGCCGAGACCCACCCCGCAGGAACCAGCCTGGCATGACCCTGGAAAATAAAATGCCTGCAAGCTTGCGAGCTTTGCAGAGAAATCCCCTTCCAGCAGTTTTCCTGCTGAAATGGGAAAATCCCCAGTAAATCAGATCTAATGAAAGGCATAAATAAAGACTGCAGAATGAGTGAGGGAGAGAGATTAGGGAGGTGGGAATAAAACCGCTCCTCTCTTTGTCGCAATCCAGCCACATCCAGGGAAACGCCAACCCTCCAGCAGCGAGAAACCAAAGCTGGGCAGCATTTTGGGACTTACCCCCAGCTCCTCTGGGAGACACCGAGGAAGATGGGAAGGGGCTGGAAAGGATCTGGCAGGGAGATGGGGGGCACAGATCAGTGACAAGGGGTGTGGGGGTCAAGAATCAGTCACAAGGGACATGAGATGGTGAGAGCAGTGTGGCCCATAACCCCCAAATCTGGGCTGTAATGTGCAGGTGGGAAACAGCATCTGTGGGGTTGCTCCTGCTGAAAACCGTGTCCTTCATCGACTTCCTTGCAGGGGGAATTCAGGCTTTGCAAAGCAGCAGTAAACTTTTCATAGAATCATCGAATCACCAGGTCAGAAAAGACCCACCAGATCATCGAGTCCAACCATTCCTATCAAACACTAAACCATGTCCCTCAGTAACTCACCCATCCGTCCCTTAAACACCTCCAGGGAAGGTGAATCAACCACCTCCCTGGGCAGCCTCTGCCACTGACCAATCACCCTTTCCATGAATTTTTTTTTCCTAACGTTCGGCCTAAACCTCCCCTGGTGGAGCTTCAGGCCATTCCTTCTCATCCTCGCCCATGTCACTTGGGAGAAGAGGCCAGATCCCTCCTCTCTACAACCTCCTTTCAGGTAGTTATAGAGAGCAATGAGGTCTCCTCTCAGCCTCCTCTTCTCCAGGATAAATACCCCCAGCTCTCTCAGCCATTTCTCTTAAGGCCTGTTCTCCAGCCCCTTCACCAGCTTTGTTGTTCTTCTCTGGACTCACTCCAGAGCCTCAACATCCTTCTTGTGCTGAGGGGCCCACAACTGAACACAGGATTCAAGGAGCAGCCTCACCAGTGCCGAGTCCAGAGGGAGAATAACCTCCCTGGCCCTGCTGGTCACACCATTTCTGATCCAAGCCAGGATGCCATTGGCCTTCTTGGTCACTTGGGCCACTGCTGGTTCATGTTCAGTTGCTGTCAACCAACACCCCCAGGTCTTTCTCCTCTGGGCAGCTCCTCCCTGCAGGGGCATTTCTGCTGCCTTAGTTTTTCCAAGATTGTCCAAGGTGGGGTTTTGGGGCAGCTCAGGGTCCCGCTCTCCTGTGCTGGTAATTGGTATTTTTGAACAGCTTTTATCAACCTAGCATGGACCTCAAGTCCTAGGGCTGCTGGTACCCATCACAGAAGTGATGAATAGGTGCCTACAAAAGAGGAAAAGAGCAAATCATGGATGGAGCAGCGTTTCTGCTCCATCCCGTGCCTCAGCCACTCGTTTTGTTCCTGTCTGTGGTTTATTCAGATCTTCATCCATCCAAAATCATTTAGTATCTTTTATGGCCTTCCCTGGATCCACCGCGTGTGTGTTCAGAGGTGAGATTTCACCAGGTCCTGCTTCACTGATTTCCTGGGAGCAGCGCCTCCACCTCAGTTTTACCACCTCCACTCTTTCCCCAAATTACAGTCTGAATATTCCCACTGGATTCTGGCTCTGCTTGGTTAACAGCAGAGGCTGAGCATGAGCTAACCTGTTGTGAGAAGGAACGAAAGCCTTGGCAGTAGAGGAGAGAGCACTGTAGTCATTGGGGACCTGGGTGGCCACCTTGTCACTGACTGAGTTTAGATGTGAATTATTACATGGAGGAGGTTCCTGCCGAACATTTCCCACCAGCCACATGCTTAGCCTGGAAAATATCATTACAGAATCATAGACTGATGTGTGTTGGAAGGGACCTAAAAGATCATCTAATTCCAACCCCAAAACATCTCCCACCCGCTCAAGTTGCTCCAAGCCCTGTCCAACTTGGTCTTGAACAGCTCCAGGGATGGGGCAGCCGTGATTTCTCCAGGCAACCCAGGCCAGAGCTTCCCCACCCTCATCATAGAATCATAGAATCATAGAACAACCAGGTTGGAAGGGACCCATCAGATCTTCTAGTCCAACCATTCCTATCAAACACTAAACCAAGTCCCTCAAGACCTCGTCCACCTGTGCCTTAAGC
Source organism: Coccyzus lansbergi (assembly GCA_033558105.1). Taxonomy (NCBI): domain Eukaryota; kingdom Metazoa; phylum Chordata; class Aves; order Cuculiformes; family Coccyzidae; genus Coccyzus; species Coccyzus lansbergi. Next base: position 76,475 of record JAUMJK010000733.1, on the reverse strand, counting down.
ACCTCTAGGGAAGGTGAATCAACCACCTCCCTGGGCAGCCTATTCCAGTGCCCAATGACCCTTTCTGTGAAAAACCTCCTCCTAATGTCCAGCCTAAATCTCCCCTGGTGGAGCTAGAGGCCATTCCCTCTTGTCCTGTCCCCTGTCACTTGGGAGAAGAGCCCAGCTCCCTCCTCTCTACAACCTCCCTTCAGGTAGCTGTAGAGAGTAATGAGGTTTCCTCTCAGCCTCCTCTTCTCCAGGATAAACACCCCCAGCTCTCTCAGCCACTCCTCATAGGTTCTGTTCTCCAGCTCCTTCACCAGCCTCGTCGCTCTTCTCTGGACTTGCTCCAGAGCCTCAACATTGTTCTTGTGCTGAGGGGCCCACAACTGAACACAGGATTCAAGGATCGGCCTCACCAGTGCTGAGTCCAGAGGGAGAATCACCTCCCTGGACCTGCTGGTCACACCATTTCTGATACAAGCCCTCGTGCTCCTGCCAACCCAGGGATCCAATGCTGGACCCAGACCCGAAAGTCCAGTGCGAATCGGAAGAGTTCCCAAAGCATCACTCCATGACGAGCTGCTCACTAAAGGATGAGTCAGTTGGGGTCTATGCCAAAAAGTGTGTTCAGCACTTTTGAACATACCCAGTAGGAGGCAATAAATAACACATATGCGCACACGCTGCCTCGCCTCTGGCAGCCCTGGGATTGCCACCTATCGTGGTTCAGCTTTAGGACAAGAAAACAATCCTTACTCCCATTGCCGGCTGGAATTTTCCAGGCTGGATCCCCAATTCAGTCCACTTCCCTCTCCTCATTGGGGTCCCCCCCACGAATACACACAGGATCACGGTTGCTCTTTTCCTCCGGCCCAGGCAGTAGGGACTTGCGCTAGGATGATGCTCAGGCATCCCTGGGCAGTTATTCACAGGTCCTGCAGAAATCATAGAATCGTAGAATCACCAGGTTGGAAAAGACCCGCTGGATCATCGAGTCCAACCATTTCTATCAATCATTAAACCATGTCCCTCAGCACCTCGTCCACCCGTCCCTTAAACCCCTCCAGGGAAGGCGACCCAGTCCCCTGCCTGGGCAGCCTCTGCCAGTGCCCAATGATCCCTTCCGTGAAAATTTTTTTCCTAATGTCCAGCCTGAACCTACCCTGGTAGAGCCCATGAAATCGGCCCCAAACACGACCCACAGGGCGGGGATTGACATTTTGCACCTCGAAGGGACCATCCTTGATGGGATGATGATTTGGTGCGGGGAAACTGAGGCACAGCCTCCATAGAACCATAGAACAACCAGGTTGGACGGGACCCATGGGATCTTCTAGTCCAACCATTCCTGTCTAACACTAAACCAAGTCCCTCAAGACCTCATCCACCCATGCCTTAAACACCTCCAGGGAAGGTGACTCCACCACCTCCCTGGACAGCCTATTCCAATGCCCAATGATCCTCTGTGTGGAAAAACTTCCTCCTAATGTCTAACCTAAATCTCCCCTGGTGGAGCTTGAGGTCATTCCCTCTTGTCCTGTCCCCTGGCACTTGGGAGAAGAGCCCAAATCCCTCCTGTCCACAACCTCCCTTCAGGTAGTTGTAGAGAGTAATGAGGTCTCCCCTCAGCCTCCTCTTCTCCAGGATAAACACCCCCAGCTCTCTCAGCTGCTCCTCGTAGGGCCTGTTCTCCAGCCCCTTCACCAGCCTTGTCGCTAAGTCCAGAGCCTCAACATCCATCTTGTGCTGAAGGGCCCACAACTGAACACAGGATTCAAGGAGCAGTCTCACCAGTGCTGAGTCCAGAGGGAGAATCACCTCCCTGGCCCTGCTGGTCACACCATTTCTGATACAAGCCAAGATGCCATTGGCCTTCTTGGCCACCTGGGCACACTGCTGGCTCATGTTCAGTTGGCTGTCGACCAACCCCCCCAGGTCCCTCTCCTCCAGGCAGTTTTCCAGCCAGGAAAGCTCCTCTCCCCCACGCAACCCTGCCCCCTCCCCCGAGCTGCCTCAGTTTCCCCGAGCCCTGCTCCACCTCTAAAGGGGCTCCCGGGCCCTTTAAGCCCCCCCCAAGGCCGGCGGAGGCTCAGCCCCTTTCTGTGACACAGCAGCCGGCGGGGCGAGCCGGAGCGGGAGCCGCGGGGAGCGGGGAAGGCTGCGGCCGGGGGCCGGGGGCCGGGGGGCCGGGCGCCCACCGCCGCTCCGCCCGCCCCATGGCTCTGCCCGGGCCGCCGGGGGCCGCCGCCCGCCCCGCTCCGCCCGCACCCAGCCCCCGGGGACAACGGCCCTGAGCCCGCAGCGCGGCCGCCGGTCGGTCCCGGGGGCACCGGGGGAGGCTGCGGGGGTGCGGGGACGGAGGGAGGGAGGGAGGGAGGGAGGGGATGCGGGCGCCGGGGATGCAGGATGCGAGCAGCGGGGATGGAGGATGCGGGCACCGGGATGGAAGATGCGGGGATGGAGGGTGCAGGATGCGGGCACCGGGATGGAAGATGCAGGCACCGGGGATGGAGGATGCGAGCACCGGGGATGGAGGATGCGAGCACCGGGGATGGAGGATGCGGGAACCGGGGATGCAGGATGCGGGAACCGGGGATGCAGGATGCGGGCACTGGAGATGGAGGATGCGGGAACTGACTTCATCCCCCATACCCTAGAGGATGGAGGTGCCAGGGATGGAGGATGCGGGGACCGACCTCTGCCATCCTCAGAGGATGTGGGTACTGGGCACGGAGAGTGCAGGTAGCAGGGATGGAGGATGTGGGTACCGACCTCTTCCATCCCCCGTGCTCCAGAGGATGCGGGGACCGGGCACGGAGGGTAGCAGGTACCAAGGATGGAGGATGCGGGCACCGGGGATGGAAGATGTGGGGACCGACCTCTTCCATCCCCTGTGCCCAGAGGGTGCGGGGACCAGGCATGGAGGGTAGCAGGTACTAAGAATGGAGGATGCGGGCACGGGGGATGGAAGATGTGGGGACCAACCTCTTCCATCCCCCGTGCCCAGAGAATGCGGGGACTGACCTCTGCCATCCCCCGAGGATGCGGGTACTGGGCACGGAGGGTGCAGGTACCAGGGATGGAGGATGAGGGCACTGGGGATGGAGAATATGGGCACCGGGGATGGAGGATGCAGGGACCGACCTCTTCCATCCCTTGTACTCCAGAGGATGTGGGGACCAGGCACGGAGGGTAGCAGGTATTAAGGATGGAGGATGCAGGCACCAGGGATGGAAGATGGGGGGACCAACCTCTTCCATCCCCCGTGCCCAGAGGATGCGGGGACTGACCTCTGCCATCCCCGGTGCCCCAGAGGATGGAGGTGCCAGGGATGGAGGATGCGGGGACCGACCTCTGCCCTCCCCAGAGGATGCGGGTACCGGGCACGGAGGGTGCAGGTACCAGGGATGGAGGATGAGGGCATTTGGGATGAGAAATACGGGCAGCGGGAATGCAGGATGCAGGCACCAGGGATGGTGGATGCGGGAACTGACTTCATCCCCCATACCCTAGAGGATGGAGGTGCCAGGGATGGAGGATGCGGGGACCGACCTCTGCCATCCTCAGAGGATGTGGGTACTGGGCACGGAGAGTGCAGGTAGCAGGGATGGAGGATGCGGGTAGCGACCTTTTCCATCCCCACTGCCCCAGAGGATGCAGGTACCAAACTCTTCCTTCCCCACTGCCCCAGAGGATGCGGGTACTGGGCACGGAGGGTGCAGGTACCAAGGATGGAGGGTGTGGGTACCCACTTCTTCCACCCCCAGTGCCCCAGAGGATGCAGGTACTGAGCACAGAGGGTGCAGGTACCAAGGATGGAGGGTGTGGGTACCCACTTCTTCCACCCCCAGTGCCCCAGAGGATGCAGGTACTGAGCACAGAGGGTGCAGGTACCAAGAATGGAGGGTGTGGGTACCCACTTCTTCCACCCCCAGTGCCCCAGAGGCTGTGGGCACCAGGGATGGAGAACACGAGCAGTAGTGATAGAGGATGTAGGCAGTGGGGACGGAGGATGCAGGTACTGGGGATGGAAATGTACGCATGCTGCCCCCCCCAGTCCCCCCCCCCAAGCTGGGGGGGATGTGCCCCCCTCCCTTCCACTTCTACCTGTGCTGCTTCACGCCTCCCAGAGGGACGTGGGGTGGATTTGGGGGCAAGGTGGGTTCCTCCTCCATCCTTGGCTGAGGAGATGTTGGGGCTTGAACCCAGGAGAGAGGGTGGTGGAGGAGAGGGTGCTGCGTGACACCCCAGTCAAAGCAGAGGGGACCCTTGGGATGTGCGTGTTGTCCCCCCCCTGCCATGGCAGGTTGTCACCTCTGATAATGTCTCACTCCTTCCGACAGCGACCGAAAGAAAGTGGCCCCCGGACGCCTCCTGTGCCACGCAGAAGCCCTGAGGGAGGAGGAAGAGGAGGAGGAGGAGGGGAAGGAAGCCACAAAAGGAGAAGAGAAAAAAATAAGGACAAGGAAGAGCTTGAACTGGAGCCAAGGGGCTCTGGATCACGACGGTAAGTTCCTGAGCTGCACGTCTGTCTGTCTGTCTGTCCGTCTACCCACCCATCTGTCTCAGTGAGAGCCCTCTCTGCCCAGTCTCTGGATCTCAAACTGGGGAGGGAGCAAAAAGGGGTTGCCAGGGAGCAAGAAGGGGGTGCCAGGGATAGTGTGAGGTTCGATCCTACCCTCCACCAGAGATCAAGGCAAGATGGGAATGGGTAGAGCACCCCTCCCTCCTCCCCCTTTCTCCTCTTGCTAGATTTCTGGCTCCAGAAGGGATGGCTCCTTGATGTCTGTCTGTCTGTCCTTGCAGGAGGGGACCTTGGGCTTCCCAGGACGCCTGTGCCCAGCTGGGAGACCCCCACCACCACCACCACCCAGTGTCGGAGCTGGCAACCTCGGAGCAAGGGCTGGACGCAGGGAGCTGCATCGCTCCCCGGGGACACCCAGCCCTGCGTCCCCCTCCCTGGCATCAGGGAGAGGGCAAGGCAGAAGCCGCTGGATTTTAGCTTCCTGGGACATCCGAGGGACTCTTCCTCCTCCTCCTCCTCCTCCTCCAGCTCTGCCGCAGCAGGCAGGTGAAACCCTGCCCAACCAAGGGAGCGTTCGCCTTCTCTGCTCGCCCCATGGCTGCCCCACATCTCCCCACAGCCGCCGGCTGAGCCCCCTCTGCAGCGTTCCCGACTCCGCATGGTGCATCCTGAGCCTGCTCCCCACTCTGAACCAGAGCCCCCCGACCTCGCAGGGAGGCGAGCGTGCGGCTGGGACTTTCTTGGAGGCAGGGGAACGTTAAGATGTTGAGAGCTCCCCAGCCGAGAGGGGCTGTGTGGACGCCAGGCCACCCAGCTAGAGGGGAGCAGGATGGACAGAGCCGTTGGGGCCAGGAACCGAGGCCGGTAGGGAAGGATGGACTCCCAGACCTGCCAGGACAGGCAGCCCAGTGACCAGCCCAGCAGCAGCAGCAGCAATTGTAGCAGCAGCAAGAGTAATTGCGAAAGGGAAAGGATCCGGAGTCGGATGAAAATGGTGATCGGGCAACTGGAAGGCATCTTACAGGAGCTCAAGGAGGTGGCCAAGGAGCTCCGAGAGGTAGGAAAGACCTGGGGTGCCGTCACATCCCTGCGTGGGTCGCGGTAGCTGCTGGGGTGCCCTGTCCCCATCTCCCTACCTCTGCGGCTGGGCTGGGGGGAGCAGAACCGGCTCAGCACCTCCAGTCCATCACCTCCTAGGGTGGCACAGCCCAGCTGAGCTGCAGTAGGATTTGGGGGTAGAGAAGAAAAGAAAAGAGCCATATTTTGTAAAATTACTCATGACCTTGACACCGAGGTTTGCTGTGGGTCAGGGGCCCAGCCGAGGCAGTGACCCCTCAGGTACTGGTGGTGGGAGAAGAACCGTGAGGTCACACGCTGGGACTGGAGAAGCGGATGCTGCTGGTGCTGTGCAGCAGGCGCGGGTTTGCCTCTGCTCTGCCTTGGGGGCTGTTTTTCAGGCCTCTTTCAAACCAGAGAGGGGAATGGAGAGGGGATGATGTGTCCCTCTTGCCTTTCAGAGGGCACCAAAAATACCGGCGTGTGCTGTGGGTGCAGTGAAGAGGGGTCCATGGGCAGGGCAGGGGGGCAGAGTGGCTGGTTGTCCTAAAGCCTGGCTCTTGGGATCCATTGCTCCTGCAAAAACATGCTTATATAAATGTATATACATCAATACACAGGAACGCAAACTGTGTTTGGAGTTCCTTCCCAGTGCAGAAGCACAACAGACCCAGTTTGGTGAAGGATTTAATGTGTTTGTGGCTCGAGGGTTTGGACAACACGTTTCTGGAGAAGGGGACCTGGATGGGGCTGGTGATTCAGGACAGCTCTGCAGGTGACGGGGAAGCAGTCGATGGGAAGTGTGTGGTAGCCTTGAGCCTAGCGTGCAGGTTGCCTTCGCAATAGGGCAGGTGGGTGTTTGCATCCTTGCTGTGGCCTGAGCCAAGTGCGATGGGGTTGTTGTAACCAGAAAGCTCATCGGCCCCCAGGAAGGGCAGAAATTGCTGGAGGTTTTGCCATGGGACCACTGTGGAGCAGCCTTGCATGGGTCGGTGACATTTGGGTGCCACCGAGAGAGTGCTGATGCAGGTGGAGCAACGTCATCCTCTGCGCAGATGTGGCCGTGGTCAGGGAGGTGACATCTGCCTGCCTGAAGCATCCTCTGGGATGCAGTATCCTGCTTTGAGGTGGTTCTGCTCAACCGAGGAGATTTTAGGGAAGTTGTCCTGCTGGGGAAAGCCAGTGCCAGAGTATATGTCACCATCCACCCCAGCACCCAGCTGGGTCCCTGTAAGGACTTCACCCGGCCATGGGATTCCTAAGAGTTCTCTTTCTGTTGTGGCTTTGCTGGTCCTTCATGCAGCAGAAAACAAACCCTGCTGCCTAAAGCAAAAAGCCCCCTCGATTCCCACAACAGCAATGGGGAGCCCCAAACCCCTTCAACAAATCTCCCATGGATTAAAAACAGTCATTATTGTAATAATCAGGAGGCAGAGCTATTTTCCATTTAGTCTAAGCTCAATTCATGCTCCTCCAGGAGCTTAGAGAGGCTTTAAAGTGAGGATGGTAGCAAATGGCCCCTTTGATTGAGCCCATGGATTTAAGGGCAAGGGGGACAACCATGATCATAGGAGTATCCTTCCTGGCAAGGATGTGGAGGGGTAAGGAGGACTGGGCTAGAACAAACCTCTGACCATTTCACAGCTGGGGCCAGGCTGTGCTTCCCACCAAGCTTTGAGTGGACCCACAAGGTCCCTGTCCAGCCCCTAGGGACAGGAGGACCTTGATCATCCCTGCAGCATTCTTGGTAGGCTGCCCAAGACAGGTCGTGTCTCGGAGCAGAGAAGAGAAGGCAGCCTGAGGACACAGCGAGGGGTAAGGGATTCTTGATATTCCTCGTGGATAAGTTTTGAGAAGCAGACTCAGAGGAGGGTTAACATTGGAGGGTGGAAGAGCTGAGCTAGGCACAGCAGGTTCCTATGCTCTAAGGATATTTAGTACTTTTTGATTAGCTTTAGAAAATTAACGAGATGCATCCCACCACTTCCAGGGAGGTGTGATGTCTTGACATGAAACATTTAAGTAAAGGTGCATTATTTGATAGGAATGGTTGGACTCGATGATCTGATGGGTCTATTCCAACCTGGTGATTCTACGATTATCTGTTCCTTCCTTGTTTGCTTTGCTTGTGTGCAGCCTTGGGTAGCTAGAAATGTTTTCTCAGGTGGGTTTGGGGAAGAGATGTGCCAGAGGCTGGAGATAATAAGAAGGGATAGTTCTTACTTAAGCATCTGAAGCTGTAAATAGGGCTGTGGACCTCGTACTAGGAGAAGTAGCACACGTCTGTTGATTAAACAGGGGAGATTTAGGCTAGAGATTAGGAGGAAGTTTTTCATACAGAGGGTCATTGGGCATTGGAATAGGCTGCCCAGGGAGGTGGTTGATTCACCTTCCCTGGAGGTGTTTAAGGCACAGGTGGATGAGGTCTTGAGGGACTTGGTTTAGTGTTTGATAGGAATGGTTGGACTCGATGATCCGACGGATCTCTTCCAACCTGGTTGTTCTATGATTCTATGACACCCATTCTCTGCCCCTCACGGGGAGACCATGCTCTTGTGCGGGTTGGGGGCCTGTGCCCCATTAGATGCCTTCTCCACTGAGGTCTGGAGATGAATTTTCCATGGAGCTGGCACATTCCTAGGCAGCAGACTGCATCCCATAGCTGCCCTGGGAGAGCCTCACACATCATAGGACGTCAGAGCCAGCCACGAGGTCCCCACCACGAGGTGGGTTCTAAACTTCAACCCTTCTCAACAAGCCTTACAACACAGCCACGAAACTTTGCAGCAATTAATTGGATTTAGACAAAACGGCATAAAATTCCATGGAAGAGCAGGCTCTGGAGCTAAAACACACTAGTACAACCAGGCTAAAGCAGGCTCTAGTGACTCAAATTAAATAGAAGTTTGGTTTTCCCCAAAGCAAGCAGATGTTGGGCATTAGAGGCTTTGGAAATTCTGGATCTCTTACACGGAACTCTTTCAAGCCCATCCAGACAAGTATGTGGTAGACAGCAGGCTGGCAAATCATAAGCCCTAGGATATCAATGAAAGGAAAGAAGTTAACAAAGTAAACCCTTGTGGTTTCCTACCCTGCACGTAGTGGTGCTCTTCCTCAGCTGGAGTAAGGGCCAGGACATGGGGACAAGGCTAGGGATGGGCAGCTCTGCAGCCCCAGGTGGGGAATGGTGGCCCCTGAGCCTAAATGGGCTCATGGTGGGGGTCCCAGGAGGGGTGCTCAGGGTCACTAAAGCCCATTCAACAGTGCCCACAGTGTCCTGGCACTTGTAATATTTGGTGTGTTCTCTAACGGAGCCACCATGGGGGCTTTGGAAACCTCCATCCCTGCAGCCATCTCCCCTGCCTGGGGCACTGGGCAGTGGTGGGCCTGATCCTGCTGCACCAGAGGCACCTGTGGAGCCAGAAACCCTTCTCTGGGCAATGCTGGAGGGCACTGGATGATGGTGAACCTGCTCCTTCCACATTCTCTTTGTAAGAGGAGCTAGATACCAGGGCTTTGGTCTGGAAGAAGCAGACAGGTCATAACCAGCTTGACAAAAATAAACCCTGAAACCATCAAAGCCCCTTTGTGGGCAACAAGGACGTTCACTCAGTAATGATTCCTGCTCCAAAACTACTCACGAGCTCTGGGTGTAGCAGGCTCTGGCTTACATTAGGCTTTCCTCACGGGTGATCCTTGCTCCGGCAGAGGTTTTGAGTCCTGGACTCAGCTGAGATTGCAGGATGCTCCAGAGGAAGGCTTTGTTGTGGGACCCCAGGGCAGCTCCACTCCACGTGGGGATGCAGCACGAGGCCAGACCCTGACTGAGGCTCCATCCCCAGCTCCTGGGAGCAGTTCCCACCTGAAGGCTGTCATTCCAGATGTCCGTTTGATTCATGACGCCGTTTTACCAGTTTCCCCGCTCCCACTCTCCCTCCCTCCCTTTCCCTTTTGTGTATATAATTATTACCCAGCACTCCAAGACAGGGCTGAATTATGTGCAGGGAAAATGATTATTAAAATCTTTGATTGAAATCACACACTGGAAGTAGAAATCAGGCAGGAGGCAGGCAGGGAAGGCGCTTCCGCTGAGCACTTGCCACGCTGCCTGCCCTCCCACGCGTCTCCTGCCAGCCTCGTCCTTTTCCCACAGGAGTAAGGGTGATGCCACCGGGAAGAAGATATCCCAGGAGGTCCCAGCCATCTTCACTGCAAGGCTGAGCTCCTTTCCAACTCTGAGGGTTCCCCATCCATGGGGTATACTCAGAGACGGGAAACAAAACAAAACGTCTGTGCAAGTCTTGCTGTGTGCAACCCCCCCCCCAAAATCCCATGGGAAGCATCCTATCCTCCCTGTACCCCTTGACTTAGGAGCAGTGAGGTTCCTCTACCAAGGGAAGCGGCACCAAGGGGTCCCCTCCAAGCCTTTGGTAGGAGGAAAATCCTCCTGCAACCCCTTATGATAATAAATACCTTAATAATGTTGTAATCAATAGGTGATTAGCTGGGAACGCTTGGGAAAGTTCACAGCAAGAAGGCAGCTTATTATTCTAATAATAACACAGTTTAGAGATCTGCGCGATGATTTTGAACTATTTAGCAGCTGATGATCTAGCAAATGATCCAAAGAACCACAACCCTCTCATTTATAAGCATCAGCTCAGGGAAGAGAGGCCCCTGTAACCCTGCTTCGGTTTGCGATTAATCATTTATTCCTTATTAAATATTTACTCAACTCGCCTGCACTGGGAAGTGGTTTGGGAGACGTGGAAAGGTCCCTGCTCCAGGAGACTTTGGCTGTGGGGGCTCTGCTGGAGGTTTTTCCCCCGTGGAGGGAGGAGTTAATGTTCAAATCGATGGTGTCAAACGCCTCCGGGACTATTTGATGCTTTGGGAATGGGGTTGGGGATTTTTTTGCATGAATCATGTGGTCCCATTGCGCATCCCCGTTGTGCATCAGCCAGCAGCAAGGCAGGGTGTGAAACCAGGCAGGTTGGATCCAGCCTGCAAAAGCAGCTGCATAGCATGGGGAGATGCTTTGGTCCCCAGAATGTGCTGCTGGAGGTGCACGGTGGGTTTCTGGGGATGGAGTCAGCAGCTGAGGGAGCTTAGGATAGGAAGAGGATGCACAAAAATCCTCTCTCAGCCCAGCTGGGGACGAGAAGTTTGGCTCCGGGTTGGGAAAACAGCTGCATCTCAAAGGAGGACTGCAGAGGGGACACCCAGAGGTCCCCCCATCATTGATGCAAAGGTACCTCAGGCAGCGCAGTGCCCTGTCCCCCTGCTTTGATCTCCCCACCATGGAACAAGCTTTTGCCTGGCAGTACCCGCCCCAAGCACCAATCTGCTTCAAAGGCCACACCAGGATGAAGGGGCCGTTAGATCACACCACTTTGATCCCGGCATCTTCCAGCTCCTTCCCTGGCCTTGGGAATACGTGCATTACCAATTACCAGCCACGAAGCCTTTGAAGTCTGCTCTCATCCTCTCACCTCTCCAGCATCTTTCCAAGCTTCCAGGAGCTTTAGCTCCTCCGAAAGAAACAGCATGTCCAAAAGGTGGAAGCTGGAGCCACCAAGCCAGGAACCCCCATGCTTGATTTTGCAGTCGAGATGATAACTAAAAATCCCATTGAAAAACAAGGATGCTCCAGATGTTCAACATCTGGCTCAGCTGGGGAGGCAAGCACGCAATCTGGGTCTAGGGGGCTTTTACCTGGAAAGCTCCTTGCTGCCAGCAATGTTCAGGGGTCAGGGGTCTGCGTCTGAGGTGAGGGGAGCAATTCCCAGTTGGGCTGAATGGTGGGAACGGATTTTTGGTGGGGGAGTGAACTGGCCAACACCGCGGTTTAGCTCATTTGTGCTTGGTGCTCATCTCCACAAGGCACCACAGGGACACAGGTCTGTCCTTCTGCCTTGCTTCAGTCTGTCCTCTGCCTGCTCAAAGCTCATCCCTTTAGACGAGAGCTGAGCACTCTTGGCCACCTAGAACCTGCTTTCAGGGCACTTAGACACAACAGGATGAGGCCCCTCAGTGACACCATGCACAGGGTCAAGGGAGATTGCATTTACTCCCTGATTTCCCACTGCTGGGTACCCCTGGTACAAAGGATACTCTGTTGTCACCCTAAAGGTAGTTCTTAGAATCATAGAATCAATCATAGAACAACCAGGTTGGAAGGGACCCATCGGATCATCTAGTCCAACCATTCCTATTCTTTGCACAAGGAGAGCAAGGACAGGGACACTTGATCTCTTTGTCACCCCTATGGCACCTCCAGCACATGCTGGGGACACCGCAGCCCTCCTCACCTGCTTGTAGGGGTGCAGAGCCACCTCAGTTCCCAGGGGATGAGAGCATTACCGGGGTCTCACCCCAAACCATCTGACATTGTGGTTGGACTCGATGATCCGATGGGTCTCTTCCAACCTGGTTGTTCCATGATTCTGTGATACTATGACCCCAGGTTTGCTCCATCCATTCCTCCCCACTGCTCTCCCCCCGGCTCCCTCTGCCAGCAGTGACGGCCTCAGCTAGAAATCTTTACCAACCTGCCTCGGGAAGGAGAAAAGGGGGGACAAAAGACCAAATCCTACTTTACATTTAAATCCTCAGCGGGTACCAAGTGTCACATAGGTATTTAACACCCCCTCCACCACCACCCTTCAAAATAGAAGCACTCTTAAAAATAGCCCCAGTGAGCCGATGTGACACTAATCCCTGCGTGCTGTGGTGAGGACAGGGATGGGGACCAGGATGGAGACGTGACTCCTCCTGACGCTCACTGAGCCCCAATTGCAGCAGGTTCCTTTAATGAGGAGGAGCAGAGACTCCAGGTCACAGCGACCCAACTTGAAGCCCAGGGAGATGCTTGCCCTGCACCTGGTGCTGTAATCACCGAACCTTCCTGCAAACAGAGGTGATCTCATTTCAGCTGAGGGATTCGGCAGAATCATTTTCTACCTTATTAAAAAATAATAATAGCCGGGTGTTTCCCAGAGACGGCTTTTTTCCTGTCCTTTTTCCCAATTCTTTCTTGTCGCTGGGAAAGAAGAGGTCACATCGTCCCTTTTTTTTTCCTCTCCTCTTTTCTTCAGCTTCACCCTTTCGCCCCCAAAGAAAAGCAGGAAAGAAAAGGGGGGGAGGGAAAGAAAAGGAACCTGGTGGTGCCTTGGGAAGAGAAGCAATTGTCATTTCTAATTGCAAGACCTTCTTGTGGATGCTGGTGTGGATGCTCCCAGCTTGCCCTCAGCACCCTTCAAAGCCAAAGCTTGAAAGGCAGATGGGTCCCTGTCTGCCCTCCCCGGAGGTCTTGCATGGGCAAGGAGGCAGGAACAGTAAGTTGGAGATGGTGGGTGAGGAGCTTAGGTAAAGCCCATTGCCTGTTGCTGTCTGGAACGAGAAGCACTCAGCTGTCTGTCCCCAGCCTGCTTTGGGGACCCAGACTCCTTCCAGAGGACAGGGACAAGATGTAGATGCGAGGTCCATCCCCAAGGCAGGATCAGGGAGGGATTTCAATGTTCCTTCAAGAAAGGAAGAGCTGTAATCCAGAAGGAGCTGTATACACTGGAAAGGTGAGGCTGCGTGAACCTCATGAGGTTCACCAATGCCAAGTGCAAGGTCCTACACCTCGCTGAGGGCAACCCCAAGAACAAAGGCTGGGCAGAGAACGGATTGGGTACAGCCCTGAGGAGAAGGGCTTGGGGTTCCGGTGGGTGAGAAGCTCAGCATGAGCCAGAAATATGTGCTCACAGCCCAGAAAGCCAGACTGTGTCCTGGGCTGCATCCGAAGCAGCAGGAGCAGCAGGACAAGAGGAGATTCTGGCCCTTCTGCTCCACTCCTGTGCTGAGGACTCCAGAACTGGACACAGGGCTCCAGAAGTGGAGCCCTGTGTCCAGTTCTGGAGTCCTCAGCACAAGAAGGACATGGAGCTGCTGCAGCAAGTCCGGAGAAGGCCATGAAAATGATCCAAGGGCTGTAGCACCTCCCGTATAATGAAAGGTTTGAGAGACTTGGGGTTGTTCAGCCTGGGAAAAGAGGAGACTCCAGGCAGACCTTAGAGCAGCTTCCAGTGCTGAAAGGGGCTCCAGGAGAGCTGGGGAGGGGCTCTTGATCAGGGAATGCAGGGATAGGATGAGGGGGAATAGTTTTGAGCTGAAAAAGGAGAGATTGAGATCTTCGGAATAGATACTTCCGTGTCATGGTGATAAGGCCCTGGCCCAGGTTGCCCAGAGCAGTGGTGGCTGCCCCATCCCTGGAGGTGTTCAAGGCCAGGCTGGATGGGGCTTGGAGCAACCTGATGCAGTGGGAGGTGTCACTGCCCATGACAGAGGGTGGGACTGGATGGGCTTTGAGGTCCCTTCCAACCCAAACCATCCTGTGATTCTATAAGCCAGGACAGAAACCACCCCTAGAACTGAGGACAGGTCAGGAGGGGGCTACTGCTCCTGGGATGAACTGATATGGTTTAGTGGGCCATGGGCAGGGTGGGGTGGGGTGTGGGTCATATGTGGGGCTAATTGAGGCTGTTAGGGTGTGTTAGTGCCCATCACAGGTGTGATAGAGGGAGCGCTTCTCTCATTTCCAACCCAATCTTCATCCAGGCTCTCCTGCACCATTTGCCCCCTCGATAGGTATTTTCTGGCAGCTTTTAATTGCCAAAATGTCCAACATGATCCTGGGCAGCAACCCACAGCCCTTCAACCTGCATCTTCCTGGTGACACCAGCCAGTCCCATCTCAGAACAGGTCTCCTCGTTCCCAGGGGCTCCCCAGTTGCTCTGCTCTTTGTACCAGGCAGCAAATGCACACATCCAGACTCATCACCCTCATCCAAACCCTATTGGAACCCTGTGCCCCTTGCACTTGTGGCCTATGGAAGTGACACTATTTTATCCTCCACAGGTGCCTCTCCAGCTTAACCCTGTGTTGTCACATAGCATTTGGTTGCTCAGGAAACGGTCCTCACCATAGCCAGAACCTGGAGATGTTCTGTGGGGACCTACAGTGGATTTAAAAGAGGGGATGCTGGGTGGCTTCAGCTGGATCCCCCAACAAGAAAAACTGAGGCCGTTAGGGTCTCCCACCCCCGATGCCGTCTCCTTGGGAGCTTGGCAGAGCACGAGAGCTGCATGAGCAGGGCTGTCAAACAAGTGATGAGCTCAAAGAGGGAAATTTTATTAAAATTAGGTCAGCAGAGTGTAATGGAGCCACTTGGGCTGCTGGCAGCGCCATCATCTCCTCAGGCTCCTGGTTTCAGATGCCCAGACATATTAAATTACTCTTAACTCTGTCTCTTACTTGATTCTTAACACATCCTCATCCACTGCGAGGGCTTCGCAAGGAGCCTGCCCTGCTGAGCTGTGGTTTGTGGTGCATTTCTAGTGATTTATAGTATTGACCCAAACCTCTGTGCACTGACATGGAGCAGGGGGATGCAAGGGTGAAGGGCAACCTGGCACCACGACAGCAGCTTTGGGGTGACCACACTTAGCCACCTGTCACAAGGATGGGATGGGTCCTGCACTTGGGGCACAACAACCCTATGCAGAGCTACAGACTGGGAGGAGTCTGGCTGGAAAACTGCCAGGAGAAGAGGGACCTGGGGGTGTTGGTCGACAGCCAACTGAACATGAGCCAGCAGTGTGCCCAGGTGGCCAAGAAGGCCAATGGCATCCTGGCTTGTATCAGAAATGGTGTGACCAGCAGGTCCAGGGAGGTTATTCTCCCTCTGGACTCAGCACTGGTGAGGCCGCTCCTCGAATCCTGTGTTCAGTTGTGGGCCCCTCACCACAAGAAGGATGTTGAGGCTCTGGAGAGAGTCCAGAGAAGAGCAGCGAAGCTGGTGAAGGGGCTGGAGAACAGGCCTTATGAGGAGCAGCTGAGAGAGCTGGGGTTGTTTAGCCTAGAGAAGAGGAGGCTGAGAGAAGACCTCATTACTCTCTACAACTACCTGAAAGGAGGTTGTGGAGAGGAGGGAGCTGGGCTCTTCTCCTAAGTGACAGGGGACAGGACAAGAGGGAATGGCCTTAAGCTCCACCAGGAGAGATTTAGGCTGGAGATTAGGAGGAAGTTTTTCACACAGAGGGTCATTGGGCACTGGCAGAGGCTGCCCAGGGAGGTGGTTGATTCACCTTCCCTGGAGGTGTTTAAGGCACAGGTAGAAGAGGTGCTGAGGGACATGGTTTAGTGTTTGATAGGAATGGTTGGATTCGATGATCCGATGGGTCTCTTCCAACCTGGTTGTTCTATGATTCTATGATTCTATGACTTGGTTTCCCCAATAAAAGTGCTCAAAAGAATGAAGTTAGGGGATAACAACAGTGCCAGAATTATGGAGAGATGTGCTGTGGTTAATTATTCTTGGTGAGTGAGAAGATCCAACATCTGTTGATGAACCAGGGCACTAGTGGAGATATGGTAGAGGTTTCTTGGCAGCATGAGGAGAAGGAAACAAAACATATCCGGTAAGATATCACCCATTGATTTGTCTTCCCTCTCTTATTTTGGGAAATTTGTGGCCGATTCCTACCAGGAAAGGATGTGTGGAAGGGCAGGGGAAGGAAAAGTGGGGAGAGAAAGACAGTAGAGGAAAAACTAGTAGAGGAAAAAAATATTGTGCATGGAGAAATCACCTGGGAAAGCCAAGCAAGTGGTGTTTTTCACTCTCAGTTATTCCTTGTGGGGGTAGAGGTCCGGGGGCAGCAGGAGGGACACAGCCCCCGTGGATATAATACCCATGGATGCCTGTGATGGGGAGATGTCCAAGAACAAAATGGATCAACTGGTTGCACAAATAGGCACAGGGAGCATTGAGGGGTTCCCCCCAGCACCCTCCTTGTCTGCCGCTGCCCACCTCCTGCTTGGCAGTACTGGGATCAGCCAGGCCCTCTGCCAGCTCCCCCCGGAGATGGGAGGGGAGGGGAGCCAGAAACCCTTCCAAAAATACACGCTTCCAACTGCTGCTGAGTTGAATTTTCACGTCGTGCTCTGCCTCCCACACAAAATAAAACCACACACACCCCCACACATATATATACATGCAGAACCACCAGCCAAGAACTGCCACGGAGAAACAGCTACAGCTTCCTCCGAGTGCCACGGTACTGGGGGCTTAGGAGGAACTGGGGAACTCCTGCGCAGGATTAGCGCTGTGCTCAGTGCTAGGTGGTCCTTGAACTGTATGGGAAGGTAGGTGATGAGCATTTCGTTTGAGTCACCTTCCCTGGAGGTGTTTAAGGCACAGGTGGATGAGGTCTTGAGGGACTTGGTTTAGTGTTTGATAGGAATGGTTGGACTAGAAGATCCGATGGGTCCCTTCCAACCTGGTTGTTCTATGATTCTATGATTCTATTTTGCATCAAAAACCTTGGCAAGTCCATTAGATGGAGACCATGGTCCATGAAAGCCACAGGAGGAAAGTGGTCCTTCCTCCCTTCCTTCCCCTTCCAACCCTGCCCATGGCTTGAACAACAGCCACGTTCAAGATGTATTTTTAATTTTAACATCTTTTTATGTTCATGCTGCATGTGGGGTTCACCCTCTGTGCTGTGGTGGAGCCATAGCCCTGTCCCCAAGCCACCACGAGTCTTGATATGCTCAATGCCTTGCAAGAAATGGAGTACTAGGGATGAAGCCCATCAGCATCCTAGCCAGGGTGAAGGGTGACAACGCTGTCTCCACAGCCCTCCCACCTTCCTATATATTTTGTCCCATGACCTTGGGACATTTTCCAACCCCTGCCTCAGTTTTCCCCCCTGCAGAGCCACCTTTTCCAGGAGGAGATGGTGTCAGTTGCTGGTGGCTCCCCACGGTCAAATGTGAGGGACCAAGGGACACCACATGTGTGGGGATTTGGTGTGGAACTCAAGGCCCCAGGGCACAAGGAAGACCTCAGGACCACCCTGGGAAGGGCCAATCCTGCCCTGCTGAGCACCTAGTGGCACACTAGACTTTACTGCCTGCTTGTGCCTCATGGGTGCTGTGCCACCAGGTGGGCTCTGGTTCCTGCTGAGGGCTTCCCAGAGCAGCCTCACTCAGGACAAGACTTCCTTGTTCTACGATTCTATGATTCCCAATTCATCACACTGGCAGTGCCAGGGGAAATGGCAGAGATTTAGGGTAACCAGAAGGGCCCCGTCCCATTATTCCCCTCTGCCCATCCGTCCATCTGTCTGTCCACAGGTGGTGAACCAGATCGACCGACTGACATCCGACTTTGAGTTCGAACTAGAGCCAGATGACTGGACAACGGCGACGGCCAGCAGCACCTCCAGCAGCGAGAAGGGCGGGGGCGTCTTCGAGCTGGGACCCCTCGATTTTACCACCTCCGACATCCTCTCCGACAGCTGGGAATTCTGCTCCTTCCTGGACACGTCCACCCCCTCTGACCCTGGCGACGGTCCTGAGCCTCCCCGACCGCAGCCCCCACCAACTCGCCAGCCCGATTACCGGCTGATGAACGGTGGGATTCCCATCACCAACGGTCCCCGGGGCGGGGGAACCCCGGATTCATCCAGCGAGGAAGCCTTTGGCACGACGACCAGCCAGAAGATCTCCCATCACCGGCCAGCCGGCACACGAGAACGGGTGCGATTCAGCGACAAGGTGCTTTACCATGCTCTGTGCTGCGACGACGACCGGGACGGTGACAGCACAGTGTCTCTGGGGGATGATGGTCCTGAGGAGCCCAGCCGTAAGGTGTTGGCAGGGCCGACCTCGAAGCATCCTTCTACCGGTGGTGGTGGTGGTGGTGGTGGTGGTGGTGGTGGACCTCCGGCGCGGCGGCTGACGAGGAACAGCAGCACGCAGACCGTAGCCGATAAAAGCACCCAGACGGTGCTGCCTTATATCCCGGCCAAGCAGAAAATGAAAAACAAAAACTGACGCCAGCTCCGCCACGCGGATTTGGGGAGGGAATTGGGGGGGTGTGGGGGGAATTCCTGGGGAGGGACAGGAAAAAAAAAAATATATATATATAAATATATATTTCAATAAATCAATACTAATAATAAAATCAACATGAAAAGGTGGCAAAGAAGACAAATGTCCCAACTACCTACCCGTCATTTTTGAGGCTCAGGGAATTTTAAACTGCTTTTTTTTTTTATGGACAGAAGCTTCAGATCAATAAACCATCCATCATGGAGAAATAAGAACAATAACACATATATATTATATGTATATATGTACCGAGAGAGGGAAGCCTGGATGGAGGGGACAGCCGGCACATCTGAGGTTGTGTATGGGGACTTGGAGACTCTGGAACCAGGGGGTGGCTGGACCAGGGAGGGGAATGTCTGAGCGTGAGGCAGCAGTGGCCCAGGTGGGCAAGGAGGCCAATAGCATCCAGGCTCATATCAGCCATGGGGTGGCCAGCAGGAGCAGGGCAGGGATTGTTCCCCTGTGCTCAGTGCTGGTGAGGCTTCACCTCAAATCCTGGGTTCAGTTTTGGGCCACTCAGTGCAAGAAAGACATTGAGAGGCTGGAGATGTCCAGAGAAGGGAAAGGAGCTGGGGAAGGGGCTGGAGCCCAGGGGTTCCAGGAGCAGCTGAGGGATCTGGGGCTGTTTAATCTGGAGAAGAGGAGGCTGAGGGGAAACCTCATCGCTCCCTGCAGCTCCCAGCAAGGAGGTTGTAGGTGCTGGGCTCTTCTCCCAGGTAACAAGCAATAAGATGAGAGAAAATGGCCTCAAGTTTCACCAGGGGAGGTTTAGATTGGATATTAGGAAAAAACTTCTTCACTGACAGAATGGCGAAGCCCTGGCAGAGGCTGCTCAGCGCAGCAGTGGAGGGAGTCTCCATCCCTGGAAGGGCTCAAAAAACTTGTGAACATGGCATTTGGGGATGTGGTTTAGTACACACAGTGGTGTTGGGTGGTTGGACTGAGTGATTTTAGAGGTGTTTTCCAATCTTAATGATTCCATGATTCTGTGATTTTATCCCTGTTTGTCTTAAGAAGAGCCAGTGTGATCTGCTCTGTCATTTCTGATGCCTGAGTGGAGCCAGGACGTAACCGGGGATGTCACCTCCCCACCCCCAGCCAGCACATGGAGACAGAGAGGGGTTCACAGAGAAAAAAAACCACACCAGTGCCAAGGAGCTGGGGTAGGGAACACCACCACCATCACCCCTAATTTCCATCCTGCATACCAGGTCCAGGGAAATATTTGCAACCTCCAAGTCTTGCAACTGTCTTAAACTGAGGGAGGTGGTTGATTCCCCTTCCCTGGAGGTGTTTAAGGGACGGGTGGATGAGGTCTTGAGGGACTTGGTTTAGTGTTTGATAGGAATGGTTGGACTAGATGATCCGATGGGTCTCTTCCAACCTCGTTCTATGATTCTATGATTCGTGAAACGTCTCCAGATTTCCTTTAAGCATCCACTCCTGGTTTTGCACTTCAAAAGCTGCAGCCTCAATTTGGAGGGGGGAAAAAAAAAAAAAAAAAGCTGTGTTTGCTGTAAAAAATGGAGGAATCTGGACCTCTGAATCCACCGTTTGCAATTTTTTTTTTTTGGCTTCTAGGTTTTGCCAAAGCCTTCCACATCCAAAGGGTTTGGCCCTGGAGACAAACACCCCATGCTTTCCCCATCAGCTCTTTCTCCTGCAGAGATGTATTTGTGCTGACAATCCTCGAGCATCCCTGGCACAATGGTGTTTTTTCCAAACCTGGCAGCAAAAAAACCATCACCTTGCCTCCTTATTTTTAATCCACATCAGAGATGCTCTGTTTCAAGCCTTTTTCTGAGCCTCACGCTGAAGCCAGGACCCTCCCTGCCACTCAGCGTCGCTTCCACTGGTGAGGGATGCGTGTGTGAAACAGCCATCAAAGAGGAATTGGCAGTGATCAAAACACTCCCAGTCCAACCCAAATTGTTGGAGGAGAAAAGCTTTTCATGCCAATTGTATTGAATCACTTTATTTTTATTAGGTTTTAGGACCGCCAGGAACACCTGGGGATCAGTGTATATTCCCATGATCCACAGAACCTGGGAAGGCTCAGTGCCTCCAACTCGGGGAACATCCTTTCAGGTTCCCACAGGGACATCCCATCCTCATACAATGTTGGGAGAGTTAAGAGCCCTACAGGGGGGACCACGGGGTGGGGAAGATAATGCTGATACATCATCTTCCTCCATATCTCCCCCTGCCTCCAGTGCTGAGACCCTGAGGGAAGTATCAGCCACTGGCTTCTCACAGCAAGGGATGGATGAGCCCACCCTGCATCCCAAAGAGGGGACAGTCAGGTTCACCCAGTACTGGCACAGGGGTGATGAGCCATGGGGCAGCTTCTTGAATTGCTTCTTATGTCAACAGCTGGTTACTTATTTATTTTTATGAGCTTTTTACAGCCTGGCCCCATTGTAAAAGCATGATTAATAGCTGTAGCTTTGTTCTTTAATAACTCCTCCCGAAGGATGCTAGGAAGAGGATGAAGAAAAAATCAGAGTAGACGGAGCTGCATGAGGAGATGCTTTTTGGCTGATCCAGATTTTGGGACAACTGCAATACCTGCAGCTCCGGAATGGGCTGCAAAAGCGGCCAGAGGGGAAACTGAGGCACGGCACAGAGATTCAAAGCTTCAACTCCTGCACAGCTCAGGGCAAAGCCACTCACCTTGGGGCCAGGGATTTAAAAACCAATTGCTGCAGCTCGGGCTGTATGGACAAGGGTAATAGCTTCTTCCCCCACATTTCTATTAAGAATGAATTTACAGCCATGCAAGCTTTATTTCCTGCTCTTCAATAAATCCAAGTGACGGCCGCGGTAAGCACTGCATTAACCTCTTGGGCCCACAGATGGAAAACCTTCATAAAACAGGGATAAACAGAGATGGGGCAATTCCTCTGGTCCCATTTGCTCACAGTAAGGGGTAATAAAACCCACCACTGATATATGGAGAACCACAGGCGATGTCCTTGCTGCCTCTCTGCACACCTAGAGAAGCTTCGCTATTATTATTTAGCGGGAAAACCTGCTGGATTTGGGTTTATTTTAGGGGAAAATTCAAGAGGATGGGAATGATTATTAAGACAAATATGGAGAAACTATTCAAATTAGTCAAAATGTCTCCGTTATGCCACTATCGAAGTTATTAATGATGTTATTAATTGCACCACCAACCTAGTTATTAATGATGTTGAATTAATGGAGTTTGCTCTTGCAGGGACAAGATACAGCTTCTTGGGATTAGCCTGTGGCCATGAAGAAGACAATAGAGAATGAAGCTGGACCTGGGAAACCACCTCATTTTTGTCTCAACATTATATCTTCATGAATTAATGAACCTTCCCCCACAGCATCCCAGTAACGTCCCTGTCCTCCATCCCCAGTCCCTCTCTGGCTCTCAAAACCTGTTCAGGAACAACCAGAACAGCAACCAGAGAGTCATCAATGCTGGCAAAGGAAGGAACAAGGGGCTCGTGTTGCCTCCAAGAAGCAATAAAGAAACCATGAGGAAATAAAATGAGGACATGGACTGACCAGCTCTCCAGAACAGCAGACACCTCCGCCACGCACCCTGCTGAGTTTTGGTCAGGAAGGATGCTCGGTGGCTGCTCTTGCTGGAGCCAAGCTTTGATGGGGTTTAAAGGAGAATTTCAGCTTCGTGTTCGAATCCTCCACCTCTGACCCTCCCCACGGCTCCTGTTTGAGTTGACCTGAATTACGAGACTCTCTGCTGGGGTTTGTGTTCTGAAGAGACTCCTCCGAGTTCACCCCGTCCCTCTGGCTCATGATATACAGCTGGAAAGTTTGCCCCTAGAAGGAACCATCTTGCTATATCTCACTTCGGTGAGGGCTGAAAATAACCCCGATTGCCTGGAGACTTCACTTCTGAGTTCCCTTACATGAAAGACAGACATAAAAATGGATAAAAGGGTATTTTCCTGCCTAAGAAAGAGTTCCAGCTCGAGGTCAGGCTTTGGAAAGGGCAGTTCTGCAGGGAGCCAGAGCCCAAACTGCACCCATGGGTCCCTGTGCTCATCCTGCCCACTCCTGGGAAGCCAAAAAATGAAGCTGTCTCCATACACCCGCTACAACAATCTTCTCTCTAGGGACTCTGGAGCCACGAAGCTGGTGAAGGGGCTGGAGAACAGGCCCTATGAGGAGCGGCTGAGAGAGCTGGGGTTGTTTAGCCTGGAGAAGAGGAGGCTGAGAGGAGACCTCATTACTCTCTACAAGTACCTGAAGGGAGGTTGTAGAGAGGAGGGAGCTGGGTTCTTCTCCCAAGTGACAGGGGACAGGACAAGAGGGAATGGCCTCAAGCTCTACCAGGGGAGATTTAGGCTGGAGCTTAAGAGGAAGTTTTTCCACACAGAGGGTCATTGGGCATTGGAATAGGCTGCCCAGGGAGGTGGTTGATTCACCTTCTCTGGAGGTGTTTAAGGCACAGATAGATGAGGTGCTGAGGGACATGGTTTAGTGTTTGATAGGAATGGTTGGACTCGATGATCCGATGGGTCTCTTCCAACCTGGTTGTTCTATGGTTCTATGACTACATCGACCTCTTCCCTGCAGGGATGGTCTTTAGTTCACACTGACCTGACTCACATCAGGCTACAGGCCTTGGTGATCATCACCTGGAAAAAGCATCCTTGGATTTCTAGCTGCACCCTCTCCCTGCACCGCTCAGGGCTGGTTGCTCCCTGCAGCAGGAAGAAAAATGCTTTGTTTTTGAAATGAGACTCTATGCCTCCTGCCTCTGCTAATGTATAGCATCTTGTCTTATTTGTTCCTCATTGTTCCACAGCTGAGTGACTGTAAGTGATGGACGGCTGCTTGGTGCAATGATGCTTCCTCTTTATAGCTGAAAGAGGAGAGCTCCTTCAACCTCCCCTTCCAGCTTTCAGGAGTTAAATCCATCTTGAGTCCTGTGAGGGACCCACCAAGACTCTTGCTCCTCATCTCTCCTACCAGGGTTCTTCACTGGGAGAAAAGGAGCATAGGGGCTCTTGATCAGGGAGCGCAGGGATAGGACAGAGGGGAATAGGTTTAAGCTGAGAGAGGTGTGATTGAGATGAGATCGTAGGGAGAAAGGTTTTCCTGTGAGGGCTGGGAGGGCCTGGGCCACGTTACCCGAAGCAGTGGTGGCTGCCCCATCCCTGCAGGGGTTCAAGACCAGATTGGAGCAACCTGATACAGAGGGGGGTGTCCCTGCCCGTGGTAGGAGGTGGGATTGGATGGGCTTTGAGGCCCCTTCCAACTTCTATGACCTCCCAAAAGCCATAGTCCCTACAAGCCAGCACAGCTCAACTGTACCTTCTCAGATTGATTTTCCTCTGTGGTGCAGTGAGCCAGGGTTAGTGTTCTCCACACCTCTGCTTATCTCCCGTCTCAGATAGCTTGCTGGCAGCGGTTATCTCCTTGCAAGAAAAGGCTGCACGGGAAGAAGGTGAGGAGCCCTGCACCAAGCAGAGCATATCCATGCTGCTCACAGCACCCTGAAGCTGTGCCCCTCCCCAGCACAAACACAGCCCTCTTTCCCTAGGAAAAGGCAAACAAGGCCAAATGACAGGTCCTGCACTTGGGGCACAACAACCTTGTACAGCTACAGACTAGGAGAAGTCCGGCTAGAAAGCTGCCTGGAGGAGAAAGACCTGGGGGTGTTGGTTGACAGCGACTGAACATGAGCCAGCAGTGGCCCAGGTGGCCAAGAAGGCCAATGGCGTCTCGGCTTGGATCAGAAACTATGTGACCAGAAGGTTCAGGGAGGTTCTTCTCCCTCTGTACTCAGCACTGGTGAGACTGCTTCTCAAATCCTGTGTTCAGTTGTGGACCCCTCACCACAAGAAGGATGTTCAGGCTCTGGAGCAAGGCCAGAGAAGAGCAACAAAGCTGGTGAAGGGGCTGGAGAACAGGCCTTGTGAGGAAGGGCTGAGACAGCTGGGGGTGTTTATCCTGGAGAAGAGGAGGCTGAGGGGACACCACATTGCCCTCTACAACTACCTGAAACGAGGTTGTGGAGAGGAGGGAGCTGGGCTCTTCTCCCAAGTGACAGGGGACAGGACTAGAGGGAATGACCTCAAGCTCCACCAGGGGAGGTTTTGGCTGAATATTACGGAAAAAAAAATTCACAGAAAGGGTGATTGGGCACTGTCAGAGGCTGCCCAGGGAGGTGGTTCATTTATCTTCCCTGGAGGTGTTTAAGGGACGGATGGACAAGGTGCCAAGGGACATGGTTTAGTGTTTGATAGGAATGGTTGGACTCAATGATCCAGTGGTTCTTTTCCAGCCTGGTTATTCTATGATTCATTGCAGCATCCTGCCCCTCACCCCCAGTCCAGTCTATCTCCGTTAGAGGACAAAACTGGATTCAGGAGCATCCCCAAGCCGCATATCACGGCACTCAGGGGCTAAGCCCTGGGTTATGGATTCACCCTGATGAAATTTAGCACTAAATCCCCACCCAGAGCAGCTTCCCTGGCCACACTCCTCTCCAGGTTCTCCCAGGCAAGCCCTCCTGGCACTCACAGAATGGAGATGTATAAGCCAAGCCCAGCCAGACATGGGTGCTAATGGCCATGGCACACTAATTAATCCTCATTTGCATCTGGCGTGTGCCAGTCTGTAAGCTTACATCCTGCTGGAGGCCTCTATATTGTAGGATGGCTGCCAGGACAGCTGCCCCACGCTTGTGGATGGAGCAGGGGGCTCCAGTCCTCCCCAGGACTGATAACCCAAGGATGGAGAGGTATTTGCAGGAAACCTGAATAATCATAGAACCATAGAACAACCAGGTTGGAAGAGACTCACTGGATCGAGTCCAAACATTCCTATCAAACACTAAACCATGTCCCTCAGCACCTCATCCACCCGTGCCTTAAACACCTCCTGGGAAGGTGAATCAACCATCTCCCTGGGCAGCCTGTTCCAATGCCCAATGACCCTTTCCATGAAAATTTTTTCCTAATGTCCAGCCTAAATCTCCTGTGGCAGAGCTTGAGGCCATTCCCTCTCATCCTGTCCCCTGTCACTTGGGAGAAGAAAACCTGAAGAAAACCTTCGCTGCCAGGGGAGGATGTGGAGCTGGGATAGAGCCCCAGCAGCAGGCAGGAGCCTTCACTCCACTTTCAGAGAAAGAACAAGGGGGAAGCTGGTATCAGCAGGGATCTCAGAACATCAGGCAAGGTTGGGAATAAGTTTGTGGTCAATGGGCATGGTTGGGAAGCAGCATCCCTGCAGCACAGTTTGAGCAGGGACTTATAACAACATGCTGAGCTTAAATAGGCTCCTGGGGGCATAGGCAGGGTGCAGGTAGGGGTTCCAGGGGAGGTTGTCTAGGCTATTTAATGACCTCAGCATGGCAAGAGGCCAGACTTGAGGTAACAGTGTCTGCCTGATATGCTGAGCTGAAGCTCCACCACCGCCAGCCCAGCAAATCCTGCTTCTGCAGTATCCTCTGCTTCTGCGTTAGCCTCCACTGCTGCAGCTCAGCCCTCCAGAACCTGGTTACGGCCCTTGCTGTGACAACGCATAATGTGTATTTGTTTATTATGCTACCTCACCTTACCAAAGGCCTGTTTCTGGGGGATGGCTGGGTGCTCTCCCACCACTGGGTGGCAGTGGGTGCACACACACACAGGGGGTTCCCTCCATCCTCAGCACCCCCTCCAGACACCTCCTAGGGCTCAGGGGCCTGTGCCAGGCACCGGTGCCATGGTGGCCCCGCGTCAGAGCACCCCACGCTTCTTCCCCCCAGTGGGGACCTGGCCGGAGTCCAGAGAAGAGCCACGAAGCTGGTGAAGGGGCTAGAGGACAGGCCTTACGAGGAACAGCTGAGAGAGATGGGCATGTTTAGCCTGGAGAAGAGGAGGCTGAGAGGAGACCTCATTATTCTCTGCAACTACCTGAAGGGAGGTTGTAGAGAGGAGGGAGCTGGCCTCTTCTCCCAAGTGACAGGGGACAGGACAAGAGGGAATGGCCTCAAGCTCCACCAGGGGAGGTTTAGGCTGGAGATTAGGAGGAAGTTTTTCCACACAGAGGGTCATTGGGCACTGGAATAGGCTGCCCAGGGAGGTGGTTGATTCCCCTTCCCTGGAGGTGTTTAAGGCACAGGTGGATGAGGTGCTGAGGGACATGGTTTAGTGTTTGATAGGAATGGTTGGACTCAAAGATCCGATGGGTCTCTTCCAACATGGTTGTTCTATGATATCCTGGTGTCAGGAGGAGAGTATCCCCACAAAATGCAGCCAGAAAGAGAAAATGTGAGGTTAAAATGCTTTGTACCTCCATGCTCTGGAAGCAGCAGCAATTTGGATCTTGTCTTTACAGTGGGACAGGAGGAGGGCTTGGCTGGAGCAGCCTTCATTTGCAGAGCAACTCACCACCACAACCACAACCACCACCACCCAGCAAGAGCCTCAGGCTCCCCAGAGCTGTCGGGTCCAGCTGAGCCTACTGAAAGGCAGCCACGCCAGAGGAGCCCTGGAGGTACTTGTAAGACAAGGGATGACATGCTTGATGGGACTTCTTAATTAGATCTTGCTAAACCAAAATGTACTGGGGCTCCCCTGGCAGAACAGCATCAGACAAAACATTAATCATGCTCCAAATAAATCATTAAAACGTTGGGGCTCTTAGAAGAGGAAAAAACCCACCAGACCAAAAAAAAAAAAATATCAAAAGCATCTCCGGCCCATAATAAGGAGCACTACTCCAGCAATGACCTGGCCTCTAGGTAGAGCAGAACTGTTCCCCCAAGGCCACCTGAGCCAGGTGGTACCAAACATTTTATTTCATTTTAATTGAAATCTATGCCCAAATATGTCAGGATGAGGGTTGGGACGACCTAACCTCATACCTGGCTTACACCCCACCACAGCTTTACGTTCAAATATGCCTTTTTGCAACTACCACCAGTGGCCTCTATGAATTATTTCCTCAGTGGTATAGGCTCATGCACATCACCCACAGCCACCTCTGGGATGCTGCCCACATCTTAGGTTCCAGCAGGTGCCAGACGAAGTACAGGAAAATCTCCTCCCCCAGCACTTAGAAAACACTTCAGGGAAACAACACAAAAAAGCAGGCTCGAAAAATAGAAATCTCTCCCTCCCTGCCCCTCATCTCATCGCCAGAGCAGAAATGACTACTCAGTGTCAACAACCCAGAGCTTAAATTATGCAAAGAGCCACTTGCATTACAGCACATGATTCAGGCAAAGCTGGTCCTTCACCATCCAAGTGGACAGGATGGTGGGAAGGCTTCTCAGGACACTGCATCAACCTTAGGCAAAGCATCTGGAGGAAGGATGAGACAACACTGTTTTCCCCCCCATGGCCATCAAAGCTGCCAGATGCCAGTCCTCCGAACCAAACATTACCTCTTCCCTGCTTTCTTTTCCTTACTTTTCCTACAATCTACTCACTAAACAGCAGAGCCAGGGCTGTAGTGGGACGGCCCTATGAGGAGCGGCTGAGAGAGCTGGGGGTGTTTAGCCTACAGAAGAGGAGGCTGAGAGGAGACCTCATTACTCTCTACAACTACCTGAAAGGAGGTTGTAGAGAGGAGGGAGCTGGACTCTTCTCCCAAGTGACAGGGGGCAGGACAAGAGGGAATGGCCTCAAGCTCTACCAGGGGAGATTTAGGCTAGAGATTAGGAGGAAGGTATTCACACAGAGCGTCATTGGAATAGGCTGCCCAGGGAGGTGGTTGAGTCACCTTCCCTGGAGGCGTTTAAGGCACAGGTAGATGAGGTCCTGAGGGACTTGGTTTAGTGTTTGATAGGAATGGTTGGACTCGATGACCCGATGGGTCTCTTCCAACCTGGTTGTTCTACGATTCTATGACTACTCCCCTTTTTACTTTTTATACCAAAGAAATGACAGTTGACAAATTTACTGCAATGAGTATTTTTTTTAGCTTCTAGTTTCCTCCCTGTAAGGCTGCAATGCCGCACGGAAAATATTTTCTGCAAAGGGTGGGTCACCTCCTAGCACTTGGACATTGCCAGGAAGAGATGATGCTGCACACTCAGAAGCTGATGGGCACTCAGGAAGCTTCACAGATGGGCAGCATCCCTGACCATCTTCCTCCTCGGGACCTGGGTACAAAGCTAGCCAGGAATAAAGAATGCCACCAAACCCAACTTTATTACATTAATATTTGCTGATAATAAAGCTAGCTAGCACTTAGAGCCCCAATCAAATTAGGAAAGCTATAACAAACAATAAGTGGTGCATTAATTCATTAACAGGGAATTACACTAAATTATCTCTGCAAATATGGCAAAACTTTAATTTACCGGTGGTGTTTTCAAATGGCTTTTGCTCCTTTGTCTCCCTTTACACTGCTGCACAGTTTTTTCCAGCAGCAAGAAACACAAGAAGTGAATTAACTCCAGCTCCTTGGGGAAATGCTTTTGTCTCTCAGCTGGGAATTAATACCCATAAGAGATACCAGAATTTCTCCTTTTCAGCTTCTTCTCCAGGCTTGTGCAGGGATTCTCAGGAAACACTTATCATAGAATCATACAATGGTTCAGGTTAGAAGAGATCTTAAAGCCCATCCAGTTCCACCCCCCTGCATGGGCAGGGACACCTTTCCCTGAATCAGGTTGCTCACAGCCCCATCCAGCCTGGCCTTGAACCCCTCCAGGGATGGCACAGCCACCACTGCTCTGGGCA
Source organism: Coccyzus lansbergi (assembly GCA_033558105.1). Classification (NCBI taxonomy): domain Eukaryota; kingdom Metazoa; phylum Chordata; class Aves; order Cuculiformes; family Coccyzidae; genus Coccyzus; species Coccyzus lansbergi. The sequence goes on along the minus strand of JAUMJK010000733.1, from coordinate 47,285 downwards.
ACCTGGGCCAGGGCCTCTGCAGGGGCAGAAATAGAATCACCAGGTTGGAAGACACCCACCAGATCATTGAGTCCAACCATTCCTATGAATCACTAAACCAAGTCGCTCAGGACCTCATCCACCCGTGCCTTAAAAACCTCTGGGGAAGGTGACACAACCCCCTCCCTGGGCAGCCTCTGCCAGTGCCCAGTGACCATTTCTGTGAATTTTCTTTCCTAACATCCAGCCTAAACATCCCCTGGCAGAACCTGAAGCCATTCCTTCTCATCCTGTCCCCTGTAACTTGGGAGAAGCAGCCTAATGTCTTCCAGGACTGCTGTTAAGTTTGTGTCACTCCATCATGACTCTCAGAATTATAGAATTGTTTGGTTGGAAAAAACCTTTTGAGATCATCAAGTCCAACTGCCCCTGTCCCTTAAGCCAGATCCCTGAGCACCTCATCTCCTCATCCCCTAAACCCCACCAGGGACAGCGATTCCACCACCTCCCTGGGCAGCATCAGCCACGGCCTGGGAACCCTTTTAGTGGAAAAATAGGGTCCTCAGGATCTTATTCCACAGTGAGTGGAAGGAAACTCCTTGCACCACAGGGCATGGCTGCCTGCCTGCCACCTCCCATTCAATGACCAGGACTGCAGCAAAACAGATGAAGCATTGAAGGCAAGAGGGCTCCAGGCTTGGGGAAAGAAAAAACAGCAATAAATAAAGCTGGGAAGTCCTTGGGCTGCACAGAGGTAGGTCCCTGCAGCCACAGGGCTCCACAACCCAGCATCTGTATTTAATTGCAAGGCAGGCAGCTCAGGGATCATTAAGGAGGCTTCTCACTTTGGAAACTGGAAAATAAGCCCCTGCAATGACAGCCTGGCCTCAGCACCCTGGAGTTTTCAATGCGATTTGGAAATTGTTTGCCTTAACATATCTACCTTACAGACCAAGAATCCCTTGCAGAAAGGAGCCTCTGCTGCAGGACAGATGGCAGTGCGATGAAGGGGAGGGTCCCACAGGAGGAACTGAACCACCTGGAGTCTCAGTATGTTATATTTCCTACTTAAAAATAAAAGCATAGGCCTTCACATTGGAGGAGAAGGACGCACCATGGTCAGAAAGAAGGATGTCAAGCTACACAAGCTCTTTGGGTACTGTAACAAAACACTAAAGAACAGCTGAAATGGATATCTCCTCCTTTCCCTGGCTGCTGGACCCCAGGAGAGGTGACCCCCAGAGAGCCCTCAGATGCCACAGCAGTGCCAAAAAGTGCCAGTGTTCCCTTTCCTGACTGTCTAAATACCCATTATCCCAACTAGGCTGCTGTTGTCTCTCCAAGATCAACCCCATGAATATGCGGCCACACCACTCATCCACACAGAGGACCTCCAAATCAACCCAGACTCCCTGCAGGCTTGCAAAAGCAAGTTGCTACAAACCCCAGCTCTTACTCTGCTTGAGAAAGTCTATTAACTAATTATTTTATGCTGCCACTAATTGTTCCTGCTGCCTAATAACTAGCAGACCATGCCCAGAGAGGGACAGGGCAGAGTGGCTCCTGCTGTGCAGAACAGAGACAGGCAGAGCTGCTCACACTGCTTCTACCAGACAGCACAAACCTGCAAATGAACATATCAGGCAGCTCACTTAATCCTGAAATTCCTGTAAGAAGTACCTGATATTTTCCCATATGGTAAATTACTTTTCTTTTAATTAATTGCCTTGAAGGCCACTTACAGCCCATCAGCAACATCTCCCTATAACAGGCCACTTACAAGAAGTTGGAGACACACGTGAATAACCGCAATGCATCCTCATTCCCATTATTAGCTCTCACAAATTGATTGTTCTGCCAGCATCTTACAGCTAGCTAATTAAGTCTTTACTCAGATGCTCATGTGTGCAAGGGAAATGAATGCTAATAAAGTCCAGAAGCAGCAGTTACTGGACAGGGGTTGATGGGGCTCACAGTGGGGAAGAGCGGGGAAGTTGAACATTGCTCTCGCATGCCATGCGCTTTGTCTTCATCCATCAAGCAATTGCACAGGTCTCAGTTAAACCAGACGGGGCCAATGGACCAGCAAATGCCACCTACTACAGGTCCATTGAAGGATCCCAGTGCCTTTGGGACCAGGACAGAGGTATCTAGCACTACCTAACCCTCAAGAGCATCTACTGGCAAATTCCTGTATGGTCCCTTGATCAAATAAGTACTCCATCCTCCATGAGACACTTAGAATCATAGAAGCACCAGGTTGGAAAAGACCCACTGGATCACTGAGTCCAACCATTCCTATCAAACACTAAACCATGTCCCTCAGCACCTCATCCACCCATCCCTTAAACACCTCCATTCAAGGTGACTCAACCACTGCCCTGGGCAGCCTCTGCCCATGCCCAGTGACCCTCCTTAACCCACCTACAGCAATTCTAGCTTTGAGAACCATAGCTCAGGGCTGGGTTTTAGATAGCAATTTCTCCACCAAACCTTTCTCCTCATCCCTCCTGTCAACTTTACTCCTGGTAAAGTCAAACCCTGGTGGCACAGAACAACAGTAACAAAAGCAGCAAGTCTTGCTCAGTAGTAGATTTCTTTGAAGGAAGAGAAAAATTATAGAATCAAGGTCAGAAAAGACCTACTAGGTGAGGGATTTCCCCTGCTTTGTATTAAAAAAAAACCAACAAAAACCTGTTTCAAGTGGATAGACAAGTAGCATTCCCATTCTCTTCATTACAAAGTCACCAGCTCCACCTCCCCATCCGGCCATTGCTCCCTGCTCTCCTTACAGCTGAGGCCATTTCAGCCTGAAACCACACATCTTCAGCCTTTGTTTATCCCCAACAGTTTTTTCTCCAGTTCCCCCAGCAGCAGAAACCTTATCCTATTTCAGCACACAAGCAAATCCCAGACTTCACTCTGCTGCTGTGTCCTGTGAGAGGTAGTGCCTCCTCACTCAAGCTGCAATAATAGCTTTATCTTGGGCTTGGCATGTGTTATCACATCCTCTAGTATCGACCCTACTAAGAGGGGAATAAAACAGGACTTCTAGATTCAAGAATCCATTTGGTATCTGTTAGCAATATCAGTTTTCCCCCTCATTCACCTGAAACTGAGCCATACCTTGCTCACAACCAGCATTGAGGAGTCTGATGCCACCAGGTCCAGTGCCGCATGCAAAGTGCACAACATAGAGGGAGCCTCAGCAGCAGCTCTGGATCTTGGAAAGTCCTTCTGGAAGGAGACACTTCCCATCTCCAAGTCCCATGGTTTGGGAGATGCTTTCAGGTAGCAAGAACACTCCTCTCCCCATTTTTCATCCCACTACTGGTTCATTACTGGCTTCCTAAAAGTTGAGAGCCACCCCAGGAGATGACTTACCTTCGAGGATGGAGCATGAGCACAGCCCCAACTCCTAATACCCTAGAGCAGCCCAGAGCAGACTGACTGCTGCAGCTCCTCCCCACTGAAGACAAGGAGAGGACGGAAGCATTTCTCTTTATTACAGTTAGGGAATTACAAGGACCCTCCAGGAGGGCAGCTATCGCTTTCTGCAGGCAAGAAACACTCCAAGAGCAGTTATGCTCAGCACAGTGGCTGCTGTGAGCGTAGCAACTTGGACCAGTGTGGGAAGTCTTTCAGCAGCACCTGGAAGAGACAAGATCCACGTAAGCATATTTAATGGCTTTCCACCTGCTGTCAGTGGATGAATTTGCAGGCACATTTGGGAAGAAGCCTCCCAGACTGTCTTACGGTGATTCTAGAAAGGCTGTTCAGGTATGAAATCACGGAGATTTCATATCTAGCCCAACCTGAAGCCACCCTCAAATGAGACCTGAAGGCAGTCAGAACACACACATACCATGTGGGGTCTCTCCTGCCGGTGCAAGGCCTCCCGAGGAACTCTGCAATCCCTGAGCTGGATCAAGGATTAATAGTGGTCCAACTGAGACATCAGCCTCTGCTGCCCTTGAGGACCCATCTAAGAAGAGATGGACATGAATGAGTTCACAGGGAAGGTAACTCTGGATTCCAGGATTTGCAGAAAGTCAGACCCTGCAAAAGCAGGTTTTCCAGTAGGTTTAAATGCAAGGACACTGCCACAGTTGCCTCCCCAAGGACACCAAAGAAGACACAAGTTTGTCCTTAACATGAGATACACTTGTTAATTGTCTTCCAGCACCTCACCCAGCCCCAGCCTGGATGGTCACCCTGCCTTGGGGACACATGCTGGACACAGAGCTCTACCTTGCTTGGAAGGAATGTCTCTCTTCAACCGCCTTCCTGACCATCTGACCAGAGGGTTAGTTCTCCGGGAGTATCCTCCATACAACAGACAGTTGCCAGTCTCACAGCAGCTGCAGATGTCTCCAGTACCCTCCAGAGGAACCCAACTGAAACAGAATTACCTGTAAGCCTTTTTCTCCAGGCTGACCCCCTCCCTGGGCACACCCGCTACTCACAGGCTACTGGCTCTATTGAAGGAACAGGCCTTGTTCAATGGATTTGGGGCTTGGTCAGCTGGGGAGACTTTCAAGTGGCAAGTGATGTAGATCTGGAAGGGAAATTAAGCCAACATCCAAGGTTAATTGGGTTTGTTCATGCAGAAGAGCACAGCTTCTAAACGTACTGCAGGAGGAGGGATAAGCACCACATCTCACCAAGTTCCTGTCATCTGCCACAAACTTGAATGCATCAACCATGAACTGCAGCGTTTCCTGCCTTGGCCTTGGAGAGATGAAGGCTGAAGTGGTGTCATCTGATCTCCCATCCACCAAGCATCTGGATAAGGGTCAAAAGTCAGGAACGTGCCCAGCCAGCTACAGCAGCACCACCCAAAGAGCACAACACTCCTTACCCATTGAGGTCAATCAAGGCATATCGGGGAGAGGAGTTCCTGTCTGGACTCAGAGTAGCAACACAGTCGTCCACAAAGAGCCTCAGAGGCACATGGCCTCCAGAAGCAACATCAGCCTGGAGGTGTAGGCTTTCCCCAAGCTGGAAGCCGTTAGAGAGCCTCTCAGAGCTCCAGTCATCTGAAAGGTAGATCCAAGGCTACAGGTCACTTTGGAAGAAAAGCATGTCACCCTCCTTAGCACATAGAACCTCTTAACTGAGCAGCAGCCCCAAACATCACTTCTGTAAAATCTGATTGTAGCCCAAACTGAAAGTCTGTGCTCTCAGCACACAGCCAAGAGCAGGAACCAGAGGGAAACGGGACTGCCAGGTCTGCACCCACCATTCATGAGGCGCAGGGAAAACATCATCTTCTCCTCCGCTGACAGGGTGGAGTGGAAAGGAGCCCATGTGGGCCAGACAGCCTTGCTGCTCACATTGCTTTTCCTAAGGGGAAGAGAAGTGCATTAACAAAGAAGCCACCACCAGCACAGGTGCAAAGGAGCAGAGCCACAGCCCCCACATGCTCACCTGGGATAGTGACACTCAATGGGAACCACAGCTGCGTTGGTCCTTACAATGACTGGGTTGCCAGAAGGAGTAGGTTTGTAGAACAAACTTGTTTTGTAGATCAAGGAGTCTGGGGTTATCTGGAAGGGACATTTGGGAGAGCTAATAAGTCAGTGAAACAAATCAGTCAACCAGAAGCTCAGCACCATCAGACACTACAGTCAGTACTGGGCAGGGCACATGATCATCAGCTGTGAAGTCAGAGGCTGTCCTCTACATTCCCAGCCCAGGGCATGCAGGATGCCATGAAGCTTGTATTAGCTTCCCAGTACAGGAGAAGAAGGGCACCAGCCCCCAGGAGGTCGGTATCAAGCACTTTGCCACCCTCATGCCAGGTGGGTAGAAGGCTGTAGACATAGGCCTGCAAACCTCATACACCAAGTCAACTGGGGCATACCAGCTCCAGGCAGCCTTGTCTCCTGCCAAGGAGATCAGCAAGTTCCCAGCAAGCCTCTTTCTCTAGTTCTTCAGCAACAGTCACTGCAGTTTCAAGCTATCCCCAGCTCTCCCATCTACTCAGGCATCCAGCTGCCAACAAGTCATAAAACCACTATGAGCCTTGCTTCCTGCTGAGTGTGTACCTCATCTAGAATCATAGACCAACCAGGTAGGAAGAGACCCACTGGATCGAGTCCAACCGTTCCCATCAGTCACTAAGCCATGCCCCTCAGCACTTCATCCACCCATGGGGATGTTACCTGTACTCCAGAAACAATCTCCTCTATGATCACATCCCCTCTCACCAGAGAGCTGCTACAGCCAGATAAGCCCCTCCTCACCTCCAACCTTGGCAGTACCAGCTCCTGGTTATTTCTAGGCTAGAGATCTTTGCTGTCATGCTGCCAAATTCATCTTGGCACATCACAGCACTTGAGCTGTCCACAATAATTCCCATTTACCCACTCAGCGTAAGTCAAAGCCCAGAAAAGGCCCATTACCTACACACCGCTACCAGGTACAGAACAGCCCCTCACCCAGCAGTCCATCTCACCTGCAAGGTGCTGCCACACTCATGCAGCCCAGCCACAAAGGTCACCGTGCTCTCAGCAGCGTTCTGGGCCACAGGCAAGCAAGCAGCCAAGCCCAGGGTCAAATCCCCAGCTCTGACCAGCCGTCCTGTGCCAAAGAGGTCCCTGTGGACTGTGACAACCACCAGCGCCTCCTGGCACTGCACAGTCACAGGGTGCAACGGGGCAGCCGCCTGGAGCTGGGAGACATCCACCCAAGCCCACGGAGAGGACTGGGAGAAGGAAGGCACACGAGGCCGGTTCCAAGAGGAGTCTCCCCGTACCCTCAAGATCCCTGAATCCCTTTGAGGGAAACCCCAAGGGCTGTAAGACAACACTTCAGCCAGCATCCAGCATAAAAGAGCAACAGCCAGGCTGCCTCCAGATCCCATCTTGACCCCAATAAAACCAGCTCATGAAGGAAATGCTGCTCAGGATCCTTTTATACCAACGCTCCCAGCAGCCCAGCCCAATGGGGCACACCTGGGAGCTGCAAGTGCCTCCCCACCCACCTAGAACCATCCATGGGTAACAGGACTCAGCTGGGACCATCCTTCAGTTTCAGGGTATGGAGGATGATGTCCCTGGATCCGCATCTGGAAATTGCCCAGGAGGGGTTTGTTCCACATCTCTCTGTCTTGCCTGTTTGGGTTGGCATCAGCTGCTGCCACCACAGTGACCAACTGACCACAAACCCTCTGCTCTTGTCCCTTGTGCCTGTGGCATTCTTGCTACATGAGATGGAGTTAATTTTGACCATCATCGTGGTAAGGGTCCAGTCAGTTTCCCGCAAGCTGTTCTTCCCTGGTTTTCCCCACATCACCAACATCAGCAGTTGCTCAAACCACAGGTCCTGGAGCACCATTCAAGGTGGCATGTTCAGAAATGGAGAAGACTTTAACTGCAAAATCCACCTGGGCTCTGGCCTGTGTGTGTTGGCAATCTGTCCATGCTCGATTTCATGGGTATCTGCACTGGGTAATTGTATATCGAGTAATGAAGGCATCACAACCAGCTTATTTGCATAGAAAGCAGAGGTACAAAAGCTGATCTTCCCATAACAGCAGCTGATAAGTGAATGGCAGGCATAATCAAGAGATTAATTGGCCCTCGTATGTTAATTATGCTAATTGGCACAGCTGCTCATGTGTACAGTACGATGACTAATGGCTCTACATCTCTGGATGGAGAGGTCGGGGGTTACTCAAGGCCACTCGCTGTGGTGGCAGAGCCGGGTGAGTGGGGTCCCCTTGACACAAGGGTGATGCCTCACACATGCTCCTCTTCAACAGTGCAGCTGAACAACCTGGGAGGAGTTTCTAGCCTGAGGGATTCCAGTCCTCATTGCTCTCTACAACTACCTGAAAGGAGGTTGTAGAGAGGAGGGAGCTGGCCTCCTCTCCCAAGTGACAGGGGACAGGATGAGAGGGAATGGCCTCAAGCTCCACCAGGGAAGATTTAGGCTAGAGATTAGGAGGAAGTTTTTCACAGAAAGGGTCATTGGGCATTGGAACAGGCTGCCCAGGGAGGTGGTTGTGTCACCTTTCCCAGAGGTTTTTAAGGCATGGGTGGACGAGGTGCTGAGGGACATAGTTTAGTGTTTGATAGGAATGGTTGGACTCTATGATCCGATGGGTCTCTTCCAACCCGGTGGTGGTGGTGATTGCATGATTCATGGCACATTTCTAATGGTGCTTTACATGAGTGCACAGGGAAATGGGGTTTACTTGCTGAAGCATCTTCTTCCTGGTCTGCTAAGATCTGCGGTGTGGGTTTGGGGTAGAGTGACCCACACCGTTTGCTTGTAGGAGAGACTGCAACAAGGAGCTGGATGGGCAAAGCTCCCAACCAGACCAGGAGGCGCGCCCAGATCCCTCATGGGGCCCCTTTCCCTCGCTGGCCCAATGCATTAAGCATTCATGGTTGTTCTCCCTGAAACATGAATAATGCCACACACACTCCATCCTTTGCTGGCATGATCTCCATGTCCCAGCCTTGCCCCTGATATTTTTATGAGTGATGAATAAATGATACAACAAGAAAAACCTCTCCAGCAGCTCAAGGCCTCTTTATTAATTCAACAAGCAGGAGGCCGTCTCCAATCTCAGCTCATCGCTGTGCTAGGTTGGTGTCTTTTACCTTGCTGGGGATGGGCTCCTGCAGCCAAAGGCATCCAGGGGAGTGGGAGGTGGGGAGTTGTAGAGAGTAATGAGGTCTCCTCTCAGCCTCCTCTTCTCCAGGATAAACACCCCCAGCTCTCTCAGACGCTCCTCATAGGGCCTGTTCTCCAGCCCCTTCACCAGCTTCGTGGCTCTTCTCTGGACTCGCTCCAGAGCCTCAAGGTCCTTCCTGTGGTGAGGGGCCCACAACTGAACACAGTATTCAAGGAGCGGCCTCACCAGTGCTGAGTCCAGAGGGAGAATCACCTCCCTGGACCTGCTGGTCACACCATTTCTGATACAAGTCAGGATGCCATTGGCCTTCTTGGCCACCTGGGCACACTGCTGGCTCATGTTCAGTCAGCTGTCGACCAATACCCCCAGGTCCCTCTCCTCCTGGCAGTTTTCCAGCCAGGATTCTCCCAGTCTGTAGAAGCCTGGCTGGAAAACTGCCAGGAGGAGAGGGACCTGGGGGTGTTGGACCTGGGGGTGTTTGCTTGCTACAAACTATCTCCATGAGGAACCCAGTCTGCAAGGATGGATGCCTGCACTCCCCACACTTTTGCTCCTGCTCCAAAGGGAGAGATGTAGCTCATGTAGAAATCCAAGGAGCCACATACACCCTGAGCTCTGCATGTCATGGTAACACAGCCCAAAGCTTCTCTGTTCATAGGTGGGTTTCTCACACCGTGCAAGAGCTCCAGCCAAGGGCAGGCAGGTCAAAGCACCAGAAGGAAAGGAAAGGAAAGGAAAGGAAAGGAAAGGAAAGGAAGGAAGGAAGGAAGGAAAAATTCAGGCATCTGGGATGAAAGGTGGATGAGAGATTCACTGGCCTTATAAGTATGAACTTCTTGGGTGGGGAATATCTTGGGTGGGGAATAGCTTTTATTCTCATTTGGGTGCAAAAGAGATAAGCAGGAAGCAACCCCCTCACATCCACCACCTCCTAGCTCTTGCTCCTCAGCAAGTGCCACATCCATCACTGTAACCTGTATTTAATAGCTCTGAAGGAACAGGCCTTTCCATCTGCAAACTCCTCTGAGTATAGATTTCATGCAGGAATACTCAGCACTGGTGAGGCTGCACCTCAAATCCTGGGTTCAGTTTTGGCTCTCCCAGTACAAGAAAGACATTGAGAGCCTGGAGCGTGTCCAGAGCAGAAAATGGAGCTGGGAAAAGGGTCAGGAGCCCAGGAGTTCCGGGAGCAGCTGAGGGATCTGGGGTTGTTTAGTCTGGAGAAGAGGAGGCTGAGGGGAGACTTTATCGCTCTCTGCAGCTCCCAGAAAGGAGCTCGTAAGGAGGTGGGTGCTGGTGATGGGAAAAGAGGTAACGCCCTCAGGTTGTGCCAAGGGAGTTTTAGACAAAAAGCTCCAGGTGAGGTCTCCTGAGAGCAGAGTAGATGCGTAGAATCCAGTCCCTCACCCTGCTGGTCACACTTCTGGTGCAGTTGCACAGTGGAAGTCTTTGATTCGTGCTGTAAGAAGCAATATTACATCCTCCCTTTGGGATGGGTCTCCTCTTCAATTTTTCATTTTACACACAACAGCTTCACCACCTGAGATGAGAAAAATAATTTCTCTGTCAGGCATGGAAAAGAACTCTACTGTCAGCAGCTTTACTTCTCAGCTGAAGGAATCAAGTTTATTTGCTGGGGTGTTTCTTCGCTGCAGTGTTAAACACCATGTGAATAGGGGAATTGAATGCTTCTCTGGCAAGGTTTAAGCAACATTTCCTTACCTGAAAGAGCACATGCTTCTCTAAGGCTCATTAAGCAACACTAACCTCTCTTCACCATCTCCAAGAAAACGATTCTATCACCGAGCCTGCAGCGCAGCGGCTCAAATCCCGCTTGCACAAGCATTGCCGAGGGGTTCGTCTCACTCACCGTGAGCAATGATGGTAAAATAACATTGAAATGCCACCCGGTCGTAAAATGACACTCAAACATCCCCCTGACTCCCTCTCCCCTGTGCCACCCTTCGGCTGTGCATCCCAGAGAATTGAACCCCACTTGGCTAATGCGGAAAAAGAGAGGAATTGGAGTTTGGAAATGATGTTGCTCATTAATTTTCCTGGCTGGAGACAACTTCTTAATGCCAGGTAGGTTTTTTTTTTTTTTTTTAAGCAACATCAACGTTTCGTTTCAAATCTCTCTTAAATGACTTCTGAGTCACCACGATAAATACTCCCTGTGCTTTCTTTCTGCTTCAGATCCCTTATAACTACTGATGGATAAATTGCTCGAGTTCACCAGGATAAATCATGCAGGATAGCCAAATCTGTAATTGAAATGTCTTTCAGCCCCTTTGTAACTCTGAGTTAGCAGGACCACACGAATTGCGGCTGCAGGAAGAAACCCTCTTGAGATTCGGCTCTGAAAAACAGGTCCTGGGAGGGAGAAATCAGCTCTGAAAGTGCCAATTCCACCTCGTTCCCTTAGGAATACCATGTCGGTCTTCATCCCTCATCAAAAGGATCTGGATACTAGGATCAATGACACCAGTGGAGAGTTTTCCAAGGCCTTTTGTTTTTTTAAATTGCCTCTCCCTAAGACAAAGTTCCCCTCCGGGTTCACAGCCTTGGCTTTGGGGATTTGCTCCTCACCTACATCAGCTGAGCTGCAGGAAGATCCAGCCTCTGGTCCTGCTTCTGGGCCCTGCTTTCCCCAGGAAAGTCAGATGTTATGTTTGCAACATCCTTAAAATCAGAAAGCAGCTCAGCCAGGTTGCTCTGAGCTTTCCAGCTGAATTTGAGTCTGGTCTGGCAATTTTGAGGCCAAGAACTGGGTGTTTGGGGCAGTGTAGGCTGGATCCTGCTCATCCTCATTACTCTCTGCAACTACCTGAAAGGAGGTTGTAGAGAGGAGGGAGCTGGACTCGTCTCCCAAGTGACAGAGGACAGGACAAGAGGGAATGGCCTCAAGCTCCGCCAGGGGAGATTTAGGCTAGAGATTAAGAGGAAGTTTTTCATGGAAAGGGTCATTGGGCATTGGAATAGGCTGCCCAGGGAGGTGCTTGATTTACCTTCCTGGGAGGTGTTTAAGGGATGGGTAGATGAGGTCCTGAGGGACACGGTTTAGTGTTTGATAGGAGTGGTTGGACTCAATGATCCAGTGGGTCTCTTCCAACCTGGTTGTTCTGTGATTCTGTGATCCTGCTCATCCTGATGAGGCACAGAAAGAAGCCCGTGTAGAAAAAGGTGGTTCCGGCAAAAGCTTAATCTCTGGAGAACAGCACCGACCCACATGGCAGGGCAGGGGTGCTCATGGGCGCTTGGCAGCTCTTGGGTCCAACCCACCTCCGTAGTGTTTCCAGAGCATCCCTGCTGCCAGAGCGACACGGCTCCATCCATGATGAGCAGGACAAGGGGACAACAGGGGCAGGCAGCAACACCACTCAAGAATCACAAGGACATCAACTCTTCCCATCCCATCTCATCCTATCACATCCCGATGTCTGCCCTCCTGCCTGTGCAGTCAAGGTGAGGCAGCAACACGGCTCAGCATCTCTCTCCTCCTCCCACTTCGTAATTAGGTCAATAGGAGAAGCAGGAGCCCTTTATTTATTATTGATGGAGAGAATCAAGCCGCCATCGATCGGTGCTGGGAAGAGACTCACCGTGGCGCTTTCTGAAATAACCTGCCAAATGTGATTTTTCTGTTGTCTTTTACCCATCAAAGGTGTTTGAATGAACTCGCAGCTTTGCTTGCTCCCGGGAGGGATGAGAGCAAACACAAGCAAGCTCCAGCAGCCGAGTTGCTGCCAGCTCTCAGCACCAGGTCCTTTATGCTCTGCATCCCTGTTAAATCCTTCTTTCCTGGCTGCCAAGTTTGCTGTTATCCAGGAGCAGGTGGAGGACAACGTTGGGGCTTTGAGGGAACGGAAAAAACTGTGCAGCATCAGGTAGGCAGCATCGCAGCCAGGCAGCCTCATGCCTGGCTGGGTCTCACTCACAGCACCCATCAAACCGAGCATTAGATTAAGGAGACCTTGAAGAAAAAGATGGATGGTTTCCTTCCCCAAAACACTTAAACACCTGGACAGCCCCAAAAGCAGGATGGCACTTGGGGCCAACGGAAACAACTAAGCTCCTCCTGGGCTGCTTTATCCCATGCCAAGGCACAGCACATCCTCCCTGGGACAGTGGTGAGCGGGAGCTCACAGTTCAGTTCTGCCTGAGCCACCTAAGCACTGCTTTCCCTCTGCTGCTGCAGCTTAATCCTGATTTTCTTCCTCACCAGCCTCAAGATCTCCCTAACCTGCACAGCCCAGATTGCATTTTGCCAAAACCACCTCACGCTTGCCCAAAAAATGCCCCAGAAAGCTCCCAGCTGGAAGAGACATCCCTGAAGATGCCTTCTCAGGGCCTACAGAGATCACCTCAGGACCTAGGGACAACCCATCCCACTGTGACAAAGAGCTGGGGGTGGTTAATGGCTTCATCCCCCCAGCCCAGAATCTGGGTGCTAAATAATACTAATGGCACCTCCTGGCATCTCATTAAAAACTGCACTGGCAGTTAATTCAGGCCATAGATCAAAGTCCCTAAATGAAATCACCATCCATCCCCTCCCTAATCTGAGTTTGATACCAGCCTGCTTCCCCTTGTCTCGCTTTTAGAAATATTTTTCTATTTAAATGTAGCGCCTGACATCACGCCCGGAGAAGGGCAGCTAAAAATAATCCTCTGCGGGTGATTGAGGAAGGTCCCTTCCCCACCAGCCTCCACCACACCCCGCGTGCACCCCATCTCAGGGACTAACCAGCCTGAATTTTAGAACAATTCCAAACAGATGACAGTGTCCCTTTGGGATTTTGCTCTCTGTTCTGCTTGAAGTATGAAAATAAAGAGGAGGGACAAGGGCTCTGTGCACCAGATGATGGAGGGGCTGCAGCGGCAGCAGGGACCAATGGACAGATGGACTGGGCTGAAAGGGGCTCCAGGAAAACTGAGGAGGGGCTCTTGATCAGGGAGTGCAGGGATAGGATGAGGGGAATGGTTTTAAGCTGAGAGAGAGGAGAATGAGAGATCGAAGGAAGAAATGAGCAATGAGGCTGGTGAAGGGGCTGGAGAACAGGCCCTATAAGGAACGGCTGAGAGAGTTGGGGGTGTTTAGCCTAGAGAAGAGGAGGCTGAGAGGAGACATCATTGCTCTCTACAACTACCTGAAAGGAGGTTGTGGAGAGGAGGGAGCTGGGTTCTTCTCCCAAGTGACAGGGGACAGGACAAGAGGGAATGGCCTCAAGCTCCGCAAGGGGAGATTTAGGCTAGAGATTAGGACGAAGTTTTTCACAGAAAGGATCATTGGGCATTGGAATAGGTTGCCCAGGGAGGTGGTCGTGTCACCTTCCCTGGAGGTGTTTAAGGCACAGGTAGACAAGGTCCTGAGGGACATGGTTTAGTGTTTGATAGGAATAGTTGGACTCGATGATCCAACGTGTCCCTTCCAACCTGCAGATTCTATGATTCTATGAAATGTTTTGCTGTGAGGGTGGGGAGGCCCTGGCCCAGGTTGCCCAGTGGTGGCTGCCCCATCCCTGGAGGTGTTCAAGGCCAGGGCTAGATGCAGCTTTGAAGAACCTGATCCAGTGGGAGGTGTCCCTGCCCACGGAACTTTAAGGTCCCTTCTAACCCAAACCATTGTATACTTCTATGAAAGAGGGACAATGAGAGTTTTACTCTGGGTATTTCAATATTTAAACTAATTATGAGCAAATCTGCATCCAGAGACCACACCAAGCCCAGGAAGCACTATCCAAAACAACTCCCAAGTTTATTTGTCAAGGCACAAAACCCCCCTTCCAATTCTGGATTTTAAATAACAATGAAAACCAGCAGAAGAGCCATGGAGGGGGCACAGCGGGGAACTGTGCACCCACCAGAGAGGGACAGGGACACACCACCCTGTTCACCCCCATGCATCCTGTGGGTACCCAGCAGTGATGGACCCCCAGGTCACACACGAGGGCAAAAACCCCTGATCCCACAGGAAACACAAAGGTTCAATCCTATGGCACTGGTCAGGGTCAACCCCTCCCCCCCCCAGTGCTTTAGTCCCTAAAGCATCGTGGTCTTTGTCACCACAGGGGCGGCAGGGCTTCACCTGGCCAGCAGGTCTCCCTAAGCTGTGACTTCTGACTCCCCCGTCAAAAATCTGAGGAAGAGGATAACCAACCTGATGGGATTTTGCATTTAAGGCAGAAATAAAAGTCCAGTGGGAACCACTGTGGTGCAATGTCAGAAAATAACCATCACCACACGTCCCCAGAGCGACACATGCATCAGAGATGACAGCACTAGCTCTGTTACCCTGTGCCTAGGGATCCCACAGGTCCCATCCATCTTCCAGGAGCCTCTGGACCTTGATCGCTCACTCCCAGGGACCTCACTGATCCCATCACCTCTCTCAAGGCCTCTGGGCACTGAAATTTGCCCTGGAAGGCACTTGGAAGGCGGCTGGCTTGGCTGCAGCCACGTGGAAGCGGGCACAGAGGGTGCTGGGGGGAAAACAGTTGACCCCCAGGTACTCTCAGCCCCACGTGGGGACAGACAAATGTACAAGGAGGAGCCTCCATGCCAAGGCACACCAGCCCCGGGAAGAACACACTGGTCTTCAGGACTTGCCGGGGATAAAGAAATGCAGCCTCTCTCCAACCCCAGGGAGCCCCAAAGACGTGGCCAGGGTGGGAGAAGGGTGACGGGGCACAGGACCTGGGGGTGGCAGCAGGCCCATGACCCCCACAGGGGACCTGGAGCACATCTCCACTGAGGACATCTCAGCTGGTCCAGGGCACAGGGTGCTGCTTGGGGTGTCCTAGCTCCCATCAATCGATTTCTTGTTCATTATCTGGGCGGAAAAGAAGAAAAAAAAAAAAAAAAAAAAAGAAGAATTAACAAGTCCACATTAATGAGTTAATTTGGTCACCGGCAACTCCGGACTCTTCTTGACCTGGAAAACTGGGATCCACACTCCCAGGGCTGATGCCAGCCTCGGGCAAATACAATCAGGCACATGTAGGTGTGTTCTTATCCCTCCACCCCTCCCTGCGGTTGAACCCCTCCCCTCTGCAGAGAGCAAACCCTGTGAGATGTTATTATTCAAGCTTCGTTTCTGCCAGAAAAAGTAGTTGAGGAGTGAGCAAGGGATGTCTTGCACCTGTAGTTAAGGAAACAGGCTGCATCAGGATGAAAAGCCAAGGGGCTGGGAAGCCGAGCATGGCCTGCAGCAGCTTGTGAGGGGGAGATAAGGGCAGGGAGGAGGGAAAAAGGAGAAAAAGCAAAGTCAGTTGATGTTTCACTAAAAGGGTGAAAGGAAAGGGAGGAAAGGCTTTTAAAACCCTATTGGGGTGGGGAGAAAAACAGCATTAGAGAAAAATCTGGTCGGGGCTGTTCATAAAAGAGGGAGGGAGGACCAGCAGTGATTCGCCAGCAGCAAAAACCAAGCCTCGGCCTTTAATAAGAGAGAAAATAAATTGAAAGATTGAAATCTTGGGAGGAGAATGAGTTGGAGAAAAGTGAGGGTGACGAGGACATCACCGGAGTCCATCACTGGGCTGGGATGCATGATGGGTAGCACCGAGCCAGGAGTCTGGAAGAAGAGACTGAAAGGCAGAAACCAGAGGTGGGACTAATTCTTACGAGCTTTCGTCAGAAATTCACTTCTGGGTTGCTGATGGGGAATTCTGTAGTGGGGAGGATGAAGCCTGTGCTTCCCTCCCCACAAGGCAAGGAACAACCCCAGCAATTCCCCTCCTCTTAGAAAACTCATGGCAATGCTCAAGAACAGAGCAAGGTTGGTGGCATGAGGATTTTCTCAGCCCCAGGCTGCCCAAGAAAAGGAAAGAGAAGAGAAGAAATACCACGTCAGAGTTGTTGGTCACATTGCTCCATCACTGCTGGGATACAAGCAGCAGCCAGAGCAAGTGTAGCCCAAATTGGAATGGAAATGAGTGCTGGGAAATAACTGATCTGTAAACACTTGATTGAAAACCAGGGAAAAAATAGTAAAAAAGATTGAAAAAAAAAAAAAAAAACAAACACACTCTCCAAACCCTAGTGATGGATGACGGAGATGCAACAGATACTTTACACTTAGAACTGAGCATCATATCCAGTGTGCTTAGGAAGAAGCCTCATCATGAGGTAGCTTGTGGTCCTACACTGTTGCCTGGCAAACACACTCACCGTCTTGGCTCTCTGCACTCTTCAGCGGCCGCAGGGCTGTGAGAAGAATAAAAGCACGTGGTCAGACCCCACCATGTGGGACAGGGGGGTTGGCAAGGGAATGTCTCCCCAGTGGAAACAGCGAAGAGCCCCATTTTGGGGAATCCAATAATTGCACCCACCAATTGCAATCACAAACCATTCCCCAGCTCCTAAGCCTCCCTGGCAGCTAAAGGAGTTGGCATCCAAAATGGGCTTACTTGGCTGCCAGCAGATAAAGGCGATCACTGGGCATATAATTAACCCATTTGATGACAGTAGATTATCACGAGTGCTTTTCTATTAAGAGATGGGGTGGCTTATCAGGGAGCTTCCAGCCTGAGGGGATGCAAAGAGCAGGAGAGAGCACAGGGAGGCTGAGTATTGTCAGAGGGTGCAGAGCACACCAGGGTCTTTGCTTGTGTAGGGCACAATGGCACAAGCACATGCAATAATGTTCTCACCCATATAAGAAAACAGCATCGTGCACTCACCTGTCTTGGGTTCTTCTCCCTCCTCATCCTGCTCCTCTGCCCCTGCAAAAGCGCAAGCCTGAGCGTGTGAGGTATCTGCCAGACTCCGCCCCAGCACCCACCCTGAATCCTATCTCCCTGGGCAGTCATGGTGGATGCCCCTGTGATCGTCACCATCCCCGGCAGCTCAGAGCCACCCATGATCGCTGCACATCCCGGGCTGGGCTTGGGACCAGGCACTGCTGAGCTGCTGGTGATGTGAAGGGAGGAGGTGACTGGTACCACCCACCTGCACCCAGCACCCTGAGGTGGGTACTTCCCCCAGCACAAGGCTGTCCCGGGGATGCACAACCCCAACAAGCCAAGCAGAAAGAGCCACAGCTCTGGGCAACACATCGCAGCCACTAGCCTCCCTATTTATAGCACAGACACCATCTGGAGGGCTGCTCGACGAGGGGCTTAGTGGAGAGCCCTTGGATCCCCAGCACCTCCAGGACACAGAGGGATGAGCATCCCCTTCTTCCTCCTGCAGCACCCACCAGGTTGCCAGGCTGTCACTCCATCTGGAAGTCCATAAGCTTTGCACCCTATAGGTAAGACCTGCTGCAATGCTGTTCCTGGCTAGGAAAACCAGCAAAAACTGCTGCTCCTGCCACCCACAGCTGCCAGGCTTGAGGGCAGGGTCCCTGTCTGGCTTCTGGCTGACCAAGAGACACAATAAAAAGTTATTGCTAAGGGCATGCAGACATCGGTGCTAAACATCACGGGTTGGGAAATGTGTCCCTGCTAAAGGGCTGAGGTCAGCTGGCCCGAGGCCACAGCTGAATGTCATGGCACTGCAAATCCCCTGACTGAGCAGGAAATGCTGCTACAGGGGTAAAAATGAATATAATATATATATATCTCTCAGCCAGGAGAAAACCCTCTTAATCCCCATCACTAGGAACACCCAACAGCCGGGCATCACGATGCCATCATCCTCCCTGACAGAGAGGAGGAGCGAAGCGGGAGCCCTGGGGAGGCTGCAGGTCCCAGCCCTGCAGCACGATGCTGGCAGGGAAAAGCTTTGGCAGAGCAAATGCCTCTGGAGTCAGGGAGAGAAAACAAATGGGAAACGTGATCAAAGTGCCTCTGTAGCCATTTTCAGAGCACAGCAGCGTTTTTTAAAGCAACAAAGCTCCTCTTTTTTTAGCAAGCACCTCTCCATAGTGAAACCAAACAGGAGAAAGATGCAGAAAACAAGAGTGTGGAGCAGCTCTTTAATGCTACTCCCACATATCAAAGCGCTCGGCATTTCCAGGGTTGTAAGAGCTAGAGGCACATTCTCGGAGGGGATGCTCCATGCACACCTGGTTGTGGATGCCAGACATTCACAGGATGCTTGAACCAGGAAGGTGAAAGGTGGAGACACACTGGGTGGCAGGAAAACCACGTGTATGTTTGAAAGAGCCACTGGGAGTGACACCCAAAGCCAGCAAGGATCTGCTGGTGCCTGCCAAGCCCACCAGCTCTGAGTATCCTTTCATCCTTTAAAAGCAGCCTCCACCAAGGCACACCCATGCCCATTAAAATTTGTCCTAGCTTCTCCCATCCATCACCCCCTGCAAACTCCATCCCTTTTAGTGAGGGTGCTACTCCCACCATTACCTGCATTTTCCTCCTCTTCCTTGCAGCTCTGACGGATTTTCTTCTGGCAGACGTACACCAGGAGAGCGAGCAGCCCCACGATGCAGATAGCCAGTCCCACCGTCACCCAGAGAGCCACAGCAGGGAAGGCGAGGTGTTGGCCTTGCAGAGGAGGAAAGAAAAATACCACCCATGGTGAGAATTGCTGCCCGATCAGAGGAACACGTGCCATGCACCCAGGACCCCATGGTGACAGACGCCGAAGATGCTGCACCCACTCTCTTTCCCCTCTCACCCCACACCATGAGGCCAGGAAGGATGGGGACACCTTCCCCAGAGTCTGGGATGGCCTGGCAGGGACCATCAGGGCTTGGGGAATACTTCCTGGGGCACTGTGAATCTGGTTTTTCCCTGTCATATTGCTCCTTCAACAAAGGAGTGGTGAGATCGCTCCTTGAATACTGTGTTCAGTTGTGGGCCCCTCACCACAGGAAGGACCTTGAGGCTCTGGAGCGAGTCCAGAGAAGAGCAACGAAGCTGGTGAAGGGGCTGGAGAACAGGCCTGATGAGGAACGGCTGAGAGAGCTGGGGGTGTTTAGCCTGGAGAAGAGGAGGCTGAGAGGAGACCTCATTGCTCTCTACAACTACCTGAAAGGAGGTTGTAGAGAGGAGGGAGCTGGCCTATTCTCCCAAGTGACAGGGGACAGGACAAGAGGGAATGGCCTCAAGCTCCGCCAGGGGAGATTTAGGCTAGACATTAGGAGGAAGTTTTTCACACAAAGGGTCACTGGGCATTGGAATAGGCTACCCAAGGAGGTGGTTGATTCACCTTCCCTGGAGGTGTTTAAGGCACAGGTAGACGAGGTCCTGAGGGACATGGTTTACTGTTTGATAAGAATGGTTGGACTCGATGATCCGATGGGTCTCTTCCAACCTGGTGATTCTATGATTCTATGAAATAAAGTCTTATCCCTGACCTTGATCCACCACAGACATCACCTCAAGGTTCACCATGTGCCCTTGTGCTTGAGGACCCATGCAAAACCCATTCCTCTGCTCCCAACCAGCAGATTCCACCCAAGGTTTTGGTGCAACCAGCCAAAATGTTTATGCTCCACCAAAAAGTCACTTTCCCACTCCAGCAAGGGTAATTAAATGCTAATTAACACTAGCAGGGAGTGCACAAGGTTATAAAGAGCTCTGAGAGTGCAGCAAGAGGAGCTCAAAGTGAAGCCACAAGGCTGAATGTGCTTGATAAACTTCTCCATCCTGTATTTCTGAAGTAGGACTGCTGCCGCTGGGATGGAGCACCCCAAGTTGAGAGCATCCCACAGCCACGTGCTACGGAAAAAAAAGAACTACCACACCCTGTACCGGCTTTCTGAGGTGCTTTAAACTTGGACAGGGCAACTTGAAAAGCTAGAGACTAAGAACTATGGATGCCAGTTCCATCTGGGAGGCTAGAGTGGGATGACAGGGAGGACGGCACAGCCTGAAGTCACTTTCATAGGTCCATCAGGTGACAAGTAGAGTGAGGGCATGGCATTGGAACCCCCAGGGCATCTCTGGGCCACAGTAGGGATCCCAGTGGCACCACACTCATCATATTCAGAGCCTATCCCTTCCTTCCCCCAGTTTTGACCCTCCCTGGCTCACCTGTGAAGGTGACAGAGGCCTGGGTCTCCAGCTGCAGCACAGGGTTTCGCACCAGGCAGGAGTAGGTGCTGCTGGGCTCCACCTGCACCTGGAGGACGCTGTGCACATCAAAGAGACCTTCCTCATTGGCTACCTGCGACGTGGTGATGTTTTCTGTGATGTTCCTGCCCTGGCTGTCCTGCCAGAGGACGCTGGCCTCAGGGTAACCACGGGAAGCATGGCAAGTCACAGTCGCCAGATCTCCTGGCTTCAAGTCCTTGTGGGGCTCCAGGTTCATATTGGGCTTGGAGTAAGGAGCTGCAAGGGAAAGGACAGACAGCATGATGACGACCAAAGGATCGGGATATGGAGCAGCCCAATGAGGCTGGGTAAGCCCCAGGACAGGCTCTTCCAGCTGGAAACACCAATCAGCTGAAGCCTCCCCAGCTTCAGTTTGTTCATGGCTGTGCTTCCAGATGCCTCTCAGCTGAGAGCCTCTGCATCCTAGCAAGGAACGGACTGCAACCCCCACCAGCAATATTTTGGGGAATGCAGCTGGCTGGTCTCTAACAGAGACCTGATTTCAAGGGAAGACCACAGCAAGGATGAGGAGAGAAAAGCTCCTCAGAGGAGCAAAGCATGGTTGAGAACCCTCCTCTTTGGTGAGACCCATAGGGACACCCCCCCTCTCTATCTCTCACCTGCCACCTGCAATGTCACAGCTGCACTGCTGTAGTGTTGGACCCAAACGAAGCAGGT
Organism: Coccyzus lansbergi; assembly: GCA_033558105.1. Classification (NCBI taxonomy): domain Eukaryota; kingdom Metazoa; phylum Chordata; class Aves; order Cuculiformes; family Coccyzidae; genus Coccyzus; species Coccyzus lansbergi. The sequence continues at coordinate 25,976 of JAUMJK010000733.1, read as the reverse complement.
GAAGCTGCCCTCATCTGAGATCTCCACACGTCGGAGGAGCAGTGAAACATTGCCCTGGGCCAGCTGGTCGTAGAAGAGGGCCGTCCGGTTGGCGTAGCTGTCACCCTGGTTTGCTAGCTGGTCTCGCCCACCGGAGAAGCTATGGACCAAACGCTTGGTGTCTGTCAGGTGCCAGAAGAGGGTCAGGTTGTCAAGGCTGAAGTTGGCTCCAGGGGAGAAGGAGCAGCGCAGGGTGGCGTCTTGACCAAAAAGTGCCACCACAGGCTCATCTGGGACCTGGATCTCCATGGCACCTGCAGGAAGGTGGCAAGGGCAAAAGCACATGGTGGTGAGACCCTGCAGAAGCACCTTCTTTTATCCTTTTGAAAGACATCTAAGCAAATTGATGGATGCCCACGGAAGGGAGCTCTTGCAGGTGGCATCTCAGGACTGTCCCCATCACCAGCCCCAAGCCAAGCCCTCCCTGCCTGCAGGGACACAGCCCCACATTCAGCACCAAACCTGGGGCATCGCTGCCCTCAGCCATCAGCTGCAGCCACGGGCACCCAAACCTGCACACCCCTGGGACACACAGCCCGTTCTCTCCGCAGGGTGGGAGGAAGTCAGTGAGTGACTGCATCCAGGACTGTCCCATGTCCCCAGGATGAGCCAGTGGTGCCACGGTCAGGCTGGCAGGCACTAGATGGCACCAGTGTGATGCCAACCGACTGCCACAGCAAGATGCCAGCTTCATCCCAGTGCCATGGCACGATGTCAACCACACAGCCCAGTGCCATTGCAGCAGGGAGCAATGCCAACTATGCCAGGGCTGCCAGGCCCTCTGCGCTCAGGACTAGTCCTGGGGTGCTTGTCAGCTGCAAGCAGCAAGTTTGGTCCCCCAAACCAGACCCAGGGCACTTCATTCAGCAAATCCTCCCAGCCCCCAAACAGGAAGGAAAATGGGAAAAATCTCACCTCAGACCGAGGATTTGCTTTATATTCTGACCTCAACATCATTGCAGGATAGAGCAAAGCCATTACCCGCAGCAAATACCTCCCTGGGGACGAGGGCAGCAGTGAGACATTAACTTTTAAGTGAGAGCCTGAACGGGAAGGATGAGGAGCTGCAGGAAAGAGCCAGGCTGGAGAAGATCTGCCAGGGGCCACAGATGGGCAGACAGGCAGAAGGGGAGCGCTCGGGCAGCCTGCCTGGCTCTTGGCAGACTCAAGCGTCACGTCTCCCTCCAGCTAATAACAAATGCCAGTGGGTTTTAAGAACAGGATCCAACCTGGCCACAACTGCCACTGAGCATCCCAAAAGGATTCAGCCTCAACATCTCTCGCAGACTGAGGTGCTGCAGCCTAGGGGACAAGGGGCTGCAGCGTATAATGACAGACCCTGCTACAAGGGTGGCGCACGTGCACCAGGACTTGCAGGGTGATGCTCTGGGCAGCTGGAGGATCACAAAACCAGGAGAAACACCCTGTAGGTGCTGCCTGCAGAAACCACAGGTTGAAGGCAGCTTGTGCAGGATGAATGTTGCGTTCAGGACATGTCCTTCGGGATGGTGACATGTGAACTATGTCAACCCCAAACCCCCCAGCCCTACTCACCTGCCAGGCTGAGCACCAGCGTTCCCAGAGCAAGCAGCGGGGAGAGCATCCTTGGCACGAGCAAACGTTGAGCGAAAAAGCAGAAGCGAGCACAGCCCTGGGCGTCCTTCTCAAAGGGAATCTTTTCTCTCACTGCAAGCACTCCAAGCTGGGGAAAACCAGAAGGAAACACTGAGAAGCTGTTGAGAACCAGGGGTAGAGAGTGGGAGACTGCTAAAAGGCAGAGGATCCCATGCCAGCCATGCCCTGTCCTGTGCAGCTACCAGAGCACTCACCCTGCCATAAAACACAGGATGGAGTTTGCTTCCAGTCTGGCACCAGCCAAGGGACCAGTGCACCCCTGCATCAGGGACCCAGAAGCAGCTCCTGTGTCAGAGGCGTTGGCTGGTGCTCCGGGAAGCCACGTGAGCCTCTTCCCCTCCTCACTCCTTCTCCTCCCCTTTTGTTTCTCTCTTTCCCAGCTGTTCTCTGCAGCATTGGGCTGTTACATCCCTATCCTCCAAGAGAAGGCAACTCACTCCCAGTGTCCAAACTGGCCAAAGCCCAAACATATGAAGTTTGCAGATTCCTGGCTCCGCTAACAGCTCAAGCGCTGCGAGGTTCATCCCTGCTCCTGGCAGGAAAGTCTCCAGCACAAGGCTACCCCAAAAAATGGGGAATAAAACCAGAGCATCTCAGAACTGGAAGTGGGAAGAGGTGAGGGCAAGCTGCCCAGCACCGCTGGCTCCCACAACTCGCTTCCCAAGCATCCCTCCCAGCCTCGTGACTCACATTCCTCCTTCATAGCATAAATGAGTCCCAGATATCACAGCCGGCATCACCGCTGTCCTGTTCTACCCCTGTCCCAGCACGACCCAGATCCCTGCTGCTCCACCCACAGCCTTTAGTGCCGATGGATTTCAGTACTGTGGTTGTATTGGCAATAAATTGGTGTCGTGGCACCAATTTCCCAGCGTGCAGCAGGAACAACTTCGGCCATCTGCTCCCACTGTGGCACAGCAAGGGGGGGAAACTGAGGCACAGCTCTACCCCAAGAGCTCTTGGGGAGCAACTCCTCGTCTTCTTTCCTGAGCAAAAGGCTCCTTTGGAGTAAAAAAAGCTTTTTTTTTTCTTAACACATATCCCTAATTCTAGCCTTTTCTTGAACAGACAAGCCTGGAGCCAGCCCCATGCCAAACATCAGAGAGCTGAGAAGACAGGGATCTGTGGTGGGAAAGGGTGATGGGACATCACTCAGCTGCCCAGGCAAGGGAAACCGTGACTCACCTCATGCCTGGCCTTGGAACTCTTTCCTTTTCCTGGTCATGCTAAAATAAATTACATTTTAAAGGTTTCATGACCTACGAGTCATGCCGGACTGTCTCAGAGGTGTGACAGGAAGAGGACAGTCGTGTCCCAAACACTCTTTCTGCAGTCAGGAGCCAGAGAGGGGTTCCTTTGCCTTTTGGTGGATCATTAAGTGACTCGGTTTCTCCATCCCTGAAGTATAAGCCCAGACAAAGGATGGGCTCTGTCCCAGACCTGAGTTTTTATTTCAAGCTGGGGTACAATGAACCCCACAAATACATCCCTTGGAAGAGGGATGCCCTTGTGCACGGCAAGCCAGCAAGGCTGAACTCTCTAGAAACCCATGGAATAAATAAATCCCTGGTTGCAGCAGGTCCTTTGTGACCATACACCATTCATTCTCCACGCAATACTTAGTATCATGTGGCCAAAATGCTGTTTTTTCTAACACCCAGACTCTCAGCTGCCAGATTATCATCCTGGGATGGGTGGAGGGGTCAAGTAAACATCTGCTGTCCTCACCACCTCTCTGGGTCAGTCCCAGCATCTGTGTGTGCCTGCGCGGAGCCTCTTGCTTTGCGCCTCTCAGGCTGGTCCAGGCTTTTGAGGGTACCTGGGCTAAGCCCTCCACTTTGCTCCTCTCTAGTTGGTCTCAGCTTTTTGGGGTGCTCAGGCTGAGATGAGTTGGTGCCCAGCTCTGCTCCAGATTATTTTTAGTCCCCCGTTAACTTCTGGGTGAGGAGTAGAAGCTCCCTGCATGCAAACCAGGACCTTGTGGGGAAGGGGGGCACGGCCTGCAAAGGAGGGGTGTAAAGCCCAGGGATGACACAGATCTGTTAGAGCAAGTCCACAGAAACACCACAATGACCTGAGGGCTGAAACACCTCCCATAGGAGAGCAGGATGAAAGAGATGGGGTTGTCCAGCCTGGAGAAGGACCTTACAGCAGCCTCCAGTATTGAGGTGGTTGATTCACCTTCCCTGGAGGTGTTTAAGGCACGGGTAGACGAGGTCCTGGGAGACATGATTTAGTGTTTGATGGGAATGGTTGGACTTGATGATCCGATGGGTCTCTTCCAACCTGGTGATTCTATGATTCTATGATTCTATGAAAGGAGCTCCAGGAGAGATGGGGAGGGGCTCTTGATCAGGGAGTGCAGGGATAGGATGAGGGGAATGGTTTTAAGCTGAAAGAGGGGAGAGGGAGATGAGATCTCAGGAAGAGCGTCTGAGAGAGCTGGGGGTGTTTAGCCTACAGAAGAGGAGGCTGAGAGGAGACCTCATTACTCTCTACAACTACCTGAAAGGAGGTTGTAGAGAGGAGGGAGCTGGGCTCTTCTCCCAAGTGACACGGGACAGGACAAGAGGGAATGGCCTCAAGCTCTGCCAGGGGAGATTTGGACTAGAGATCAGGAGGAAGTTTTTCACACAAAGGGTCATTGGACATTGGAATAGGCTGCCCAGGGAGGTAGTTGATCCACCTTCCCTGGAGGTGTTTAAGGGACAGGTAGATGAGGTGCTGAGGGACATGGTTTAGTGTTTGATAAGAATTGGTTGGACTCGATGATCCGATGGGTCTCTTCCAACCTGGTTGTTCTATGACTCTATGATTCCTGTGAGGGTGGGGAGGCCCTGGCCCAGGTTGCCCTGAGCAGTGGTGGCTGCCCCATCCCTGGAGGTGTTCAAGGCCAGGCTGGATGGGGCTTGGAGCCTCTGATCCAGTGGGAGGTGTCACTGCTCATGGCAGGGGTGGGACTGGGTGGGCGTTGAGGTCCCTTCCAACCCAACCCCTTCCATGGCTCCGTGCAGCCCTTGCTCCCGGCTGGGATCCGGCGGGGAAGAAGGGACGGGAGTTATCCTCCTGCTCATCCCGAGTTAAAAAGGGAACAACCCCTCCCTCCGCGAGCGCGGGGTGCGTTCCAGCTCCCTAGCTTAAACCTCTATGAAAGATCCCACTTCCAACGGGACGGATTTAGAAGCCTCGGGGCGGGGTGGGGAGTGCTCCCTGCACCCACGGGAAACGGGGAGGAGTGGAAGGCGAGAGGAGCGGCCCCCAACTCCCCAGAGCCCCATTCATCCCACGACCCCCCACAGCCCTTGTCCCCCCTCCCGGGCACTTACCGGGCAGCCGACGGGCGGGAGCGCGCGCTCCCCGAGGGCCGGGGCGGGGCGGCGGCCGCGCCCTCATTGGCGGAGGCCCCGCCCCTCATTTGGTCGCGTTGGGCTGAGACCACGCCCACTTCGGCTGTGGCCCGGCCCCTGCTTGGCTCTCATTGGCTGTGGCTACGCCCATGCTGGCGGAGGCCCCGCCCGTCACTTGATCTTGCTGGTTGTGGCCACGCCCCCTTCGGCTGTGCAGAGCCACCGCTTGGCTCTCTTTGTCTTTGGTCCCGCCCCTCCCTGGCTCTGGCCCCGCCCACACCGGCTGCGGCCGCTTCCGCCCAGTGGCAATGGGAGGAGGGGCAGAGCAAGAATCACAGAGTCACAGAACAACCAGGTTGGAAGGGACCCATCGGATCTTCTAGTCCAACCATTCCTATCAAACACTAAACCAAGTCCCTCAAGACCTCGTCCACCCGTGCCTTAAACACCTCCAGGGAAGGGGAATCAACCACCTCCCTGGGCAGCCTATTCCAATGCCCAATGACCCTCTGTGTGAAAAACTTCCTCCTAATCTCCAGCCTAAATCTCCCCTGGCGGAGCTTGAGGCCATTCCCTCTCGTCCTGTCCCCTGGCACTTGGGAGAAGAGCCCAGCTCCCTCCTTTCCACAACCTCCTTTCAGGTAGTTGTAGAGAGCAATGAGGTCTCCTCTCAGCCTCCTCTTCTCCAGGCTAAACAACCCCAGCTCTCTCAGTCGCTCCTCATAGGTTCTGTTCTCCAGCCCCTTCATCAGCCTCGTCGCTCTTCTCTCGACTTGGTCTTTCTCCTCCAGGCAGCTTTCCAACCAGGTTTCTGCTAGTCTGTAGCTGCTCAGGGTTGTTGTGCCCCAAGTGCAGGACCCGGCTTTTGGCCGAGTTAAACCTCCTGCCACTGGACTCAGCCCAGTGGTCCAGCCTGTTCAGATCCCTTTGCAGAGCCTCCCTTTGTTGCCCCAAAGGGAGAGGCTTCTTGGTTTTAACCTGTTTTTCACTGAGGGCCCCTCAACATCTGATGTTGGGGTGCACTGAACCAGGACACACCAATCCAGAGCACTGGAGTGCAGAGAGCTGGGAGATATTGGGATGCATGGAGATGGGGTACCAGGACACACCAATCAAGAGGACCCTGGGGCACAAGCCAGAGGCTCAGGGTCTCTCATGTGTCCCTGAGGCTCCGATGGGTGCAGTCCGTGTCCCAGCACCAGGTGTCTGTGTGGGAGGTTTAGGTCTTTAATTGCCTCAGAGCAGAGGAAAATCCTCACCCTTTTGATTACAGAGGAAAGCTGGAACAACCAAACCTGGGCAGTTTCAAATGAAAAGGTGAATAAAAATAACCCCAAACATGCAATGCTTAAAACCATTTCATTCTTCTTTTGGCACCTGCAGGCAAGGAAGGATTTTGCAGCGCCAAAGCTGGTAATAAGGCTGCACGACTTGACCCAGACACCAGGGGTGACAGCAGCAAGAACGAGAAAGGATGAAGTCAATATACTTCAAAAGCCTGCAACTAAATCGAGCACAGAGTGCTCGATTTAGTTGCAGGCTTTTGAAGTATATTGACTCTGTGCTCGATTCACAGATGTGCTCTGCAAATGAAGAGTGTTTCTCTTTCCATGCCCAGCCTGGCGTGGGTAGTGCTGGATGTGCAGAGTGGCTGTGTGATCCCAGCCAGTGCAGGCTCCAGCTGAGGAGATCCTGCAGACCAGACATGAGCCATGTCAACCCGGTTGGCACTTGTCCCTGTTTTGGAGGCTGATGGAGAAGATCCAACCATCAGGCTGAGAGAGTTGGGCTTGTTCAGCCTGGAGAAGAGAAGGCTCTGGAGAGACAGCGGCCTTCTGGTACTGAAAGGGGCTCCAGGAAAGCTGGGGAGGGCAGGGATAGGACAGGAGGGAATGTTTTTCAGTTGAAAGAGGGGAGACTGAGATGAGATCTTAGGAAGAAATGTTTTCCTGTGAGGGTGGGGAGGCCCTGGCCCAGGTTGCCCAGAGCAGGGGTGGCTGCCCCATCCCTGGTGGTGTTCAAGGTCAGGTTAGATGGGCTCTAAGCAACCCGATTGAGTTAAAGATGTCTCTGCTCCTGAGAGGGGTTGGACTAGATAACCTGTAAAAGGCCCTTCCAACCCATTCTGTGGTTCTATGATCAGAAATCAGTGTTGCAAGAGGGAGAAAGGAATTCGTTGCAGGGACTTTGTGCATGAGCTGATTCCTTCTCCTAATCCATATCCAACGGGTCCACCTGCAGCATCAAAGCTCACCAACCCTCAAAAAAGCAGGTGAAGCCCAATAGTTTCACGACTCCTTCAAAAAAAGACAGGAACTCCCAGCGCGGCGCAGGACAGGGCTTCATACCATCACAGTTCCATCCCTTTGTCCCTTCTCCCAACAGTTCACATGATAAAAGCAGCATCACAGCTTTGATATCTTAACTGTGAGTGCAACTCCTCTCCTGGTAGGCTTTGAAGATACAAAGTGAGCATCTGAGCACCAGGAGCTTTCTTAGCATTAAATACAAACACACACAAAAAAGAGTGGAAACTATGAAGCTTTGGAAACAAAAGCAGGTTTCTGAACATCAAAGCTAGCTAAAAATCAAAATTCATTACTGCTTGCAAGTCTGCTCATAATTAACAATGAAAGGGCTTCTGGGGAGGAATTCAAATAGTAGATATTCTCCATCTCAAATGATTATTTTTGGCTAATCTCCCTTCCTCAAACCCTGCAGTACCCAAGTGTGTGTGCATAATAATGAAGCTGACAACATACAAATACAGAAAAGCAAAGAAAAGGGATATAAATCCAAAGTTTAATTTCCAGCCAGAATTTGATCAAGAAGAGGGAGAGGCGAAGGAGTGTTGGGGTGAAGCAGGAGCTTCCCGATAAGGTGTCCATAGTGTGCAGGTCACCTCAGCACATCCCAAGGAGGTTGGTGTGTTTGCTTTTCCTTCCCATCGATAGCATGGAAATGCTGCACAGTCCCAACAGTTTCAAGCTGCAAAGATGCAGAAATCAAATGCGTGATGCCCAGGAGGCTCTCCTGTAATTCCTTCCAGCACAGAGCATCTGGCATACATCGTCTAAGAATCAGAGAGTGGTTTGGGTTGGGAGAGACCTTCAAGATCATCCAGTCCAACCCCCCTGCCACGGGCAGGGACACCTCCCACTGATCATGTTGCTGAAAGCCCCAGGGATGGGGTAGCCATGACCTCTCTGCCCAAGCTGGGCCAGGGCCTCCCCACCCTCACAGTTAAATATTTCTTCGTATAATGTCATTTCGATCTCCCCTCTTTCAGCTTCAAACTGCTCCCTCCTCCCTGATGAAACAGCCTCTCTCTAGCATTCCTGTCGCCCCTTTCAGTACTGGAAGCTGCTCTAAGGTCTCCCCAGAGATTTCTTTTCTCCAAGATGCATAAGTTTAACTCTCTCAACCTGTCCTCAAACGGGACATGCTCCAGGTTTTGGATCATCTTTGTGGCTTCCTCTGGATTCGCTCCAACTGCTCCATGTCTTTCCTGTGCTGAGGACTCCAGACCTGAACGCAGGGCTCCAGGTGAGTTCTCATGAGCATAGAGTAAAGGGACAGAATCCCCTTCCTCACCCTGCTGGTCCCACAGCTTTGGATGCAGCCCAGGACACAGCTGGTTTCTGGGCTGCAAGTGCATGATGGATTCAGCACAAGGCAAGGCAGTGGTGGGTAAATCCCAACTTGGCTATATGCAGATTTCCATTCCCCAAAAGCTGCCTAAATCGTCCATTTTGTAGCCCTCAGGAACCAAACATCAGCTGGATCCACATGGTAGTAATTGCATTATCTCTGTAGGTGAGTGGCTGCAGCTTCTCCACTGGCAAATCCTTGGACGTATGAAAAACAGCTCTGGCTCAACTCACTGCAGCCTCAAATGAGTGCTAGGAACATCTCATGCACAAAAAGGAAAGGATGTGGAGGAGCAGGAAGGGGGTTTTGAGGCTGCTTTGAACCAAGAGGCAGAATAGCAACCCAGTCCCAGGAGCTGACACGCGCCACAACACCAGTGTGAGGCTCCCAAGCCTTATTTTGATGAGGTTGCATCCGGATAACCTCAATACTGCTTGCTCAGGAGGAACAGAGCTGAAACACTCTGGATGTGGCTGTCTCGAGACTCAGGGTCAGGGATGGAGACAGTGACTCACCCACCACTGGCCGAGCGCAGATGTTCTAGGTCTGTGCATGTGGCTTGAGGCTGCGTTGGAGAGAGACTCGGTGTTTTTGCAGCACACAAGGGTCATTCATAAGCAGAGCGCCCAGCAATGGACTCCAGATGCAGATTGACCCCGGTGGGATGCTAGCAAAACTGGGATAAGTTCTCAGATGTGGGTGCACACCCGGCCAAGCCCTGATCCTGTACCTGGGTGGCATCCAGCTATGCACCTTCCCTTCTCCTTGCCAAGTCACCACCACCAGGAGGTGCTCAAAATGGATGCTTTGAGCCTTGGTTTGTCCTTCAGTTCAGACCAGCTACTGCAAATGGTTCCCCTATAAATTCAGGCTGGGCTTATCCATCCTAAACTCCAGATGGGACCCAGAATGGCAATAACCGAAGATGCTGGAGGCCTGGGTTGCTCACACTCCCACAACTGCAGATGAACCAATCTTGCTGATTTTTCAAATAAAAGTTATCAATGTAGTGGGATCAGCACCCCAAATTCACATGGAAGAGCAAGGGAAAGGGTGAGAGCATGCACAGCGGAATGAGAAGGGGACAGCACAACAGCCTCTACTCTCTTTTCCACAGACTCTCATGAAACAGCCCTGAGGGGTCGGCAAGGGGGAAAGAGGGAGGGCAAGCACAGGGTTACCCTGTGACACAGGGTTTTGCCACCCCCTGGAAAATGCTTATGAAAGCTTTTGTCAGCAGAGTCCTGCCAACAGCACTTACTTGCACCAAGGGGCTCTCAGGAGAAGGATGGTGAACTTGTCCTGTTTGCAGAGGCTGTTCTCCTGCACTGCAAGATGAAATAGATTTTTTTTTCTTTCTGCTGCATTGCCTTTGAGGCACAAAGGAGCAAGCTTTTAGGCTAAGCCACACACCAGGCCCTGAGAGAGGACTTCCCCTCCCCCAGACAAGAAAATTAGACTTTTTTTCCCCTCTTCCTTTCCTCTCGCTTTGTTTCTACATCCTTCCCAGGAATCCCCGTCACCCCTTCCACTCACCCTTACAGCCATCAGCATCCACAGCAGGAAGCCTGCAGCTGCCACTCCTGCTCTCCCCATTGTGTTGTGCTAAGGGAGGCTGAGACTCATCACCAAACAGCCAGCAAGCACAGTAGGAATTGCCCCAAATTTGAGAAGTAACTGCTGCATGGCAGGGGGTTGGAACTGGATGGGCCTTAAGGTCCCTTCCAACCCAAACCAACCTATGATTGATTCTACGACAGCAACCAAATGCACCTTCCTAAACAGTGCCATGTGGTCACCTGTCGCCTCCTCCCTGTTCACTATCATCCCTAGCGAACGAATTTACCTGGTGTCCCCCTACCCATCTCCACTGCATCGTGGCTTCTGTCTCCCAACCACATGAGATGAATTGTCTCTTCACCAAAAAGGAGACAGGAGGGCAGGGTTTGCTGGTTTGATCACAAAGTATGAACTGCATTTTGATCTCCCAGGGAATTCATAGAATCATAGAATCACCGGGTTGGAAGAGACCCACCAGATCATCTAGTCCATCCATTCCTATCAAACACTAACCCATGTCCCTCAGCATCTCATCCACCCATGCCTTAAACACCTCCAGGGAAGGTGAATCAACCACCAGACTGGGCAGCCTATTCCAATGCCCAATGACCCTTTCCGTGAAAAACCTCCTCCTAATGTCTAGCCTAAATCTCCCCTGACGGAGCTTGAGGTCATTCCCTCTTGTCCTGTCCCCTGTCACTTAGGAGAAGAGCCCAACTCCCTCCTCTCTACAACCTCCTTTCAGGTAGCTGTAGAGAGCAATGAGGTCTCCTCTCAGCCTCCTCTTCTCCAGGCTAAACACCCCCAGCTCTCTCAGCCGTTCCTCAGAAGGCCTGTTCTCCAGTCCCTTCATCAGCTTTGTTGCTCTTCTCTGGACTCGCTCCAGAATTAATTCAGCTCAGAGCAGGGCAGCTATCTGGAAATATTAGTAAGGAGTTCTCTTATTGGAGAAGTCATGAGGCTTTTCTTTTCTCCAATACCTCCTCTGCAAGATTGCTTTCACCATGGTTTTCATTGATTCATGATTTGGAATAAAAAAAAAATCTAAGTTTTATCTCTAAAGCCTTTCTGTATGGTGTTTTTTTTCTTCAATAAACTCAAACCCTCCCCACTGAAACAATAAGCAAACGCCATGGAGGCAGCACAACAGCCACAACACAGCCAACCACAAATGCTCATACAAGAGAAATCAAGCAGAATAAGTGCCTGGGCAGTGCCAAAGCAGAGCTGTAGCACCACAGGACAGGATCACCTTGTCCCGAGAGAAGCAGTGACACCACAGTCCAGCCATGCAGAACTTCAAAAGATCTCACATTGGTGAAGAACAAACCATGCCCAGGCCATTAAGGTACTCAACCCACCTACAGACAAGCTAAACTGCAAAGGATATGTGCTGCTCATGATTTGTGTGCACACAAACGCCAGGTTAAGCTAAAAACTGTGCAGATTCTTAATGCAAACTCTTAATGCACTGGTGAGACCACTCCTTGAATCCTGTGTTCAGTTGTGGGCCCCTCACCACAAGAAGGACCTTGAGGCTCTGGAGTGAGTCCAGAGAAGAGCAACAAAGTTGGTGAAGGGGCTGGAGAACAGGCCCTATGAGGAATGGCTGAGAGAGTGTTTATCCTGGAGAAGAGGAGGCTGAGGGGAGACCTCATTGCTCTCTACAACTACCTGAGAGGAGGTTGTGGAGAGGAAGGAGCTGAGTTCTTCTCCCAAGTGACAGGGGACAGGATGAAAGGGAATGGCCTCAGACTCCTCCCAGGGAGGTTTAGGCTGGACATTAGGAGAAAGTTTTTCACAGAAAGGGTCACTGGACCCTGGCAGAGGCTGCCCAGGGAGGTGGTCGTGTCACCTTCCCTGGAGGTGTTTAAGGTGGATGAGGTGCTGAGGGACATGGTTTAGTGTTTAATAGGAATGGTTGGACTCAATGATCCGGTGAGTCTCTTCCACCCTGGTGATTCTACGATTCTATGATTCAACACTTCTGTTTACAATCAGAAGGCCTATGACACTGGTTGAACCTTAGAGCAGGTCACAACTGAGCTAATGCAAAGTTTTATGCTATTCCCCCACAAAATATAACCTTAATCACCCATGAGGCTACCTTAATGGAAATGGTGGGGAGTCTGAGGCTGCACTATATCCTAACACGCTTTGGACCTCAGCTGCTGCCTGGGAGAAGCCCACCAGTAGCCAGACAGGACCTGGCAGGGCTGTGAGCAGCAGGACTCACTCGGCAGCCTCCACACTCCAGGCACTGCTCACCGTCTGCTGTGCTAGCTCCTGAGGCAGAGCCTGCTGTCAGCCTGCAGACAGACACACAGCCCAAACCCTTCCAGCACAAACCTCCAAGGAACAGCAGCACGCCTACAGGAAAGGAACCACCATGCCATTAGTGGCCTTGTGGTTAAACACACCAAACATCCCTTTGAAGCCCAGTTTCCTAGGGAAACTAAGTGTTGATCACATAGATGGCTGTCCCTCTTCTCCCTAAGAAGGCAGTAGCAAACTCTACCTGAGTCCAAAACAACATCAGAGCCTAAGGGGTGGATTTCTACCAGCACTGGTAGAAATTCAGCAACAAAAGTCAGCAATGCAGGCAGCCCGGCTGGTAGGCAGTTGGCACTGCAGCACGTGTCCTGGATGCCCATCAGGTGCTCCCTGCCTGCCATAATCCATGCCATCACTGTCCAGAAGCGTCATGGGGAAGGAGGAGTTATTACAGCGGTAGGAAAGGGATGATCTGAAGGAAATGGAAGCCGTGAGAGGGAATAACCCCCACGCTGCTGCTCCCAGAGCAGCTGATTTCAGGAAGCCAAGCGCTAGCACATCACATCTCCAGACTCACCCACACATTTCTGGAGCCCACCCTGTGCTGCACAGAACAGAGCTTTTTCCAAGAAAAGCCCTTCCCAAAGCAGCTCCTCCATCTCGGCACCATCCTCCTCCACCTCCTCATTCTTCTCTTCATCCGAGGCTGCTGCCAGCAAGGAAGGGAATATGGCGACAGCAGAAGTCACCATGAAGCTCATCTGCGGCTGATGCTTCAGGCTTATAAATTGCAGCTGTCCCGTGGCAAGGTGACAAATGTGTCATGCACAAGATGCCACATTCGCACCATTATCCCCATCACAGTCCTCCCCACCACCATCTGTTTGGAGCTGGGCCTCCTCGACAGGTGGCTGGTGGGACGGCAAGAGGAACCGTCAGCTTTTTAGGGGATCTTGCAGCACGGGATACACCGACTTTCTCCCAAATACCCTGCCTCCCGCTTAGGAACAGTCCCACAGGGAGATTCCCACTCACAAAGCCTGGCAAAGATGTTGTCATGACAAATTGAAGATCAGCTGTTGGTTCCTCCACACTTTTTCAGCAGCTTGATGGGACAGGGAGACTTGAGGGAGGTTTGAAGCATGGATCACCTTGTCCCACAGCAGAACCCACCAGGGGATGCAGCTATAGGTCCTACCTGGCCTGCCTAACCCAAGCAAATGGATTGAGAGCGGGTCCAAGGAGAAGGAGCTGGGGTGCTGCTTGATGAGAAGTTCAACATGAGCCAGAAAAGTGCACTTGCACCCATAAGGCCAACCATGCCCTGGGCTGCATCCAAAGCAGGGAGACCTTACAGCACCTTCCAGTACTTAAAAGGGCTCCAGGAAAGCTGGGGAGGGACTCTTGATCAGGGAGTGCAGGGATAGGACAAGGGGCAGGGTTTTCAGCTGAAAGAGGGGAGAATGAGAGGAGATCTGAGGAAGAAAATTTTTGCATGATGAGAGTAGGGAGGCCCTGGCCCAGGTTGCCCAGAGAAATGGTGGCTGCCCCATCCCTGGAGTTGTTCAAGGCCAGGTTGGGTGGGTCTTTGAGCACCTGATCCAGTGGAAGGGAGTGGAACTGGATGGGCTTTGAGGTCCCTTCCAATCCAATGCATTCCATGATTCTATGATTCAAGCCTGTCAGGAATACAGGCAGATTCAGGACAGTTATTTGAGCTCGTGTAAACACAGTCCTCTGGCAGATTTTTTTTTTTTAACCTTCACCTTTTGATTTGTTTGCATGCTGCAAAAGGGCACATGTCAGCAGAAACCTGAAATAACCATATACCTGTGCACACTCCTCATCTGCCCTTTCTGGAGATTACGTCGCCTCAGGACTGAGTTTTATCTAAAGGTTAGAAACCATTCCCAAAGCCCACCAGCATCAGGGGGTAAAATTCCAATTGCTGGAGCGTGAAGACCTGGAGAGGGGATATAGGGTGAAGAGATGTTCCTTGTCACCCCTGAACAACACCCACCCCTGCTTTTAGCACCCCAGCCTTATGAGAGCACAGCAGTCCTCCATCACCCATCCAACCACAGGCTTTGAGAGGCAAACCAGCCAGGACCACTGGCAAGGACATCAGGAGATGAGATTTCCGGTCTTCCTGCTACTCTTTAGCCTTTTCCAGACTTGCCTCTTGCTCCTGGCAAGCTCAGAGATGGTTCTCTTTCCATTAATACATTGCCCAGGCTCAGCATCTCTATAATCACAGAAACATAGAATGGTTTGGGTTGGAAGGGAACTCAAAGCCCATCTAGTTCCAACCCCCTGCCATGGGCAGGGACACCTTCTACTGGATCAGGTTGCTCAAAGCCCCATCCAACCTGGCCTTGAACACCTCCAGGGATGGGGCAGCCACCACTGCTCTGGGCAACCTGGGCCAGGGCCTCCCCACCCTCATCATACAAAATTTCTTCCTAATGTCTAATCTAAATCTTCCCATTTCCAATTTAAAGTCATTCCCCCTCATCCTATCATTACAAGCCACTGTAAAAAAATCCTTCCCCAGCAATCCTGTAGACCCCTTCAATACTCGGAGGCTGCTGTAAGGTCCACCCGGAGCCTTCTGTTCTCCAGGATGAACCCTTACACTATCAGTCTGTCACAGCTGAACTGCTCCAGCCTTCGGATCATCTCTGTGACCTCCTCTGGGCCTGTTCTAACAGCTCCATATCCTTCTTGTGTTGGGGACTCCAGAACTAGACACGCTACTCCAGGTGAGCTCTCATGAGAGGGCAGAATCCCCTCCCTCTCCCTGCTGTCCATGCTTCTTTTGATGCAGCCCAGGACGTGGTTGGCCTTCTGGTTGGTGAGGGCGCATTGCCTCATGAGCTTCTCATCAATCAGCGATCCAAGGTGCTTCTCCACAGGGCTTCTCTCAATAAAGTTGTCCCCAATAAAGTCCCTTTTAACACATCCTTTGCTCTTCTTTAGGGGTTGCCCTGCCTACTTTATAATCTTGTATTCCAAATCTAGTTCTGCTTTCTCAAAGCACATGGGAAGGAGGTTTCAGTCTTTCCACTGAAACTGCCTTTTTCCTCCACCCATGCTTCCCTAAAACTGTAATTCAAATAACTTTAATTGTATGTTACTTTCTTTCTGAATTGCCCCATGGATAATTTATCTTCTTTCAGCGTAGCTGTAGGGAGTACAATCTTATCTTACAGCTCCAGCAATGCTGACAATTTCCTATCTTCCGATGCCTTCTGCTCTTTACTATGTTGGGGCTTTGTTACAGAGTTGATTAAACCAAAATTGCTTTTTGCTGCAATTTTACTGCAATCTAACCCAGAAATGCCCAAAGAATCACACTCATCTTTCACAATGCTCATCTGTTCAGTGCTATAAAAGTCCTCCCTGCTCAGTCTGGAGTGTCTCTAATTCTGTACCAGCCGTAATGTTTGCCATCAATTAAACCTCCCCTACTGACATTCCTCCAAGCTTTTGTAGGTGAGATACTAGAGATATTCAGCAGAGCCCACGGTCACTCACTGCTATCTCCTATTGTTCATTTTCTCCTATTGATAAAACATGCTTCTGCTCATAAATTACTTCTCTTTTTGCAATTGCACCCACAAGCTTTTCCCATCCATTTCCACCACAGCTTCCTCAGTAGCTTTTGTTTCTTAAAGGTGCCAGAAAGTTTGAAGCCCAAACATCATTCTCAATGCACACACAGCCTAAAAGCTCCATGAGAAACCCTTGATTGTCCCCCATTTATCTCATTTTCAGGCCTTAGCAGTGCGTGGCACTGACCTACACAGACGCAGCCCTGAATCCAGTTCCCGGGACCTATAAAAATACTCTGCTACTCTAGTTGTCTCAAGGATTTGCCTACCCCAGCCACCTGGGAGAAGGCTTCTGGAGCGGGATAGGGCATCGCAACTGAGTTTCTGGAAGGTTTTCAGCTGCCTCATCCCTCCTGTTCCAGTTCCTAGGGAGGGGCAGTCAAATGCATCATGGAAATGGCCCTAACAATGCCTTGGCGTCTCACCAGGTGAGTCTCTGCTTGCTGGGATGGGGAATCCATGCTCCCACCTTCAGATGAAAGGGTATAATGTGTCCCTTGTAGCAAATGGAGGGTCCGTGGGGAGATATATTGAGGGAAGGAAGACCAAGAGACAGGCCTTGTACTGCCCAGGACAGCACAATAGCAAGATCACACTGTGACCATCCTGACCTGCTTGAAAGAAACACACAAACCCTCCATGTGGCCACCAGCACACTCTTCTTCATTGGTCAGCAAAAAGTCTGGGATCGAAGCTACAGGCACCTCCAAGATCCAACACCAATGGGTGCCCATGCAGAAGAAAAGCTGCCGTCTTTAGGATAGCAAACCCACTGTCCTCCCCTTAGTGAGAAACAGGAGTGGGACTGAACCAAGCAACAAGGGCAATCATAGCACAGGCAGGGACCTCACCAACAAGGAGCATCCTGCAGGATCAAAGCAGGACCAGGGAGGTGACAGCCTCAAACAGCTCCTGGAATCATAGAATCACTGAATGGTTTGGGTTGGAAGGGACCTTAAAGCCCATCCCATTCCAACCCCCTTGCCATGAGCAGGGACACTTTCTACTGCATCAGGTTTCTCAAAACCTCATCCAACCTGGTCTTGAACACCTCCAGGGATGAGGCAGCCACAGCTTCTCTGGGAAATCTGGGCCAGGGCCTCCCTACCCTCACAGGAAAACATTTGTTCCTAAGACCTCATCTTAATCTCCCCTCTCCCAGCTTTCAGGGAAGTGCCAGCATCACAGGTCCATCCAGAAAAAGCAAGACAGAAGGCATCTAGATCCTACCCTAGAAGGGTCATTCTGGGAAGTCCGAGCCAGGACAGACCCACCCACACTCCAGCTCAAACCAAGGACAAATACCTGACTCTATCTTATATGGAGCCCCTGGAGGAATGGGTAGAAGGTCAGAGGGTACAACCTGCTCCCTGGTACAACCTAGGTGAGGTGGCTCAAGGCCACTAAAGCCCATTTGTACCCTGATGGCTGGACCAGATGCTTTCTCTTGACTGGTATTTATTTTAGGTGTCATACTCTCAAGGCAGAAGGGAGCCTCAGGTTTCATCAAATGGTTTTTATTAAACCATTGCATCATTGGCTAAAATAAATGCACCCCTGGCCAGCACAGACAGTCCTATGTCAGAGTCCTGGTCAGAGGAAGCTAAGAGAACCACTGAGGCCACATGTCCAACCTGACCCACATCACATGGAATTATGAAAGTACGCTGAGTTGAGCTAATTGTATCATTTACCATACTGCAAAGGTCACCTAATACCTTTAATTTTGATTTAGCTGGTAAAGGCTGACCTGCAGTGGTCATGTCAGATGCAACAACCAGCACAAACGACACATGTAGTCCCCTGCTGCCAACCATCATGAGCAATCTGTGCAGCCACAGGCTGTTGTTCGTCAGCTCCGTAATGAACTCATGGTCCGGCTGTTCCCTCTGTCACCCCCCCCAGTCACCCAAGCCTGATCGTCTTCATTACATTTTAATCATCGGTGTTTAGTCAAACATATCGGTATTTCTGCCTGGTTGGCTGCACGCGGCTGGGACCCAGAGGGAGGCAGCGAGAGAACTGCGGTCAATGCGAAGCCATGATAGCAGAGCTGCCATCGATATCTAGGTCACTGGGCTGCCTCCAGCCCCACCAAACCAGGCTTGAGTACCCACATATGGAGGTCCTCCTTTAGGAAGAGACACACCTCTTGAGGGAGCTGGGACCAGGAACCACAAGCCCAGAGGGAAAAGTAGAGAGCCAGAGCGGCACAGCCAAATACAGCCCCAACACGGAGCTGAGGGACCACATGGTTCACTGAGTTGTCCCATGACACAAAAGCCAGCCCCGCCTGGGACCCATGGGCTTAGGAGCCCATTTAAGCTCAGCCCAGAATCCCCAGTCCTTCTTTGTGCTGTAGGGGTGCTGGTCTCCACTTCAGTTCCTGTATTTGTACCCAGTTATGGTCCCTGTTGATCAGAATCCTGATCCAAAATGATTTCCCAGCATGATCTCGGATCTACTTTGTCACCTTGGACCTGCCGGGGGATCATGTGGCAGTATCTGACCCTGGTTGCCCTCACCCCAATTGATCCTGACCTGTTGATGGATTTCCCAGCTTGCTCTTGAGCCCACCTTGGTGCTGCGGATACGCCTGATTGGGACTCTCAGCTGCCGCTGGCTCCCTTCTGTTCTCCTTACTCAGGTACCTTGGGGTTGATCTTCCCCTGCCAGCCACGATGCCACCTCATTTCCACATTCCTTACTGAACAGTGCCCTTGCTGCTCCCTGGTACAACACCCCTTGACCAAAGCCGAGCCTAGTCTCCAGGCTAATAAAATGTGATGGGAATCGCCCGAGTGATAAAGTGTCCCAGGATACTCCACACAGGACACAGATGTCCCTACATGCAATGCACAGAGATGGGCTCTGTGCTCTTCCACCTCATCAAGGAGATGAAGCTAGACTCTCACTGCAGGCATTGCCCAGCCTGCCTCACACTCACCCAGAGCAAGCCCTGTGCTAATCCATGGGTGCCACCTGCCGTCTACTTCTGATGGCATCATCCCCAGCTGTGCCTTCGCACCGTGCAAATTGCTCCAGATGTTAGGATTCCCTCCCCCTGTGCCTTCTTGGAGGTCTCTTGCTGGGACTCTCAGTGTGTGACAGCGAGCGTGGCTGCCCCTGTGCATCCTGCCCCTGGCTGGCTGGCACAGCTCCCAGTGAGCCCAGAGGGATAATAAAATAAGGGAATAGCTCTTGTGTGTCTGTAACTGGGAACTAAGCTGTTGGACATGGCTCCTTAAAAAATGGGGAGGAAAAAAAAAAGCATTGCTGCACAGCTGAGCTGGATGAAAAACTTGCAATTCAGAGAAATAACTTCGGGACTGGGTCAGAGAGAGGGGGGAAAAAAACACTTTCCTTTCTTTTTGTTCCTCTTGCTCCTTTTCTGCAGAAAGTAAGGTTTATGTCATAAACAGATCCAGTCATAACAAAGCTGAAATCAAATATGCTGAAAGCTCTCATTGGGCTCTTTGTTTACATTGCAAAGCATTCTGACCAAAATTACCCTCCCTGTCACAGTGTTTGTTTTGCGTGAAAAGAGATTTCTTCTTTGGAGAAAAAAAAACCCCTCAGTTAAAACATTTTGACCGGCTCTGACAAGAATATTTGAATGTGTAGGAGGATGGGAGAGAGCTCGAAATAACCCAAAACCATTACCCAGCGGGGCTGGGATGTGTAAAGCCAGCTTTCTGCAAAGGAAGAAAGCACATCGATATTCTCTTCTCATCACTACCCCGGAGGCTTTCACAGAGCCCATTTCTCTCTCATTTTACAAGTTTTTCCTTGCCCTGTCATTCCCCAAAGCACGTTTCTCTCTTACTTTACAAGCTTTTCCCCCCTTTCTCATTCTCTACATTTTCCATTCATTCCTTCTTTTCAGGATGAAAGCTTGGAAGGAGTCCCCTGTGCAGCACAGCCCTGTTTGTAAGACCCTGAGTGCTTTTCTGGTGACTCACGGAGATGGGTGCCACCTCTGTCTAGTGGCTCCTTTCTGTTATCTGATTAGGTTAACGGTGTTCGGTGTTTGGTGTTCTCTGCCACTGTGCCTTTGGGGAGATGAATATACTTTAATCTATCGTGTAAGCCAAAGGGCAAAGCTACCTCTTAGGATGCTGTACCTCCAGTACACCTCTGCCATGCTGCAAGGCAGGCAGTGACCGCTGCGGGCCAGCAGCCAGAGCTGGAGTCTGCCTGGCCTTGTAGAATGTATATACACCCATGTATGGCATTGTATTTGCTCAGTCATCTCTTCCCCTCCACGCACAAAACAAACACAGCGTGTTATCTTGATCACGCATTTAACAATGCAGCTTCACAGTGCCAGGCCTTCTGGTTTGCAAATATACCTTGTCTGTCTCCAGGCTGATTTCAGCCTGTGGATTTGTGCTTTCCCTAGCACGTCGCCCTCAAAGTATTAACTGATGTTTATAGAATCATAGAACAACCAGGTTGAAAGAGACCCACCAGATCATCGCATCCAACCATTCCTATCAAACATTAAACCATGCCCCTCAGCACCTCATCCACCTGTGCCTTAAACACCTCCCTGGTGAATCAACCACCCCCCTGGGTAGCCTGTTCCAATGCCCAACGACCCTTTCTGTGTAAATTTTTTTCCTAAATCTCCCCAGGCAGAGCTTGAGGCCATTCCTTCTTGTCCTGTCCGCTGTCACTTGGGAGAAGAGGCCAGCACTCTTCTCTCTATAACCTCCTTTCAGATAGTTATAGAGAGCAATGAGGTCTCCTCTCAGCATTTCTCAGCCCTGAAAAGAGCTGCAATGGCTGTTTCACTGCCAGACGTTAGCAAGTGTTCTGTGCTCTACCCTACATTTTCAACTTGTCAATAATAGATTCAAAAGAAGGTAACTGCGAATGAGACTTCCAGAGGCAAAGCTTTTGTCAAGTGACAAAGCGTATCAATAAATACAGGGATATAACAGGCCTCTCAAATGTTTCCCATTGCAAGAAGACAGGTTCAAAGATGATACATCTGATGCCTCTTTGCTGCTCTGCAATGTGAGAACTGAAACTATTTCCTGAATTTGCTGCTGCTGGGTTTTACTCTTCCTCTTTGTTTCTTTCAAAGCCAAGATTTTCTTTCCTGCTTTTGCTGAAGTCCTAAGGAATAACTGGAGAATAATCAAAATCGAGACATCCTAGGTGAAAAGATGGGTCTTGATTGAAGGAGAAATACAGGGATCTGGAGTTACTGTATTTGGAAGCTCTCTGAGTTCCCCTGCCACTCACAATGTCAGGAATCACCATGCCCACGCAAACACCCTACACAAGACTCAATCCGCCTCTCTAAGAAAACTCTTTCCTCACTATCAAGCTGCTGTGTTGATTGCAGTGCTGGCAAATTTTGTTTTTCTCCAAAACTGCACTGTAGGAGCAACCTGTTGTAAGAGGATACACTCCTGAGTGGTAGAACCACAGGCTTTTACCATATATTAGCCATGACTGTATACGTGAGTGTGACAGGAATAGATCCTGCAGTACTAGGGATTTGAAGGAACCCTGTGTATTTCCCCCAAAAGACTCTTGAAGGCAACAGTAAGCCCGGGATCAGGTCCATCAGCACAGTCCTCTCCTGGCCATGGAAACCTTCAGCTTCGGCTTCTTGTGCTGTACATTCACAGCACCTCTGCACCAACTACAAACCCCCAGGTTAGCTCAGTCTGCGTGGTGTCTTCGTTAACTGCTGTGAGTAACTATCTCTGTTCAGATCCTTCAAGGGAAACCCTGGCAGCCACAGCCCCATAGCCTGGTCAAGCAAAGCTCCCAGCAAGCGTGCACAGTGGGGTGAAACCAGCAGTAAACAGGACAGCGTTGCCCCAGGGTTGTCCCCAGGACAGAGCCAGAGGAATGCAAACATGACAAGTGAGTTACGCAATTGTGTGGAGAAGATTCAGTAAAACAACAGTGTGCTGAGGTGGTTACAGAGGGTAAAAAAAAGCCTTCTGCTAACTTGGGCGCAGGCCTCTGGCAGCATGAGTCACTGTGAGCTGCCATGGTTACGAAACAAGTATTACTGTGCAGCTACAAACCCTGCTCAGAGGCAAGTACATCACTAACTAGTTCCAAACTTGGAAAACGTTCGAGTGTAGGTAAGGCCTAATACCGAGTGGGTGTCTGCAAAAGCCAGAGTTATAGCAAAAGCCTCTGGAGCTAATATTCAGCCGGCAAAGCAGCATGCAAAAAGCAGAAAGGACACTGCCATGTGAAAACTTGATTTCTGAATGCTTTTTGCCCAGTCCTTCTGGTTTGCAAGGGCTACTGTCAGAACTGTTCCACAGAGAAGGAAAAAGAGGATGTTTCTGCGCCATGGCAAGAAAACAAATAGTAGTGTCGCAGATGATTCAGCTGGCACGAATCGTGAGTCATGGAAATGCACCATGGAAATCCTCCAGTGCAGGATGCACGGCACAGTGGAATATCTGATGCACATCCAATCTTGTATCAGGACATCCTTGGAAAGTTAGGCAGAGACGGGATTATGTACAGCACCAGCAGCTGCCCCAGTGTTTCTCACACCCCTGTGAAGCTGCAGTCATTACATCCATTATGATTGCCAGCAGAAGTCCTGAAGTGCTTGATCAGCGATTTCACTGGCTTCCAGTGAGTGACACGTGTTTCATAAAAGACGTGTCCAATCCTCCTTTTCACTCTCTGGGTCATAACAGCAATAGAAAGACTCGGAGCCTGCTAACGACCAGATGAGACGGACCAGGCTAGGGTAAAGGATGAGGGATGTGCAGTCAAGTGGCTGCTTTGAGGGAGGAGGGGGAGCAGGGCTGTGATCCATGCAGTCGCTGCAGGCTGCACACTGGTCAAACCAGCTCTTGCTGTTGTGTAGAGGGGTGCAAGGAATTACAATGGCTTTGGATGCTACTACCACGCAGTGAACAGGTGCTGCACCCACCTCCTGAGTCCATCATAGTGTGTGTTCAGCAAAGCCTGCAGAAGGTTGAAACAGAGGACTCAGCAGAAAGCAGAACACCTACTTTTGAGGGATTTTCTGCTTTTTATACTTCTCCACTGGTCTGTTTCACAGTCTGCAACTCTGGTATCTCCCTGCTTTGGGTGTGCATTAGAATGACAAGCTCATGTTCTGCAGCAGGGTTTCAGCCATCTGTGTCATCCTAAGAGGGAGAGCAGTCAGAAATTTGGCTTAAAGAGCCACATTGAGCTTCCATTGCAGGGGTCACCAGTGCAGCACAGAGCAGAGTGCAAGGAACAGATCTGACCTGGTATCTGTGTTTTACAGAGAGGACTATAAAGAGACACCCTACCCAAAGCTCAACCACAGGCATTTGAGGGGATGCTTGGCAGATTGAGTGAACTAGGAGTGAGCTTTTGTGCTTTCTGCCCCCAGCTGCACCACTAATCTAGGGCAAATACCTTTGCTTCTTGCAGCTAGTTTCCTACTTGCGCAAAAAAGACAAGGCCCGTGGGAAAAATAACCCCAAACTTTTCATGAGCAGCAGTGATTGATAAAATGGTGTTTTAAATTATTTCAGTTTTTCGTGGGTGTGTGGTATAAAGCTGAGCACTTTGGGATGGATTTTCCATTCCCCTGACAGTTCCTGGCCGCTGCAGAATGGCATAAATCCTCCCAAATTACACCTGTAAGACTGAAGCTGAACTACCAGCTCTTGGCCTGCCCAGCCCTTGGTCTGCTTGTATTTTAAGCTGGTGAACCCAGAAGTGAGGAGGCACGTGGGGGCTCTTCAGGTCACAGCTTTCCCACTCACAGCCCTCTAAGGGGACTGCAGCCCCATGAACAAACCACAGGCACCAACGGGCGCTCATCCCATCCTCTGAGGGGACCACAGCCTCTGGCAGGGGCCTTATCCTGCTTGCAGTGCCCTGAGGGACCACAGGCTCCAATAGGACCTCTCATCCTGCCCACAGCCCCCTGAAGGGACCAAAGCCTTTGGTGGGACCTTCACCCTGCCTGCAGCCCCTGAGGGGATCATGGACACCGGTGGGATTCTCATCCCTCTGGCAGTGCCTTAAGGGAATCACAGCCCCCTGAGGGGCACTCATCCCACCTCCAGTACTCCTGAAGGGACCACAGTCCCCAGAAGGAACCATAGGCACCAACAGGGCCCTCACCCCACTCACGTTGCCCTGAAGGAGCTATAGACACTGATGGGGCTCTCATCCTGCCCACAGTGCCCTGAGAGATCATAGCCCTCTGAGGGGCACACATCCCATCTGCAGTGCTCTGAGGGCACCATCATCCCCCTTAAGGAACTGCCGCCCCTGGAAGGGCTCTCATCCTCCCTGCAGTGCCCTAAGGGCATCATGGCTGTTAGTGGGGCTCTGGGGTATTGTGTCCACTTCCGGAGTCCCCAACTTATGATGGACATGGAACTGTTGGAATGGGCTATAAACTGGCGGCTGGAGCACCACCCGTATGAAGCCAGGTTGAGAGAACTGGAGTTGTTCAGCCTGGAGAAGAGAAGGCTCTGTGAAGACCTTAAAGCAGCTTCCAGTATTGAAAGGGGCTCCAGGAAAGCTGGGGAAGGACTTTTTACATGAGCATGGAGTGACAGGAGAAGGGAAACAGCTTTAAATTGGAAGGGGGAAGACTTAGACTAGACATTAGGAATAAATTCTTCATAACACGGGTGGGGAGGCCCTGGCCCAGGCTGCCCAGAGCAGTGGTGGCTGCCCCATCCCTGGAGGTGTTCAAGGCCAGTGAAATGGTGATTTGGGATGGAACATCAACTATAATGGAAACAGTGATTTGGGATGGAACATCAACTGTAATGTGTTAGAAACAAGATAACCACTAAGATAACTACAATGATCCTTATCTTCTTGACCCCCAGAGTCGCCAGAGATTGACTCCTCAGATATGGCCGCACCTTAATGACTCTGAGCTGATCTGATTTCATTCCCCCTGGATATGCAATGAGGTTCTGGGAATAAGGTATACTTGTCATTTCAGGGAAATATATGAATTTGAAAACAATTCTGCGTATAAATTTTCTGTGAAATCACTGCTTGGTAGAAGCACTCTGAGAACAAATCCAGAGTCTTCTCCAGTACTGAACAATAAAGGTGTACCTGCCTTAATGGTTAAATTAAACTGTTGAGTGTAAGTTTCTTTGTTTCACCAGGTTGGATGGGGCTTTGAGCAACCTGATGCAGTGAGAGGTGTCCCTGCTCATGGCAGCAGAGTTGGAACTTGGTGGGTTTTGAGATCCCTTCCAATCCAACCCATTCATAGAATCATAGTACAACCAGATTGGAAAAGACCCATGGGATCATCGAGTCCAACCATTCCTATAAAACGCCAAACCATGTACCGCAGGACCATGTCTACCCGTCCCTTAAACACCTCCAGGGAAGGTGAATCAACCACCTCCCTGGGCAGCCTATTCCAATGCCCAATGACCCTCTGTGGGAAAAACTTCCTCCTCATCTCTAGCCTAAATCTCCCCTGGTGGAGCTTGAGGCCATTCCCTCTGGTCCTGTCCCCTGGCACTTGGGAGAAGAGGCCAGATCCCTCCTCTCTACAACCTCCTTTCAGGTAGTTGTAGTGAGTAACGAGGTCTCCTCTCAGCCTCCTCTTCTCTAGGCTAAGCACCCCCAGCTCCCTCAGCCGTTCCTCATAGGGCCTGTTCTCCAGCCCTTTCACCAGCTTCGTTGCTCATTCCACGATTCTGTGAGCCCTTGAGGGCACCGCGACCTCAGGCGGGAGCGGCAGAGCTCGCCCCGGCGCCTCAGGTAGGGAGGGAAGGACCCGGAGCCCGGGGATGAGGAAGGGCAGACGCGTAACGTGCCATACGGAGGCGACGGGGCAACATGGCGGTCGAGCTGTCACGTGACGCCGCGC